>CM051035.1:28742045-29957045 GCA_027627225.1 Congeria kusceri
TTAAATTAAATATTTTTATATGAATATCCAACCAGAGGCGTGAACACCAATGCATTGCATTTGACTTTGTTGCAGAATTTGTTTAGACAAGATATTTTACTAGTTGAAAAGACTGTTAGCATGCTTTGTCTGTATGCTAGAATTGTAGCAATCTGCTTTATATATAGTTGTAGGCTCACATGAAAGCATGTTTAAGTTTATATGTGCAAGCAAATTACTTACCTTAAGCCTTTTGATTGATCATGGCAACAAATGTCAACATATTCTGGCTGACAATCTCTAAATACAAAGCATTTCTTCAGCAGAAGAAAGGATCGCCTACAACTGCTTTCTGTAAAGCATGCTTTTAGCAAATAAATTCAAGTAATATGGGAAAAAGGGCAGTGGACAGTCATGCAATGACAAAGAAACATTTTGATGCTACAAGTGAAAAACCAATCGCTAACCTTCTAAAAGCAAACCTGAAAGCGTCTGCATCTGAAGTGTCACACTCTTGAGAATGAATTGAAGCATGAATTAATGAGCAGCTGTCGTGATGCAATTGCTATTGTTGCAACGATTCAAGAACGATGTCCATTTAAGTATGCATTAGCTAGAGCTTTCAGGCCTCTAGAACCAGTTACCGTGGCAAATAGCTCATCAGCAGCAACAACATGTAGGACTATAACTACAGAATTGGCTAGCTCCAAACGTTTGCTCAGCAGCAGTATGTGATGCAGCAGAAAAGTAGTACAGAAAACTGGCTAGGGAAGAAAAAGAGAAACATGACACAGTTTGATGAACAGAATCCGAGACTAGATGAGTTCTACTATGCACTGTTGGGTGGAAAGCAAGAGTATGCAGATCTGTGGACTGTGGACATGCTAGTAGAATTAGTGCCATGAAGTGTTTTTTCTTGGAACTGTGAAATGAAGCACGTTTTGAAACGCAACATTCACTAAGTTTTCAGTTTTCAGATATGAACAGTGAAATTGACAAGTATATATGAGATTTATAGATTATAATAACATATTATTATAATTATAGCTCAGAATTAATCAGTAAATGTGTCTTTTGATTTTAGATTATGTTGCAGTTGCAGAATTTATTGTTCTTATATGTTGGCTTGTTGTTGTTTTCAATTTGTTCATGTTGCTTTTCATTTAGCTTGTTAAAATTGGAGACTAAAAAAACATGAGTTTTTAAATGCAACATTCACTAGGTTTTCAGTTTTCAGATATGAAAAGTGAAATTGACTTATATATATCAGATTTTGTAGATATTAATAACATACTGTTATATAGAATACAAATTTAATTGGTGGTGAAGGTAAGGCTATATATGGGGAGGATGGAGGCCATATATTTATTTTCACTGTAATAACTATGCACTATTAAATGTTTTAGTAACCCCAAAGATAAATAACAGAGAAAATTCCTTTAAAAATTAGGTAAAAATCAGGGAATTGTATTTTGGAATTGAGCGGCCACCCAGTCAATGGTATAAAATGATTGTTGGTATAAATTTTTGTTTGTATAAATAAATATTTAAAGCAAACTAATCATTTTTGAAATTAATTATTATTCTAAATGCTTTTCAGAAGGTTTACATTGTTTATCGTTGCTTTAATTTTTGCTGGTAAAGATATTAAAGAATGATTTAAGCCTATTTTGTCAATTATTTCAATAAAATTTATATTTTAAATAAATTTTTGCTGTAATGATTTACTTAGTAAAGTTATAAGTTTTTGTCTCATGGTTACCTTGTTTATTGTTGGTATACATTTTTGTTGTATAAATAAATATTTAAAGCAAACTAATCATTTTTGAAATTAATTATTATTTTAAATGCTTTTCAGAAGGTTAACATTGTCTATCGTTGCTTTAATTTTTGCTGGTAAAGATATTAAAGAATGAGTTAAGCCTATTTTGTCAATTATTTCAATAAAATTTACATTTTAATTAAATTTTTGTTGTAATGATACGTAGTAAAGTTATAAGTTTTTGTCTCATGGTTACCTTTTCTATTGTTGGTATACTTTTTTTTTTGTATAATTAAATATTTAAAGCAAACTAATCATTTTTGAAATTAATAATTATTTTAAATACTTTTCAGAAGGTTAACATTGTTTATCGTTGCTTTAATTTTTGCTGGTAAAGATATTAAAGAATGAGTTAAGCCTATTTTGTAAATTATTTCAATAAAACTTCTATTTTTTTTAAATTTTTGTTGTAATGATACTTAGTAAAGTTATAAGTTTTTGTCTCATGGTTACCTTGTTTATTGTTCGTATACATTTTTGTTGTATAAATAAATATTTAAACAAACTAATCATTTCTGAAATTAATTATTATTTTAAATGCTTTTGAGAAGGTTAACATTGTTTATCGTTGCTTTAATTTTTGCTGGTAAAGATATTAAAGAATGAGTTAAGCCTATTTTGTCAATTATTTCAATAAAATTTATATTTTAATTAAATTTTTGTCGTAATGATACTTAGTAAAGTTATAAGTTTTTGTCGCATGGTCACCTTGTTTATTGTTGGTATAAATTTTTTTGTATAAATAAATATATAATGCAAACTAATCATTTTTGAAATTAATCATTACTTTAAATGCTTTTCAGAAGGTTAACATCGTTTATCGTTGCTTTAATTTTTGCTGTTAAAGATATTAAAGAATGAGTTAAGCCTATTTTGTCAATTATTTCAATAATATTTATATTTTTATTAAATTTTTGTTGTAATGATACTTAGTATTATACGTTTTTGTCTCATGGTTACCTTTTTTATTGTTGGTATACATTTTTTTGTATAAATAAATATATAATGCAAACTAATCATTTTTGAATTAATCATTACTTTAAATGCTTTTCAGAAGGTTAACTTCGTTTATCGTTGCTTTAATTTTTGCTGTTAAAGATATTAAAGAATGAGTTAAGCCTATTTTGTCAATTATTTCAAATCAATTTATATTTTTAATAAATTTTTGTTGTAATGATACTTAGTAAAGTTATAAGTTTTTGTCTCATGGTTACCTTGTTTATTGTTGGTATACATTTGTGTGATATTGGTATTAATAATTTTAAAACTACCCCATTTGGAAAGTAAGTTTTTTTCTAAAAGCTTTCTTAATAGAAGTTATTGTTGATTGTTGCTATAGTTTTTTTGTTGTAATTTTTGCTCTTAGGGATAGTAATTAGTGAAGTCTATGATGTAAATCATTTAAATATTATATATCTTTTTTAATAGATTTTTGTTGTTATGGTACTAATTAATATTTTTTAAAGGAACAAAATAACATTTCTACCAGACATTCTCGCTACATGTTTGTAAATCACTCTTAAACCCAAGAAGTTTCTTTAGCGTTGAGATGTAGACTCTTATTAAGAGGCAGGGTTAGCACAGTAACGATCTAACTTGAGGTAGATAACTAATCCTAATCCAGAGAGAAACAATTTTCCACTTATTGCTGACAGTATTGCGTTTTTCATAGTACCCTCATCTTTAGGAAATTCCGATAGTAACATAACATTTATTGTTAATTGCAGCATGTCGAGGCCTTTACGTTAATTAACGCACTTTAGCTAATTTCATTTGGTAATACATTGGGTACGTATTCGCATTATGCTGTGTATGTATTCGCTTTATGAAGCAAAAATAAAGTATAAAATGCGCAAAAAAAAGCAATTAGCAACAATTATTTTGGTAATCACGAAAGTCAGTCCTTAAGTGAAACTAAATAGTAGATTAATATGGTAATTATACCCATTAACAACTACCATGGTGCAAACAAACTGGCTTGGTATCCAAATGGGCAGAAGTGTGAAACCTTTGTCGAAAAGGTGTGAAAAGTCTCGACGACAATCTTATTCGTAGTATCGTGTTAACATTTGATTTCAAACGCTATGATGGGACCGAAACATTTGTTCGCAGTAACGCATCTTTCAATCTATCGCGAATTTCTTGTATCGCATCTTTCTTTAGTTAAATAAGGAAAACGGACGGGACCGGCAGCCTTATTTGTAGTAACCTGTCATTTCGTAGTATTGCGACTCGCAGTATTAACATTAACCTCAAACTGACCCTTTATGCATGAATGTATTATTTTCCGTACTGCAATCGAGTAAAATACATGAAAGAATATCACACTGAAATACTATTATGAGATAAATAAATGCGTGAAACACGTGCACGAACAAAACCGACTATGATTATAGGAAAGAAGTGAAGTGCATAATTTATGGTAATTAAGTTTATGAGTATCAGGGTTAATGTTGGCAAGATTCATATTTAGAGTTTGTGGAGAAATTTATCATTTTTTTGAGGTCAAATTGTTGAGTGTTTAGTGGTATAAATTTTTGTCTCACCCTATTGTAGGTATAAATTATTGTGGTATAAATAAATATTTAAAGCAAACTGAAACCATTTTGAAATTAAGTATCTTTTTAAATGCTTTCTTTCATAGAAGGATACATTGTTTATTTTTGCTTTAATTTTTGCTTATAAGGATATTGAGGAATTATTGAAGCCTATGTTTAGTGTTCAAGGGTATAAATGTTCGTCTTAAGGTTACATTGTTTGTTGTTGGTATAATTTTTTATGGTATAAATATAATTTTAAAGTAACTTAGCCCATTTTGAAATTCATTATTTTAAATGCTTTCTTTATTGAAAGAGACATTGTTTATTGTTTCTTTAAGTTTTGCTGATACAGATATTAAGGAATTATTTAAGACTATAATGTCCCAGATATTAAGCAATTATTTAAGGCTATAATGTCAATCATTTAAATAAAATATATATTTTTCATAGATTTTTGTTGTAATGATACAAAGTAATAGTTTAGACATTGCATCATCTGTGATATTAATTGAAACAAAGATTCGTCTTTAGTGTTTGTGGAATTTTTTGTTTTGAATCATAAATTGTTGAGTGTTGAAGGCAGGGTGCCAGGGACTCTGGAAACTGCGAAAAGTGTAAAAAAAAGTTCCATGCAGGGAAAATTAGGGGAATTTGAAAATGTTGGAAAGATCAGGAAATCTTACCAAAAGTAAACGAAGAAATGCATAGTGAAAAATATGGTAAATATATGTTGGCTACTGGTAGTTTCTCTTCATTGCATTTGAAAAATAACATATTTAATATTCAGCAAGCAATGCTCAGTTATGTTGTGGATTATCTAACTAATTGACATAAATGAACTCTCAACTATTGAAGAGAAACTAAAATGGAATTGAGCAACCATTGTCCCAGAGCTCAGAATTAATCCGTAAATGTGTCTTTTGATTTTAGATTATGTTGTAGTTGCAGAATTTATTGTTCTTATTTGTTGCCTTGTTGTTGTTTTGAATTTGTTCATGTTGTATTTCATTTAGCACGCTAAAATTGGAGACTGAGCAACACGAGGGAGACTGTGGACCTGAGATGCTGTCTTAAATTAAATATTTTTATATGGAATATCCAACCAGAGGCATGGAACACCAATGCATTGCATTTGACTTTGTTGCAGAATTTGTTTAGACAAGATATTTTACTAGTTGAAAAGACCTGTTAGCATGCTTTGTCTGTATGCTAGAATTGTAGCAATCTGCTTTATATATAGTTGTAGGCTCACATGAAAGCATGTTTAAGTTTATATGTGCAAGCAAATTACTTACCTTAAGCCTTTTGATTGATCATGGCAACAAATGTCAACATATTCTGGCTGACAATCTCTAAATACAAAGCATTTCTTCAGCAGAAGAAAGGATCGCCTACAACTGCTTTCTGTAAAGCATGCTTTTAGCAAATAAATTCAAGTAATATGGGAAAAAGGGCAGTGGACAGTCATGCAATGACAAAGAAACATTTTGATGCTACAAGTGAAAAACCAATCGCTAACCTTCTAAAAGCAAACCTGAAAGCGTCTGCATCTGAAGTGTCACACTCTTGAGAATGAATTGAAGCATGAATTAATGAGCAGCTGTCGTGATGCAATTGCTATTGTTGCAACGATTCAAGAACGATGTCCATTTAAGTATGCATTAGCTAGAGCTTTCAGGCCTCTAGAACCAGTTACCGTGGCAAATAGCTCATCAGCAGCAACAACATGTAGGACTATAACTACAGAATTGGCTAGCTCCAAACGTTGCTCAGCAGCAGTATGTGATGCAGCAGAAAAGTAGTACAGAAAACTGGCTAGGGAAGAAAAAGAGAAACATGACACAGTTTGATGAACAGAATCCGAGACTAGATGAGTTCTACTATGCACTGTTGGGTGGAAAGCAAGAGTATGCAGATCTGTGGACTGTGGACATGCTAGTAGAATTAGTGCCATGAAGTGTTTTTCTTGGAACTGTGAAATGAAGCACGTTTTGAAACGCAACATTCACTAAGTTTTCAGTTTTCAGATATGAACAGTGAAATTGACAAGTATATATGAGATTTATAGATTATAATAACATATTATTATAATTATAGCTCAGAATTAATCAGTAAATGTGTCTTTTGATTTTAGATTATGTTGCAGTTGCAGAATTTATTGTTCTTATATGTTGGCTTGTTGTTGTTTTCAATTTGTTCATGTTGCTTTTCATTTAGCTTGTTAAAATTGGAGACTAAAAAACATGAGTTTTTAAATGCAACATTCACTAGGTTTTCAGTTTTCAGATATGAAAAGTGAAATTGACTTATATATATCAGATTTTGTAGATATTAATAACATACTGTTATATAGAATACAAATTTAATTGGTGGTGAAGGTATGGCTATATATGGGGAGGATGGAGGCCATATATTTATTTTCACTGTAATAACTATGCACTATTAAATGTTTTAGTAACCCCAATGATAAATAACAGAGAAAATTCCTTTAAAATTAGGTAAAAATCAGGGAATTGTATTTTGGAATTGAGCGGCCACCCAGTCAATGGTATAAAATGATTGTTGGTATAAATTTTTGTTGTATAAATAAATATTTAAAGCAAACTAATCATTTTTGAAATTAATTATTATTCTAAATGCTTTTCAGAAGGTTTAGATTGTTTATCGTTGCTTTAATTTTTGCTGGTAAAGATATTAAAGAATGATTTAAGCCTATTTTGTCAATTATTTCAATAAAATTTATATTTTAAATAAATTTTTGCTGTAATGATTTACTTAGTAAAGTTATAAGTTTTTGTCTCATGGTTACCTTGTTTATTGTTGGTATACATTTTTGTTGTATAAATAAATATTTAAAGCAAACTAATCATTTTTGAAATTAATTATTATTTTAAATGCTTTTCAGAAGGTTAACATTGTCTATCGTTGCTTTAATTTTTGCTGGTAAAGATATTAAAGAATGAGTTAAGCCTATTTTGTCAATTATTTCAATAAAATTTACATTTTAATTAAATTTTTGTTGTAATGATACGTAGTAAAGTTATAAGTTTTTGTCTCATGGTTACCTTTTCTATTGTTGTATACTTTTTTTTTGTATAATTAAATATTTAAAGCAAACTAATCATTTTTGAAATTAATAATTATTTTAAATACTTTTCAGAAGGTTAACATTGTTTATCGTTGCTTTAATTTTTGCTGGTAAAGATATTAAAGAATGAGTTAAGCCTATTTTGTAAATTATTTCAATAAAACTTCTATTTTTTTTAAATTTTTGTTGTAATGATACTTAGTAAAGTTATAAGTTTTTGTCTCATGGTTACCCTTGTTTATTGTTCGTATACATTTTTGTTGTATAAATAAATATTTAAACAAACTAATCATTTCTGAAATTAATTATTATTTAAAATGCTTTTGAGAAGGTTAACATTGTTTATCGTTGCTTTAATTTTTGCTGGTAAAGATATTAAAGAATGAGTTAAGCCTATTTTGTCAATTATTTCAATAAAATTTATATTTTAATTAAATTTTTGTCGTAATGATACTTAGTAAAGTTATAAGTTTTTGTCGCATGGTCACCTTGTTTATTGTTGGTATAAATTTTTTTGTATAAATAAATATATAATGCAACTAATCATTTTTGAAAGTAATCATTACTTTAAATGCTTTTCAGAAGGTTAACATCGTTTATCGTTGCTTTAATTTTTGCTGTTAAAGATATTAAAGAATGAGTTAAGCCTATTTTGTCAATTATTTCAATAATATTTATATTTTTATTAAATTTTTGTTGTAATGATACTTAGTATTATACGTTTTTGTCTCATGGTTACCTTTTTTATTGTTGGTATACATTTTTTTGTATAAATAAATATATAATGCAAACTAATCATTTTTGAAATTAATCATTACTTTAAATGCTTTTCAGAAGGTTAACTTCGTTTATCGTTGCTTTAATTTTTGCTGTTAAAGATATTAAAGAATGAGTTAAGCCTATTTTGTCAATTATTTCAAATCAATTTATATTTTTAATAAATTTTTGTTGTAATGATACTTAGTAAAGTTATAAGTTTTTGTCTCATGGTTACCTTGTTTATTGTTGGTATACATTTGTGTGATATTGGTATTAATAATTTTAAAACTACCCCCATTTGGAAAGTAAGTTTTTTTCTAAAAGCTTTCTTAATAGAAGTTATTGTTGATTGTTGCTATAGTTTTTTTGTTGTAATTTTTGCTCTTAGGGATAGTAATTAGTGAAGTCTATGATGTAAATCATTTAAATATTATATATCTTTTTTAATAGATTTTTGTTGTTATGGTACTAATTAATATTTTTTAAAGGAACAAAATAACATTTCTACCAGACATTCTCGCTACATGTTTGTAAATCACTCTTAAACCCAAGAAGTTTCTTTAGCGTTGAGATGTAGACTCTTATTAAGAGGCAGGGTTAGCACAGTAACGATCTAACTTGAGGTAGATAACTAATCCTAATCCAGAGAAAACAATTTTCCACTTATTGCTGACAGTATTGCGTTTTTCATAGTACCCTCATCTTTAGGAAATTCCGATAGTAACATAACATTTATTGTTAATTTGCAGCATGTCGAGGCCTTCACGTTAATTAACGCACTTTAGCTAATTTCATTTGGTAATACATTGGGTACGTATTCGCATTATGCTGTGTATGTATTCGCTTTATGAAGCAAAAATAAAGTATAAAATGCGCAAAAAAAAGCAATTAGCAACAATTATTTTGGTAATCACGAAAGTCAGTCCTTAAGTGAAAACTAAATAGTAGATTAATATGGTAATTATACCCATTAACAACTATGTTTGCCCATGGTGCAAACAAACTGGCTTGGTATCCAAATGGGCAGAAGTGTGAAACCTTTGTCGAAAAGGTGTGAAAAGTCTTGACGACAATCTTATTCGTAGTATCGTGTTAACATTTGATTTCAAACGCTATGATGGGACCGAAACATTTGTTCGCAGTAACGCATCTTTCAATCTCTATCGCGAATTTCTTGTATCGCATCTTTCTTTAGTTAAATAAGGAAAACGGACGGGACCGGCAGCCTTATTTGTAGTAACCTGTCATTTCGTAGTATTGCGACTCGCAGTATTAACATTAACCTCAAACTGACCTCTATGCATGAATGTATTATTTTCCGTACTGCAATCGAGTAAAATACATGAAAGAATATCACACTGAAATACTATTATGAGATAAATAAATGCGTGAAACACGTGCACGAACAAAACCGACTATGATTATAGGAAAGAATTGAAGTGCATAATTTATGGTAATAAGTTTATGAGTATCAGGTTAATGTTGGCAAGATTCATAGTTAGAGTTTGTGGAGAAATGTTTCATTTTTTTGAGGTTAAATTGTTGAGTGTTTAGTGGTATAAATTTTTGTCTCACCCTATTGTAGGTATAAATTATTGTGGTATAAATAAATATTTAAAGCAAACTAAAACCATTTTGAAATTAAGTATCTTTTTAAATGCTTTCTTTCATAGAAGGATACATTGTTTATTTTTGCTTTAATTTTTGCTTATAAGGATATTGAGGAATTATTGAAGCCTATGTTTAGTGTTCAAGGGTATAAATGTTCGTCTTAAGGTTACATTGTTTGTTGTTGGTATAATTTTTTATGGTATAAATATAATTTTAAAGTAACTTAGCCCATTTTGAAATTCATTATTTTAAATGCTTTCTTTATTGAAAGAGACATTGTTTATTGTTTCTTTAAGTTTTGCTGATACAGATATTAAGGAATTATTTAAGACTATAATGTCCCAGATATTAAGGAATTATTTAAGGCTATAATGTCAATCATTTAAATAAAATATATATTTTTTATAGATTTTTGTTGTAATGATACAAAGTAATATTTTAGACATTGCATCACAAAGAATCGTCTTTAGTGTTTGTGGAATTTTTTGTTTTGTAGCATAAATTGTTGAGTGTTGAAGGCAGGGTGGCCAGGTACTCTGGAAACTGGGAAAAGTGTAAAAAAAAAGTTCCATGCAGGGAAAATTAGGGAATTTGAAAATGTTGGAAAGATCAGGAAATCTTACCAAAAGTAAACGAAGAAATGCATAGTGAAAAATATGGTAAATATATGTTGGCTACTGGTAGTTTCTCTTCATTGCATTTGGAAAATAACATATTTAATATTCAGCAAGCAATGCTCAGTTATGTGTGGATTATCTAACTCATTGACATAAATGAACTCTAAACTATTGAAGAGAAACTAAAATGGAATTGAGCAACCATTGTCCCAGAGCTCAGAATTAATCCGTAAATGTGTCTTTTGATTTTAGATTATGTTGTAGTTGCAGAATTTATTGTTCTTATTTGTTGCCTTGTTGTTGTTTTGAATTTGTTCATGTTGTATTTCATTTAGCATGCTAAAATTGGAGACTGAGCAACACGAGGGAGACTGTGGACCTGAGATGCTGTCTTAAATTAAATATTTTTATATGAATATCCAACCAGAGGCATGGAACACCAATGCATAGCATTTGACTTTGTTGCAGAATTTGTTTAGACAAGATATTTTACTAGTTGAAAAGACTGTTAGCATGCTTTGTCTGTATGCTAGAATTGTAGCAATCTGCTTTATATATAGTTGTAGGCTCACATGAAAGCATGTTTAAGTTTATATGTGCAAGCAAATTACTTACCTTAAGCCTTTTGATTGATCATGGCAACAAATGTCAACATATTCTGGCTGACAATCTCTAAATACAAAGCATTGCTTCAGCAGAAGAAAGGATCGCCTACAACTGCTTTCTGTAAAGCATGCTTTTAGCAAATAAATTCAAGTAATATGGGAAAAAGGGCAGTGGACAGTCATGCAATGACAAAGAAACATGTTGATGCTACAAGTGAAAAACCAATCGCTAACCTTCTAAAAGCAAACCTGAAAGCGTCTGCATCTGAAGTGTCACACTCTTGAGAATGAATTGAAGCATGAATTAATGAGCAGCTGTCGTGATGCAATTGCTATTGTTGCAACGATTCAAGAACGATGTCCATTTAAGTATGCATTAGCTAGAGCTTTCAGGCCTCTAGAACCAGTTACCGTGGCAAATAGCTCATCAGCAGCAACAACATGTAGGACTATAACTACAGAATTGGCTAGCTCCAAACGTTGCTCATCATCTGTATGTGATGCAGCAGAAAAGTAGTACAGAAAACTGGCTAGGGAAGAAAAAGAGAAACATGACACAGTTTGATGAACAGAATCCGAGACTAGATGAGTTCTACTATGCACTGTTGGGTGGAAAGCAAGAGTATGCAGATCTGTGGACTGTGGACATGCTAGTAGAATTAGTGCCATGAAGTGTTTTTCTTGGAACTGTGAAATGAAGCACGTTTTGAAACGCAACATTCACTAAGTTTTCAGTTTTCAGATATGAACAGTGAAATTGACAAGTATATATGAGATTTATAGATTATAATAACATACTATTATAATTATAGCTCAGAATTAATCAGTAAATGTGTCTTTTGATTTTAGATTATGTTGCAGTTGCAGAATTTATTGTTCTTATATGTTGGCTTGTTGTTGTTTTCAATTTGTTCATGTTGCTTTTCATTTAGCTTGTTAAAATTGGAGACTGATCAACATGAGTTTTTAAATGCAACATTCACTAGGTTTTCATTTTCAGATATGAAAAGTGAAATTGACTTATATATATCAGATTTTGTAGATATTAATAACATACTGTTATATAGAATACAAATTTAATTGGTGGTGAAGGTATGGCTATATATGGGGAGGATGGAGGCCATATATTTATTTTCACTGTAATAACTATGCACTATTAAATGTTTTAGTAACCCCAACGATAAATAACAGAGAAAATTCCTTTAAAATTAGGTAAAAATCAGGGAATTGTATTTTGGAATTGAGTGGCCACCCAGTCAATGGTATAAAATTATTGTTGGTATAAATTTTTGTTGTATAAATAAATATTTAAAGCAAACTAATCATTTTTTAAATTAATTATTATTCTAAATGCTTTTCAGAAGGTTTACATTGTTTATCGTTGCTTTAATTTTTGCTGGTAAAGATATTAAAGAATGATTTAAGCCTATTTTGTCAATTATTTCAATAAAATTTATATTTTAATTAAATTTTTGCTGTAATGATACTTAGTAAAGTTATAAGTTTTTGTCTCATGGTTACCTTGTTTATTGTTGGTATACATTTTTGTTGTATAAATAAATATTTAAAGCAAACTAATCATTTTTGAAATTAATTGTTATTTTAAATGCTTTTCAGAAGGTTAACATTGTCTATCGTTGCTTTAATTTTTGCTGGTAAAGATATTAAAGAATGAGTTAAGCCTATTTTGTCAATTATTTCAATAAAATTTACATTTTAATTAAATTTTTGTTGTAATGATACGTAGTAAAGTTATAAGTTTTTGTCTCATGGTTACCTTTTTTATTGTTGGTATACTTTTTTTTTGTATAATTAAATATTTAAAGCAAACTAATCATTTTTGAAATTAATAATTATTTTAAATACTTTTCAGAAGGTTAACATTGTTTATCGTTGCTTTAATTTTTGCTGGTAAAGATATTAAAGAATGAGTTAAGCCTATTTTGTAAATTATTTCAATAAAACTTCTATTTTTTTTAAATTTTTGTTTTAATGATACTTAGTAAAGTTATAAGTTTTTGTCTCATGGTTACCTTGTTTATTGTTCGTATACATTTTTGTTGTATAAATAAATATTTAAACAAACTAATCATTTCTGAAATTAATTATTATTTTAAATGCTTTTCAGAAGGTTAACATTGTTTATCGTTGCTTTAATTTTTGCTGGTAAAGATATTAAAGAATGAGTTAAGCCTATTTTGTCAATTATTTCAATAAAATTTATATTTTAATTAAATTTTTGTTGTAATGATACTTAGTAAAGTTATAAGTTTTTGTCGCATGGTCACCTTTTTTATTGTTGGTATACATTTTTTTTGTATAAATAAATATATAATGCAAACTAATCATTTTTGAAATTAATCATTACTTTAAATGCTTTTCAGAAGGTTAACATCGTTTATCGTTGCTTTAATTTTTGCTGTTAAAGATATTAAAGAATGAGTTAAGCCTATTTTGTCAATTATTTCAATAAAATTTATATTTTTATTAAATTTTTGTTGTAATGATACTTAGTAAAGTTATAAGTTTTTGTCTCATGGTTACCTTTTTTATTGTTGGTATACATTTTTTTGTATAAATAAATATATAATGCAAACTAATCATTTTTGAAATTAATTATTACTTTAAATGCTTTTCAGAAGGTTAACATCGTTTATCGTTGCTTTAATTTTTGCTGTTAAAGATATTAAAGAATGAGTTAAGCCTATTTTGTCAATTATTTCAATAAAATTTATATTTTTATTAAATTTTTGTTGTAATGATACTTAGTAAAGTTATAAGTTTTTGTCTCATGGTTACCTTGTTTATTGTTCGTATACATTTTTGTTGTATAAATAAATATTTAAACAAACTAATCATTTCTGAAATTAATTATTATTTTAAATGCTTTTCAGAAGGTTAACATTGTTTATCGTTGCTTTAATTTTTGCTGGTAAAGATATTAAAGAATGAGTTAAGCCTATTTTGTCAATTATTTCAATAAAATTTATATTTTAATTAAATTTTTGTTGTAATGATACTTAGTAAAGTTATAAGTTTTTGTCGCATGGTCACCTTTTTTATTGTTGGTATACATTTTTGTTGTATAAATAAATATATAATGCAAACTAATCATTTTTGAAATTAATCATTACTTTAAATGCTTTTCAGAAGGTTAACATCGTTTATCGTTGCTTTAATTTTTGCTGTTAAAGATATTAAAGAATGAGTTAAGCCTATTTTGTCAATTATTTCAATAAAATTTATATTTTTATTAAATTTTTGTTGTAATGATACTTAGTAAAGTTATAAGTTTTTGTCTCATGGTTACCTTTTTTATTGTTGGTATACATTTTTTTGTATAAATAAATATATAATGCAAACTAATCATTTTTGAAATTAATTATTACTTTAAATGCTTTTCAGAAGGTTAACATCGTTTATCGTTGCTTTAATTTTTGCTGTTAAAGATATTAAAGAATGAGTTAAGCCTATTTTGTCAATTATTTCAATAAAATTTATATTTTTATTAAATTTTTGTTGTAATGATACTTAGTAAAGTTATAAGTTTTTGTCTCATGGTTACCTTGTTTATTGTTCGTATACATTTTTGTTGTATAAATAAATATTTAAACAAACTAATCATTTCTGAAATTAATTATTATTTTAAATGCTTTTCAGAAGGTTAACATTGTTTATCGTTGCTTTAATTTTTGCTGGTAAAGATATTAAAGAATGAGTTAAGCCTATTTTGTCAATTATTTCAATAAAATTTATATTTGTATTAAATTTTTGTCGTAATGATACTTAGTAAAGTTATAAGTTTTTGTCTCATGGTTACCTTTTTTATTGTTGGTATACATTTTTTTGTATAAATAAATATATAATGCAAACTAATCATTTTTGAAATTAATTATTACTTTAAATGCTTTTCAGAAGGTTAACATCGTTTATCGTTGCTTTAATTTTTGCTGTTAAAGATATTAAAGAATGAGTTAAGCCTATTTTGTCAATTATTTCAATAAAATTTATATTTTTATTAAATTTTTGTTGTAATGATACTTAGTAAAGTTATAAGTTTTTGTCTCATGGTTACCTTGTTTATTGTTCGTATACATTTGTGTGATATTGGTATTAATAATTTTAAAACTACCCCATTTGGAAAGTATGTTTTTTTCTAAAAGCTTTCTTAATAGAAGTTATTGTTGATTGTTGCTATAGTTTTTTTGTTGTAATTTTTGCTCTTAGGGATAGTAATTAGTGAAGTCTATGATGTCAATCATTTAAATATTATATATCTTTTTTAATAGATTTTTGTTGTTATGGTACTAATTAATATTTTTTAAAGGAACAAAATAACATTTCTACCAGACATTCTCGCTACATGTTTGTAAATCACTCTTAAACCCAAGAATTTTCTTTAGCGTTGAGATGTAGACTCTTATTAAGAGGCAGGGTTAGCACAGTAACGATCTAACTTGAAGTACATAACAAATCCTATTCCAGAGAAAACAATATTCCACTTATTGCTGACAGTATTGCGTTTTTCATAGTACCCGCATCTTTAGGAAATTCCGATAGTAACATAACATTTATTGTTAATTTGCAGCATGTCGAGGCCTTTACGTTAATTAACGCACTTTAGCTAATTTCATTTGGTAATACATTGGGTACGTATTCGCATTATGCTGTGTATGTATTCGCTTTATGAAGCAAAAATAAAGTATAAAATGCGCAAAAAAAAGCAATTAGCAACAATTATTTTGGTAATCACGAAAGTCAGTCCTTAAGTGAAAACTAAATAGTAGATTAATATGGTAATTATACCCATTAACAACTATGTTTGCCCATGGTGCAAACAAACTGGCTTGGTATCCAAATGGGCAGAAGTGTGAAACCTTTGTCGAAAAGGTGTGAAAAGTCTCGACGACAATCTTATTCGTAGTATCGTGTTAACATTTGATTTCAAACGCTATGATGGGACCGAAACATTTGTTCGCAGTAACGCATCTTTCAATCTATCGCGAATTTCTTGTATCGCATCTTTCTTTAGTTAAATAAGGAAAACGGACGGGACCGGCAGCCTTATTTGTAGTATCCTGTCATTTCGTAGTATTGCGACTCGCAGTATTAACATTAACCTCAAACTGACCTTTATGCATGAATGTATTATTTTCCGTACTGCAATCGAGTAAAATACATGAAAGAATATCACACTGAAATACTATTATGAGATAAATAAATGCGTGAAACACGTGCACGAACAAAACCGACTATGATTATAGGAAAGAATTGAAGTGCATAATTTATGGTAATTAAGTTTATGAGTATCAGGTTAATGTTGGCAAGATTCATATTTAGAGTTTGTGGAGAAATGTTTCATTTTTTTGAGGTTAAATTGTTGAGTGTTTAGTGGTATAAATTTTTGTCTCACCCTATTGTAGGTATAAATTATTGTGGTATAAATAAATATTTAAAGCAAACTAAAACCATTTTGAAATTAAGTATCTTTTTAAATGCTTTCTTTCATAGAAGTATACATTGTTTATTTTTGCTTTAATTTTTGCTTATAAGGATATTGAGGAATTATTGAAGCCTATGTTTAGTGTTCAAGGGTATAAATGTTCGTCTTAAGGTTACATTGTTTGTTGTTGGTATAATTTTTTATGGTATAAATATAATTTTAAAGTAACTTAGCCCATTTTGAAATTCATTATTTTAAATGCTTTCTTTATTGAAAGAGACATTGTTTATTGTTTCTTTAAGTTTTGCTGATACAGATATTAAGGAATTATTTAAGACTATAATGTCCCAGATATTAAGCAATTATTTAAGGCTATAATGTCAATCATTTAAATAAAATATATATTTTTCATAGATTTTTGTTGTAATGATACAAAGTAATAGTTTAGACATTGCATCATCTGTGATATTAATTGAAACAAAGATTCGTCTTTAGTGTTTGTGGAATTTTTTGTTGTGAATCATAAATTGTTGAGTGTTGAAGGCAGGGTGGCCAGGGACTCTGGAAACTGCGAAAAGTGTAAAAAAAAGTTCCATGCAGGGAAAATTAGGGAATTTGAAAATGTTGGAAAGATCAGGAAATCTTACCAAAAGTAAACGAAGAAATGCATAGTGAAAAATATGGTAAATATATGTTGGCTACTGGTAGTTTCTCTTCATTGCATTTGAAAAATAACATATTTAATATTCAGCAAGCAATGCTCAGTTATGTGTGGATTATCTAACTAATTGACATAAATGAACTCTCAACTATTGAAGAGAAACTAAAATGGAATTGAGCAACCATTGTCCCAGAGCTCAGAATTAATCCGTAAATGTGTCTTTTGATTTTAGATTATGTTGTAGTTGCAGAATTTATTGTTCTTATTTGTTGCCTTGTTGTTGTTTTGAATTTGTTCATGTTGTATTTCATTTAGCACGCTAAAATTGGAGACTGAGCAACACGAGGGAGACTGTGGACCTGAGATGCTGTCTTAAATTAAATATTTTTATATGAATATCCAACCAGAGGCATGGAACACCAATGCATTGCATTTGACTTTGTTGCAGAATTTGTTTAGACAAGATATTTTACTAGTTGAAAAGACTGTTAGCATGCTTTGTCTGTATGCTAGAATTGTAGCAATCTGCTTTATATATAGTTGTAGGCTCACATGAAAGCATGTTTAAGTTTATATGTGCAAGCAAATTACTTACCTTAAGCCTTTTGATTGATCATGGCAACAAATGTCAACATATTCTGGCTGACAATCTCTAAATACAAAGCATTTCTTCAGCAGAAGAAAGGATCGCCTACAACTGCTTTCTGTAAAGCATGCTTTTAGCAAATAAATTCAAGTAATATGGGAAAAAGGGCAGTGGACAGTCATGCAATGACAAAGAAACATGTTGATGCTACAAGTGAAAAACCAATCGCTAACCTTCTAAAAGCAAACCTGAAAGCGTCTGCATCTGAAGTGTCACACTCTTGAGAATGAATTGAAGCATGAATTAATGAGCAGCTGTCGTGATGCAATTGCTATTGTTGCAACGATTCAAGAACGATGTCCATTTAAGTATGCATTAGCTAGAGCTTTCAGGCCTCTAGAACCAGTTACCGTGGCAAATAGCTCATCAGCAGCAACAACATGTAGGACTATAACTACAGAATTGGCTAGCTCCAAACGTTGCTCAGCAGCAGTATGTGATGCAGCAGAAAAGTAGTACAGAAAACTGGCTAGGGAAGAAAAAGAGAAACATGACACAGTTTGATGAACAGAATCCGAGACTAGATGAGTTCTACTATGCACTGTTGGGTGGAAAGCAAGAGTATGCAGATCTGTGGACTGTGGACATGCTAGTAGAATTAGTGCCATGAAGTGTTTTTCTTGGAACTGTGAAATGAAGCACGTTTTGAAACGCAACATTCACTAAGTTTTCAGTTTTCAGATATGAACAGTGAAATTGACAAGTATATATGAGATTTATAGATTATAATAACATATTATTATAATTATAGCTCAGAATTAATCAGTAAATGTGTCTTTTGATTTTAGATTATGTTGCAGTTGCAGAATTTATTGTTCTTATATGTTGGCTTGTTGTTGTTTTCAATTTGTTCATGTTGCTTTTCATTTAGCTTGTTAAAATTGGAGACTAAAAAACATGAGTTTTTAAATGCAACATTCACTAGGTTTTCAGTTTTCAGATATGAAAAGTGAAATTGACTTATATATATCAGATTTTGTAGATATTAATAACATACTGTTATATAGAATACAAATTTAATTGGTGGTGAAGGTATGGCTATATATGGGGAGGATGGAGGCCATATATTTATTTTCACTGTAATAACTATGCACTATTAAATGTTTTAGTAACCCCAAAGATAAATAACAGAGAAAATTCCTTTAAAATTAGGTAAAAATCAGGGAATTGTATTTTGGAATTGAGCGGCCACCCAGTCAATGGTATAAAATTATTGTTGGTATAAATTTTTGTTGTATAAATAAATATTTAAAGCAAACTAATCATTTTTGAAATTAATTATTATTCTAAATGCTTTTCAGAAGGTTTACATTGTTTATCGTTGCTTTAATTTTTGCTGGTAAAGATATTAAAGAATGATTTAAGCCTATTTTGTCAATTATTTCAATAAAATTTATATTTTAAATAAATTTTTGCTGTAATGATTTACTTAGTAAAGTTATAAGTTTTTGTCTCATGGTTACCTTGTTTATTGTTGGTATACATTTTTGTTGTATAAATAAATATTTAAAGCAAACTAATCATTTTTGAAATTAATTATTATTTTAAATGCTTTTCAGAAGGTTAACATTGTCTATCGTTGCTTTAATTTTTGCTGGTAAAGATATTAAAGAATGAGTTAAGCCTATTTTGTCAATTATTTCAATAAAATTTACATTTTAATTAAATTTTTGTTGTAATGATACGTAGTAAAGTTATAAGTTTTTGTCTCATGGTTACCTTTTCTATTGTTGGTATACTTTTTTTTTGTATAATTAAATATTTAAAGCAAACTAATCATTTTTGAAATTAATAATTATTTTAAATACTTTTCAGAAGGTTAACATTGTTTATCGTTGCTTTAATTTTTGCTGGTAAAGATATTAATGAATGAGTTAAGCCTATTTTGTAAATTATTTCAATAAAACTTCTATTTTTTTTAAATTTTTGTTGTAATGATACTTAGTAAAGTTATAAGTTTTTGTCTCATGGTTACCTTGTTTATTGTTCGTATACATTTTTGTTGTATAAATAAATATTTAAACAAACTAATCATTTCTGAAATTAATTATTATTTTAAATGCTTTTGAGAAGGTTAACATTGTTTATCGTTGCTTTAATTTTTGCTGGTAAAGATATTAAAGAATGAGTTAAGCCTATTTTGTCAATTATTTCAATAAAATTTATATTTTAATTAAATTTTTGTCGTAATGATACTTAGTAAAGTTATAAGTTTTTGTCGCATGGTCACCTTGTTTATTGTTGGTATAAATTTTTTTGTATAAATAAATATATAATGCAAACTAATCATTTTTGAAATTAATCATTACTTTAAATGCTTTTCAGAAGGTTGACATCGTTTATCGTTGCTTTAATTTTTGCTGTTAAAGATATTAAAGAATGAGTTAAGCCTATTTTGTCAATTATTTCAATAATATTTATATTTTTATTAAATTTTTGTTGTAATGATACTTAGTATTATACGTTTTTGTCTCATGGTTACCTTTTTTATTGTTGGTATACATTTTTTTGTATAAATAAATATATAATGCAAACTAATCATTTTTGAAATTAATCATTACTTTAAATGCTTTTCAGAAGGTTAACTTCGTTTATCGTTGCTTTAATTTTTGCTGTTAAAGATATTAAAGAATGAGTTAAGCCTATTTTGTCAATTATTTCAAATCAATTTATATTTTTAATAAATTTTTGTTGTAATGATACTTAGTAAAGTTATAAGTTTTTGTCTCATGGTTACCTTGTTTATTGTTGGTATACATTTGTGTGATATTGGTATTAATAATTTTAAAACTACCCCATTTGGAAAGTAAGTTTTTTTCTAAAAGCTTTCTTAATAGAAGTTATTGTTGATTGTTGCTATAGTTTTTTTGTTGTAATTTTTGCTCTTAGGGATAGTAATTAGTGAAGTCTATGATGTAAATCATTTAAATATTATATATCTTTTTTAATAGATTTTTGTTGTTATGGTACTAATTAATATTTTTTAAAGGAACAAAATAACATTTCTACCAGACATTCTCGCTACATGTTTGTAAATCACTCTTAAACCCAAGAAGTTTCTTTAGCGTTGAGATGTAGACTCTTATTAAGAGGCAGGGTTAGCACAGTAACGATCTAACTTGAGGTAGATAACTAATCCTAATCCAGAGAAAACAATTTTCCACTTATTGCTGACAGTATTGCGTTTTTCATAGTACCCTCATCTTTAGGAAATTCCGATAGTAACATAACATTTATTGTTAATTTGCAGCATGTCGAGGCCTTTACGTTAATTAACGCACTTTAGCTAATTTCATTTGGTAATACATTGGGTACGTATTCGCATTATGCTGTGTATGTATTCGCTTTATGAAGCAAAAATAAAGTATAAAATGCGCAAAAAAAAGCAATTAGAAACAATTATTTTGGTAATCACGAAAGTCAGTCCTTAAGTGAAAACTAAATAGTAGATTAATATGGTAATTATACCCATTAACAACTATGTTTGCCCATGGTGCAAACAAACTGGCTTGGTATCCAAATGGGCAGAAGTGTGAAACCTTTGTCGAAAAGGTGTGAAAAGTCTTGACGACAATCTTATTCGTAGTATCGTGTTAACATTTGATTTCAAACGCTATGATGGGACCGAAACATTTGTTCGCAGTAACGCATCTTTCAATCTATCGCGAATTTCTTGTATCGCATCTTTCTTTAGTTAAATAAGGAAAACGGACGGGACCGGCAGCCTTATTTGTAGTAACCTGTCATTTCGTAGTATTGCGACTCGCAGTATTAACATTAACCTCAAACTGACCTCTATGCATGAATGTATTATTTTCCGTACTGCAATCGAGTAAAATACATGAAAGAATATCACACTGAAATACTATTATGAGATAAATAAATGCGTGAAACACGTGCACGAACAAAACCGACTATGATTATAGGAAAGAATTGAAGTGCATAATTTATGGTAATTAAGTTTATGAGTATCAGGTTAATGTTGGCAAGATTCATAGTTAGAGTTTGTGGAGAAATGTTTCATTTTTTTGAGGTTAAATTGTTGAGTGTTTAGTGGTATAAATTTTTGTCTCACCCTATTGTAGGTATAAATTATTGTGGTATAAATAAATATTTAAAGCAAACTAAAACCATTTTGAAATTAAGTATCTTTTTAAATGCTTTCTTTCATAGAAGGATACATTGTTTATTTTTGCTTTAATTTTTGCTTATAAGGATATTGAGGAATTATTGAAGCCTATGTTTAGTGTTCAAGGGTATAAATGTTCGTCTTAAGGTTACATTGTTTGTTGTTGGTATAATTTTTTATGGTATAAATATAATTTTAAAGTAACTTAGCCCATTTTGAAATTCATTATTTTAAATGCTTTCTTTATTGAAAGAGACATTGTTTATTGTTTCTTTAAGTTTTGCTGATACAGATATTAAGGAATTATTTAAGACTATAATGTCCCAGATATTAAGGAATTATTTAAGGCTATAATGTCAATCATTTAAATAAAATATATATTTTTTATAGATTTTTGTTGTAATGATACAAAGTAATATTTTAGACATTGCATCACAAAGAATCGTCTTTAGTGTTTGTGGAATTTTTTGTTTTGTAGCATAAATTGTTGAGTGTTGAAGGCAGGGTGGCCAGGTACTCTGGAAACTGGGAAAAGTGTAAAAAAAAAAGTTCCATGCAGGGAAAATTAGGGAATTTGAAAATGTTGGAAAGATCAGGAAATCTTACCAAAAGTAAACGAAGAAATGCATAGTGAAAAATATGGTAAATATATGTTGGCTACTGGTAGTTTCTCTTCATTGCATTTGGAAAATAACATATTTAATATTCAGCAAGCAATGCTCAGTTATGTGTGGATTATCTAACTCATTGACATAAATGAACTCTAAACTATTGAAGAGAAACTAAAATGGAATTGAGCAACCATGGTCCCAGAGCTCAGAATTAATCCGTAAATGTGTCTTTTGATTTTAGATTATGTTGTAGTTGCAGAATTTATTGTTCTTATTTGTTGCCTTGTTGTTGTTTTGAATTTGTTCATGTTGTATTTCATTTAGCATGCTAAAATTGGAGACTGAGCAACACGAGGGAGACTGTGGACCTGAGATGCTGTCTTAAATTAAATATTTTTATATGAATATCCAACCAGAGGCATGGAACACCAATGCATAGCATTTGACTTTGTTGCAGAATTTGTTTAGACAAGATATTTTACTAGTTGAAAAGACTGTTAGCATGCTTTGTCTGTATGCTAGAATTGTAGCAATCTGCTTTATATATAGTTGTAGGCTCACATGAAAGCATGTTTAAGTTTATATGTGCAAGCAAATTACTTACCTTAAGCCTTTTGATTGATCATGGCAACAAATGTCAACATATTCTGGCTGACAATCTCTAAATACAAAGCATTGCTTCAGCAGAAGAAAGGATCGCCTACAACTGCTTTCTGTAAAGCATGCTTTTAGCAAATAAATTCAAGTAATATGGGAAAAAGGGCAGTGGACAGTCATGCAATGACAAAGAAACATGTTGATGCTACAAGTGAAAAACCAATCGCTAACCTTCTAAAAGCAAACCTGAAAGCGTCTGCATCTGAAGTGTCACACTCTTGAGAATGAATTGAAGCATGAATTAATGAGCAGCTGTCGTGATGCAATTGCTATTGTTGCAACGATTCAAGAACGATGTCCATTTAAGTATGCATTAGCTAGAGCTTTCAGGCCTCTAGAACCAGTTACCGTGGCAAATAGCTCATCAGCAGCAACAACATGTAGGACTATAACTACAGAATTGGCTAGCTCCAAACGTTGCTCATCATCTGTATGTGATGCAGCAGAAAAGTAGTACAGAAAACTGGCTAGGGAAGAAAAAGAGAAACATGACACAGTTTGATGAACAGAATCCGAGACTAGATGAGTTCTACTATGCACTGTTGGGTGGAAAGCAAGAGTATGCAGATCTGTGGACTGTGGACATGCTAGTAGAATTAGTGCCATGAAGTGTTTTTCTTGGAACTGTGAAATGAAGCACGTTTTGAAACGCAACATTCACTAAGTTTTCAGTTTTCAGATATGAACAGTGAAATTGACAAGTATATATGAGATTTATAGATTATAATAACATACTATTATAATTATAGCTCAGAATTAATCAGTAAATGTGTCTTTTGATTTTAGATTATGTTGCAGTTGCAGAATTTATTGTTCTTATATGTTGGCTTGTTGTTGTTTTCAATTTGTTCATGTTGCTTTTCATTTAGCTTGTTAAAATTGGAGACTGATCAACATGAGTTTTTAAATGCAACATTCACTAGGTTTTCATTTTCAGATATGAAAAGTGAAATTGACTTATATATATCAGATTTTGTAGATATTAATAACATACTGTTATATAGAATACAAATTTAATTGGTGGTGAAGGTATGGCTATATATGGGGAGGATGGAGGCCATATATTTATTTTCACTGTAATAACTATGCACTATTAAATGTTTTAGTAACCCCAACGATAAATAACAGAGAAAATTCCTTTAAAATTAGGTAAAAATCAGGGAATTGTATTTTGGAATTGAGTGGCCACCCAGTCAATGGTATAAAATTATTGTTGGTATAAATTTTTGTTGTATAAATAAATATTTAAAGCAAACTAATCATTTTTTAAATTAATTATTATTCTAAATGCTTTTCAGAAGGTTTACATTGTTTATCGTTGCTTTAATTTTTGCTGGTAAAGATATTAAAGAATGATTTAAGCCTATTTTGTCAATTATTTCAATAAAATTTATATTTTAATTAAATTTTTGCTGTAATGATACTTAGTAAAGTTATAAGTTTTTGTCTCATGGTTACCTTGTTTATTGTTGGTATACATTTTTGTTGTATAAATAAATATTTAAAGCAAACTAATCATTTTTGAAATTAATTGTTATTTTAAATGCTTTTCAGAAGGTTAACATTGTCTATCGTTGCTTTAATTTTTGCTGGTAAAGATATTAAAGAATGAGTTAAGCCTATTTTGTCAATTATTTCAATAAAATTTACATTTTAATTAAATTTTTGTTGTAATGATACGTAGTAAAGTTATAAGTTTTTGTCTCATGGTTACCTTTTTTATTGTTGGTATACTTTTTTTTTGTATAATTAAATATTTAAAGCAAACTAATCATTTTTGAAATTAATAATTATTTTAAATACTTTTCAGAAGGTTAACATTGTTTATCGTTGCTTTAATTTTTGCTGGTAAAGATATTAAAGAATGAGTTAAGCCTATTTTGTAAATTATTTCAATAAAACTTCTATTTTTTTTAAATTTTAGTTTTAATGATACTTAGTAAAGTTATAAGTTTTTGTCTCATGGTTACCTTGTTTATTGTTCGTATACATTTTTGTTGTATAAATAAATATTTAAACAAACTAATCATTTCTGAAATTAATTATTATTTTAAATGCTTTTCAGAAGGTTAACATTGTTTATCGTTGCTTTAATTTTTGCTGGTAAAGATATTAAAGAATGAGTTAAGCCTATTTTGTCAATTATTTCAATAAAATTTATATTTTAATTAAATTTTTGTTGTAATGATACTTAGTAAAGTTATAAGTTTTTGTCGCATGGTCACCTTTTTTATTGTTGGTATACATTTTTTTGTATAAATAAATATATAATGCAAACTAATCATTTTTGAAATTAATCATTACTTTAAATGCTTTTCAGAAGGTTAACATCGTTTATCGTTGCTTTAATTTTTGCTGTTAAAGATATTAAAGAATGAGTTAAGCCTATTTTGTCAATTATTTCAATAAAATTTATATTTTTATTAAATTTTTGTTGTAATGATACTTAGTAAAGTTATAAGTTTTTGTCTCATGGTTACCTTTTTTATTGTTGGTATACATTTTTTTGTATAAATAAATATATAATGCAAACTAATCATTTTTGAAATTAATCATTACTTTAAATGCTTTTCAGAAGGTTAACATCGTTTATCGTTGCTTTAATTTTTGCTGTTAAAGATATTAAAGAATGAGTTAAGCCTATTTTGTCAATTATTTCAAATCAATTTATATTTTTAATAAATTTTTGTTGTAATGATACTTAGTAAAGTTATAAGTTTTTGTCTCATGGTTACCTTGTTTATTGTTCGTATACATTTTTGTTGTATAAATAAATATTTAAACAAACTAATCCTTTCTGAAATTAATTATTATTTTAAATGGTTTTCAGAAGGTTAAGATTGTTTATCGTTGCTTTAATTTTTGCTGGTAAAGATATTAAAGAATGAGTTAAGCCTATTTTGTCAATTATTTCAATAAAATTTATATTTTAATTAAATTTTTGTCGTAATGATACTTATTAAAGTTATAAGTTTTTGTCGCATGGTCACCTTTTTTATTGTTGGTATACATTTTTTTGTATAAATAAATATATAATGCAAACTAATCATTTTTGAAATTAATCATTACTTTAAATGCTTTTCAGAAGGTTAACATCGTTTATCGTTGCTTTAATTTTTGCTGTTAAAGATATTAAAGAATGAGTTAAGCCTATTTTGTCAATTATTTCAATAAAATTTATATTTTTATTAAATTTTTGTTGTAATGATACTTAGTAAAGTTATAAGTTTTTGTCTCATGGTTACCTTTTTTATTGTTGGTATACATTTTTTTGTATAAATAAATATATAATGCAAACTAATCATTTTTGAAATTAATCATTACTTTAAATGCTTTTCAGAAGGTTAACATCGTTTATCGTTGCTTTAATTTTTGCTGTTAAAGATATTAAAGAATGAGTTAAGCCTATTTTGTCAATTATTTCAATACAATTTATATTTTTATTAAATTTTTGTTGTAATGATACTTAGTAAAGTTATAAGTTTTTGTCTCATGGTTACCTTGTTTATTGTTGGTATACATTTGTGTGATATTGGTATTAATAATTTTAAAACTACCCCATTTGGAAAGTATGTTTTTTTCTAAAAGCTTTCTTAATAGAAGTTATTGTTGATTGTTGCTATAGTTTTTTTGTTGTAATTTTTGCTCTTAGGGATAGTAATTAGTGAAGTCTATGATGTCAATCATTTAAATATTATATATCTTTTTTAATAGATTTTTGATGTTATGGTACTAATTAATATTTTTTAAAGGAACAAAATAACATTTCTACCAGACATTCTCGCTACATGTTTGTAAATCACTCTTAAACCCAAGAATTTTCTTTAGCGTTGAGATGTAGACTCTTATTAAGAGGCAGGGTTAGCACAGTAACGATCTAACTTGAAGTACATAACAAATCCTAATCCAGAGAAAACAATATTCCACTTATTGCTGACAGTATTGCGTTTTTCATAGTACCCGCATCTTTAGGAAATTCCGATAGTAACATAACATTTATTGTTAATTTGCAGCATGTCGAGGCCTTTACGTTAATTAACGCACTTTAGCTAATTTCATTTGGTAATACATTGGGTACGTATTCGCATTATGCTGTGTATGTATTCGCTTTATGAAGCAAAAATAAAGTATAAAATGCGCAAAAAAAAGCAATTAGCAACAATTATTTTGGTAATCACGAAAGTCAGTCCTTAAGTGAAAACTAAATAGTAGATTAATATGGTAATTATACCCATTAACAACTATGTTTGCCCATGGTGCAAACAAACTGGCTTGGTATCCAAATGGGCAGAAGTGTGAAACCTTTGTCGAAAAGGTGTGAAAAGTCTCGACGACAATCTTATTCGTAGTATCGTGTTAACATTTGATTTAAAACGCTATGATGGGACCGAAACATTTGTTCGCAGTAACGCATCTTTCAATCTATCGCGAATTTCTTGTATCGCATCTTTCTTTAGTTAAATAAGGAAAACGGACGGGACCGGCAGCCTTATTTGTAGTAACCTGTCATTTCGTAGTATTGCGACTCGCAGTATTAACATTAACCTCAAACTGACCTTTATGCATGAATGTATTATTTTCCGTACTGCAATCGAGTAAAATACATGAAAGAATATCACACTGAAATACTATTATGAGATAAATAAATGCGTGAAACACGTGCACGAACAAAACCGACTATGATTATAGGAAAGAAGTGAAGTGCATAATTTATGGTAATTAAGTTTATGAGTATCAGGTTAATGTTGGCAAGATTCATATTTAGAGTTTGTGGAGAAATGTTTCATTTTTTTGAGGTTAAATTGTTGAGTGTTTATTGGTATAAATTTTTGTCTCACCCTATTGTAGGTATAAATTATTGTGGTATAAATAAATATTTAAAGCAAACTAAAACCATTTTGAAATTAAGTATCTTTTTAAATGCTTTCTTTCATAGAAGGATACATTGTTTATTTTTGCTTTAATTTTTGCTTATAAGGATATTGAGGAATTATTGAAGCCTATGTTTAGTGTTCAAGGGTATAAATGTTCGTCTTAAGGTTACATTGTTTGTTGTTGGTATAATTTTTTATGGTATAAATATAATTTTAAAGTAACTTAGCCCATTTTGAAATTCATTATTTTAAATGCTTTCTTTATTGAAAGAGACATTGTTTATTGTTTCTTTAAGTTTTGCTGATACAGATATTAAGGAATTATTTAAGACTATAATGTCCCAGATATTAAGCAATTATTTAAGGCTATAATGTCAATCATTTAAATAAAATATATATTTTTCATAGATTTTTGTTGTAATGATACAAAGTAATAGTTTAGACATTGCATCATCTGTGATATTAATTGAAACAAAGATTCGTCTTTAGTGTTTGTGGAATTTTTTGTTGTGAATCATAAATTGTTGAGTGTTGAAGGCAGGGTGGCCAGGGACTCTGGAAACTGCGAAAAGTGTAAAAAAAAGTTCCATGCAGGGAAAATTAGGGAATTTGAAAATGTTGGAAAGATCAGGAAATCTTACCAAAAGTAAACGAAGAAATGCATAGTGAAAAATATGGTAAATATATGTTGGCTACTGGTAGTTTCTCTTCATTGCATTTGAAAAATAACATATTTAATATTCAGCAAGCAATGCTCAGTTATGTGTGGATTATCTAACTAATTGACATAAATGAACTCTCAACTATTGAAGAGAAACTAAAATGGAATTGAGCAACCATTGTCCCAGAGCTCAGAATTAATCCGTAAATGTGTCTTTTGATTTTAGATTATGTTGTAGTTGCAGAATTTATTGTTCTTATTTGTTGCCTTGTTGTTGTTTTGAATTTGTTCATGTTGTATTTCATTTAGCACGCTAAAATTGGAGACTGAGCAACACGAGGGAGACTGTGGACCTGAGATGCTGTCTTAAATTAAATATTTTTATATGAATATCCAACCAGAGGCATGGAACACCAATGCATTGCATTTGACTTTGTTGCAGAATTTGTTTAGACAAGATATTTTACTAGTTGAAAAGACTGTTAGCATGCTTTGTCTGTATGCTAGAATTGTAGCAATCTGCTTTATATATAGTTGTAGGCTCACATGAAAGCATGTTTAAGTTTATATGTGCAAGCAAATTACTTACCTTAAGCCTTTTGATTGATCATGGCAACAAATGTCAACATATTCTGGCTGACAATCTCTAAATACAAAGCATTTCTTCAGCAGAAGAAAGGATCGCCTACAACTGCTTTCTGTAAAGCATGCTTTTAGCAAATAAATTCAAGTAATATGGGAAAAAGGGCAGTGGACAGTCATGCAATGACAAAGAAACATGTTGATGCTACAAGTGAAAAACCAATCGCTAACCTTCTAAAAGCAAACCTGAAAGCGTCTGCATCTGAAGTGTCACACTCTTGAGAATGAATTGAAGCATGAATTAATGAGCAGCTGTCGTGATGCAATTGCTATTGTTGCAACGATTCAAGAACGATGTCCATTTAAGTATGCATTAGCTAGAGCTTTCAGGCCTCTAGAACCAGTTACCGTGGCAAATAGCTCATCAGCAGCAACAACATGTAGGACTATAACTACAGAATTGGCTAGCTCCAAACGTTGCTCAGCAGCAGTATGTGATGCAGCAGAAAAGTAGTACAGAAAACTGGCTAGGGAAGAAAAAGAGAAACATGACACAGTTTGATGAACAGAATCCGAGACTAGATGAGTTCTACTATGCACTGTTGGGTGGAAAGCAAGAGTATGCAGATCTGTGGACTGTGGACATGCTAGTAGAATTAGTGCCATGAAGTGTTTTTCTTGGAACTGTGAAATGAAGCACGTTTTGAAACGCAACATTCACTAAGTTTTCAGTTTTCAGATATGAACAGTGAAATTGACAAGTATATATGAGATTTATAGATTATAATAACATATTATTATAATTATAGCTCAGAATTAATCAGTAAATGTGTCTTTTGATTTTAGATTATGTTGCAGTTGCAGAATTTATTGTTCTTATATGTTGGCTTGTTGTTGTTTTCAATTTGTTCATGTTGCTTTTCATTTAGCTTGTTAAAATTGGAGACTAAAAAACATGAGTTTTTAAATGCAACATTCACTAGGTTTTCAGTTTTCAGATATGAAAAGTGAAATTGACTTATATATATCAGATTTTGTAGATATTAATAACATACTGTTATATAGAATACAAATTTAATTGGTGGTGAAGGTATGGCTATATATGGGGAGGATGGAGGCCATATATTTATTTTCACTGTAATAACTATGCACTATTAAATGTTTTAGTAACCCCAAAGATAAATAACAGAAAATTCCTTTAAAATTAGGTAAAAATCAGGGAATTGTATTTTGGAATTGAGCGGCCACCCAGTCAATGGTATAAAATGATTGTTGGTATAAATTTTTGTTGTATAAATAAATATTTAAAGCAAACTAATCATTTTTGAAATTAATTATTATTCTAAATGCTTTTCAGAAGGTTTACATTGTTTATCGTTGCTTTAATTTTTGCTGGTAAAGATATTAAAGAATGATTTAAGCCTATTTTGTCAATTATTTCAATAAAATTTATATTTTAAATAAATTTTTGCTGTAATGATTTACTTAGTAAAGTTATAAGTTTTTGTCTCATGGTTACCTTGTTTATTGTTGGTATACATTTTTGTTGTATAAATAAATATTTAAAGCAAACTAATCATTTTTGAAATTAATTATTATTTTAAATGCTTTTCAGAAGGTTAACATTGTCTATCGTTGCTTTAATTTTTGCTGGTAAAGATATTAAAGAATGAGTTAAGCCTATTTTGTCAATTATTTCAATAAAATTTACATTTTAATTAAATTTTTGTTGTAATGATACGTAGTAAAGTTATAAGTTTTTGTCTCATGGTTACCTTTTCTATTGTTGGTATACTTTTTTTTTGTATAATTAAATATTTAAAGCAAACTAATCATTTTTGAAATTAATAATTATTTTAAATACTTTTCAGAAGGTTAACATTGTTTATCGTTGCTTTAATTTTTGCTGGTAAAGATATTAAAGAATGAGTTAAGCCTATTTTGTAAATTATTTCAATAAAACTTCTATTTTTTTTAAATTTTTGTTGTAATGATACTTAGTAAAGTTATAAGTTTTTGTCTCATGGTTACCTTGTTTATTGTTCGTATACATTTTTGTTGTATAAATAAATATTTAAACAAACTAATCATTTCTGAAATTAATTATTATTTTAAATGCTTTTGAGAAGGTTAACATTGTTTATCGTTGCTTTAATTTTTGCTGGTAAAGATATTAAAGAATGAGTTAAGCCTATTTTGTCAATTATTTCAATAAAATTTATATTTTAATTAAATTTTTGTCGTAATGATACTTAGTAAAGTTATAAGTTTTTGTCGCATGGTCACCTTGTTTATTGTTGGTATAAATTTTTTTGTATAAATAAATATATAATGCAAACTAATCATTTTTGAAATTAATCATTACTTTAAATGCTTTTCAGAAGGTTAACATCGTTTATCGTTGCTTTAATTTTTGCTGTTAAAGATATTAAAGAATGAGTTAAGCCTATTTTGTCAATTATTTCAATAATATTTATATTTTTATTAAATTTTTGTTGTAATGATACTTAGTATTATACGTTTTTGTCTCATGGTTACCTTTTTTATTGTTGGTATACATTTTTTTGTATAAATAAATATATAATGCAAACTAATCATTTTTGAAATTAATCATTACTTTAAATGCTTTTCAGAAGGTTAACTTCGTTTATCGTTGCTTTAATTTTTGCTGTTAAAGATATTAAAGAATGAGTTAAGCCTATTTTGTCAATTATTTCAAATCAATTTATATTTTTAATAAATTTTTGTTGTAATGATACTTAGTAAAGTTATAAGTTTTTGTCTCATGGTTACCTTGTTTATTGTTGGTATACATTTGTGTGATATTGGTATTAATAATTTTAAAACTACCCCATTTGGAAAGTAAGTTTTTTTCTAAAAGCTTTCTTAATAGAAGTTATTGTTGATTGTTGCTATAGTTTTTTTGTTGTAATTTTTGCTCTTAGGGATAGTAATTAGTGAAGTCTATGATGTAAATCATTTAAATATTATATATCTTTTTTAATAGATTTTTGTTGTTATGGTACTAATTAATATTTTTTAAAGGAACAAAATAACATTTCTACCAGACATTCTCGCTACATGTTTGTAAATCACTCTTAAACCCAAGAAGTTTCTTTAGCGTTGAGATGTAGACTCTTATTAAGAGGCAGGGTTAGCACAGTAACGATCTAACTTGAGGTAGATAACTAATCCTAATCCAGAGAAAACAATTTTCCACTTATTGCTGACAGTATTGCGTTTTTCATAGTACCCTCATCTTTAGGAAATTCCGATAGTAACATAACATTTATTGTTAATTTGCAGCATGTCGAGGCCTTTACGTTAATTAACGCACTTTAGCTAATTTCATTTGGTAATACATTGGGTACGTATTCGCATTATGCTGTGTATGTATTCGCTTTATGAAGCAAAAATAAAGTATAAAATGCGCAAAAAAAAGCAATTAGCAACAATTATTTTGGTAATCACGAAAGTCAGTCCTTAAGTGAAAACTAAATAGTAGATTAATATGGTAATTATACCCATTAACAACTATGTTTGCCCATGGTGCAAACAAACTGGCTTGGTATCCAAATGGGCAGAAGTGTGAAACCTTTGTCGAAAAGGTGTGAAAAGTCTCGACGACAATCTTATTCGTAGTATCGTGTTAACATTTGATTTCAAACGCTATGATGGGACCGAAACATTTGTTCGCAGTAACGCATCTTTCAATCTATCGCGAATTTCTTGTATCGCATCTTTCTTTAGTTAAATAAGGAAAACGGACGGGACCGGCAGCCTTATTTGTAGTAACCTGTCATTTCGTAGTATTGCGACTCGCAGTATTAACATTAACCTCAAACTGACCTTTATGCATGAATGTATTATTTTCCGTACTGCAATCGAGTAAAATACATGAAAGAATATCACACTGAAATACTATTATGAGATAAATAAATGCGTGAAACACGTGCACGAACAAAACCGACTATGATTATAGGAAAGAAGTGAAGTGCATAATTTATGGTAATTAAGTTTATGAGTATCAGGTTAATGTTGGCAAGATTCATATTTAGAGTTTGTGGAGAAATTTATCATTTTTTTGAGGTCAAATTGTTGAGTGTTTAGTGGTATAAATTTTTGTCTCACCCTATTGTAGGTATAAATTATTGTGGTATAAATAAATATTTAAAGCAAACTGAAACCATTTTGAAATTAAGTATCTTTTTAAATGCTTTCTTTCATAGAAGGATACATTGTTTATTTTTGCTTTAATTTTTGCTTATAAGGATATTGAGGAATTATTGAAGCCTATGTTTAGTGTTCAAGGGTATAAATGTTCGTCTTAAGGTTACATTGTTTGTTGTTGGTATAATTTTTTATGGTATAAATATAATTTTAAAGTAACTTAGCCCATTTTGAAATTCATTATTTTAAATGCTTTCTTTATTGAAAGAGACATTGTTTATTGTTTCTTTAAGTTTTGCTGATACAGATATTAAGGAATTATTTAAGACTATAATGTCCCAGATATTAAGCAATTATTTAAGGCTATAATGTCAATCATTTAAATAAAATATATATTTTTCATAGATTTTTGTTGTAATGATACAAAGTAATAGTTTAGACATTGCATCATCTGTGATATTAATTGAAACAAAGATTCGTCTTTAGTGTTTGTGGAATTTTTTGTTTTGAATCATAAATTGTTGAGTGTTGAAGGCAGGGTGGCCAGGGACTCTGGAAACTGCGAAAAGTGTAAAAAAAAGTTCCATGCAGGGAAAATTAGGGAATTTGAAAATGTTGGAAAGATCAGGAAATCTTACCAAAAGTAAACGAAGAAATGCATAGTGAAAAATATGGTAAATATATGTTGGCTACTGGTAGTTTCTCTTCATTGCATTTGAAAAATAACATATTTAATATTCAGCAAGCAATGCTCAGTTATGTGTGGATTATCTAACTAATTGACATAAATGAACTCTCAACTATTGAAGAGAAACTAAAATGGAATTGAGCAACCATTGTCCCAGAGCTCAGAATTAATCCGTAAATGTGTCTTTTGATTTTAGATTATGTTGTAGTTGCAGAATTTATTGTTCTTATTTGTTGCCTTGTTGTTGTTTTGAATTTGTTCATGTTGTATTTCATTTAGCACGCTAAAATTGGAGACTGAGCAACACGAGGGAGACTGTGGACCTGAGATGCTGTCTTAAATTAAATATTTTTATATGAATATCCAACCAGAGGCATGGAACACCAATGCATTGCATTTGACTTTGTTGCAGAATTTGTTTAGACAAGATATTTTACTAGTTGAAAAGACTGTTAGCATGCTTTGTCTGTATGCTAGAATTGTAGCAATCTGCTTTATATATAGTTGTAGGCTCACATGAAAGCATGTTTAAGTTTATATGTGCAAGCAAATTACTTACCTTAAGCCTTTTGATTGATCATGGCAACAAATGTCAACATATTCTGGCTGACAATCTCTAAATACAAAGCATTTCTTCAGCAGAAGAAAGGATCGCCTACAACTGCTTTCTGTAAAGCATGCTTTTAGCAAATAAATTCAAGTAATATGGGAAAAAGGGCAGTGGACAGTCATGCAATGACAAAGAAACATTTTGATGCTACAAGTGAAAAACCAATCGCTAACCTTCTAAAAGCAAACCTGAAAGCGTCTGCATCTGAAGTGTCACACTCTTGAGAATGAATTGATGCAATTGCTATTGTTGCAACGATTCAAGAACGATGTCCATTTAAGTATGCATTAGCTAGAGCTTTCAGGCCTCTAGAACCAGTTACCGTGGCAAATAGCTCATCAGCAGCAACAACATGTAGGACTATAACTACAGAATTGGCTAGCTCCAAACGTTGCTCAGCAGCAGTATGTGATGCAGCAGAAAAGTAGTACAGAAAACTGGCTAGGGAAGAAAAAGAGAAACATGACACAGTTTGATGAACAGAATCCGAGACTAGATGAGTTCTACTATGCACTGTTGGGTGGAAAGCAAGAGTATGCAGATCTGTGGACTGTGGACATGCTAGTAGAATTAGTGCCATGAAGTGTTTTTCTTGGAACTGTGAAATGAAGCACGTTTTGAAACGCAACATTCACTAAGTTTTCAGTTTTCAGATATGAACAGTGAAATTGACAAGTATATATGAGATTTATAGATTATAATAACATATTATTATAATTATAGCTCAGAATTAATCAGTAAATGTGTCTTTTGATTTTAGATTATGTTGCAGTTGCAGAATTTATTGTTCTTATATGTTGGCTTGTTGTTGTTTTCAATTTGTTCATGTTGCTTTTCATTTAGCTTGTTAAAATTGGAGACTAAAAAACATGAGTTTTTAAATGCAACATTCACTAGGTTTTCAGTTTTCAGATATGAAAAGTGAAATTGACTTATATATATCAGATTTTGTAGATATTAATAACATACTGTTATATAGAATACAAATTTAATTGGTGGTGAAGGTATGGCTATATATGGGGAGGATGGAGGCCATATATTTATTTTCACTGTAATAACTATGCACTATTAAATGTTTTAGTAACCCCAAAGATAAATAACAGAGAAAATTCCTTTAAAATTAGGTAAAAATCAGGGAATTGTATTTTGGAATTGAGCGGCCACCCAGTCAATGGTATAAAATGATTGTTGGTATAAATTTTTGTTGTATAAATAAATATTTTAAATAAATTTTTGCTGTAATGATTTACTTAGTAAAGTTATAAGTTTTTGTCTCATGGTTACCTTGTTTATTGTTGGTATAAATTTTTGTTGTATAAATAAATATTTAAAGCAAACTAATCATTTTTGAAATTAATTATTATTTTAAATGCTTTTCAGAAGGTTAACATTGTCTATCGTTGCTTTAATTTTTGCTGGTAAAGATATTAAAGAATGAGTTAAGCCTATTTTGTCAATTATTTCAATAAAATTTACATTTTAATTAAATTTTTGTTGTAATGATACGTAGTAAAGTTATAAGTTTTTGTCTCATGGTTACCTTTTCTATTGTTGGTATACTTTTTTTTTGTATAATTAAATATTTAAAGCAAACTAATCATTTTTGAAATTAATAATTATTTTAAATACTTTTCAGAAGGTTAACATTGTTTATCGTTGCTTTAATTTTTGCTGGTAAAGATATTAAAGAATGAGTTAAGCCTATTTTGTAAATTATTTCAATAAAACTTCTATTTTTTTTAAATTTTTGTTGTAATGATACTTAGTAAAGTTATAAGTTTTTGTCTCATGGTTACCTTGTTTATTGTTCGTATACATTTTTGTTGTATAAATAAATATTTAAACAAACTAATCATTTCTGAAATTAATTATTATTTTAAATGCTTTTGAGAAGGTTAACATTGTTTATCGTTGCTTTAATTTTTGCTGGTAAAGATATTAAAGAATGAGTTAAGCCTATTTTGTCAATTATTTCAATAAAATTTATATTTTAATTAAATTTTTGTCGTAATGATACTTAGTAAAGTTATAAGTTTTTGTCGCATGGTCACCTTGTTTATTGTTGGTATAAATTTTTTTGTATAAATAAATATATAATGCAAACTAATCATTTTTGAAATTAATCATTACTTTAAATGCTTTTCAGAAGGTTAACATCGTTTATCGTTGCTTTAATTTTTGCTGTTAAAGATATTAAAGAATGAGTTAAGCCTATTTTGTCAATTATTTCAATAATATTTATATTTTTATTAAATTTTTGTTGTAATGATACTTAGTATTATACGTTTTTGTCTCATGGTTACCTTTTTTATTGTTGGTATACATTTTTTTGTATAAATAAATATATAATGCAAACTAATCATTTTTGAAATTAATCATTACTTTAAATGCTTTTCAGAAGGTTAACTTCGTTTATCGTTGCTTTAATTTTTGCTGTTAAAGATATTAAAGAATGAGTTAAGCCTATTTTGTCAATTATTTCAAATCAATTTATATTTTTAATAAATTTTTGTTGTAATGATACTTAGTAAAGTTATAAGTTTTTGTCTCATGGTTACCTTGTTTATTGTTGGTATACATTTGTGTGATATTGGTATTAATAATTTTAAAACTACCCCATTTGGAAAGTAAGTTTTTTTCTAAAAGCTTTCTTAATAGAAGTTATTGTTGATTGTTGCTATAGTTTTTTTGTTGTAATTTTTGCTCTTAGGGATAGTAATTAGTGAAGTCTATGATGTAAATCATTTAAATATTATATATCTTTTTTAATAGATTTTTGTTGTTATGGTACTAATTAATATTTTTTAAAGGAACAAAATAACATTTCTACCAGACATTCTCGCTACATGTTTGTAAATCACTCTTAAACCCAAGAAGTTTCTTTAGCGTTGAGATGTAGACTCTTATTAAGAGGCAGGGTTAGCACAGTAACGATCTAACTTGAGGTAGATAACTAATCCTAATCCAGAGAAAACAATTTTCCACTTATTGCTGACAGTATTGCGTTTTTCATAGTACCCTCATCTTTAGGAAATTCCGATAGTAACATAACATTTATTGTTAATTTGCAGCATGTCGAGGCCTTTACGTTAATTAACGCACTTTAGCTAATTTCATTTGGTAATACATTGGGTACGTATTCGCATTATGCTGTGTATGTATTCGCTTTATGAAGCAAAAATAAAGTATAAAATGCGCAAAAAAAAGCAATTAGCAACAATTATTTTGGTAATCACGAAAGTCAGTCCTTAAGTGAAAACTAAATAGTAGATTAATATGGTAATTATACCCATTAACAACTATGTTTGCCCATGGTGCAAACAAACTGGCTTGGTATCCAAATGGGCAGAAGTGTGAAACCTTTGTCGAAAAGGTGTGAAAAGTCTCGACGACAATCTTATTCGTAGTATCGTGTTAACATTTGATTTCAAACGCTATGATGGGACCGAAACATTTGTTCGCAGTAACGCATCTTTCAATCTATCGCGAATTTCTTGTATCGCATCTTTCTTTAGTTAAATAAGGAAAACGGACGGGACCGGCAGCCTTATTTGTAGTAACCTGTCATTTCGTAGTATTGCGACTCGCAGTATTAACATTAACCTCAAACTGACCTTTATGCATGAATGTATTATTTTCCGTACTGCAATCGAGTAAAATACATGAAAGAATATCACACTGAAATACTATTATGAGATAAATAAATGCGTGAAACACGTGCACGAACAAAACCGACTATGATTATAGGAAAGAAGTGAAGTGCATAATTTATGGTAATTAAGTTTATGAGTATCAGGTTAATGTTGGCAAGATTCATATTTAGAGTTTGTGGAGAAATTTATCATTTTTTTGAGGTCAAATTGTTGAGTGTTTAGTGGTATAAATTTTTGTCTCACCCTATTGTAGGTATAAATTATTGTGGTATAAATAAATATTTAAAGCAAACTGAAACCATTTTGAAATTAAGTATCTTTTTAAATGCTTTCTTTCATAGAAGGATACATTGTTTATTTTTGCTTTAATTTTTGCTTATAAGGATATTGAGGAATTATTGAAGCCTATGTTTAGTGTTCAAGGGTATAAATGTTCGTCTTAAGGTTACATTGTTTGTTGTTGGTATAATTTTTTATGGTATAAATATAATTTTAAAGTAACTTAGCCCATTTTGAAATTCATTATTTTAAATGCTTTCTTTATTGAAAGAGACATTGTTTATTGTTTCTTTAAGTTTTGCTGATACAGATATTAAGGAATTATTTAAGACTATAATGTCCCAGATATTAAGCAATTATTTAAGGCTATAATGTCAATCATTTAAATAAAATATATATTTTTCATAGATTTTTGTTGTAATGATACAAAGTAATAGTTTAGACATTGCATCATCTGTGATATTAATTGAAACAAAGATTCGTCTTTAGTGTTTGTGGAATTTTTTGTTTTGAATCATAAATTGTTGAGTGTTGAAGGCAGGGTGGCCAGGGACTCTGGAAACTGCGAAAAGTGTAAAAAAAAGTTCCATGCAGGGAAAATTAGGGAATTTGAAAATGTTGGAAAGATCAGGAAATCTTACCAAAAGTAAACGAAGAAATGCATAGTGAAAAATATGGTAAATATATGTTGGCTACTGGTAGTTTCTCTTCATTGCATTTGAAAAATAACATATTTAATATTCAGCAAGCAATGCTCAGTTATGTGTGGATTATCTAACTAATTGACATAAATGAACTCTCAACTATTGAAGAGAAACTAAAATGGAATTGAGCAACCATTGTCCCAGAGCTCAGAATTAATCCGTAAATGTGTCTTTTGATTTTAGATTATGTTGTAGTTGCAGAATTTATTGTTCTTATTTGTTGCCTTGTTGTTGTTTTGAATTTGTTCATGTTGTATTTCATTTAGCACGCTAAAATTGGAGACTGAGCAACACGAGGGAGACTGTGGACCTGAGATGCTGTCTTAAATTAAATATTTTTATATGAATATCCAACCAGAGGCATGGAACACCAATGCATTGCATTTGACTTTGTTGCAGAATTTGTTTAGACAAGATATTTTACTAGTTGAAAAGACTGTTAGCATGCTTTGTCTGTATGCTAGAATTGTAGCAATCTGCTTTATATATAGTTGTAGGCTCACATGAAAGCATGTTTAAGTTTATATGTGCAAGCAAATTACTTACCTTAAGCCTTTTGATTGATCATGGCAACAAATGTCAACATATTCTGGCTGACAATCTCTAAATACAAAGCATTTCTTCAGCAGAAGAAAGGATCGCCTACAACTGCTTTCTGTAAAGCATGCTTTTAGCAAATAAATTCAAGTAATATGGGAAAAAGGGCAGTGGACAGTCATGCAATGACAAAGAAACATTTTGATGCTACAAGTGAAAAACCAATCGCTAACCTTCTAAAAGCAAACCTGAAAGCGTCTGCATCTGAAGTGTCACACTCTTGAGAATGAATTGAAGCATGAATTAATGAGCAGCTGTCGTGATGCAATTGCTATTGTTGCAACGATTCAAGAACGATGTCCATTTAAGTATGCATTAGCTAGAGCTTTCAGGCCTCTAGAACCAGTTACCGTGGCAAATAGCTCATCAGCAGCAACAACATGTAGGACTATAACTACAGAATTGGCTAGCTCCAAACGTTGCTCAGCAGCAGTATGTGATGCAGCAGAAAAGTAGTACAGAAAACTGGCTAGGGAAGAAAAAGAGAAACATGACACAGTTTGATGAACAGAATCCGAGACTAGATGAGTTCTACTATGCACTGTTGGGTGGAAAGCAAGAGTATGCAGATCTGTGGACTGTGGACATGCTAGTAGAATTAGTGCCATGAAGTGTTTTTCTTGGAACTGTGAAATGAAGCACGTTTTGAAACGCAACATTCACTAAGTTTTCAGTTTTCAGATATGAACAGTGAAATTGACAAGTATATATGAGATTTATAGATTATAATAACATATTATTATAATTATAGCTCAGAATTAATCAGTAAATGTGTCTTTTGATTTTAGATTATGTTGCAGTTGCAGAATTTATTGTTCTTATATGTTGGCTTGTTGTTGTTTTCAATTTGTTCATGTTGCTTTTCATTTAGCTTGTTAAAATTGGAGACTAAAAAACATGAGTTTTTAAATGCAACATTCACTAGGTTTTCAGTTTTCAGATATGAAAAGTGAAATTGACTTATATATATCAGATTTTGTAGATATTAATAACATACTGTTATATAGAATACAAATTTAATTGGTGGTGAAGGTATGGCTATATATGGGGAGGATGGAGGCCATATATTTATTTTCACTGTAATAACTATGCACTATTAAATGTTTTAGTAACCCCAATGATAAATAACAGAGAAAATTCCTTTAAAATTAGGTAAAAATCAGGGAATTGTATTTTGGAATTGAGCGGCCACCCAGTCAATGGTATAAAATGATTGTTGGTATAAATTTTTGTTGTATAAATAAATATTTAAAGCAAACTAATCATTTTTGAAATTAATTATTATTCTAAATGCTTTTCAGAAGGTTTAGATTGTTTATCGTTGCTTTAATTTTTGCTGGTAAAGATATTAAAGAATGATTTAAGCCTATTTTGTCAATTATTTCAATAAAATTTATATTTTAAATAAATTTTTGCTGTAATGATTTACTTAGTAAAGTTATAAGTTTTTGTCTCATGGTTACCTTGTTTATTGTTGGTATACATTTTTGTTGTATAAATAAATATTTAAAGCAAACTAATCATTTTTGAAATTAATTATTATTTTAAATGCTTTTCAGAAGGTTAACATTGTCTATCGTTGCTTTAATTTTTGCTGGTAAAGATATTAAAGAATGAGTTAAGCCTATTTTGTCAATTATTTCAATAAAATTTACATTTTAATTAAATTTTTGTTGTAATGATACGTAGTAAAGTTATAAGTTTTTGTCTCATGGTTACCTTTTCTATTGTTGGTATACTTTTTTTTTGTATAATTAAATATTTAAAGCAAACTAATCATTTTTGAAATTAATAATTATTTTAAATACTTTTCAGAAGGTTAACATTGTTTATCGTTGCTTTAATTTTTGCTGGTAAAGATATTAAAGAATGAGTTAAGCCTATTTTGTAAATTATTTCAATAAAACTTCTATTTTTTTTAAATTTTTGTTGTAATGATACTTAGTAAATTTATAAGTTTTTGTCTCATGGTTACCTTGTTTATTGTTCGTATACATTTTTGTTGTATAAATAAATATTTAAACAAACTAATCATTTCTGAAATTAATTATTATTTTAAATGCTTTTGAGAAGGTTAACATTGTTTATCGTTGCTTTAATTTTTGCTGGTAAAGATATTAAAGAATGAGTTAAGCCTATTTTGTCAATTATTTCAATAAAATTTATATTTTAATTAAATTTTTGTCGTAATGATACTTAGTAAAGTTATAAGTTTTTGTCGCATGGTCACCTTGTTTATTGTTGGTATAAATTTTTTTGTATAAATAAATATATAATGCAAACTAATCATTTTTGAAAGTAATCATTACTTTAAATGCTTTTCAGAAGGTTAACATCGTTTATCGTTGCTTTAATTTTTGCTGTTAAAGATATTAAAGAATGAGTTAAGCCTATTTTGTCAATTATTTCAATAATATTTATATTTTTATTAAATTTTTGTTGTAATGATACTTAGTATTATACGTTTTTGTCTCATGGTTACCTTTTTTATTGTTGGTATACATTTTTTTGTATAAATAAATATATAATGCAAACTAATCATTTTTGAAATTAATCATTACTTTAAATGCTTTTCAGAAGGTTAACTTCGTTTATCGTTGCTTTAATTTTTGCTGTTAAAGATATTAAAGAATGAGTTAAGCCTATTTTGTCAATTATTTCAAATCAATTTATATTTTTAATAAATTTTTGTTGTAATGATACTTAGTAAAGTTATAAGTTTTTGTCTCATGGTTACCTTGTTTATTGTTGGTATACATTTGTGTGATATTGGTATTAATAATTTTAAAACTACCCCATTTGGAAAGTAAGTTTTTTTCTAAAAGCTTTCTTAATAGAAGTTATTGTTGATTGTTGCTATAGTTTTTTTGTTGTAATTTTTGCTCTTAGGGATAGTAATTAGTGAAGTCTATGATGTAAATCATTTAAATATTATATATCTTTTTTAATAGATTTTTGTTGTTATGGTACTAATTAATATTTTTTAAAGGAACAAAATAACATTTCTACCAGACATTCTCGCTACATGTTTGTAAATCACTCTTAAACCCAAGAAGTTTCTTTAGCGTTGAGATGTAGACTCTTATTAAGAGGCAGGGTTAGCACAGTAACGATCTAACTTGAGGTAGATAACTAATCCTAATCCAGAGAAAACAATTTTCCACTTATTGCTGACAGTATTGCGTTTTTCATAGTACCCTCATCTTTAGGAAATTCCGATAGTAACATAACATTTATTGTTAATTTGCAGCATGTCGAGGCCTTTACGTTAATTAACGCACTTTAGCTAATTTCATTTGGTAATACATTGGGTACGTATTCGCATTATGCTGTGTATGTATTCGCTTTATGAAGCAAAAATAAAGTATAAAATGCGCAAAAAAAAGCAATTAGCAACAATTATTTTGGTAATCACGAAAGTCAGTCCTTAAGTGAAAACTAAATAGTAGATTAATATGGTAATTATACCCATTAACAACTATGTTTGCCCATGGTGCAAACAAACTGGCTTGGTATCCAAATGGGCAGAAGTGTGAAACCTTTGTCGAAAAGGTGTGAAAAGTCTTGACGACAATCTTATTCGTAGTATCGTGTTAACATTTGATTTCAAACGCTATGATGGGACCGAAACATTTGTTCGCAGTAACGCATCTTTCAATCTATCGCGAATTTCTTGTATCGCATCTTTCTTTAGTTAAATAAGGAAAACGGACGGGACCGGCAGCCTTATTTGTAGTAACCTGTCATTTCGTAGTATTGCGACTCGCAGTATTAACATTAACCTCAAACTGACCTCTATGCATGAATGTATTATTTTCCGTACTGCAATCGAGTAAAATACATGAAAGAATATCACACTGAAATACTATTATGAGATAAATAAATGCGTGAAACACGTGCACGAACAAAACCGACTATGATTATAGGAAAGAATTGAAGTGCATAATTTATGGTAATTAAGTTTATGAGTATCAGGTTAATGTTGGCAAGATTCATAGTTAGAGTTTGTGGAGAAATGTTTCATTTTTTTGAGGTTAAATTGTTGAGTGTTTAGTGGTATAAATTTTTGTCTCACCCTATTGTAGGTATAAATTATTGTGGTATAAATAAATATTTAAAGCAAACTAAAACCATTTTGAAATTAAGTATCTTTTTAAATGCTTTCTTTCATAGAAGGATACATTGTTTATTTTTGCTTTAATTTTTGCTTATAAGGATATTGAGGAATTATTGAAGCCTATGTTTAGTGTTCAAGGGTATAAATGTTCGTCTTAAGGTTACATTGTTTGTTGTTGGTATAATTTTTTATGGTATAAATATAATTTTAAAGTAACTTAGCCCATTTTGAAATTCATTATTTTAAATGCTTTCTTTATTGAAAGAGACATTGTTTATTGTTTCTTTAAGTTTTGCTGATACAGATATTAAGGAATTATTTAAGACTATAATGTCCCAGATATTAAGGAATTATTTAAGGCTATAATGTCAATCATTTAAATAAAATATATATTTTTTATAGATTTTTGTTGTAATGATACAAAGTAATATTTTAGACATTGCATCACAAAGAATCGTCTTTAGTGTTTGTGGAATTTTTTGTTTTGTAGCATAAATTGTTGAGTGTTGAAGGCAGGGTGGCCAGGTACTCTGGAAACTGGGAAAAGTGTAAAAAAAAAGTTCCATGCAGGGAAAATTAGGGAATTTGAAAATGTTGGAAAGATCAGGAAATCTTACCAAAAGTAAACGAAGAAATGCATAGTGAAAAATATGGTAAATATATGTTGGCTACTGGTAGTTTCTCTTCATTGCATTTGGAAAATAACATATTTAATATTCAGCAAGCAATGCTCAGTTATGTGTGGATTATCTAACTCATTGACATAAATGAACTCTAAACTATTGAAGAGAAACTAAAATGGAATTGAGCAACCATGGTCCCAGAGCTCAGAATTAATCCGTAAATGTGTCTTTTGATTTTAGATTATGTTGTAGTTGCAGAATTTATTGTTCTTATTTGTTGCCTTGTTGTTGTTTTGAATTTGTTCATGTTGTATTTCATTTAGCATGCTAAAATTGGAGACTGAGCAACACGAGGGAGACTGTGGACCTGAGATGCTGTCTTAAATTAAATATTTTTATATGAATATCCAACCAGAGGCATGGAACACCAATGCATAGCATTTGACTTTGTTGCAGAATTTGTTTAGACAAGATATTTTACTAGTTGAAAAGACTGTTAGCATGCTTTGTCTGTATGCTAGAATTGTAGCAATCTGCTTTATATATAGTTGTAGGCTCACATGAAAGCATGTTTAAGTTTATATGTGCAAGCAAATTACTTACCTTAAGCCTTTTGATTGATCATGGCAACAAATGTCAACATATTCTGGCTGACAATCTCTAAATACAAAGCATTGCTTCAGCAGAAGAAAGGATCGCCTACAACTGCTTTCTGTAAAGCATGCTTTTAGCAAATAAATTCAAGTAATATGGGAAAAAGGGCAGTGGACAGTCATGCAATGACAAAGAAACATGTTGATGCTACAAGTGAAAAACCAATCGCTAACCTTCTAAAAGCAAACCTGAAAGCGTCTGCATCTGAAGTGTCACACTCTTGAGAATGAATTGAAGCATGAATTAATGAGCAGCTGTCGTGATGCAATTGCTATTGTTGCAACGATTCAAGAACGATGTCCATTTAAGTATGCATTAGCTAGAGCTTTCAGGCCTCTAGAACCAGTTACCGTGGCAAATAGCTCATCAGCAGCAACAACATGTAGGACTATAACTACAGAATTGGCTAGCTCCAAACGTTGCTCATCATCTGTATGTGATGCAGCAGAAAAGTAGTACAGAAAACTGGCTAGGGAAGAAAAAGAGAAACATGACACAGTTTGATGAACAGAATCCGAGACTAGATGAGTTCTACTATGCACTGTTGGGTGGAAAGCAAGAGTATGCAGATCTGTGGACTGTGGACATGCTAGTAGAATTAGTGCCATGAAGTGTTTTTCTTGGAACTGTGAAATGAAGCACGTTTTGAAACGCAACATTCACTAAGTTTTCAGTTTTCAGATATGAACAGTGAAATTGACAAGTATATATGAGATTTATAGATTATAATAACATACTATTATAATTATAGCTCAGAATTAATCAGTAAATGTGTCTTTTGATTTTAGATTATGTTGCAGTTGCAGAATTTATTGTTCTTATATGTTGGCTTGTTGTTGTTTTCAATTTGTTCATGTTGCTTTTCATTTAGCTTGTTAAAATTGGAGACTGATCAACATGAGTTTTTAAATGCAACATTCACTAGGTTTTCATTTTCAGATATGAAAAGTGAAATTGACTTATATATATCAGATTTTGTAGATATTAATAACATACTGTTATATAGAATACAAATTTAATTGGTGGTGAAGGTATGGCTATATATGGGGAGGATGGAGGCCATATATTTATTTTCACTGTAATAACTATGCACTATTAAATGTTTTAGTAACCCCAACGATAAATAACAGAGAAAATTCCTTTAAAATTAGGTAAAAATCAGGGAATTGTATTTTGGAATTGAGTGGCCACCCAGTCAATGGTATAAAATTATTGTTGGTATAAATTTTTGTTGTATAAATAAATATTTAAAGCAAACTAATCATTTTTTAAATTAATTATTATTCTAAATGCTTTTCAGAAGGTTTACATTGTTTATCGTTGCTTTAATTTTTGCTGGTAAAGATATTAAAGAATGATTTAAGCCTATTTTGTCAATTATTTCAATAAAATTTATATTTTAATTAAATTTTTGCTGTAATGATACTTAGTAAAGTTATAAGTTTTTGTCTCATGGTTACCTTGTTTATTGTTGGTATACATTTTTGTTGTATAAATAAATATTTAAAGCAAACTAATCATTTTTGAAATTAATTGTTATTTTAAATGCTTTTCAGAAGGTTAACATTGTCTATCGTTGCTTTAATTTTTGCTGGTAAAGATATTAAAGAATGAGTTAAGCCTATTTTGTCAATTATTTCAATAAAATTTACATTTTAATTAAATTTTTGTTGTAATGATACGTAGTAAAGTTATAAGTTTTTGTCTCATGGTTACCTTTTTTATTGTTGGTATACTTTTTTTTTGTATAATTAAATATTTAAAGCAAACTAATCATTTTTGAAATTAATAATTATTTTAAATACTTTTCAGAAGGTTAACATTGTTTATCGTTGCTTTAATTTTTGCTGGTAAAGATATTAAAGAATGAGTTAAGCCTATTTTGTAAATTATTTCAATAAAACTTCTATTTTTTTTAAATTTTTGTTTTAATGATACTTAGTAAAGTTATAAGTTTTTGTCTCATGGTTACCTTGTTTATTGTTCGTATACATTTTTGTTGTATAAATAAATATTTAAACAAACTAATCATTTCTGAAATTAATTATTATTTTAAATGCTTTTCAGAAGGTTAACATTGTTTATCGTTGCTTTAATTTTTGCTGGTAAAGATATTAAAGAATGAGTTAAGCCTATTTTGTCAATTATTTCAATAAAATTTATATTTTAATTAAATTTTTGTTGTAATGATACTTAGTAAAGTTATAAGTTTTTGTCGCATGGTCACCTTTTTTATTGTTGGTATACATTTTTTTTGTATAAATAAATATATAATGCAAACTAATCATTTTTGAAATTAATCATTACTTTAAATGCTTTTCAGAAGGTTAACATCGTTTATCGTTGCTTTAATTTTTGCTGTTAAAGATATTAAAGAATGAGTTAAGCCTATTTTGTCAATTATTTCAATAAAATTTATATTTTTATTAAATTTTTGTTGTAATGATACTTAGTAAAGTTATAAGTTTTTGTCTCATGGTTACCTTTTTTATTGTTGGTATACATTTTTTTGTATAAATAAATATATAATGCAAACTAATCATTTTTGAAATTAATTATTACTTTAAATGCTTTTCAGAAGGTTAACATCGTTTATCGTTGCTTTAATTTTTGCTGTTAAAGATATTAAAGAATGAGTTAAGCCTATTTTGTCAATTATTTCAATAAAATTTATATTTTTATTAAATTTTTGTTGTAATGATACTTAGTAAAGTTATAAGTTTTTGTCTCATGGTTACCTTGTTTATTGTTCGTATACATTTTTGTTGTATAAATAAATATTTAAACAAACTAATCATTTCTGAAATTAATTATTATTTTAAATGCTTTTCAGAAGGTTAACATTGTTTATCGTTGCTTTAATTTTTGCTGGTAAAGATATTAAAGAATGAGTTAAGCCTATTTTGTCAATTATTTCAATAAAATTTATATTTTAATTAAATTTTTGTTGTAATGATACTTAGTAAAGTTATAAGTTTTTGTCGCATGGTCACCTTTTTTATTGTTGGTATACATTTTTTTTGTATAAATAAATATATAATGCAAACTAATCATTTTTGAAATTAATCATTACTTTAAATGCTTTTCAGAAGGTTAACATCGTTTATCGTTGCTTTAATTTTTGCTGTTAAAGATATTAAAGAATGAGTTAAGCCTATTTTGTCAATTATTTTTGTTGTAATGATACTTAGTAAAGTTATAAGTTTTTGTCTCATGGTTACCTTTTTTATTGTTGGTATACATTTTTTTGTATAAATAAATATATAATGCAAACTAATCATTTTTGAAATTAATTATTACTTTAAATGCTTTTCAGAAGGTTAACATCGTTTATCGTTGCTTTAATTTTTGCTGTTAAAGATATTAAAGAATGAGTTAAGCCTATTTTGTCAATTATTTCAATAAAATTTATATTTTTATTAAATTTTTGTTGTAATGATACTTAGTAAAGTTATAAGTTTTTGTCTCATGGTTACCTTGTTTATTGTTCGTATACATTTTTGTTGTATAAATAAATATTTAAACAAACTAATCATTTCTGAAATTAATTATTATTTTAAATGCTTTTCAGAAGGTTAACATTGTTTATCGTTGCTTTAATTTTTGCTGGTAAAGATATTAAAGAATGAGTTAAGCCTATTTTGTCAATTATTTCAATAAAATTTATATTTGTATTAAATTTTTGTCGTAATGATACTTAGTAAAGTTATAAGTTTTTGTCTCATGGTTACCTTTTTTATTGTTGGTATACATTTTTTTGTATAAATAAATATATAATGCAAACTAATCATTTTTGAAATTAATTATTACTTTAAATGCTTTTCAGAAGGTTAACATCGTTTATCGTTGCTTTAATTTTTGCTGTTAAAGATATTAAAGAATGAGTTAAGCCTATTTTGTCAATTATTTCAATAAAATTTATATTTTTATTAAATTTTTGTTGTAATGATACTTAGTAAAGTTATAAGTTTTTGTCTCATGGTTACCTTGTTTATTGTTCGTATACATTTGTGTGATATTGGTATTAATAATTTTAAAACTACCCCATTTGGAAAGTATGTTTTTTTCTAAAAGCTTTCTTAATAGAAGTTATTGTTGATTGTTGCTATAGTTTTTTTGTTGTAATTTTTGCTCTTAGGGATAGTAATTAGTGAAGTCTATGATGTCAATCATTTAAATATTATATATCTTTTTTAATAGATTTTTGTTGTTATGGTACTAATTAATATTTTTTAAAGGAACAAAATAACATTTCTACCAGACATTCTCGCTACATGTTTGTAAATCACTCTTAAACCCAAGAATTTTCTTTAGCGTTGAGATGTAGACTCTTATTAAGAGGCAGGGTTAGCACAGTAACGATCTAACTTGAAGTACATAACAAATCCTATTCCAGAGAAAACAATATTCCACTTATTGCTGACAGTATTGCGTTTTTCATAGTACCCGCATCTTTAGGAAATTCCGATAGTAACATAACATTTATTGTTAATTTGCAGCATGTCGAGGCCTTTACGTTAATTAACGCACTTTAGCTAATTTCATTTGGTAATACATTGGGTACGTATTCGCATTATGCTGTGTATGTATTCGCTTTATGAAGCAAAAATAAAGTATAAAATGCGCAAAAAAAAGCAATTAGCAACAATTATTTTGGTAATCACGAAAGTCAGTCCTTAAGTGAAAACTAAATAGTAGATTAATATGGTAATTATACCCATTAACAACTATGTTTGCCCATGGTGCAAACAAACTGGCTTGGTATCCAAATGGGCAGAAGTGTGAAACCTTTGTCGAAAAGGTGTGAAAAGTCTCGACGACAATCTTATTCGTAGTATCGTGTTAACATTTGATTTGAAACGCTATGATGGGACCGAAACATTTGTTCGCAGTAACGCATCTTTCAATCTATCGCGAATTTCTTGTATCGCATCTTTCTTTAGTTAAATAAGGAAAACGGACGGGACCGGCAGCCTTATTTGTAGTATCCTGTCATTTCGTAGTATTGCGACTCGCAGTATTAACATTAACCTCAAACTGACCTTTATGCATGAATGTATTATTTTCCGTACTGCAATCGAGTAAAATACATGAAAGAATATCACACTGAAATACTATTATGAGATAAATAAATGCGTGAAACACGTGCACGAACAAAACCGACTATGATTATAGGAAAGAATTGAAGTGCATAATTTATGGTAATTAAGTTTATGAGTATCAGGTTAATGTTGGCAAGATTCATATTTAGAGTTTGTGGAGAAATGTTTCATTTTTTTGAGGTTAAATTGTTGAGTGTTTAGTGGTATAAATTTTTGTCTCACCCTATTGTAGGTATAAATTATTGTGGTATAAATAAATATTTAAAGCAAACTAAAACCATTTTGAAATTAAGTATCTTTTTAAATGCTTTCTTTCATAGAAGGATACATTGTTTATTTTTGCTTTAATTTTTGCTTATAAGGATATTGAGGAATTATTGAAGCCTATGTTTAGTGTTCAAGGGTATAAATGTTCGTCTTAAGGTTACATTGTTTGTTGTTGGTATAATTTTTTATGGTATAAATATAATTTTAAAGTAACTTAGCCCATTTTGAAATTCATTATTTTAAATGCTTTCTTTATTGAAAGAGACATTGTTTATTGTTTCTTTAAGTTTTGCTGATACAGATATTAAGGAATTATTTAAGACTATAATGTCCCAGATATTAAGCAATTATTTAAGGCTATAATGTCAATCATTTAAATAAAATATATATTTTTCATAGATTTTTGTTGTAATGATACAAAGTAATAGTTTAGACATTGCATCATCTGTGATATTAATTGAAACAAAGATTCGTCTTTAGTGTTTGTGGAATTTTTTGTTGTGAATCATAAATTGTTGAGTGTTGAAGGCAGGGTGGCCAGGGACTCTGGAAACTGCGAAAAGTGTAAAAAAAAGTTCCATGCAGGGAAAATTAGGGAATTTGAAAATGTTGGAAAGATCAGGAAATCTTACCAAAAGTAAACGAAGAAATGCATAGTGAAAAATATGGTAAATATATGTTGGCTACTGGTAGTTTCTCTTCATTGCATTTGAAAAATAACATATTTAATATTCAGCAAGCAATGCTCAGTTATGTGTGGATTATCTAACTAATTGACATAAATGAACTCTCAACTATTGAAGAGAAACTAAAATGGAATTGAGCAACCATTGTCCCAGAGCTCAGAATTAATCCGTAAATGTGTCTTTTGATTTTAGATTATGTTGTAGTTGCAGAATTTATTGTTCTTATTTGTTGCCTTGTTGTTGTTTTGAATTTGTTCATGTTGTATTTCATTTAGCACGCTAAAATTGGAGACTGAGCAACACGAGGGAGACTGTGGACCTGAGATGCTGTCTTAAATTAAATATTTTTATATGAATATCCAACCAGAGGCATGGAACACCAATGCATTGCATTTGACTTTGTTGCAGAATTTGTTTAGACAAGATATTTTACTAGTTGAAAAGACTGTTAGCATGCTTTGTCTGTATGCTAGAATTGTAGCAATCTGCTTTATATATAGTTGTAGGCTCACATGAAAGCATGTTTAAGTTTATATGTGCAAGCAAATTACTTACCTTAAGCCTTTTGATTGATCATGGCAACAAATGTCAACATATTCTGGCTGACAATCTCTAAATACAAAGCATTTCTTCAGCAGAAGAAAGGATCGCCTACAACTGCTTTCTGTAAAGCATGCTTTTAGCAAATAAATTCAAGTAATATGGGAAAAAGGGCAGTGGACAGTCATGCAATGACAAAGAAACATGTTGATGCTACAAGTGAAAAACCAATCGCTAACCTTCTAAAAGCAAACCTGAAAGCGTCTGCATCTGAAGTGTCACACTCTTGAGAATGAATTGAAGCATGAATTAATGAGCAGCTGTCGTGATGCAATTGCTATTGTTGCAACGATTCAAGAACGATGTCCATTTAAGTATGCATTAGCTAGAGCTTTCAGGCCTCTAGAACCAGTTACCGTGGCAAATAGCTCATCAGCAGCAACAACATGTAGGACTATAACTACAGAATTGGCTAGCTCCAAACGTTGCTCAGCAGCAGTATGTGATGCAGCAGAAAAGTAGTACAGAAAACTGGCTAGGGAAGAAAAAGAGAAACATGACACAGTTTGATGAACAGAATCCGAGACTAGATGAGTTCTACTATGCACTGTTGGGTGGAAAGCAAGAGTATGCAGATCTGTGGACTGTGGACATGCTAGTAGAATTAGTGCCATGAAGTGTTTTTCTTGGAACTGTGAAATGAAGCACGTTTTGAAACGCAACATTCACTAAGTTTTCAGTTTTCAGATATGAACAGTGAAATTGACAAGTATATATGAGATTTATAGATTATAATAACATATTATTATAATTATAGCTCAGAATTAATCAGTAAATGTGTCTTTTGATTTTAGATTATGTTGCAGTTGCAGAATTTATTGTTCTTATATGTTGGCTTGTTGTTGTTTTCAATTTGTTCATGTTGCTTTTCATTTAGCTTGTTAAAATTGGAGACTAAAAAACATGAGTTTTTAAATGCAACATTCACTAGGTTTTCAGTTTTCAGATATGAAAAGTGAAATTGACTTATATATATCAGATTTTGTAGATATTAATAACATACTGTTATATAGAATACAAATTTAATTGGTGGTGAAGGTATGGCTATATATGGGGAGGATGGAGGCCATATATTTATTTTCACTGTAATAACTATGCACTATTAAATGTTTTAGTAACCCCAAAGATAAATAACAGAGAAAATTCCTTTAAAATTAGGTAAAAATCAGGGAATTGTATTTTGGAATTGAGCGGCCACCCAGTCAATGGTATAAAATTATTGTTGGTATAAATTTTTGTTGTATAAATAAATATTTAAAGCAAACTAATCATTTTTGAAATTAATTATTATTCTAAATGCTTTTCAGAAGGTTTACATTGTTTATCGTTGCTTTAATTTTTGCTGGTAAAGATATTAAAGAATGATTTAAGCCTATTTTGTCAATTATTTCAATAAAATTTATATTTTAAATAAATTTTTGCTGTAATGATTTACTTAGTAAAGTTATAAGTTTTTGTCTCATGGTTACCTTGTTTATTGTTGGTATACATTTTTGTTGTATAAATAAATATTTAAAGCAAACTAATCATTTTTGAAATTAATTATTATTTTAAATGCTTTTCAGAAGGTTAACATTGTCTATCGTTGCTTTAATTTTTGCTGGTAAAGATATTAAAGAATGAGTTAAGCCTATTTTGTCAATTATTTCAATAAAATTTACATTTTAATTAAATTTTTGTTGTAATGATACGTAGTAAAGTTATAAGTTTTTGTCTCATGGTTACCTTTTCTATTGTTGGTATACTTTTTTTTTGTATAATTAAATATTTAAAGCAAACTAATCATTTTTGAAATTAATAATTATTTTAAATACTTTTCAGAAGGTTAACATTGTTTATCGTTGCTTTAATTTTTGCTGGTAAAGATATTAATGAATGAGTTAAGCCTATTTTGTAAATTATTTCAATAAAACTTCTATTTTTTTTAAATTTTTGTTGTAATGATACTTAGTAAAGTTATAAGTTTTTGTCTCATGGTTACCTTGTTTATTGTTCGTATACATTTTTGTTGTATAAATAAATATTTAAACAAACTAATCATTTCTGAAATTAATTATTATTTTAAATGCTTTTGAGAAGGTTAACATTGTTTATCGTTGCTTTAATTTTTGCTGGTAAAGATATTAAAGAATGAGTTAAGCCTATTTTGTCAATTATTTCAATAAAATTTATATTTTAATTAAATTTTTGTCGTAATGATACTTAGTAAAGTTATAAGTTTTTGTCGCATGGTCACCTTGTTTATTGTTGGTATAAATTTTTTTGTATAAATAAATATATAATGCAAACTAATCATTTTTGAAATTAATCATTACTTTAAATGCTTTTCAGAAGGTTGACATCGTTTATCGTTGCTTTAATTTTTGCTGTTAAAGATATTAAAGAATGAGTTAAGCCTATTTTGTCAATTATTTCAATAATATTTATATTTTTATTAAATTTTTGTTGTAATGATACTTAGTATTATACGTTTTTGTCTCATGGTTACCTTTTTTATTGTTGGTATACATTTTTTTGTATAAATAAATATATAATGCAAACTAATCATTTTTGAAATTAATCATTACTTTAAATGCTTTTCAGAAGGTTAACTTCGTTTATCGTTGCTTTAATTTTTGCTGTTAAAGATATTAAAGAATGAGTTAAGCCTATTTTGTCAATTATTTCAAATCAATTTATATTTTTAATAAATTTTTGTTGTAATGATACTTAGTAAAGTTATAAGTTTTTGTCTCATGGTTACCTTGTTTATTGTTGGTATACATTTGTGTGATATTGGTATTAATAATTTTAAAACTACCCCATTTGGAAAGTAAGTTTTTTTCTAAAAGCTTTCTTAATAGAAGTTATTGTTGATTGTTGCTATAGTTTTTTTGTTGTAATTTTTGCTCTTAGGGATAGTAATTAGTGAAGTCTATGATGTAAATCATTTAAATATTATATATCTTTTTTAATAGATTTTTGTTGTTATGGTACTAATTAATATTTTTTAAAGGAACAAAATAACATTTCTACCAGACATTCTCGCTACATGTTTGTAAATCACTCTTAAACCCAAGAAGTTTCTTTAGCGTTGAGATGTAGACTCTTATTAAGAGGCAGGGTTAGCACAGTAACGATCTAACTTGAGGTAGATAACTAATCCTAATCCAGAGAAAACAATTTTCCACTTATTGCTGACAGTATTGCGTTTTTCATAGTACCCTCATCTTTAGGAAATTCCGATAGTAACATAACATTTATTGTTAATTTGCAGCATGTCGAGGCCTTTACGTTAATTAACGCACTTTAGCTAATTTCATTTGGTAATACATTGGGTACGTATTCGCATTATGCTGTGTATGTATTCGCTTTATGAAGCAAAAATAAAGTATAAAATGCGCAAAAAAAAGCAATTAGCAACAATTATTTTGGTAATCACGAAAGTCAGTCCTTAAGTGAAAACTAAATAGTAGATTAATATGGTAATTATACCCATTAACAACTATGTTTGCCCATGGTGCAAACAAACTGGCTTGGTATCCAAATGGGCAGAAGTGTGAAACCTTTGTCGAAAAGGTGTGAAAAGTCTTGACGACAATCTTATTCGTAGTATCGTGTTAACATTTGATTTCAAACGCTATGATGGGACCGAAACATTTGTTCGCAGTAACGCATCTTTCAATCTATCGCGAATTTCTTGTATCGCATCTTTCTTTAGTTAAATAAGGAAAACGGACGGGACCGGCAGCCTTATTTGTAGTAACCTGTCATTTCGTAGTATTGCGACTCGCAGTATTAACATTAACCTCAAACTGACCTCTATGCATGAATGTATTATTTTCCGTACTGCAATCGAGTAAAATACATGAAAGAATATCACACTGAAATACTATTATGAGATAAATAAATGCGTGAAACACGTGCACGAACAAAACCGACTATGATTATAGGAAAGAATTGAAGTGCATAATTTATGGTAATTAAGTTTATGAGTATCAGGTTAATGTTGGCAAGATTCATAGTTAGAGTTTGTGGAGAAATGTTTCATTTTTTTGAGGTTAAATTGTTGAGTGTTTAGTGGTATAAATTTTTGTCTCACCCTATTGTAGGTATAAATTATTGTGGTATAAATAAATATTTAAAGCAAACTAAAACCATTTTGAAATTAAGTATCTTTTTAAATGCTTTCTTTCATAGAAGGATACATTGTTTATTTTTGCTTTAATTTTTGCTTATAAGGATATTGAGGAATTATTGAAGCCTATGTTTAGTGTTCAAGGGTATAAATGTTCGTCTTAAGGTTACATTGTTTGTTGTTGGTATAATTTTTTATGGTATAAATATAATTTTAAAGTAACTTAGCCCATTTTGAAATTCATTATTTTAAATGCTTTCTTTATTGAAAGAGACATTGTTTATTGTTTCTTTAAGTTTTGCTGATACAGATATTAAGGAATTATTTAAGACTATAATGTCCCAGATATTAAGGAATTATTTAAGGCTATAATGTCAATCATTTAAATAAAATATATATTTTTTATAGATTTTTGTTGTAATGATACAAAGTAATATTTTAGACATTGCATCACAAAGAATCGTCTTTAGTGTTTGTGGAATTTTTTGTTTTGTAGCATAAATTGTTGAGTGTTGAAGGCAGGGTGGCCAGGTACTCTGGAAACTGGGAAAAGTGTAAAAAAAAAGTTCCATGCAGGGAAAATTAGGGAATTTGAAAATGTTGGAAAGATCAGGAAATCTTACCAAAAGTAAACGAAGAAATGCATAGTGAAAAATATGGTAAATATATGTTGGCTACTGGTAGTTTCTCTTCATTGCATTTGGAAAATAACATATTTAATATTCAGCAAGCAATGCTCAGTTATGTGTGGATTATCTAACTCATTGACATAAATGAACTCTAAACTATTGAAGAGAAACTAAAATGGAATTGAGCAACCATGGTCCCAGAGCTCAGAATTAATCCGTAAATGTGTCTTTTGATTTTAGATTATGTTGTAGTTGCAGAATTTATTGTTCTTATTTGTTGCCTTGTTGTTGTTTTGAATTTGTTCATGTTGTATTTCATTTAGCATGCTAAAATTGGAGACTGAGCAACACGAGGGAGACTGTGGACCTGAGATGCTGTCTTAAATTAAATATTTTTATATGAATATCCAACCAGAGGCATGGAACACCAATGCATAGCATTTGACTTTGTTGCAGAATTTGTTTAGACAAGATATTTTACTAGTTGAAAAGACTGTTAGCATGCTTTGTCTGTATGCTAGAATTGTAGCAATCTGCTTTATATATAGTTGTAGGCTCACATGAAAGCATGTTTAAGTTTATATGTGCAAGCAAATTACTTACCTTAAGCCTTTTGATTGATCATGGCAACAAATGTCAACATATTCTGGCTGACAATCTCTAAATACAAAGCATTGCTTCAGCAGAAGAAAGGATCGCCTACAACTGCTTTCTGTAAAGCATGCTTTTAGCAAATAAATTCAAGTAATATGGGAAAAAGGGCAGTGGACAGTCATGCAATGACAAAGAAACATGTTGATGCTACAAGTGAAAAACCAATCGCTAACCTTCTAAAAGCAAACCTGAAAGCGTCTGCATCTGAAGTGTCACACTCTTGAGAATGAATTGAAGCATGAATTAATGAGCAGCTGTCGTGATGCAATTGCTATTGTTGCAACGATTCAAGAACGATGTCCATTTAAGTATGCATTAGCTAGAGCTTTCAGGCCTCTAGAACCAGTTACCGTGGCAAATAGCTCATCAGCAGCAACAACATGTAGGACTATAACTACAGAATTGGCTAGCTCCAAACGTTGCTCATCATCTGTATGTGATGCAGCAGAAAAGTAGTACAGAAAACTGGCTAGGGAAGAAAAAGAGAAACATGACACAGTTTGATGAACAGAATCCGAGACTAGATGAGTTCTACTATGCACTGTTGGGTGGAAAGCAAGAGTATGCAGATCTGTGGACTGTGGACATGCTAGTAGAATTAGTGCCATGAAGTGTTTTTCTTGGAACTGTGAAATGAAGCACGTTTTGAAACGCAACATTCACTAAGTTTTCAGTTTTCAGATATGAACAGTGAAATTGACAAGTATATATGAGATTTATAGATTATAATAACATACTATTATAATTATAGCTCAGAATTAATCAGTAAATGTGTCTTTTGATTTTAGATTATGTTGCAGTTGCAGAATTTATTGTTCTTATATGTTGGCTTGTTGTTGTTTTCAATTTGTTCATGTTGCTTTTCATTTAGCTTGTTAAAATTGGAGACTGATCAACATGAGTTTTTAAATGCAACATTCACTAGGTTTTCATTTTCAGATATGAAAAGTGAAATTGACTTATATATATCAGATTTTGTAGATATTAATAACATACTGTTATATAGAATACAAATTTAATTGGTGGTGAAGGTATGGCTATATATGGGGAGGATGGAGGCCATATATTTATTTTCACTGTAATAACTATGCACTATTAAATGTTTTAGTAACCCCAACGATAAATAACAGAGAAAATTCCTTTAAAATTAGGTAAAAATCAGGGAATTGTATTTTGGAATTGAGTGGCCACCCAGTCAATGGTATAAAATTATTGTTGGTATAAATTTTTGTTGTATAAATAAATATTTAAAGCAAACTAATCATTTTTTAAATTAATTATTATTCTAAATGCTTTTCAGAAGGTTTACATTGTTTATCGTTGCTTTAATTTTTGCTGGTAAAGATATTAAAGAATGATTTAAGCCTATTTTGTCAATTATTTCAATAAAATTTATATTTTAATTAAATTTTTGCTGTAATGATACTTAGTAAAGTTATAAGTTTTTGTCTCATGGTTACCTTGTTTATTGTTGGTATACATTTTTGTTGTATAAATAAATATTTAAAGCAAACTAATCATTTTTGAAATTAATTGTTATTTTAAATGCTTTTCAGAAGGTTAACATTGTCTATCGTTGCTTTAATTTTTGCTGGTAAAGATATTAAAGAATGAGTTAAGCCTATTTTGTCAATTATTTCAATAAAATTTACATTTTAATTAAATTTTTGTTGTAATGATACGTAGTAAAGTTATAAGTTTTTGTCTCATGGTTACCTTTTTTATTGTTGGTATACTTTTTTTTTGTATAATTAAATATTTAAAGCAAACTAATCATTTTTGAAATTAATAATTATTTTAAATACTTTTCAGAAGGTTAACATTGTTTATCGTTGCTTTAATTTTTGCTGGTAAAGATATTAAAGAATGAGTTAAGCCTATTTTGTCAATTATTTCAATAAAACTTCTATTTTTTTTAAATTTTTGTTTTAATGATACTTAGTAAAGTTATAAGTTTTTGTCTCATGGTTACCTTGTTTATTGTTCGTATACATTTTTGTTGTATAAATAAATATTTAAACAAACTAATCATTTCTGAAATTAATTATTATTTTAAATGCTTTTCAGAAGGTTAACATTGTTTATCGTTGCTTTAATTTTTGCTGGTAAAGATATTAAAGAATGAGTTAAGCCTATTTTGTCAATTATTTCAATAAAATTTATATTTTAATTAAATTTTTGTTGTAATGATACTTAGTAAAGTTATAAGTTTTTGTCGCATGGTCACCTTTTTTATTGTTGGTATACATTTTTTTTGTATAAATAAATATATAATGCAAACTAATCATTTTTGAAATTAATCATTACTTTAAATGCTTTTCAGAAGGTTAACATCGTTTATCGTTGCTTTAATTTTTGCTGTTAAAGATATTAAAGAATGAGTTAAGCCTATTTTGTCAATTATTTCAATAAAATTTATATTTTTATTAAATTTTTGTTGTAATGATACTTAGTAAAGTTATAAGTTTTTGTCTCATGGTTACCTTTTTTATTGTTGGTATACATTTTTTTGTATAAATAAATATATAATGCAAAACTAATCATTTTTGAAATTAATTATTACTTTAAATGCTTTTCAGAAGGTTAACATCGTTTATCGTTGCTTTAATTTTTGCTGTTAAAGATATTAAAGAATGAGTTAAGCCTATTTTGTCAATTATTTCAATAAAATTTATATTTTTATTAAATTTTTGTTGTAATGATACTTAGTAAAGTTATAAGTTTTTGTCTCATGGTTACCTTGTTTATTGTTCGTATACATTTTTGTTGTATAAATAAATATTTAAACAAACTAATCATTTCTGAAAATTAATTATTATTTTAAATGCTTTTCAGAAGGTTAACATTGTTTATCGTTGCTTTAATTTTTGCTGGTAAAGATATTAAAGAATGAGTTAAGCCTATTTTGTCAATTATTTCAATAACATTTATATTTTAATTAAATTTTTGTCGTAATGATACTTAGTAAAGTTATAAGTTTTTGTCGCATGGTCACCTTTTTTATTGTTGGTATACATTTTTTTGTATAAATAAATATATAATGCAAACTAATCATTTTTGAAATTAATCATTACTTTAAATGCTTTTCAGAAGGTTAACATCGTTTATCGTTGCTTTAATTTTTGCTGTTAAAGATATTAAAGAATGAGTTAAGCCTATTTTGTCAATTATTTCAATAAAATTTATATTTTTATTAAATTTTTGTTGTAATGTTACTTAGTAAAGTTATAAGTTTTTGTCTCATGGTTACCTTTTTTATTGTTGGTATACATTTTTTTGTATAAATAAATATATAATGCAAACTAATCATTTTTGAAATTAATCATTACTTTAAATGCTTTTCAGAAGGTTAACATCGTTTATCGTTGCTTTAATTTTTGCTGTTAAAGATATTAAAGAATGAGTTAAGCCTATTTTGTCAATTATTTCAATACAATTTATATTTTTATTAAATTTTTGTTGTAATGATACTTAGTAAAGTTATAAGTTTTTGTCTCATGGTTACCTTGTTTATTGTTGGTATACATTTGTGTGATATTGGTATTAATAATTTTAAAACTACCCCATTTGGAAAGTATGTTTTTTTCTAAAAGCTTTCTTAATAGAAGTTATTGTTGATTGTTGCTATAGTTTTTTTGTTGTAATTTTTGCTCTTAGGGATAGTAATTAGTGAAGTCTATGATGTCAATCATTTAAATATTATATATCTTTTTTAATAGATTTTTGTTGTTATGGTACTAATTAATATTTTTTAAAGGAACAAAATAACATTTCTACCAGACATTCTCGCTACATGTTTGTAAATCACTCTTAAACCCAAGAATTTTCTTTAGCGTTGAGATGTAGACTCTTATTAAGAGGCAGGGTTAGCACAGTAACGATCTAACTTGAAGTACATAACAAATCCTAATCCAGAGAAAACAATATTCCACTTATTGCTGACAGTATTGCGTTTTTCATAGTACCCGCATCTTTAGGAAATTCCGATAGTAACATAACATTTATTGTTAATTTGCAGCATGTCGAGGCCTTTACGTTAATTTAACGCACTTTAGCTAATTTCATTTGGTAATACATTGGGTACGTATTCGCATTATGCTGTGTATGTATTCGCTTTATGAAGCAAAAATAAAGTATAAAATGCGCAAAAAAAAGCAATTAGCAACAATTATTTTGGTAATCACGAAAGTCAGTCCTTAAGTGAAAACTAAATAGTAGATTAATATGGTAATTATACCCATTAACAACTATGTTTGCCCATGGTGCAAACAAACTGGCTTGGTATCCAAATGGGCAGAAGTGTGAAACCTTTGTCGAAAAGGTGTGAAAAGTCTCGACGACAATCTTATTCGTAGTATCGTGTTAACATTTGATTTGAAACGCTATGATGGGACCGAAACATTTGTTCGCAGTAACGCATCTTTCAATCTATCGCGAATTTCTTGTATCGCATCTTTCTTTAGTTAAATAAGGAAAACGGACGGGACCGGCAGCCTTATTTGTAGTATCCTGTCATTTCGTAGTATTGCGACTCGCAGTATTAACATTAACCTCAAACTGACCTTTATGCATGAATGTATTATTTTCCGTACTGCAATCGAGTAAAATACATGAAAGAATATCACACTGAAATACTATTATGAGATAAATAAATGCGTGAAACACGTGCACGAACAAAACCGACTATGATTATAGGAAAGAATTGAAGTGCATAATTTATGGTAATTAAGTTTATGAGTATCAGGTTAATGTTGGCAAGATTCATATTTAGAGTTTGTGGAGAAATGTTTCATTTTTTTGAGGTTAAATTGTTGAGTGTTTAGTGGTATAAATTTTTGTCTCACCCTATTGTAGGTATAAATTATTGTGGTATAAATAAATATTTAAAGCAAACTAAAACCATTTTGAAATTAAGTATCTTTTTAAATGCTTTCTTTCATAGAAGGATACATTGTTTATTTTTGCTTTAATTTTTGCTTATAAGGATATTGAGGAATTATTGAAGCCTATGTTTAGTGTTCAAGGGTATAAATGTTCGTCTTAAGGTTACATTGTTTGTTGTTGGTATAATTTTTTATGGTATAAATATAATTTTAAAGTAACTTAGCCCATTTTGAAATTCATTATTTTAAATGCTTTCATTATTGAAAGACACATTGTTTATTGTTTCTTTAAGTTTTGCTGATACAGATATTAAGGAATTATTTAAGACTATAATGTCCCAGATATTAAGAAATTATTTAAGGCTATAATGTCAATCATTTAAATAAAATATATATTTTTCATAGATTTTTGTTGTAATGATACAAAGTAATAGTTTAGACATTGCATCATCTGTGATATTAATTGAAACAAAGATTCGTCTTTAGTGTTTGTGGAATTTTTTGTTTTGAATCATAAATTGTTGAGTGTTGAAGGCAGGGTGGCCAGGGACTCTGGAAACTGGGAAAAGTGTAAAAAAAAGTTCCATGCAGGGAAAATTAGGGAATTTGAAAATGTTGGAAAGATCAGGAAATCTTACCAAAAGTAAACGAAGAAATGCATAGTGAAAAATATGGTAAATATATGTTGGCTACTGGTAGTTTCTCTTCATTGCATTTGAAAAATAACATTTAATATTCAGCAAGCAATGCTCAGTTATGTGTGGATTATCTAACTAATTGACATAAATGAACTCTCAACTATTGAAGAGAAACTAAAATGGAATTGAGCAACCATTGTCCCAGAGCTCAGAATTAATCCGTAAATGTGTCTTTTGATTTTAGATTATGTTGTAGTTGCAGAATTTATTGTTCTTATTTGTTGCCTTGTTGTTGTTTTGAATTTGTTCATGTTGTATTTCATTTAGCATGCTAAAATTGGAGACTGAGCAACACGAGGGAGACTGTGGACCTGAGATGCTGTCTTAAATTAAATATTTTTATATGAATATCCAACCAGAGGCATGGAACACCAATGCATAGCATTTGACTTTGTTGCAGAATTTGTTTAGACAAGATATTTTACTAGTTGAAAAGACTGTTAGCATGCTTTGTCTGTATGCTAGAATTGTAGCAATCTGCTTTATATATAGTTGTAGGCTCACATGAAAGCATGTTTAAGTTTATATGTGCAAGCAAATTACTTACCTTAAGCCTTTTGATTGATCATGGCAACAAATGTCAACATATTCTGGCTGACAATCTCTAAATACAAAGCATTGCTTCAGCAGAAGAAAGGATCGCCTACAACTGCTTTCTGTAAAGCATGCTTTTAGCAAATAAATTCAAGTAATATGGGAAAAAGGGCAGTGGACAGTCATGCAATGACAAAGAAACATTTTGATGCTACAAGTGAAAAACCAATCGCTAACCTTCTAAAAGCAAACCTGAAAGCGTCTGCATCTGAAGTGTCACACTCTTGAGAATGAATTGAAGCATGAATTAATGAGCAGCTGTCGTGATGCAATTGCTATTGTTGCAACGATTGAAGAACGATGTCCATTTAAGTATGCATTAGCTAGAGCTTTCAGGCCTCTAGAACCAGTTACCGTGGCAAATAGCTCATCAGCAGCAACAACATGTAGGACTATAACTACAGAATTGGCTAGCTCCAAACGTTGCTCAGCAGCAGTATGTGATGCAGCAGAAAAGTAGTACAGAAAACTGGCTAGGGAAGAAAAAGAGAAACATGACACAGTTTGATGAACAGAATCCGAGACTAGATGAGTTCTACTATGCACTGTTGGGTGGAAAGCAAGAGTATGCAGATCTGTGGACTGTGGACATGCTAGTAGAATTAGTGCCATGAAGTGTTTTTCTTGGAACTGTGAAATGAAGCACGTTTTGAAACGCAACATTCACTAAGTTTTCAGTTTTCAGATATGAACAGTGAAATTGACAAGTATATATGAGATTTATAGATTATAATAACATATTATTATAATTATAGCTCAGAATTAATCAGTAAATGTGTCTTTTGATTTTAGATTATGTTGCAGTTGCAGAATTTATTGTTCTTATATGTTGGCTTGTTGTTGTTTTAAATTTGTTCATGTTGCTTTTCATTGAGCTTGTTAAAATTGGAGACTGAAAAACATGAGTTTTTAAATGCAACATTCACTAGGTTTTCAGTTTTCAGATATGAAAAGTGAAATTGACTTATATATATCAGATTTTGTAGATATTAATAACATACTGTTATATAGAATACAAATTTAATTGGTGGTGAAGGTATGGCTATATATGGGGAGGATGGAGGCCATATATTTATGTTCACTGTAATAACTATGCACTATTAAATGTTTTAGTAACCCCAACGATAAATAACAGAGAAAATTCCTTTAAAATTAGGTAAAAATCAGGGAATTGTATTTTGGAATTGAATGGCCACCCAGTCAATGGTATAAAATTATTGTTGGTATAAATTTTTGTTGTATAAATAAATATTTAAAGCAAACTAATCATTTTTGAAATTAATTATTATTCTAAATGCTTTTCAGAAGGTTTACATTGTTTATCGTTGCTTTAATTTTTGCTGGTCAAGATATTAAAGAATGATTTAAGCCTATTTTGTCAATTATTTCAATAAAATTTATATTTTAAATAAATTTTTGCTGTAATGATACTTAGTAAAGTTATAAGTTTTTGTCTCATGGTTACCTTGTTTATTGTTGGTATACATTTTTGTTGTATACATAAATATTTAAAGCAAACTAATCATTTTTGAAATTAATTATTATTTTAAATGCTTTTCAGAAGGTTAACATTGTCTATCGTTGCTTTAATTTTTGTTGGTAAAGATATTAAAGAATGAGTTAAGCCTATTTTGTCAATTATTTCAATAAAATTTACATTTTAATTAAATTTTTGTTGTAATGATACGTAGTAAAGTTATAAGTTTTTGTCTCATGGTTACCTTTTCTATTGTTGGTATACTTTTTTTTTGTATAATTAAATATTTAAAGCAAACTAATCATTTTTGAAATTAATAATTATTTTAAATACTTTTCAGAAGGTTAACATTGTTTATCGTTGCTTTAATTTTTGCTGGTAAAGATATTAAAGAATGAGTTAAGCCTATTTTGTAAATTATTTCAATAAAACTTCTATTTTTTTTAAATTTTTGTTTTAATGATACTTAGTAAAGTTATAAGTTTTTGTCTCATGGTTACCTTGTTTATTGTTCGTATACATTTTTGTTGTATAAATAAATATTTAAACAAACTAATCATTTCTGAAATTAATTATTATTTTAAATGCTTTTCAGAAGGTTAACATTGTTTATCGTTGCTTTAATTTTTGCTGGTAAAGATATTAAAGAATGAGTTAAGCCTATTTTGTCAATTATTTCAATAAAATTTATATTTTAATAAAATTTTTGTTGTAATGATACTTAGTAAAGTTATAAGTTTTTGTCGCATGGTCACCTTTTTTATTGTTGGTATACATTTTTTTTGTATAAATAAATATATAATGCAAACTAATCATTTTTGAAATTAATCATTACTTTAAATGCTTTTCAGAAGGTTAACATCGTTTATCGTTGCTTTAATTTTTGCTGTTAAAGATATTAAAGAATGAGTTAAGCCTATTTTGTCAATTATTTCAATAAAATTTATATTTTTATTAAATTTTTGTTGTAATGATACTTAGTAAAGTTATAAGTTTTTGTCTCATGGTTACCTTTTTTATTGTTGGTATACATTTTTTTGTATAAATAAATATATAATGCAAACTAATCATTTTTGAAATTAATTATTACTTTAAATGCTTTTCAGAAGGTTAACATCGTTTATCGTTGCTTTAATTTTTGCTGTTAAAGATATTAAAGAATGAGTTAAGCCTATTTTGTCAATTATTTCAATAAAATTTATATTTTTATTAAATTTTTGTTGTAATGATACTTAGTAAAGTTATAAGTTTTTGTCTCATGGTTACCTTGTTTATTGTTCGTATACATTTTTGTTGTATAAATAAATATTTAAACAAACTAATCATTTCTGAAATTAATTATTATTTTAAATGCTTTTCAGAAGGTTAACATTGTTTATCGTTGCTTTAATTTTTGCTGGTAAAGATATTAAAGAATGAGTTAAGCCTATTTTGTCAATTATTTCAATAACATTTATATTTTAATTAAATTTTTGTCGTAATGATACTTAGTAAAGTTATAAGTTTTTGTCGCATGGTCACCTTTTTTATTGTTGGTATACATTTTTGTTGTATAAATAAATATATAATGCAAACTAATCATTTTTGAAATTAATCATTACTTTAAATGCTTTTCAGAAGGTTAACATCGTTTATCGTTGCTTTAATTTTTGCTGTTAAAGATATTAAAGAATGAGTTAAGCCTATTTTGTCAATTATTTCAATAAAATTTATATTTTTATTAAATTTTTGTTGTAATGATACTTAGTAAAGTTATAAGTTTTTGTCTCATGGTTACCTTTTTTATTGTTGGTATACATTGTTTTGTATAAATAAATATATAATGCAAACTAATCATTTTTGAAATTAATCATTACTTTAAATGCTTTTCAGAAGGTTAACATCGTTTATCGTTGCTTTAATTTTTGCTGTTAAAGATATTAAAGAATGAGTTAAGCCTATTTTGTCAATTATTTCAATACAATTTATATTTTTATTAAATTTTTGTTGTAATGATACTTAGTAAAGTTATAAGTTTTTGTCTCATGGTTACCTTGTTTATTGTTGGTATACATTTGTGTGATATTGGTATTAATAATTTTAAAACTGCCCCATTTGGAAAGTATGTTTTTTTCTAAAAGCTTTCTTAATAGAAGTTATTGTTGATTGTTGCTATAGTTTTTTTGTTGTAATTTTTGCTCTTAGGGATAGTAATTAGTGAAGTCTATGATGTAAATCATTTAAATATTATATATCTTTTTTAATAGATTTTTGTTGTTATGGTACTAATTAATATTTTTTAAAGGAACAAAATAACATTTCTACCAGACATTCTCGCTACATGTTTGTAAATCACTCTTAAACCCAAGAATTTTCTTTAGCGTTGAGATGTCGACTCTTATTAAGAGGCAGGGTTAGCACAGTAACGATCTAACTTGAAGTACATAACAAATCCTAATCCAGAGAAAACAATATTCCACTTATTGCTGACAGTATTGCGTTTTTCATAGTACCCGCATCTTTAGGAAATTCCGATAGTAACATAACATTTATTGTTAATTTGCAGCATGTCGAGGCCTTTACGTTAATTAACGCACTTTAGCTAATTTCATTTGGTAATACATTGGGTACGTATTCGCATTATGCTGTGTATGTATTCGCTTTATGAAGCAAAAATAAAGTATAAAATGCGCAAAAAAAAGCAATTAGCAACAATTATTTTGGTAATCACGAAAGTCAGTCCTTAAGTGAAAACTAAATAGTAGATTAATATGGTAATTATACCCATTAACAACTATGTTTGCCCATGGTGCAAACAAACTGGCTTGGTATCCAAATGGGCAGAAGTGTGAAACCTTTGTCGAAAAGGTGTGAAAAGTCTCGACGACAATCTTATTCGTAGTATCGTGTTAACATTTGATTTGAAACGCTATGATGGGACCGAAACATTTGTTCGCAGTAACGCATCTTTCAATCTATCGCGAATTTCTTGTATCGCATCTTTCTTTAGTTAAATAAGGAAAACGGACGGGACCGGCAGCCTTATTTGTAGTATCCTGTCATTTCGTAGTATTGCGACTCGCAGTATTAACATTAACCTCAAACTGACCTTTATGCATGAATGTATTATTTTCCGTACTGCAATCGAGTAAAATACATGAAAGAATATCACACTGAAATACTATTATGAGATAAATAAATGCGTGAAACACGTGCACGAACAAAACCGACTATGATTATAGGAAAGAATTGAAGTGCATAATTTATGGTAATTAAGTTTATGAGTATCAGGTTAATGTTGGCAAGATTCATATTTAGAGTTTGTGGAGAAATGTTTCATTTTTTTGAGGTTAAATTGTTGCGTGTTTAGTGGTATACATTTTTGTCTCACCCTCTTGTAGGTATAAATTATTGTGGTATAAATAAATATTTAAAGCAAACTAAAACCATTTTGAAATTAAGTATCTTTTTAAATGCTTTCTTTCATAGAAGGATACATTGTTTATTTTTGCTTTAATGCATTAAATAAAATTTATATTTTTAATAGATTTTTGAATTTTGGTTAGTACATTGGGATATGTCGTTGGGCGAGCGGAGGGGCGGGTAGTAGAGGCGGCGCCAACTGTTGGTTTCTGGTTTCAAGCGTAATTGATGCTAATTGAGTTTAGTAGTGTCAGGTTAAAGTTAGAGATTAATATGTAGAGTTTGTGGATAAATTTTTAATTTGTTCAAGGATAAATTGTTTAGTGTTCAAGGGTATAAATGTTCGTCTTAAGGTTACATTGTTTGTTGTTGGTATAATTTTTTATGGTATAAATATAATTTTAAAGTAACTTAGCCTATTTTGAAATTCATTATTTTAAATGCTTTCTTTATTGAAAGAGACATTGTTTATTGTTTCTTTAAGTTTTGCTGATACAGATATTAAGGAATTATTTAAGACTATAATGTCCCAGATATTAAGAAATTATTTAAGGCTATAATGTCAATCATTTAAATAAAATATATATTTTTCATAGATTTTTGTTGTAATGATACAAAGTAATAGTTTAGACATTGCATCATCTGTGATATTAATTGAAACAAAGATTCGTCTTTAGTGTTTGTGGAATTTTTTGTTTTGAATCATAAATTGTTGAGTGGTGAAGGCAGGGTGGCCAGGGACTCTGGAAACTGGGAAAAGTGTAAAAAAAAGTTCCATGCAGGGAAAATTAGGGAATTTGAAGATGTTGGAAAGATCAGGAAATCTTACCAAAAGTAAACGAAGAAATGCATAGTGAAAAATATGGTAAATATATGTTGGCTACTGGTAGTTTCTCTTCATTGCATTTGAAAAATAACATATTTAATATTCAGCAAGCAATGCTCAGTTATGTGTGGATTATCTAACTAATTGACATAAATGAACTCTCAACTATTGAAGAGAAACTAAAATGGAATTGAGCAACCATTGTCCCAGAGCTCAGAATTAATCCGTAAATGTGTCTTTTGATTTTAGATTATGTTGTAGTTGCAGAATTTATTGTTCTTATTTGTTGCCTTGTTGTTGTTTTGAATTTGTTCATGTTGTATTTCATTTAGCATGCTAAAATTGGAGACTGAGCAACACGAGGGAGACTGTGGACCTGAGATGCTGTCTTAAATTAAATATTTTTATATGAATATCCAACCAGAGGCATGGAACACCAATGCATTGCATTTGACTTTGTTGCAGAATTTGTTTAGACAAGATATTTTACTAGTTGAAAAGACTGTTAGCATGCTTTGTCTGTATGCTAGAATTGTAGCAATCTGCTTTATATATAGTTGTAGGCTCACATGAAAGCATGTTTAAGTTTATATGTGCAAGCAAATTACTTACCTTAAGCCTTTTGATTGATCATGGCAACAAATGTCAACATATTCTGGCTGACAATCTCTAAATACAAAGCATTTCTTCAGCAGAAGAAAGGATCGCCTACAACTGCTTTCTGTAAAGCATGCTTTTAGCAAATAAATTCAAGTAATATGGGAAAAAGGGCAGTGGACAGTCATGCAATGACAAAGAAACATTTTGATGCTACAAGTGAAAAACCAATCGCTAACCTTCTAAAAGCAAACCTGAAAGCGTCTGCATCTGAAGTGTCACACTCTTGAGAATGAATTGAAGCATGAATTAATGAGCAGCTGTCGTGATGCAATTGCTATTGTTGCAACGATTGAAGAACGATGTCCATTTAAGTATGCATTAGCTAGAGCTTTCAGGCCTCTAGAACCAGTTACCGTGGCAAATAGCTCATCAGCAGCAACAACATGTAGGACTATAACTACAGAATTGGCTAGCTCCAAACGTTGCTCAGCAGCAGTATGTGATGCAGCAGAAAAGTAGTACAGAAAACTGGCTAGGGAAGAAAAAGAGAAACATGACACAGTTTGATGAACAGAATCCGAGACTAGATGAGTTCTACTATGCACTGTTGGGTGGAAAGCAAGAGTATGCAGACCTGTGGACTGTGGACATGCTAGCAGAATTAGTGCCATGAAAGTGTTTTTCTTGGAACTGTGAAATGAAGCACGTTTTGAAACGCAACATTCACTAAGTTTTCAGTTTTCAGATATGAACAGTGAAATTGACAAGTATATATGAGATTTATAGATTATAATAACATACTATTATAATTATAGCTCAGAATTAATCAGTAAATGTGTCTTTTGATTTTAGATTATGTTGCAGTTGCAGAATTTATTGTTCTTATATGTTGGCTTGTTGTTGTTTTCAATTTGTTCATGTTGCTTTTCATTTAGCTTGTTAAAATTGGAGACTGATCAACATGAGTTTTTAAATGCAACATTCACTAGGTTTTCAGTTTTCAGATATGAAAAGTGAAATTGACTTATATATATAAGATTTTGTAGATAATAATAACATACTGTTATAATTATATAGAATACAAATTTAATTGGTGGTGAAGGTATGGCTATATATGGGGAGGATGGAGGCCATATACTTATTTTTCACTGTAATTACTATGCACTAGTAAATGTTTTAGTAACCCCAACTATAAATAACAGAGAAAATCCCTTTGAAATTAGGTAAAAATCAGGGAATTGTATTTTGGAATTGAGTAGCCATCCTGTCAATGGTATAAAATTATTGTTGGTATAAATTTTTGTTGTATAAATAAATATTTAAAGCAAACTAATCATTTTTGAAATTAATTATTATTTTAAATGCTTTTCAGAAGGTTAACATTGTCTATCGTTGCTTTAATTTTTGCTGGTAAAGATATTAAAGAATGAGTTAAGCCTATTTTGTCAATTATTTCAATAAAATTTATATTTTAATTAAATTTTTGTTGTAATGATACTTAGTAAAGTTATAAGTTTTTGTCTCATGGTTACCTTGTTTATTGTTGGTATACATTTTTGTTGTATAAATAAATATTTAAAGCAAACTAATCATTTTTGAAATTAATTATTATTTTAAATGCTTTTCAGAAGGTTAACATTGTCTATCGTTGCTTTAATTTTTGCTGGTAAAGATATTAAAGAATGAGTTAAGCCTATTTTGTCAATTATTTCAATAAAATTGATATTTTAATTAAATTTTTGTTGTAATGATACTTAGTAAAGTTATAAGTTTTTGTCTCATGGTTACCTTGTTTATTGTTGGTATACATTTTTGTTGTATAAATAAATATTTAAAGCAAACTAATCATCTTTGAAATTAATTATTATTTTTGATGCTTTTCAGAAGGTTAACATTGTCTATCGTTGCTTTAATTATTGCTGGTAAAGATATTAAAGAATGAGTTAAGCCTATTTTGTCAATTATTTCAATAAAATTTATATTTTAATTAAAATTTTGTTGTAATGATACTTAGTAAAGTTATAAGTTTTTGTCTCATGGTTACCTTGTTTATTGTTGGTATACATTTGTGTGATATTGGTATACATAATTTTAAAACTACCCCATTTGGAAAGTAAGTTTTTTTCTAAAAGCTTTCTTAATAGAAGTTATTGTTGATTGTTGCTATAGTTTTTTTGTTATAATTTTTGCTGTTAGGGATAGTAATTAGCGAAGTCTATGATGTCAATCATTTAAATATTCTACCAGACATTCTCGCTACATGTTTGTAAATCACTCTTAAACCCAAGAATGTTCTTTAGCGTTGAGATGTAGACTCTTATTAAGAGGCAGGGTTAGCACAGTAACGATCTAACTTGAGGTACATAACACATCCTAATCCAGAGAAAACAATTTTCCACTGATTGATCACAGTATCGCGTTTTTCATAGTATCGCATCTTAAGGAAATTCCGAGAGTAACATAACATTACTTGTTAATTTGCAGCATGTCGAGGCCTTTACGTTAATTAACGCTTCGATAGTAACATAACATTTATTGTTTATTTGCAGCGTGTCGAGGCCTTTACGTTAATGAACACACTTTAACTAATTTCATTTGGCAAAACATTGGGTACGTATTCGCATTATGCTGGGTATTTATTCGCTTTATGAAGCAAAAATAAAGTATAAATTCCGCAAAAAAAAGCAATTCGCAAACATTATATTGGTAATCACGAAAGTCAGTCCTTAAGTGAAAACTAAATAGTAGAGTAATATGGTAATTATACCCATTAACAACTATGTTTGCCCATGGTGCAAACAAACTGGCTTGGTATCCAAATGGGCAGAAGTGTGAAACCTTTGTCGAAAAGGTGTGAAAAGTCTCGACGACAATCTTATTCGTAGTATCGTGTTAACATTTGATTTGAAACGCTATGATGGGACCGAAACATTTGTTCGCAGTAACGCATCTTTCAATCTATCGCGAATTTCTTGTATCGCATCTTTCTTTAGTTAAATAAGGAAAACGGACGGGACCGGCAGCCTTATTTGTAGTATCCTGTCATTTCGTAGTATTGCGACTCGCAGTATTAACATTAACCTCAAACTGACCTTTATGCATGAATGTATTATTTTCCGTACTGCAATCGAGTAAAATACATGAAAGAATATCACACTGAAATACTATTATGAGATAAATAAATGCGTGAAACACGTGCACGAACAAAACCGACTATGATTATAGGAAAGAATTGAAGTGCATAATTTATGGTAATTAAGTTTATGAGTATCAGGTTAATGTTGGCAAGATTCATATTTAGAGTTTGTGGAGAAATGTTTCATTTTTTTGAGGTTAAATTGTTGCGTGTTTAGTGGTATACATTTTTGTCTCACCCTCTTGTAGGTATAAATTATTGTGGTATAAATAAATATTTAAAGCAAACTAAAACCATTTTGAAATTAAGTATCTTTTTAAATGCTTTCTTTCATAGAAGGATACATTGTTTATTTTTGCTTTAATGCATTAAATAAAATTTATATTTTTAATAGATTTTTGAATTTTGGTTAGTACATTGGGATATGTCGTTGGGCGAGCGGAGGGGCGGGTAGTAGAGGCGGCGCCAACTGTTGGTTTCTGGTTTCAAGCGTAATTGATGCTAATTGAGTTTAGTAGTGTCAGGTTAAAGTTAGAGATTAATATGTAGAGTTTGTGGATAAATTTTTAATTTGTTCAAGGATAAATTGTTTAGTGTTCAAGGGTATAAATGTTCGTCTTAAGGTTACATTGTTTGTTGTTGGTATAATTTTTTATGGTATAAATATAATTTTAAAGTAACTTAGCCCATTTTGAAATTCATTATTTTAAATGCTTTCTTTATTGAAAGAGACATTGTTTATTGTTTCTTTAAGTTTTGCTGATACAGATATTAAGGAATTATTTAAGACTATAATGTCCCAGATATTAAGCAATTATTTAAGGCTATAATGTCAATCATTTAAATAAAATATATATTTTTCATAGATTTTTGTTGTAATGATACAAAGTAATAGTTTAGACATTGCATCATCTGTGATATTAATTGAAACAAAGATTCGTCTTTAGTGTTTGTGGAATTTTTTGTTTTGAATCATAAATTGTTGAGTGTTGAAGGCAGGGTGGCCAGGGACTCTGGAAACTGCGAAAAGTGTAAAAAAAAGTTCCATGCAGGGAAAATTAGGGAATTTGAAAATGTTGGAAAGATCAGGAAATCTTACCAAAAGTAAACGAAGAAATGCATAGTGAAAAATATGGTAAATATATGTTGGCTACTGGTAGTTTCTCTTCATTGCATTTGAAAAATAACATATTTAATATTCAGCAAGCAATGCTCAGTTATGTGTGGATTATCTAACTAATTGACATAAATGAACTCTCAACTATTGAAGAGAAACTAAAATGGAATTGAGCAACCATTGTCCCAGAGCTCAGAATTAATCCGTAAATGTGTCTTTTGATTTTAGATTATGTTGTAGTTGCAGAATTTATTGTTCTTATTTGTTGCCTTGTTGTTGTTTTGAATTTGTTCATGTTGTATTTCATTTAGCACGCTAAAATTGGAGACTGAGCAACACGAGGGAGACTGTGGACCTGAGATGCTGTCTTAAATTAAATATTTTTATATGAATATCCAACCAGAGGCATGGAACACCAATGCATTGCATTTGACTTTGTTGCAGAATTTGTTTAGACAAGATATTTTACTAGTTGAAAAGACTGTTAGCATGCTTTGTCTGTATGCTAGAATTGTAGCAATCTGCTTTATATATAGTTGTAGGCTCACATGAAAGCATGTTTAAGTTTATATGTGCAAGCAAATTACTTACCTTAAGCAGAAGAAAGGATCGCCTACAACTGGTTTCTGTAAAGCATGCTGTTAGCAAATAAATTCAAGTAATATGGGAAAAAGGGCAGTGGACAGTCATGCAATGACAAAGAAACATTTCGATGCTACAAGTGAAAAACCAATCGCTAACCTTCTAAAAGCAAACCTGAAAGCGTCTGCATCTGAAGTGACACACTCTTGAGAATGAATTGAAGCATGAATTAATGAGCAGCTGTCGTGATGCAATTGCTATTGTTGCAACGATTGAAGAACGATGTCCATTTAAGTATGCATTAGCTAGAGCTTTCAGGCCTCTAGAACCAGTTACCGTGGCAAATAGCTCATCAGCAGCAACAACATGTAGGGCTATAACTACAGAATTGGCTAGCTCCAACGTTGCTCAGCATCAGTATGTGATGCAGCAGAAAAGTAGTACAGAAAACTGGCTAGGGAAGAAAAAGAGAAACATGACACAGTTTGATGAACAGAATCCGAGACTAGATGAGTTCTACTATGCACTGTTGGGTGGAAAGCAAGAGTATGCAGATCTGTGGACTGTGGACATGCTAGTAGAATTAGTGCCATGAAGTGTTTTTCTTGGAACTGTGAAATGAAGCACGTTTTGAAACGCAACATTCACTAAGTTTTCAGTTTTCAGATATGAACAGTGAAATTGACAAGTATATATGAGATTTATAGATTATAATAACATACTATTATAATTATAGCTCAGAATTAATCAGTAAATGTGTCTTTTGATTTTAGATTATGTTGCAGTTGCAGAATTTATTGTTCTTATATGTTGGCTTGTTGTTGTTTTCAATTTGTTCATGTTGCTTTTCATTTAGCTTGTTAAAATTGGAGACTGATCAACATGAGTTTTTAAATGCAACATTCACTAGGTTTTCAGTTTTCAGATATGAAAAGTGAAATTGACTTATATATATCAGATTTTGTAGATATTAATAACATACTGTTATATAGAATACAAATTTAATTGGTGGTGATGGTATGGCTATATATGGGGAGGATGGAGGCCATATATTTATTTTCACTGTAATAACTATGCACTATTAAATGTTTTAGTAACCCCAACGATAAATAACAGAGAAAATTCCTTTAAAATTAGGTAAAAATCAGGGAATTGTATTTTGGAATTGAGTGGCCACCCAGTCAATGGTATAAAATTATTGTTGGTATAAATTTTTGTTGTATAAATAAATATTTAAAGCAAACGAATCATTTTTGAAATTAATTATTATTCTAAATGCTTTTCAGAAGGTTTACATTGTTTATCGTTGCTTTAATTTTTGCTGGTAAAGATATTAAAGAATTACTTTTTCGGCGATTGTAATTGACAACGTTGCAATTTGCACAGAAATGCATGACAATGTGACTCTATTTAATACTTAATTGTGGTAAATAAACAGACAACAGTGATTAAAGTTATGATATCATGAAGAAAAAAAACGTCATTTAAAGTCCCAACAAATCAACTAATAACGAGTGATTGATTCCAGAAAACTGTTTGGAACTCACTATAGCCTTTATGTAATTTTGACTACAATGTGAATCTAATGTTTTGCTTGTTTAGCCTAAAACTGTTAAAACTATTTTCCAAATTGTTCTGAGTGTATTATTAACAACAAATAAGTCAATGAACAATAAATATTACTACATAATGAATGATTCGCGTAGGATTTGTATAAACACAATTATTAAATTTGCAAATTTAATTAAAGAAAAGAACATGATCAATATTATATGCGCAAATGCAACTTGATAATTAAATTATGTTATTATATTTCATTTCCAATATGAGCATAAATTAAATAAAAACGGTCAACTGTGCTGTGCAGTCGGCAGGGATTCAAACCCACAAAATATGTTTCGACAGCTATATATAACTCGGTTTCCAAACTGTTGTGAGTGTAGTCTGGACATCCAGTCAGTTGATAAGCAATTTATATTAATACTTAATGAATGATTCGCGTTGAATTTATTTAAAGAACATTTACAATGTAAACATTTAATGAAAGAAAAGAACATGATTTGTTATAACTCAGCTCTATAATTAAATTATCTAATCATATTCAATTTGCAATTTTATATTAACAAAAGCAAAAAAAAAAGACAAACTGATATGTGCACCCGGTTGGGGTTCGAACCCACAAAATCTGTTCGCACGGTATGAAATCTAAAATGTCAGCGCTCTAACCAACTGAGCTATCACGCCTTGATAAATTGAATATGGATGAAACTAATGTGTGAATTTGGCAACAGCTGCGTGTTTCGCACCCTGTCGTTCCGTCCTTGGTCAATTCGCTCCGAGTCGATTCGGCCTTGATTGTTTTCTCCGGGCATTTTCATCCCAATTTTTATATGAATATAAAATTCAACATTAAACGCCTTTTAACAATAATATCTAAGCTAAAATAATTATTTTTTCGGCGATTGTAACTAACCACGTTGCAATTTGCACAGAAATGCATGACAGTATGACTGAATTTAATATTTAATTATGGAAAATAAACAGAAATCAGTGATTAAGTTTAGATATGAACTAAAAACAGCATTTAAAGTCCTAACAACTCTAAACTAATTAAGAGTGATTGATTCCAAAAAAACTGTTTGGAACTCGCAACAGCCGTTATCTAATTTTGACTACAATGTCAATGTAATGTTTTGCTTGTCTAGCCTAAAATATTGATAACTCGTTTTCCAAATTGTTGTTAGTGTATTATGAACAACAAATCTTTTAATGAACAATACATATTGCTACATAATGAAACTATTCGCGTAGGATTTTCTATATAAAAAATATAAAAAGTGCAAATTTAATTAAAGAAAAGAACACTATCGTTTATATAGATGCAAATACGCAACTTGATAATGAAATTATCTAATCATATTTGATTTCGACTATTAAATTAACTTAAAGAAAAAAAAGGTTAACTGTAATATGCAGTCGGCTGGGATTGGATCCCACAAAATATGTTTAGACAGCATGAAACCTAAACGTCAGCGCACTTACCAACTGATCTACCGTGCATTGATAAATTGAAGCGCGATACAATTTTACCTACAATGTGAATATAATGTTTTGCTTGTTTAGCCTCACAATATATAACTTGTTTTCCAAATTGGTGTGATTGTAGTCTGGACATCCAATTAGAAGCATTTAAAATTAATACTTGATGAATGATTCGCGTTGAATTTATTTAAAGAACATGTAAAAGGTACACTTTTAATTAAAGAAAAAAACATGATTTGTTATAACGCAATTCTATAATCAAATTATCTTATCATATTCAATTTGCAATATTAAATTAACAAAAGCAAAAAAAAAGGCAACTGATATGTGCACTCGGTTGGGATTCGAACCCACAAAAAAATATTTCCACGGTATGAAATCTAAAATGTCAGCGCTCTAACCAACTGAGCTATCACGGCATGTTAAGTGTAAACTATAAAACTAATGTGTTAATTTGGAAACAGTAACGTGTTTCGCACCCTGTCGTTCCGTCCTTGGTCGATTCGCTCCGAGTCGTTTCGTCCTTGATTGTTTTCACCGGGAATTTTCGTCCCAATTATTATATAAATATAAAATTGCAAAATTTCAATTTAAAAATATCTACGCTAAAATAATTATTTTTTCGGCGATTGTAATTGACAACGTTGCAATTTGCACAGAAATGCATGACAATGTGACTCTATTTAATACTTAATTGTGGTAAATAAACAGACAACAGCGATTAAAGTTATGATATCATGAAGAAAAAAACCCTCATTTAAAGTCCCAACAAATCAAAACTAATAACGAGTGATTGATTCCAGAAAACTGTTTGGAACTCACTATAGCCTTTATGAAATTTTGACTGCAATGTGAATCTAATGTTTTGCTTGTCTAGCCTAAAAAAGTAAAAACTATTTTCCAAATTGTTCTGAGTGTATTATTAACAACAAATAAGTCAATGAACAATAAATATTACTACATAATGAATGAATCGCGTAGGATTTTTATAAACACAATTATTAAATTTGCAAATTTAATTAAAGAAAAGAACATGATCAATATTATATGCGCAAACGCAACTTGATAATTAAATTATGTTATTATATTTCATTTCCAATATGAGCATAAATTAAATAAAAACGGTCAACTGTGCATTGCAGTCGGCAGGGATTCAAACCCACAAAATATGTTTCGACGCTATATATAACTCGGTTTCCAAACTGTTGTGAGTGTAGTCTGGACATCCAGTCAGTTGATAAGCAATTTATATTAATACTTAATGAATGATTCGCGTTGAATTTATTTAAAGAACATTTACAATGTAAACATTTAATGAAAGAAAAGAACATGATTTGTTATAACTCAACTCTAATTAAATTATCTAATCATATTCAATTTGCAATATTATATTAACAAAAGCAAAAAAAAAGACCAACTGATATGTGCACCCGGTTGGGGTTCGAACCCACAAAATCTGTTTGCACGGTATGAAATCTAAAATGTCAGCGCTCTAACCAACTGAGCTATCACGCCTTGATAAATTGAAGATGGATGAAACTAATGTGTGAATTTGGCAACAGCAGCGTGTTTCGCACCCTGTCGTTCCGTCCTTGGTCAATTCGCTCCGAGTCGATTCGGCCTTGATTGTTTTCTCCGGGCATTTTCATCCCAATATTTATATGAATATAAAATTCAACATTAAACGCCTTTAACAAGAATATCTACGCTAAAATAATTATTTTTTCGGCGATTGTAACTAACCACGTTGCAATTTGCACAGAAATGCGTGACAGTATGTCTTAATTTAAAAAATATTTAATTATGGAAAATAAACAGAAATCAGTGATTAAGTTTAGATATCATGAACTAAAAACAGCATTTAAAGTCCTAACAACTCAAAACTAATTAAGAGTGATTGATTCCAAAAAAACTGTTTGGAACTCGCAACAGCCGTTATCTAATTTTGACTACAATGTCAATGTAATGTTTTGCTTGTCTAGCCTAAAATATTGATAACTCGTTTTCCAAATTGTTGTTAGTGTATTATGAACAACAAATCTTTTAATGAACAATACATATTGCTACATAATGAAACTATTCGCGTAGGATTTTCTATATAAAAAGTGCAAATTTAATTAAAGAAAAGAACACTATCGTTTATATATATGCAAATACGCAACTTGATAATGAAATTATCTAATCATATTTGATTTCGACTATTAAATTAACTTAAAGAAAAAAAAGGTTAACTGTAATATGCAGTCGGCTGGGATTGGATCCCACAAAATATGTTTAGACAGCATGAAACCTAAACGTCAGCGCACTTATCAACTGATCTACCGCGCATTGATAAATTGAAGCGCGATACAATTTTACCTACAATGTGAATATAATGTTTTGCTTGTTTAGCCTCACAATATTCTTTATCTTTATTAGGCATAAAACAGCACATTGCAAATTTATAGCCTATACAACAAATATAGTTGGGAGAAAAAAAAACAAGAAGACATGGTTAATGTTTTGGGAAGTACAAGAAGTGTAAATGGCAAATGCAGTATTAATAATAATACAAGAATTTCTATCGTTTAACATTTGACATTAAATATTAAACAATATTAATATCCATACAATAATTCAGGTCAGATAATATTTAACATTAAATATTGAAATGTATTAATGTCAGTAAACATTTATTGAAATGTATTAGACTAGCTAATGTATACAAAGCATACCCAAGTGTCAATAACATTAAATACTGAAATATATTAATATCAGTAAACATTTGTTCAAATGTATTATACTAGCTAATGTATATAAAACATACACAAGTGGGTATATTTGTGTTACCATATATGAAAATGGAGATATATAACATTCAAAAATTGCTTAGTACATTGCAAAGTTAACATAAATTAACATAAAATATTAGAAAATTTATTAATTGGACTGAAAATTCAATTAATACTTGATGTTATCTATAGTATTAACATAACGTATAGATATGGTTTATATTTTAGTGTAACTAAATATTTTACGAAATTTACAGAAAGTGAGTGTATTAGTGTACTGTCGATCTTATTTTAAGCGCGGTGTATATATATTTTGATAAATTATTTAACACTTTCGGGGATTTTGCTGTCATTAGGCTTTCAAATTTGTTCAATGTTGGCCAGTGGCAATAATACGGTTTCAGGTATTGTTTTCTTATGTCTTTATATTTGGGGCATACTAATAAGAAGTGGTATTCGTTTTCTAAAACATTCATGTTACAATAAATACATTTTCTATTTTCTTTTGGAATATTTTCATGACGACCTTTTTCTATAGCTAAACTATGTGCTGAAATTCTAAATTGTGTAAGTAATGCTCTTGATTTATTATTGTTAATGCATTTCAAATATTTTTCTGATTCAAAGTCGTGTTTAAAAAGTCGATACGATTCTAACCTATTTGAGTTGTTTATATTCGAGTACCAGGTCTGTCTGTATATATCTAGGATGCGGTCCGATATAATTTTCAAGTCGTATTCGTTCGGTGTATGTAAATGATGTTCTATCCATATTCTAGATAATCCGATGCGGTCTAACAGTACTTTGATTTGGTAAGCCCAGTTCTTACCATCATATGTGTTATTATTATCTATATCGTTTTTAAGCATATTATATATATTTTTAGTAAGTAGGGTATTACTTGGATTCAATATTTTTATCCAGTATTTAATAACTATAATCTGACGTCTTATAAACATTGGGTATCGACCTAGTTCACCGTAAAGGCCATCTAGGTTTGTGGATTTTCTGACTGAAAGGACCTTTCTTAGAAATTTACAATGGATGCGTTCTATATCTGTACCCTGATGGAAGCCCCATACTTCGGCAGAGTAGTTTAATTTCGACCCGACTAGGCAGTCAAAGAGGTTACATTTTTCATTTATATTTAACTCAAGTTGATTAAAAACTGTGAACAAGTTATGTAGTGCAAATTGTGAATGTTGTGCAATGTATTTTTGTGTACGATTCCAGTCACCGTTTTTGTATAGGCTAACACCTAGGTATTTAAATGAATCTACAATATCTAAAACTGCACCGTTAAATGAAAAATTACATTTCGTGTGTCTACCCTTTTCAAAAATCATTATCTTGGTCTTTTTAGTATTGACATTAAGTTTCCATACGTTGCAGTAAGTTGCTAGGTCATTTAATAATGATTGGAGCGCAGTTTGCGAATGCGCGAATAAAGCGGCGTCGTCTGCAAAAAGGAGTATGAATAATTTGGTATTTTCAATAATAAATAGATCATCGATATTATCATTAAAACTGGATAATATGTCATTCACGAAAAACAAAAATAATAGGGTTGAACTTTGGTCGCCCTGTTTGGCCCCTATATTTGACTCGAATGGCTGCGAATAGCTGCATTTATATCGAACATATGCTTTGACTGAGTTGTACATTCCGCGTACGGCGTTCACGTATCGCGTGTTTACATTTTCGTTAATAAGTTTTTGGAATATATATGGCCTATCCAATTTATAAAAACATTTTTCGAAATCTACAATATATAACTTGTTTTCCAAATTGGTGTGATTGTAGTCTGGACATCCAATTAGAAGCAATTAAAATTAATACTTAATGAATGATTCGCGTTGAATTTATTTAAAGAACATGTAAAAGGTACACTTTTAATTAAAGAAAAAAACATGATTTGTTATAACGCAATTCTCTAATCAAATTATCTTATCATATTCAATTTGCAATATTAAATTAACAAAAGCAAAAAAAAGGCAACTGATATGTGCACTCGGTTGGGATTCGAACCCACAAAAAAATATTTCCACGGCATGAAATCTAAAATGTCAGCGCTCTAACCAACTGAGCTATCACGGCATGTTAAGTGTAAACTATAAAACTAATGTGATAATTTGGAAACAGTAACGTGTTTCGCACCCTGTCGTTCCGTCCTTGGTCGATTCGCTCCGAGTCGTTTCGTCCTTGATGGTTTTCACCGGGAATTTTCGTCCCAATTATTATATAAATATAAAATTGCAAAATTTCAATTTAAAAATATCTACGCTAAAATAATTATTTTTTCGGCGATTGTAATTGACAACGTTGCAATTTGCACAGAAATGCATGACAATGTGACTCTATTTAATACTTAATTGTGGTAAATAAACAGACAACAGCGATTAAAGTTATGATATCATGAAGAAAAAAACCCTCATTTAAAGTCCCAACAAATCAAAACTAATAACGAGTGATTGATTCCAGAAAACTGTTTGGAACTCACTATAGCCTTTATGAAATTTTGACTACAATGTGAATCTAATGTTTTGCTTGTATAGCCTAAAAAAGTTAAAACTATTTTCCAAATTGTTCTGAGTGTATTATTAACAACAAATAAGTCAATGAACAAGAAATATTACTACATAATGAATGATTCGCGTAGGATTTGTATAAACACAATTATTAAATTTGCAAATTTAATTAAAGAAAAGAACATGATCAATATTATATGCGCAAACGCAACTTGATAATTAAATTATGTTATTATATTTCATTTCCAATATGAGCATAAATTAAATAAAAACGGTCAACTGTGCTGTGCAGTCGGCAGGGATTCAAACCCACAAAATATGTTTCGACAGCTATATATAACTCGGTTTCCAAACTGTTGTGAGTGTAGTCTGGACATCCAGTCAGTTGATAAGCAATTTATATTAATACTTAATGAATGATTCGCGTTGAATTTATTTAAAGAACATTTACAATGTAAACATTTAATGAAAGAAAAGAACATGATTTGTTATAACTCAACTCTAATTAAATTATCTAATCATATTCAATTTGCAATATTATATTAACAAAAGCAAAAAAAAAAGACCAACTGATATGTGCACCCGGTTGGGGTTCGAACCCACAAAATCTGTTTGCACGGTATGAAATCTAAAATGTCAGCGCTCTAACCAACTGAGCTATCACGCCTTGATAAATTGAAGATGGATGAAACTAATGTGTGAATTTGGCAACAGCAGCGTGTTTCGCACCCTGTCGTTCCGTCCTTGGTCAATTCGCTCCGAGTCGATTCGGCCTTGATTGTTTTCTCCGGGCATTTTCATCCCAATATTTATATGAATATAAAATTCAACATTAAACGCCTTTTAACAAGAATATCTACGCTAAAATAATTATTTTTTGGGCGATTGTAACTAACAACGTTGCAATTTGCACAGGAATGCATGGCGGTATGACTGAATTTAATATTTAATTATGGAAAATAAACAGAAATCAGTGATTAAGTTTAGATCTCATGAACTAAAAACAGCATTTAAAGTCCTAACAACTCTAAACTAATTAAGAGTGATTGATTCCAAAAAAACTGTTTGGAACTCGCAACAGCCGTTATCTAATTTTGACTACAATGTCAATGTAATGTTTTGCTTGTCTAGCCTAAAATATTGATAACTCGTTTTCCAAATTGTTGTTAGTGTATTATGAACAACAAATCTTTTAATGAACAATACATATTGCTACATAATGAAACTATTCGCGTAGGATTTTCTATATAAAAAATATATAAAGTGCAAATTTAATTAAAGAAAAGAAAACTATCGTTTATATATATGCAAATACGCAACTTGATAATGAAATTATCTAATCACATTTGATTTCGACTATTAAATTAACTTAAATAAAAAAAAGGTTAACTGTAATATGCAGTCGGCTGGGATTGGATCCCACAAAATATGTTTAGACAGCATGAAACCTAAACGTCAGCGCACTTATCAACTGATCTACCGCGCATTGATAAATTGAAGCGCGATACAATTTTACCTACAATGTGAATATAATGTTTTGCTTGTTTAGCCTCACAATATATAACTTGTTTTCCAAATTGGTGTGATTGTAGTCTGGACATCCAATTAGAAGCAATTAAAATTAATACTTAATGAATGATTGGCGTTGAATTTATTTAAAGAACATGTAAAAGGTACACTTTTAATTAAAGAAAAAAACATGATTTGTTATAACGCAATTCTATAATCAAATTATCTTATCATATTCAATTTGCAATATTAAATTAACAAAAGCAAAATAAAGGCAACTGATATTTGCACTCGGTTGGGATTCGAACCCACAAAAAATATTCCCACGGCATGAAATCTAAAATGTCAGCGCTCTAACCAACTGAGCTATCACGGCATGTTAAGTGTAAACTTGATAAAACTAATGTGTTAATTTGGAAACAGTAACGTGTTTCGCACCCTGTCGTTCCGTCCTTGGTCGATTCGCTCCGAGTCGTTTCGTCCTTGATAGTTTTCACCGGGAATTTTCGTCCCAATTATTATATAAATATAAAATTGCAAAATTTCAATTTAAATGCCTGTTAACAAAAATATCTACGCTAAAATAATTACTTTTTCGGCGATTGTAATTGACAACGTTGCAATTTGCACAGAAATGCATGACAATGTGACTCTATTTAATACTTAATTGTGGTAAATAAACAGACAACAGCGATTAAAGTTATGATATCATGAAGAAAAAAACCCTCATTTAAAGTCCCAACAAATCAAAACTAATAACGAGTGATTGATTCCAGAAAACTGTTTGGAACTCACTATAGCCTTTATGAAATTTTGACTAAAATGTGAATCTAATGTTTTGCTTGTCTAGCCTAAAAAAGTTAAAACTATTTTCCAAATTGTTCTGAGTGTATTATTAACAACAAATAAGTCAATGAACAATAAATATTACTACATAATGAATGATTCGCGTAGGATTTTTATAAACACAATTATTAAATTTGCAAATTTAATTAAGGAAAAGAACATGATCAATATTATATGCGCAAACGCAACTTGATAATTAAATTATGTTATTATATTTCATTTCCAATATGAGCATAAATTAAATAAAAACGGTCAACTGTGCTGTGCAGTCGGCAGGGATTCAAACCCACAAAATATGTTTCGACAGCTATATATAACTCGGTTTCCAAACTGTTGTGAGTGTAGTCTGGACATCCAGTCAGTTGATAAGCAATTTATATTAATACTTAATGAATTATTCGCGTTGAATTTATTTAAAGAACATTTACAATGTAAACATTTAATGAAAGAAAAGAACATGATTTGTTATAACTCAACTCTAATTAAATTATCTAATCATATTTAATTTGCAATATTATATTAACAAAAGCAAAAAAAAAGACCAACTGATATGTGCACCCGGTTGGGGTTCGAACCCACAAAATCTGTTTGCACGGTATGAAATCTAAAATGTCAGCGCTCTAACCAACTGAGCTATCACGCCTTGATAAATTGAAGATGGATGAAACTAATGTGTGAATTTGGCAACAGCAGCGTGTTTCGCACCCTGTCGTTCCGTCCTTGGTCAATTCGCTCCGAGTCGATTCGGCCTTGATTGTTTTCTCCGGGCATTTTCATCCCAATATTTATATGAATATAAAATTCAACATCAAACGCCTTTTAACAAGAATATCTACGCTAAAATAATTATTTTTTCGGCGATTGTAACTAACCACGTTGCAATTTGCACAGAAATGCATGACAGTATGTCTTAATTTAATATTTAATTATGGAAAATAAACAGAAATCAGTGATTAAGTTTAGATATCATGAACTAAAAACAGCATTTAAAGTCCTAACAACTGAAAACTAATTAAGAGTGATTGATTCCAAAAAAACTGTTTGGAACTCGCAACAGCCGTTATCTAATTTTGACTACAATGTCAATGTAATGTTTTGCTTGTCTAGCCTAAAATATTGATAACTCGTTTTCCAAATTGTTGTTAGTGTATTATGAACAACAAATCTTTTAATGAACAATACATATTGCTACATAATGAAACTATTCGCGTAGGATTTTCTATATAAAAAATATAAAAAGTGCAAATTTAATTAAAGAAAAGAACACTATCGTTTATATAGATGCAAATACGCAACTTGATAATGAAATTATCTAATCATATTTGATTTCGACTATTAAATTAACTTAAAGAAAAAAAAGGTTAACTGTAATATGCAGTCGGCTGAGATTGGATCCCACAAAATATGTTTAGACAGCATGAAACCTAAACGTCAACGCACTTATCAACTGATCTACCGCGCATTGATAAATTGAAGCGCGATACAATTTTACCTACAATGTGAATATAATGTTTTGCTTGTTTAGCTTCACAATATATAACTTGTTTTCCAAATTGGTGTGAATGTAGTCTGGACATCCAATTAGAAGCAATTAAAATTAATACTTAATGAATGATTCGCGTTGAATTTATTTAAAGAACATGTAAAAGGTACACTTTTAATTAAAGAAAAGAACATGATTTGTTATAACGCAATTCTATAATCAAATTATCTTATCATATTCAATTTGCAATATTAAATTAACAAAAGCAAAATAAAGGCAACTGATATGTGCACTCGGTTGGGATTCGAACCCACAAAAAAATATTTCCACGGCATGAAATCTAAAATGTCAGCGCTCTAACCAACTGAGCTATCACGGCATGTTAAATGTAAACTTTATAAATCTAATGTGTTAATTTGGAAACAGTAACGTGTTTCGCACCCTGTCGTTCCGTCCTTGGTCGATTCGCTCCGAGTCGTTTCTTCCTCGATAGTTTTCACCGGGAATTTTCGTCCCAATTATTATATAAATATAAAATTGCAAAATTTCAATTTAAATGCCTGTTAACAAAAATATCTTCGCTAAAATAATTACTTTTTCGGCGATTGTAATTGACAACGTTGCAATTTGCACAGAAATGCATGACAATGTGACTCTATTTAATACTTAATTGTGGTAAATAAACAGACAACAGCGATTAAAGTTATGATATCATGAAGAAAAAAACCCTCATTTAAAGTCCCAACAAATCAAAACTAATAACGAGTGATTGATTCCAGAAAACTGTTTGGAACTCACTATAGCCTTTATGAAATTTTGACTACAATGTGAATCTAATGTTTTGCTTGTATAGCCTAAAAAAGTTAAAACTATTTTCCAAATTGTTCTGAGTGTATTATTAACAACAAATAAGTCAATGAACAAGAAATATTACTACATAATGAATGATTCGCGTAGGATTTGTATAAACACAATTATTAAATTTGCAAATTTAATTAAAGAAAAGAACATGATCAATATTATATGCGCAAACGCAACTTGATAATTAAATTATGTTATTATATTTCATTTCCAATATGAGCATAAATTAAATAAAAACGGTCAACTGTGCTGTGCAGTCGGCAGGGATTCAAACCCACAAAATATGTTTCGACAGCTATATATAACTCGGTTTCCAAACTGTTGTGAGTGTAGTCTGGACATCCAGTCAGTTGATAAGCAATTTATATTAATACTTAATGAATGATTCGCGTTGAATTTATTTAAAGAACATTTACAATGTAAACATTTAATGAAAGAAAAGAACATGATTTGTTATAACTCAACTCTAATTAAATTATCTAATCATATTCAATTTGCAATATTATATTAACAAAAGCAAAAAAAAAAGACCAACTGATATGTGCACCCGGTTGGGGTTCGAACCCACAAAATCTGTTTGCACGGTATGAAATCTAAAATGTCAGCGCTCTAACCAACTGAGCTATCACGCCTTGATAAATTGAAGATGGATGAAACTAATGTGTGAATTTGGCAACAGCAGCGTGTTTCGCACCCTGTCGTTCCGTCCTTGGTCAATTCGCTCCGAGTCGATTCGGCCTTGATTGTTTTCTCCGGGCATTTTCATCCCAATATTTATATGAATATAAAATTCAACATTAAACGCCTTTTAACAAGAATATCTACGCTAAAATAATTATTTTTTGGGCGATTGTAACTAACAACGTTGCAATTTGCACAGGAATGCATGGCGGTATGACTGAATTTAATATTTAATTATGGAAAATAAACAGAAATCAGTGATTAAGTTTAGATCTCATGAACTAAAAACAGCATTTAAAGTCCTAACAACTCTAAACTAATTAAGAGTGATTGATTCCAAAAAAACTGTTTGGAACTCGCAACAGCCGTTATCTAATTTTGACTACAATGTCAATGTAATGTTTTGCTTGTCTAGCCTAAAATATTGATAACTCGTTTTCCAAATTGTTGTTAGTGTATTATGAACAACAAATCTTTTAATGAACAATACATATTGCTACATAATGAAACTATTCGCGTAGGATTTTCTATATAAAAAATATATAAAGTGCAAATTTAATTAAAGAAAAGAAAACTATCGTTTATATATATGCAAATACGCAACTTGATAATGAAATTATCTAATCACATTTGATTTCGACTATTAAATTAACTTAAATAAAAAAAAGGTTAACTGTAATATGCAGTCGGCTGGGATTGGATCCCACAAAATATGTTTAGACAGCATGAAACCTAAACGTCAGCGCACTTATCAACTGATCTACCGCGCATTGATAAATTGAAGCGCGATACAATTTTACCTACAATGTGAATATAATGTTTTGCTTGTTTAGCCTCACAATATATAACTTGTTTTCCAAATTGGTGTGATTGTAGTCTGGACATCCAATTAGAAGCAATTAAAATTAATACTTAATGAATGATTGGCGTTGAATTTATTTAAAGAACATGTAAAAGGTACACTTTTAATTAAAGAAAAAAACATGATTTGTTATAACGCAATTCTATAATCAAATTATCTTATCATATTCAATTTGCAATATTAAATTAACAAAAGCAAAATAAAGGCAACTGATATTTGCACTCGGTTGGGATTCGAACCCACAAAAAATATTCCCACGGCATGAAATCTAAAATGTCAGCGCTCTAACCAACTGAGCTATCACGGCATGTTAAGTGTAAACTTGATAAAACTAATGTGTTAATTTGGAAACAGTAACGTGTTTCGCACCCTGTCGTTCCGTCCTTGGTCGATTCGCTCCGAGTCGTTTCGTCCTTGATAGTTTTCACCGGGAATTTTCGTCCCAATTATTATATAAATATAAAATTGCAAAATTTCAATTTAAATGCCTGTTAACAAAAATATCTACGCTAAAATAATTACTTTTTCGGCGATTGTAATTGACAACGTTGCAATTTGCACAGAAATGCATGACAATGTGACTCTATTTAATACTTAATTGTGGTAAATAAACAGACAACAGCGATTAAAGTTATGATATCATGAAGAAAAAAACCCTCATTTAAAGTCCCAACAAATCAAAACTAATAACGAGTGATTGATTCCAGAAAACTGTTTGGAACTCACTATAGCCTTTATGAAATTTTGACTAAAATGTGAATCTAATGTTTTGCTTGTCTAGCCTAAAAAAGTTAAAACTATTTTCCAAATTGTTCTGAGTGTATTATTAACAACAAATAAGTCAATGAACAATAAATATTACTACATAATGAATGATTCGCGTAGGATTTTTATAAACACAATTATTAAATTTGCAAATTTAATTAAGGAAAAGAACATGATCAATATTATATGCGCAAACGCAACTTGATAATTAAATTATGTTATTATATTTCATTTCCAATATGAGCATAAATTAAATAAAAACGGTCAACTGTGCTGTGCAGTCGGCAGGGATTCAAACCCACAAAATATGTTTCGACAGCTATATATAACTCGGTTTCCAAACTGTTGTGAGTGTAGTCTGGACATCCAGTCAGTTGATAAGCAATTTATATTAATACTTAATGAATTATTCGCGTTGAATTTATTTAAAGAACATTTACAATGTAAACATTTAATGAAAGAAAAGAACATGATTTGTTATAACTCAACTCTAATTAAATTATCTAATCATATTTAATTTGCAATATTATATTAACAAAAGCAAAAAAAAAGACCAACTGATATGTGCACCCGGTTGGGGTTCGAACCCACAAAATCTGTTTGCACGGTATGAAATCTAAAATGTCAGCGCTCTAACCAACTGAGCTATCACGCCTTGATAAATTGAAGATGGATGAAACTAATGTGTGAATTTGGCAACAGCAGCGTGTTTCGCACCCTGTCGTTCCGTCCTTGGTCAATTCGCTCCGAGTCGATTCGGCCTTGATTGTTTTCTCCGGGCATTTTCATCCCAATATTTATATGAATATAAAATTCAACATCAAACGCCTTTTAACAAGAATATCTACGCTAAAATAATTATTTTTTCGGCGATTGTAACTAACCACGTTGCAATTTGCACAGAAATGCATGACAGTATGTCTTAATTTAATATTTAATTATGGAAAATAAACAGAAATCAGTGATTAAGTTTAGATATCATGAACTAAAAACAGCATTTAAAGTCCTAACAACTGAAAACTAATTAAGAGTGATTGATTCCAAAAAAACTGTTTGGAACTCGCAACAGCCGTTATCTAATTTTGACTACAATGTCAATGTAATGTTTTGCTTGTCTAGCCTAAAATATTGATAACTCGTTTTCCAAATTGTTGTTAGTGTATTATGAACAACAAATCTTTTAATGAACAATACATATTGCTACATAATGAAACTATTCGCGTAGGATTTTCTATATAAAAAATATAAAAAGTGCAAATTTAATTAAAGAAAAGAACACTATCGTTTATATAGATGCAAATACGCAACTTGATAATGAAATTATCTAATCATATTTGATTTCGACTATTAAATTAACTTAAAGAAAAAAAAGGTTAACTGTAATATGCAGTCGGCTGAGATTGGATCCCACAAAATATGTTTAGACAGCATGAAACCTAAACGTCAACGCACTTATCAACTGATCTACCGCGCATTGATAAATTGAAGCGCGATACAATTTTACCTACAATGTGAATATAATGTTTTGCTTGTTTAGCTTCACAATATATAACTTGTTTTCCAAATTGGTGTGAATGTAGTCTGGACATCCAATTAGAAGCAATTAAAATTAATACTTAATGAATGATTCGCGTTGAATTTATTTAAAGAACATGTAAAAGGTACACTTTTAATTAAAGAAAAGAACATGATTTGTTATAACGCAATTCTATAATCAAATTATCTTATCATATTCAATTTGCAATATTAAATTAACAAAAGCAAAATAAAGGCAACTGATATGTGCACTCGGTTGGGATTCGAACCCACAAAAAAATATTTCCACGGCATGAAATCTAAAATGTCAGCGCTCTAACCAACTGAGCTATCACGGCATGTTAAATGTAAACTTTATAAATCTAATGTGTTAATTTGGAAACAGTAACGTGTTTCGCACCCTGTCGTTCCGTCCTTGGTCGATTCGCTCCGAGTCGTTTCTTCCTCGATAGTTTTCACCGGGAATTTTCGTCCCAATTATTATATAAATATAAAATTGCAAAATTTCAATTTAAATGCCTGTTAACAAAAATATCTTCGCTAAAATAATTACTTTTTCGGCGATTGTAATTGACAACGTTGCAATTTGCACAGAAATGCATGACAATGTGACTCTATTTAATACTTAATTGTGGTAAATAAACAGACAACAGCGATTAAAGTTATGATATCATGAAGAAAAAAACCCTCATTTAAAGTCCCAACAAATCAAAACTAATAACGAGTGATTGATTCCAGAAAACTGTTTGGAACTCACTATAGCCTTTATGAAATTTTGACTACAATGTGAATCTAATGTTTTGCTTGTATAGCCTAAAAAAGTTAAAACTATTTTCCAAATTGTTCTGAGTGTATTATTAACAACAAATAAGTCAATGAACAAGAAATATTACTACATAATGAATGATTCGCGTAGGATTTGTATAAACACAATTATTAAATTTGCAAATTTAATTAAAGAAAAGAACATGATCAATATTATATGCGCAAACGCAACTTGATAATTAAATTATGTTATTATATTTCATTTCCAATATGAGCATAAATTAAATAAAAACGGTCAACTGTGCTGTGCAGTCGGCAGGGATTCAAACCCACAAAATATGTTTCGACAGCTATATATAACTCGGTTTCCAAACTGTTGTGAGTGTAGTCTGGACATCCAGTCAGTTGATAAGCAATTTATATTAATACTTAATGAATGATTCGCGTTGAATTTATTTAAAGAACATTTACAATGTAAACATTTAATGAAAGAAAAGAACATGATTTGTTATAACTCAACTCTAATTAAATTATCTAATCATATTCAATTTGCAATATTATATTAACAAAAGCAAAAAAAAAAGACCAACTGATATGTGCACCCGGTTGGGGTTCGAACCCACAAAATCTGTTTGCACGGTATGAAATCTAAAATGTCAGCGCTCTAACCAACTGAGCTATCACGCCTTGATAAATTGAAGATGGATGAAACTAATGTGTGAATTTGGCAACAGCAGCGTGTTTCGCACCCTGTCGTTCCGTCCTTGGTCAATTCGCTCCGAGTCGATTCGGCCTTGATTGTTTTCTCCGGGCATTTTCATCCCAATATTTATATGAATATAAAATTCAACATTAAACGCCTTTTAACAAGAATATCTACGCTAAAATAATTATTTTTTGGGCGATTGTAACTAACAACGTTGCAATTTGCACAGGAATGCATGGCGGTATGACTGAATTTAATATTTAATTATGGAAAATAAACAGAAATCAGTGATTAAGTTTAGATCTCATGAACTAAAAACAGCATTTAAAGTCCTAACAACTCTAAACTAATTAAGAGTGATTGATTCCAAAAAAACTGTTTGGAACTCGCAACAGCCGTTATCTAATTTTGACTACAATGTCAATGTAATGTTTTGCTTGTCTAGCCTAAAATATTGATAACTCGTTTTCCAAATTGTTGTTAGTGTATTATGAACAACAAATCTTTTAATGAACAATACATATTGCTACATAATGAAACTATTCGCGTAGGATTTTCTATATAAAAAATATATAAAGTGCAAATTTAATTAAAGAAAAGAAAACTATCGTTTATATATATGCAAATACGCAACTTGATAATGAAATTATCTAATCACATTTGATTTCGACTATTAAATTAACTTAAATAAAAAAAAGGTTAACTGTAATATGCAGTCGGCTGGGATTGGATCCCACAAAATATGTTTAGACAGCATGAAACCTAAACGTCAGCGCACTTATCAACTGATCTACCGCGCATTGATAAATTGAAGCGCGATACAATTTTACCTACAATGTGAATATAATGTTTTGCTTGTTTAGCCTCACAATATATAACTTGTTTTCCAAATTGGTGTGATTGTAGTCTGGACATCCAATTAGAAGCAATTAAAATTAATACTTAATGAATGATTGGCGTTGAATTTATTTAAAGAACATGTAAAAGGTACACTTTTAATTAAAGAAAAAAACATGATTTGTTATAACGCAATTCTATAATCAAATTATCTTATCATATTCAATTTGCAATATTAAATTAACAAAAGCAAAATAAAGGCAACTGATATTTGCACTCGGTTGGGATTCGAACCCACAAAAAATATTCCCACGGCATGAAATCTAAAATGTCAGCGCTCTAACCAACTGAGCTATCACGGCATGTTAAGTGTAAACTTGATAAAACTAATGTGTTAATTTGGAAACAGTAACGTGTTTCGCACCCTGTCGTTCCGTCCTTGGTCGATTCGCTCCGAGTCGTTTCGTCCTTGATAGTTTTCACCGGGAATTTTCGTCCCAATTATTATATAAATATAAAATTGCAAAATTTCAATTTAAATGCCTGTTAACAAAAATATCTACGCTAAAATAATTACTTTTTCGGCGATTGTAATTGACAACGTTGCAATTTGCACAGAAATGCATGACAATGTGACTCTATTTAATACTTAATTGTGGTAAATAAACAGACAACAGCGATTAAAGTTATGATATCATGAAGAAAAAAACCCTCATTTAAAGTCCCAACAAATCAAAACTAATAACGAGTGATTGATTCCAGAAAACTGTTTGGAACTCACTATAGCCTTTATGAAATTTTGACTAAAATGTGAATCTAATGTTTTGCTTGTCTAGCCTAAAAAAGTTAAAACTATTTTCCAAATTGTTCTGAGTGTATTATTAACAACAAATAAGTCAATGAACAATAAATATTACTACATAATGAATGATTCGCGTAGGATTTTTATAAACACAATTATTAAATTTGCAAATTTAATTAAGGAAAAGAACATGATCAATATTATATGCGCAAACGCAACTTGATAATTAAATTATGTTATTATATTTCATTTCCAATATGAGCATAAATTAAATAAAAACGGTCAACTGTGCTGTGCAGTCGGCAGGGATTCAAACCCACAAAATATGTTTCGACAGCTATATATAACTCGGTTTCCAAACTGTTGTGAGTGTAGTCTGGACATCCAGTCAGTTGATAAGCAATTTATATTAATACTTAATGAATTATTCGCGTTGAATTTATTTAAAGAACATTTACAATGTAAACATTTAATGAAAGAAAAGAACATGATTTGTTATAACTCAACTCTAATTAAATTATCTAATCATATTTAATTTGCAATATTATATTAACAAAAGCAAAAAAAAAGACCAACTGATATGTGCACCCGGTTGGGGTTCGAACCCACAAAATCTGTTTGCACGGTATGAAATCTAAAATGTCAGCGCTCTAACCAACTGAGCTATCACGCCTTGATAAATTGAAGATGGATGAAACTAATGTGTGAATTTGGCAACAGCAGCGTGTTTCGCACCCTGTCGTTCCGTCCTTGGTCAATTCGCTCCGAGTCGATTCGGCCTTGATTGTTTTCTCCGGGCATTTTCATCCCAATATTTATATGAATATAAAATTCAACATCAAACGCCTTTTAACAAGAATATCTACGCTAAAATAATTATTTTTTCGGCGATTGTAACTAACCACGTTGCAATTTGCACAGAAATGCATGACAGTATGTCTTAATTTAATATTTAATTATGGAAAATAAACAGAAATCAGTGATTAAGTTTAGATATCATGAACTAAAAACAGCATTTAAAGTCCTAACAACTGAAAACTAATTAAGAGTGATTGATTCCAAAAAAACTGTTTGGAACTCGCAACAGCCGTTATCTAATTTTGACTACAATGTCAATGTAATGTTTTGCTTGTCTAGCCTAAAATATTGATAACTCGTTTTCCAAATTGTTGTTAGTGTATTATGAACAACAAATCTTTTAATGAACAATACATATTGCTACATAATGAAACTATTCGCGTAGGATTTTCTATATAAAAAATATAAAAAGTGCAAATTTAATTAAAGAAAAGAACACTATCGTTTATATAGATGCAAATACGCAACTTGATAATGAAATTATCTAATCATATTTGATTTCGACTATTAAATTAACTTAAAGAAAAAAAAGGTTAACTGTAATATGCAGTCGGCTGAGATTGGATCCCACAAAATATGTTTAGACAGCATGAAACCTAAACGTCAACGCACTTATCAACTGATCTACCGCGCATTGATAAATTGAAGCGCGATACAATTTTACCTACAATGTGAATATAATGTTTTGCTTGTTTAGCTTCACAATATATAACTTGTTTTCCAAATTGGTGTGAATGTAGTCTGGACATCCAATTAGAAGCAATTAAAATTAATACTTAATGAATGATTCGCGTTGAATTTATTTAAAGAACATGTAAAAGGTACACTTTTAATTAAAGAAAAGAACATGATTTGTTATAACGCAATTCTATAATCAAATTATCTTATCATATTCAATTTGCAATATTAAATTAACAAAAGCAAAATAAAGGCAACTGATATGTGCACTCGGTTGGGATTCGAACCCACAAAAAAATATTTCCACGGCATGAAATCTAAAATGTCAGCGCTCTAACCAACTGAGCTATCACGGCATGTTAAATGTAAACTTTATAAATCTAATGTGTTAATTTGGAAACAGTAACGTGTTTCGCACCCTGTCGTTCCGTCCTTGGTCGATTCGCTCCGAGTCGTTTCTTCCTCGATAGTTTTCACCGGGAATTTTCGTCCCAATTATTATATAAATATAAAATTGCAAAATTTCAATTTAAATGCCTGTTAACAAAAATATCTTCGCTAAAATAATTACTTTTTCGGCGATTGTAATTGACAACGTTGCAATTTGCACAGAAATGCATGACAATGTGACTCTATTTAATACTTAATTGTGGTAAATAAACAGAGAACAGCGATTAAAGTTATGATATCATGAAGAAAAAAACCCTCATTTAAAGTCCCAACAAATCAAAACTAATAACGAGCGATTGATTCCAGAAAACTGTTTGGAACTCACTATAGCCTTTTTGAAATTTTGACTACAATGTGAATCTAATGTTTTGCTTGTCTAGCCTAAAAAAGTTAAAACTATTTTCCAAATTGTTCTGAGTGTATTATTAACAACAAATAAGTCAATGAACAATAAATATTACTACATAATGAATTATTCGCGTAGGATTTTTATAAACACAATTCTTAAATTTGCAAATTTAATTAAAGAAAAGAACATGATCAATATTATATGCGCAAACGCAACTTGATAATTAAATTATGTTATTATATTTCATTTCCAATATGAGCATAAATTAAATACAAACGGTCAACTGTGCTGTGCAGTCGGCAGGAATTCAAACCCACAAAATATGTTTCGACAGCTATATATAATTCGGTTTCCAAACTGTTGTGAGTGTAGTCTGGACATCCAGTCAGTTGATAAGCAATTTATATTAATACTTAATGAATGATTCGCGTTGAATTTATTTAAGGAACATTTACAATGTAAAAATTTAATGAAAGAAAAGAACATGATTTTTTATAACTCAACTCTAATTAAATTATCTAATCATATTCAATTTGCAATATTATATTAACAAAAGCACAAAAAAAGACCAACTGATATGTGCACCCGCTTGGGGTTCGAACCCACAAAATCTGTTTGCACGGTATGAAATCTAAAATGTCAGAACTCTAACCAACTGAGCTATCACGCCTTGATAAATTGAAGATGGATGAAACTAATGTGTGAATTTGGCAACAGCAGCGTGTTTCGCACCCTGTCGTTCCGTCCTTGGTCAATTCGCTCCGAGTCGATTCGGCCTTGATTGTTTTCTCCGGGCATTTTCATCCCAATATTTATATGAATATAAAATTCAACATTAAACGCCTTTTAACAAGAATATCTACGCTAAAATAATTATTTTTTCGGCGATTGTAACTAACCACGTTGCAATTTGCACAGAAATGCATGACAGTATGACTTCATTTCATATTTAATTATGGAAAATGAACAGAAATCAGTGATTAAGTTTAGATATTATGAACTAAAAACAGCATTTAAAGTCCTAACAACTCAAAACTAATTAAGAGTGATTGATTCCAAAAAAACTGTTTGGAACTCGCAACAGCCGTTATCTAATTTTGACTACAATGTCAATGTAATGTTTTGCTTGTCTAGCCTAAAATATTGATAACTCGTTTTCCAAATTGTTGTTAGTGTATTATGAACAACAAATCTTTTAATGAACAATACATATTGCTACATAATGAAACTATTCGCGTAGGATTTTCTATATAAAAAGTGCAAATTTAATTAAAGAAAAGAACACTATCGTTTATATATATGCAAATACGCAACTTGATAATGAAATTATCTAATCATATTTGATTTCGACTATTAAATTAACTTAAAGAAAAAAAAGGTTAACTGTAATATGCAGTCGGCTGGGATTGGATCCCACAAAATATGTTTAGACAGCATGAAACCTAAACGTCAGCGCACTTATCAACTGATCTACCGCGCCTTGATAAATTGAAGCGCGATACAATTTTACCTACAATGTGAATATAATGTTTTGCTTGTTTAGCCTCACAATATATAACTTGTTTTCCAAATTGGTGTGATTGTAGTCTGGACATCCAATTAGAAGCAATTAAAATTAATACTTAATGAATGATTCGCGTTGAATTTATTTAAAGAACATGTAAAAGGTACACTTTTAATTAAAGAAAAAAACATGATTTGTTATAACGCAATTCTATAATCAAATTATCTTATCATATTCAATTTGCAATATTAAATTAACAAAAGCAAAAAAAAGGCAACTGATATGTGCACTCGGTTGGGATTCGAACCCACAAAAAAATATTTCCACGGCATGAAATCTAAAATGTCAGCGCTCTAACCAACTGAGCTATCACGGCATATTATGTGTAAACTATAAAACTAATGTGTTAATTTGGAAACAGTAACGTGTTTCGCACCCTGTCGTTCCGTCCTTGGTCGATTCGCTCCGAGTCGTTTCGTCCTTGATTGTTTTCACCGGGAATTTTCGTCCCAATTATTATATAAATATAAAATTGCAAAATTTCAATTTAAAAATATCTACGCTAAAATAATTATTTTTTCGGCGATTGTAATTGACAACGTTGCAATTTGCACAGAAATGCATGACAATGTGAGTCTATTTAATACTTAATTGTGGTAAATAAACAGACAACAGCGATTAAAGTTATGATATCATGAAGAAAAAAACCCTCATTTAAAGTCCCAACAAATCAAAACTAATAACGAGTGATTGATTCCAGAAAACTGTTTGGAACTCACTATAGCCTTTATGAAATTTTGACTACAATGTGAATCTAATGTTTTGCTTGTCTAGCCTAAAAAAGTTAAAACTATTTTCCAAATTGTTCTGAGTGTATTATTAACAACAAATAAGTCAATGAACAATAAATATTACTACATAATGAATGATTCGCGTAGGATTTTTATAAACACAATTATTAAATTTGCAAATTTAATTAAAGAAAAGAACATGATCAATATTATATGCGCAAACGCAACTTGATAATTAAATTATGTTATTATATTTCATTTCCAATATGAGCATAAATTAAATAAAAACGGTCAACTGTGCTGTGCAGTCGGCAGGGATTCAAACCCACAAAATATGTTTCGACAGCTATATATAACTCGGTTTCCAAACTGTTGTGAGTATAGTCTGGACATCCAGTCAGTTGATAAGCAATTTATATTAATACTTAATGAATGATTCGCGTTGAATTTATTTAAAGAACATTTACAATGTAAACATTTAATGAAAGAAAAGAACATGATTTGTTATAACTCAACTCTAATTAAATTATCTAATCATATTCAATTTGCAATATTATATTAACAAAAGCAAAAAAAAAAGACCAACTGATATGTGCACCCGGTTGGGGTTCGAACCCACAAAATCTGTTTGCACGGTATGAAATCTAAAATGTCAGCGCTCTAACCAACTGAGCTATCAGGCCTTGATAAATTGAAGATGGATGAAACTAATGTGTGAATTTGGCAACAGCAGCGTGTTTCGCACCCTGTCGTTCCGTCCTTGGTCAATTCGCTCCGAGTCGATTCGGCCTTGATTGTTTTCTCCGGGCATTTCCATCCCAATTTTTATATGAATATAAAATTCAACATTAAACGCCTTTTAATAAGAATATCTACGCTAAAATAATTATTTTTTCGGCGATTGTAACTAACCACGTTGCAATTTGCACAGAAATGCGTGACAGTATGTCTTAATTTAATATTTAATTATGGAAAATAAACAGAAATCAGTGATTAAGTTTAGATATCATGAACTAAAAACAGCATTTAAAGTCCTAACAACTCAAAACTAATTAAGAGTGATTGATTCCAAAAAAACTGTTTGGAACTCGCAACAGCCGTTATCTAATTTTGACTACAATGTCAATGTAATGTTTTGCTTGTCTAGCCTAAAATATTGATAACTCGTTTTCCAAATTGTTGTTAGTGTATTATGAACAACAAATCTTTTAATGAACAATACATATTGCTACATAATGAAACTATTCGCGTAGGATTTTCTATATAAAAAATATATAAAGTGCAAATTTAATTAAAGAAAAGAACACTATCGTTTATATATATGCAAATACGCAACTTGATAATGAAATTATCTAATCATATTTGATTTCGACTATTAAATTAACTTAAAGAAAAAAAAGGTTAACTGTAATATGCAGTCGGCTGGGATTGGATCCCACAAAATATGTTTAGACAGCATGAAACCTAAACGTCAGCGCACTTATCAACTGATCTACCGCGCCTTGATAAATTGAAGCGCGATACAATTTTACCTACTATGTGAATATAATGTTTTGCTTGTTTAGCCTCACAATATATAACTTGTTTTCCAAATTGGTGTGAATGTAGTCTGGACATCCAATTAGAAGCAATTAAAATTAATACTTAATGAATGATTCGCGTTGAATTTATTTAAAGAACATGTAAAAGGTACACTTTTAATTAAAGAAAAGAACATGATTTGTTATAACGCAATTCTATAATCAAATTATCTTATCATATTCAATTTGCAATATTAAATTAACAAAAGCAAAATAAAGGCAACTGATATGTGCACTCGGTTGGGATTCGAACCCACAAAAAAATATTTCCACGGCATGAAATCTAAAATGTCAGCGCTCTAACCAACTGAGCTATCACGGCATGTTAAGTGTAAACTTGATAAAACTAATGTGTTAATTTGGAAACAGTAACGTGTTTCGCACCCTGTCGTTCCGTCCTTGGTCGATTCGCTCCGAGTCGTTTCGTCCTTGATGGTTTTCACCGGGAATTTTCGTCCCAATTATTATATAAATATAAAATTGCAAAATTTCAATTTAAATGCCTGTTAACAAAAATATCTTCGCTAAAATAATTACTTTTTCGGCGATTGTAATTGACAACGTTGCAAGTTGCACAGAAATGCATGACAATGTGACTCTATTTAATACTTAATTGTGGTAAATAAACAGACAACAGTGATTAAAGTTATGATATCATGAAGAAAAAAAACGTCATTTAAAGTCCCAACAAATCAACTAATAACGAGTGATTGATTCCAGAAAACTGTTTGGAACTCACTATAGCCTTTATGTAATTTTGACTGCAATGTGAATCTAATGTTTTGCTTGTCTAGCCTAAAACTGTTAAAACTATTTTCCAAATTGTTCTGAGTGTATTATTAACAACAAATAAGTCAATGAACAATAAATATTACCACATAATGAATGATTCGCGTAGGATTTGTATAAACACAATTATTAAATTTGCAAATTTAATTAAAGAAAAGAACATGATCAATATTATATGCGCAAACGCAACTTGATAATTAAATTATGTTATTATATTTCATTTCCAATATGAGCATAAATTAAATAAAAACGGTCAACTGTGCTGTGCAGTCGGCAGGGATTCAAACCCACAAAATATGTTTCGACAGCTATATATAACTCGGTTTCCAAACTGTTGTGAGTGTAGTCTGGACATCCAGTCAGTTGATAAGCAATTTATATTAATACTTAATGAATTATTCGCGTTGAATTTATTTAAAGAACATTTACAATGTAAACATTTAATGAAAGAGAATAACATGATTTGTTATAACTCAACTCTATAATTAAATTATCTAATCATATTCAATTTGCAATTTTATATTAACAAAAGCACAAAAAAAGACCAACTGATATGTGCACCCGCTTGGGGTTCGAACCCACAAAATATGTTTGCACGGTATGAAATCTAAAATGTCAGCGCTCTAACCAACTGAGCTATCACGCCTTGATAAATTGAAGATGGATGAAACTAATGTGTGAATTTGGCAACAGCTGCGTGATTCGCACCCTGTCGTTCCGTCCTTGGTCAATTCGCTCCGAGTCGATTCGGCCTTGATTGTTTTCTCCGGGCATTTTCATCCCAATTTTTATATGAATATAAAATTCAACATTAAACGCCTTTTAACAAGAATATCTACGTTAAAATAATTATTTTTTCGGCGATTGTAACTAACCACGTTGCAATTTGCACAGAAATACATGACAGTATGACTGAATTTAATATTTAATTATGGAAAATAAACAGAAATCAGTGATTAAGTTTAGATATCATGAACTAAAAACAGCAGTTAAAGTCCTAACAACTCAAAACTAATTAAGAGTGATTGATTCCAAAAAAACTGTTTGGAACTCGCAACAGCCGTTATCTAATTTTGACTACAATGTCAATGTAATGTTTTGCTTGTCTAGCCTAAAATATGGATAACTCGTTTTCCAAATTGTTGTTAGTGTATTATGAACAACAAATCTTTTAATGAACAATACATATTGCTACATAATGAAACTATTCGCGTAAGATTTTCTATATAAAAAATATAAAAAGTGCAAATTTAATTAAAGAAAAGAACACTATCGTTTATATATATGCAAATACGCAACTTGATAATGAAATTATCTAATCATATTTGATTTCGACTATTAAATTAACTTAAAGAAAAAAAAGGTTAACTGTAATATGCAGTCGGCTGTGATTGGATCCGACAAAATATGTTTAGACAGCATGAAACCTAAACGTCAAGCGCACTTATCAACTGATCTACCGCGCATTGATAAATTGAAGCGCGATACAATTTTACCTACAATGTGAATATAATGTTTTGCTTGTTTAGCCTCACAATATATAACTTGTTTTCCAAATTGGTGTGATTGTAGTCTGGACATCCAATTAGAAGCAATTAAAATTAATACTTAATGAATGATTCGCGTTGAATTTATTTAAAGAACATGTAAAAGGTACACTTTTAATTAAAGAAAAAAACATGATTTGTTATAACGCAATTCTATAATCAAATTATCTTATCATATTCAATTTGCAATATTAAATTAACAAAAGCAAAATAAAGGCAACTGATATGTGCACTCGGTTGGGATTCGAACCCACAAAAAAATATTTCCACGGCATGAAATCTAAAATGTCAGCGCTCTAACCAACTGAGCTATCACGGCATGTTAAGTGTAAACTTGATAAAACTAATGTGTTAATTTGGAAACAGTAACGTGTTTCGCACCCTGTCGTTCCGTCCTTGGTCGATTCGCTCCGAGTCGTTTCGTCCTTGATGGTTTTCACCGGGAATTTTCGTCCCAATTATTATATAAATATAAAATTGCAAAATTTCAATTTAAATGCCTGTTAACAAAAATATCTTCGCTAAAATAATTACTTTTTCGGCGATTGTAATTGACAACGTTGCAAGTTGCACAGAAATGCATGACAATGTGACTCTATTTAATACTTAATTGTGGTAAATAAACAGACAACAGTGATTAAAGTTATGATATCATGAAGAAAAAAAACGTCATTTAAAGTCCCAACAAATCAACTAATAACGAGTGATTGATTCCAGAAAACTGTTTGGAACTCACTATAGCCTTTATGTAATTTTGACTGCAATGTGAATCTAATGTTTTGCTTGTCTAGCCTAAAACTGTTAAAACTATTTTCCAAATTGTTCTGAGTGTATTATTAACAACAAATAAGTCAATGAACAATAAATATTACCACATAATGAATGATTCGCGTAGGATTTGTATAAACACAATTATTAAATTTGCAAATTTAATTAAAGAAAAGAACATGATCAATATTATATGCGCAAACGCAACTTGATAATTAAATTATGTTATTATATTTCATTTCCAATATGAGCATAAATTAAATAAAAACGGTCAACTGTGCTGTGCAGTCGGCAGGGATTCAAACCCACAAAATATGTTTCGACAGCTATATATAACTCGGTTTCCAAACTGTTGTGAGTGTAGTCTGGACATCCAGTCAGTTGATAAGCAATTTATATTAATACTTAATGAATTATTCGCGTTGAATTTATTTAAAGAACATTTACAATGTAAACATTTAATGAAAGAGAATAACATGATTTGTTATAACTCAACTCTATAATTAAATTATCTAATCATATTCAATTTGCAATTTTATATTAACAAAAGCACAAAAAAAGACCAACTGATATGTGCACCCGGTTGGGGTTCGAACGCACAAAATCTGTTTGCACGGTATGAAATCTAAAATGTCAGCGCTCTAACCATCTGAGCTATCACGCCTTGATAAATTGAAGATGGATGAAACTAATGTGTGAATTTGGCAACAGCAGCGTGTTTCGCACCCTGTCGTTCCGTCCTTGGTCAATTCGCTCCGAGTCGATTCGGCCTTGATTGTTTTCTCCGGGCATTTTCATCCCAATTTTTATATGAATATAAAATTCAACATTAAACGCCTTTTAACAAGAATATCTAAGCTAAAATAATTATTTTTTTCGGCGATTGTAACTAACTACGTTGCAATTTGCACAGAAATGCATGACAGTATGACTGAATTTAATATTTAATTATGGAAAATAAACAGAAATCAGTGATTAAGTTTAGATATCATGAACTAAAAACAGCATTTAAAGTCCTAACAACTCAAAACTAATTAAGAGTGATTGATTCCAAAAAAACTGTTTGGAACTCGCAACAGCCGTTATGTAATTTGGACTACAATGTCAATGTAATGTTTTGCTTGTTTAGCCTAAAATATTGATAACTCGTTTTCCAAATTGTTGTTAGTGTATTATGAACAACAAATCTTTTAATGAACAATACATATTGCTACATAATGAAACTATTCGCGTAGGATTTTCTATATAAAATGTGCAAATTTAATTAAAGAAAAGAACACTATCGTTTATATATATGCAAATACGCAACTTGATAATGAAATTATCTAATCATATTTGATTTCGACTATTAAATTAACTTAAAGAAAAAAAAGGTTAACTGTAATATGCAGTCGGCTGGGATTGGATCCCACAAAATATGTTTAGACAGCATGAAACCTAAACGTCAGCGCACTTATCAACTGATCTACCGCGCATTGATAAATTGAAGCGCGATACAATTTTACCTACAATGTGAATATAATGTTTTGCTTGTTTAGCCTCACAATATATAACTTGTTTTCCAAATTGGTGTGATTGTAGTCTGGACATCCAATTAGAAGCAATTAAAATTAATACTTAATGAATGATTCGCGTTGAATTTATTTAAAGAACATGTAAAAGGTACACTTTTAATTAAAGAAAAGAACATGATTTTTTATAACGCAATTCTATAATCAAATTATCTTATCATATTCAATTTGCAATATTAAATTAACAAAAGCAAAAAAAAGGCAACTGATATGTGCACTCGGTTGGGATTCGAACACACAAAAAATATTTCCACGGCATGAAATCTAAAATGTCAGCGATCTAACCAACTGAGCTATCACGGCATGTTAAGTGTAAACTTTATAAAACTAATGTGTTAATTTGGAAACAGTAGCGTGTTTCGCACCCTGTCGTTCCGTCCTTGGTCGATTCGTTCCGAGTCGTTTCGTCCTTGATAGTTTTCACCGGGAATTTTCGTCCCAATTATTATATAAATATAAAATTGCAAAATTTCAATTTAAATGCCTGTTGACAAAAATATCTACGCTAAAATAATTACTTTTTCGGCGATTGTAATTGACAACGTTGCAATTTGCACAGAAATGCATGACAATGTGACTCTATTTAATACTTAATTGTGGTAAATAAACAGACAACAGTGATTAAAGTTATGATATCATGAAGAAAAAAAACCTCATTTAAAGTCCCAACAAATCAACTAATAACGAGTGATTGATTCCAGAAAACTGTTTGGAACTCAGTATAGCCTTTATGAAATTTTGACTACAATGTGAATCTAATGTTTTGCTTGTCTAGCCTAAAAGTTAAAACTATTTTCCAAATTGTTCTGAGTGTATTATTAACAACAAATAAGTCAAGGAACAATAAATATTACTACATAATGAATGAATCGAGTTGGATTTTTATAAACACAATTATTAAATTTGCAAATTTAATTAAAGAAAAGAACATGATCAATATTATATGCGCAAACGCAACTTGATAATTAAATTATGTTATTATATTTCATTTCCAATATGAGCATAAATTAAATAAAAACGGTCAACTGTGCTGTGCAGTCGGCAGGGATTCAAACCGACAAAATATGTTTCGACAGCCATATATAACTCGGTTTCCAAACTGTTGTGAGTGTAGTCTGGACATCCAGTCAGTTGATAAGCAATTTATATAATACTTAATGAATGATTCGCGTTGAATTTATTTAAAGAACATTTACAATGTAAACATTTAATGAAAGAAAAGAACATGATTTGTTATAACTCAACTCTAATTAAACTATCTAATCATATTCAATTTGCAATATTATATTAACAAAAGCAAAAAAAAAGACCAACTGATATGTGCACCCGGTTGGGGTTCGAACCCACAAAATCTGTTTGCACGGTATGAAATCTAAAATGTCAGCGCTCTAACCAACTGAGCTATCAGGCCTTGATAAATTGAAGATGGATGAAACTAATGTGTGAATTTGGCAACAGCAGCGTGTTTCGCACCCTGTCGTTCCGTCCTTGGTCAATTCGCTCCGAGTCGATTCGGCCTTGATTGTTTTCTCCGGGCATTTCCATCCCAATTTTTATATGAATATAAAATTCAACATTAAACGCCTTTTAATAAGAATATCTACGCTAAAATAATTATTTTTTCGGCGATTGTAACTAACCACGTTGCAATTTGCACAGAAATGCGTGACAGTATGTCTTAATTTAATATTTAATTATGGAAAATAAACAGAAATCAGTGATTAAGTTTAGATATCATGAACTAAAAACAGCATTTAAAGTCCTAACAACTCAAAACTAATTAAGAGTGATTGATTCCAAAAAAACTGTTTGGAACTCGCAACAGCCGTTATCTAATTTTGACTACAATGTCAATGTAATGTTTTGCTTGTCTAGCCTAAAATATTGATAACTCGTTTTCCAAATTGTTGTTAGTGTATTATGAACAACAAATCTTTTAATGAACAATACATATTGCTACATAATGAAACTATTCGCGTAGGATTTTCTATATAAAAAATATATAAAGTGCAAATTTAATTAAAGAAAAGAACACTATCGTTTATATATATGCAAATACGCAACTTGATAATGAAATTATCTAATCATATTTGATTTCGACTATTAAATTAACTTAAAGAAAAAAAAGGTTAACTGTAATATGCAGTCGGCTGGGATTGGATCCCACAAAATATGTTTAGACAGCATGAAACCTAAACGTCAGCGCACTTATCAACTGATCTACCGCGCATTGATAAATTGAAGCGCGATACAATTTTACCTACTATGTGAATATAATGTTTTGCTTGTTTAGCCTCACAATATATAACTTGTTTTCCAAATTGGTGTGAATGTAGTCTGGACATCCAATTAGAAGCAATTAAAATTAATACTTAATGAATGATTCGCGTTGAATTTATTTAAAGAACATGTAAAAGGTACACTTTTAATTAAAGAAAAGAACATGATTTGTTATAACGCAATTCTATAATCAAATTATCTTATCATATTCAATTTGCAATATTAAATTAACAAAAGCAAAATAAAGGCAACTGATATGTGCACTCGGTTGGGATTCGAACCCACAAAAAAATATTTCCACGGCATGAAATCTAAAATGTCAGCGCTCTAACCAACTGAGCTATCACGGCATGTTAAGTGTAAACTTGATAAAACTAATGTGTTAATTTGGAAACAGTAACGTGTTTCGCACCCTGTCGTTCCGTCCTTGGTCGATTCGCTCCGAGTCGTTTCGTCCTTGATGGTTTTCACCGGGAATTTTCGTCCCAATTATTATATAAATATAAAATTGCAAAATTTCAATTTAAATGCCTGTTAACAAAAATATCTTCGCTAAAATAATTACTTTTTCGGCGATTGTAATTGACAACGTTGCAAGTTGCACAGAAATGCATGACAATGTGACTCTATTTAATACTTAATTGTGGTAAATAAACAGACAACAGTGATTAAAGTTATGATATCATGAAGAAAAAAAACGTCATTTAAAGTCCCAACAAATCAACTAATAACGAGTGATTGATTCCAGAAAACTGTTTGGAACTCACTATAGCCTTTATGTAATTTTGACTGCAATGTGAATCTAATGTTTTGCTTGTCTAGCCTAAAACTGTTAAAACTATTTTCCAAATTGTTCTGAGTGTATTATTAACAACAAATAAGTCAATGAACAATAAATATTACCACATAATGAATGATTCGCGTAGGATTTGTATAAACACAATTATTAAATTTGCAAATTTAATTAAAGAAAAGAACATGATCAATATTATATGCGCAAACGCAACTTGATAATTAAATTATGTTATTATATTTCATTTCCAATATGAGCATAAATTAAATAAAAACGGTCAACTGTGCTGTGCAGTCGGCAGGGATTCAAACCCACAAAATATGTTTCGACAGCTATATATAACTCGGTTTCCAAACTGTTGTGAGTGTAGTCTGGACATCCAGTCAGTTGATAAGCAATTTATATTAATACTTAATGAATTATTCGCGTTGAATTTATTTAAAGAACATTTACAATGTAAACATTTAATGAAAGAGAATAACATGATTTGTTATAACTCAACTCTATAATTAAATTATCTAATCATATTCAATTTGCAATTTTATATTAACAAAAGCACAAAAAAAGACCAACTGATATGTGCACCCGCTTGGGGTTCGAACCCACAAAATATGTTTGCACGGTATGAAATCTAAAATGTCAGCGCTCTAACCAACTGAGCTATCACGCCTTGATAAATTGAAGATGGATGAAACTAATGTGTGAATTTGGCAACAGCTGCGTGATTCGCACCCTGTCGTTCCGTCCTTGGTCAATTCGCTCCGAGTCGATTCGGCCTTGATTGTTTTCTCCGGGCATTTTCATCCCAATTTTTATATGAATATAAAATTCAACATTAAACGCCTTTTAACAAGAATATCTACGTTAAAATAATTATTTTTTCGGCGATTGTAACTAACCACGTTGCAATTTGCACAGAAATACATGACAGTATGACTGAATTTAATATTTAATTATGGAAAATAAACAGAAATCAGTGATTAAGTTTAGATATCATGAACTAAAAACAGCAGTTAAAGTCCTAACAACTCAAAACTAATTAAGAGTGATTGATTCCAAAAAAACTGTTTGGAACTCGCAACAGCCGTTATCTAATTTTGACTACAATGTCAATGTAATGTTTTGCTTGTCTAGCCTAAAATATGGATAACTCGTTTTCCAAATTGTTGTTAGTGTATTATGAACAACAAATCTTTTAATGAACAATACATATTGCTACATAATGAAACTATTCGCGTAAGATTTTCTATATAAAAAATATAAAAAGTGCAAATTTAATTAAAGAAAAGAACACTATCGTTTATATATATGCAAATACGCAACTTGATAATGAAATTATCTAATCATATTTGATTTCGACTATTAAATTAACTTAAAGAAAAAAAAGGTTAACTGTAATATGCAGTCGGCTGTGATTGGATCCGACAAAATATGTTTAGACAGCATGAAACCTAAACGTCAAGCGCACTTATCAACTGATCTACCGCGCATTGATAAATTGAAGCGCGATACAATTTTACCTACAATGTGAATATAATGTTTTGCTTGTTTAGCCTCACAATATATAACTTGTTTTCCAAATTGGTGTGATTGTAGTCTGGACATCCAATTAGAAGCAATTAAAATTAATACTTAATGAATGATTCGCGTTGAATTTATTTAAAGAACATGTAAAAGGTACACTTTTAATTAAAGAAAAAAACATGATTTGTTATAACGCAATTCTATAATCAAATTATCTTATCATATTCAATTTGCAATATTAAATTAACAAAAGCAAAATAAAGGCAACTGATATGTGCACTCGGTTGGGATTCGAACCCACAAAAAAATATTTCCACGGCATGAAATCTAAAATGTCAGCGCTCTAACCAACTGAGCTATCACGGCATGTTAAGTGTAAACTTGATAAAACTAATGTGTTAATTTGGAAACAGTAACGTGTTTCGCACCCTGTCGTTCCGTCCTTGGTCGATTCGCTCCGAGTCGTTTCGTCCTTGATGGTTTTCACCGGGAATTTTCGTCCCAATTATTATATAAATATAAAATTGCAAAATTTCAATTTAAATGCCTGTTAACAAAAATATCTTCGCTAAAATAATTACTTTTTCGGCGATTGTAATTGACAACGTTGCAAGTTGCACAGAAATGCATGACAATGTGACTCTATTTAATACTTAATTGTGGTAAATAAACAGACAACAGTGATTAAAGTTATGATATCATGAAGAAAAAAAACGTCATTTAAAGTCCCAACAAATCAACTAATAACGAGTGATTGATTCCAGAAAACTGTTTGGAACTCACTATAGCCTTTATGTAATTTTGACTGCAATGTGAATCTAATGTTTTGCTTGTCTAGCCTAAAACTGTTAAAACTATTTTCCAAATTGTTCTGAGTGTATTATTAACAACAAATAAGTCAATGAACAATAAATATTACCACATAATGAATGATTCGCGTAGGATTTGTATAAACACAATTATTAAATTTGCAAATTTAATTAAAGAAAAGAACATGATCAATATTATATGCGCAAACGCAACTTGATAATTAAATTATGTTATTATATTTCATTTCCAATATGAGCATAAATTAAATAAAAACGGTCAACTGTGCTGTGCAGTCGGCAGGGATTCAAACCCACAAAATATGTTTCGACAGCTATATATAACTCGGTTTCCAAACTGTTGTGAGTGTAGTCTGGACATCCAGTCAGTTGATAAGCAATTTATATTAATACTTAATGAATTATTCGCGTTGAATTTATTTAAAGAACATTTACAATGTAAACATTTAATGAAAGAGAATAACATGATTTGTTATAACTCAACTCTATAATTAAATTATCTAATCATATTCAATTTGCAATTTTATATTAACAAAAGCACAAAAAAAGACCAACTGATATGTGCACCCGGTTGGGGTTCGAACGCACAAAATCTGTTTGCACGGTATGAAATCTAAAATGTCAGCGCTCTAACCATCTGAGCTATCACGCCTTGATAAATTGAAGATGGATGAAACTAATGTGTGAATTTGGCAACAGCAGCGTGTTTCGCACCCTGTCGTTCCGTCCTTGGTCAATTCGCTCCGAGTCGATTCGGCCTTGATTGTTTTCTCCGGGCATTTTCATCCCAATTTTTATATGAATATAAAATTCAACATTAAACGCCTTTTAACAAGAATATCTAAGCTAAAATAATTATTTTTTTCGGCGATTGTAACTAACTACGTTGCAATTTGCACAGAAATGCATGACAGTATGACTGAATTTAATATTTAATTATGGAAAATAAACAGAAATCAGTGATTAAGTTTAGATATCATGAACTAAAAACAGCATTTAAAGTCCTAACAACTCAAAACTAATTAAGAGTGATTGATTCCAAAAAAACTGTTTGGAACTCGCAACAGCCGTTATGTAATTTGGACTACAATGTCAATGTAATGTTTTGCTTGTTTAGCCTAAAATATTGATAACTCGTTTTCCAAATTGTTGTTAGTGTATTATGAACAACAAATCTTTTAATGAACAATACATATTGCTACATAATGAAACTATTCGCGTAGGATTTTCTATATAAAATGTGCAAATTTAATTAAAGAAAAGAACACTATCGTTTATATATATGCAAATACGCAACTTGATAATGAAATTATCTAATCATATTTGATTTCGACTATTAAATTAACTTAAAGAAAAAAAAGGTTAACTGTAATATGCAGTCGGCTGGGATTGGATCCCACAAAATATGTTTAGACAGCATGAAACCTAAACGTCAGCGCACTTATCAACTGATCTACCGCGCATTGATAAATTGAAGCGCGATACAATTTTACCTACAATGTGAATATAATGTTTTGCTTGTTTAGCCTCACAATATATAACTTGTTTTCCAAATTGGTGTGATTGTAGTCTGGACATCCAATTAGAAGCAATTAAAATTAATACTTAATGAATGATTCGCGTTGAATTTATTTAAAGAACATGTAAAAGGTACACTTTTAATTAAAGAAAAGAACATGATTTTTTATAACGCAATTCTATAATCAAATTATCTTATCATATTCAATTTGCAATATTAAATTAACAAAAGCAAAAAAAAGGCAACTGATATGTGCACTCGGTTGGGATTCGAACACACAAAAAATATTTCCACGGCATGAAATCTAAAATGTCAGCGATCTAACCAACTGAGCTATCACGGCATGTTAAGTGTAAACTTTATAAAACTAATGTGTTAATTTGGAAACAGTAGCGTGTTTCGCACCCTGTCGTTCCGTCCTTGGTCGATTCGTTCCGAGTCGTTTCGTCCTTGATAGTTTTCACCGGGAATTTTCGTCCCAATTATTATATAAATATAAAATTGCAAAATTTCAATTTAAATGCCTGTTGACAAAAATATCTACGCTAAAATAATTACTTTTTCGGCGATTGTAATTGACAACGTTGCAATTTGCACAGAAATGCATGACAATGTGACTCTATTTAATACTTAATTGTGGTAAATAAACAGACAACAGTGATTAAAGTTATGATATCATGAAGAAAAAAAACCTCATTTAAAGTCCCAACAAATCAACTAATAACGAGTGATTGATTCCAGAAAACTGTTTGGAACTCAGTATAGCCTTTATGAAATTTTGACTACAATGTGAATCTAATGTTTTGCTTGTCTAGCCTAAAAGTTAAAACTATTTTCCAAATTGTTCTGAGTGTATTATTAACAACAAATAAGTCAAGGAACAATAAATATTACTACATAATGAATGAATCGAGTTGGATTTTTATAAACACAATTATTAAATTTGCAAATTTAATTAAAGAAAAGAACATGATCAATATTATATGCGCAAACGCAACTTGATAATTAAATTATGTTATTATATTTCATTTCCAATATGAGCATAAATTAAATAAAAACGGTCAACTGTGCTGTGCAGTCGGCAGGGATTCAAACCGACAAAATATGTTTCGACAGCCATATATAACTCGGTTTCCAAACTGTTGTGAGTGTAGTCTGGACATCCAGTCAGTTGATAAGCAATTTATATAATACTTAATGAATGATTCGCGTTGAATTTATTTAAAGAACATTTACAATGTAAACATTTAATGAAAGAAAAGAACATGATTTGTTATAACTCAACTCTAATTAAACTATCTAATCATATTCAATTTGCAATATTATATTAACAAAAGCAAAAAAAAAGACCAACTGATATGTGCACCCGGTTGGGGTTCGAACCCACAAAATCTGTTTGCACGGTATGAAATCTAAAATGTCAGCGCTCTAACCAACTGAGCTATCACGCCTTGATAAATTGAAGATGGATGAAACTAATGTGTGAATTTGGCAACAGCAGCGTGTTTCGCACCCTGTCGTTCCGTCCTTGGTCAATTCGCTCCGAGTCGATTCGGCCTTGATTGTTTTCTCCGGGCATTTTCATCCCAATTTTTAGATGAATATAAAATTCAACATTAAACGCCTTTTAACAAGAATATCTACGCTAAAATAATTATTTTTTCGGCGATTGTAACTAACCACGTTGCAATTTGCACAGAAATGCATGACAGTATGACGTAATTTAATATTTAATTATGGAAAATGAACAGAAATCAGTGATTAAGTTTAGATACCATGAACTAAAAACAGCATTTAAAGTCCTAACAACTCAAAACTAATTAAGAGTGATTGATTCCAAAATAACTGTTTGGAACTCGCAACAGCCGTTATCTAATTTTGACTACAATGTCAATGTAATGTTTTGCTTGTCTAGCCTAAAATATTGATAACTCGTTTTCCAAATTGTTGTTAGTGTATTATGAACAACAAATCTTTTAATGAACAATACATATTGCTACATAATGAAACTATTCGCGTAGGATTTTCTATATAAAAAATATATAAAGTGCAAATTTAATTAAAGAAAAGAAAACTATCGTTTATATATATGCAAATACGCAACTTGATAATGAAATTATCTAATCACATTTGATTTCGACTATTAAATTAACTTAAATAAAAAAAAGGTTAACTGTAATATGCAGTCGGCTGGGATTGGATCCCACAAAATATGTTTAGACAGCATGAAACCTAAACGTCAGCGCACTTATCAACTGATCTACCGCGCCAATTAGAAGCAGTTAAAATTAATACTTAATGAATGATTCGCGTTGAATTTATTTAAAGAACATGTAAAAGGTACACTTTTAATTAAAGAAAAAAACATGATTTGTTATAACGCAATTCTATAATCAAATTATTTTATCATATTCAATTTGCAATATTAAATTAACAAAAGCAAAAAAAAGGCAACTGATATGTGCACTCGGTTCGGATTCGAACCCACAAAAAAATATTTCCACGGCATGAAATCTAAAATGTCAGCGCTCTAACCAACTGAGCTATCAGGGCTTGTTTAGTGTAAACGTTATAAAACTAATGTGTTAATTTGGAAACAGTAATGTGTTTCGCACCCTGTCGTTCCGTCCTTGGTCGATTCGCTCCGAGTCGTTTCGTCCTGGATTGTTTTCACCGGGAATTTTCGTCCCAATTATTATATAAATATAAAATTGCAAAATTGCAATTTAAATGCCTGTTAACAAAAATATCTACGCTAAAATAATTATTTTTTCGGCGATTGTAATTGACAACGTTGCAATTTGCACAGAAATGCATGACAATGTGACTCTATTTAATACTTAATTGTGGTAAATAAACAGACAACAGCGATTAAAGTTATGATATCATAAAGAAAAAAAACGTCATTTAAAGTCCCAACAAATCAAAACTAATAACGAGTGATTGATTCCAGAAAACTGTTTGGAACTCACTATAGCCTTTATGTAATTTTGACTACAATGTGAATCAAATGTTTTGCTTGTCTAGCCTATAAAAGTTAAAACTATTTTCCAAATTGTTCTGAGTGTATTATTAACAACAAATAAGTCAATGAACAATAAATATTACTACATAATGAATGATTCGCGTAGGATTTTTATAAACACAATTATTAAATTTGCAAATTTAATTAAAGAAAAGAACATGATCAATATTATATGCGCAAACGCAACTTGATAATTAAATTATGTTATTATATTTCATTTCCAATATGAGCATAAATTAAATTAAAACGATCAACTGTGCTGTGCAGTCGGCAGGGATTCAAACCCACAAAATATATTTCGACAGCTATATATAACTCGGTTTCCAAACTGTTGTGAGTGTAGTCTGGACATCCAGTCAGTTGATAAGCAATTTATATTAATACTTAATGAATGATTCGCGTTGAATTTATTTAAAGAACATTTACAATGTAAACATTTAATGAAAGAAAAGAACATGATTTGTTATAACTCAACTCTATAATTAAATTATCTAATCATATTCAATTTGCAATATTATATTAACAAAAGCAAAAAAAAGACCAACTGATATGTGCTCCCGGTTGGGGTTCGAACCCACAAAATCTGTTTGCACGGTATGAAATCTAAAATGTCAGCGCTCTAACCAACTGAGCTAGCACGCCTTGATAAATTGAAGATGGATGAAACTAATGTGTGAATTTGGCAACAGCAGCGTGTTTCGCACCCTGTCGTTCCGTCCTTGGTCAATTCGCTCCGAATCGATTCGACCTTGATTGTTTTCTCCGGGCATTTTCATCCCAATTTTTAGATGAATATAAAATTCAACATTAAACGCCTTTTAACAAGAATATCTACGCTAAAATAATTATTTTTTCGGTGATTGTAACTAACCACGTTGCAATTTGCACAGAAATGCATGACAGTATGACTTAATTTAATATTTAATTATGGAAAATAAACAGAAATCAGTGATTAAGTTTAGATATCATGAACTAAAAACAGCATTTAAAGTCCTAACAACTCAAAACTAATTAAGAGTGATTGATTCCAAAAAAACTGTTTGGAACTCGCAACAGCCGTTATCTAATTTTGACGTAATGTTTTGCTTGTCTAGCCTAAAATATTGATAACTCGTTTTCCAAATTGTTGTTAGTGTATTATGAACAACAAATCTTTTAATGAACAATACATATTGCTACATAATGAAACTATTCGCGTAGGATTTTCTATATAAAAAGTGCAAATTTAATTAAAGAAAAGAACACTATCGTTTATATATATGCAAATACGCAACTTGATAATGAAATTATCTAATCATATTTGATTTCGACTATTAAATTAACTTAAAGAAAAAAAAGGTTAACTGTAATATGCAGTCGGCTGGGATTGGATCCCACAAAATATGTTTAGACAGCATGAAACCTAAACGTCAGCGCACTTATCAACTGATCTACCGCGCATTGATAAATTGAAGCGCGATACAATTTTACCTACAATGTGAATATAATGTTTTGCTTGTTTAGCCTCACAATATATAACTTGTTTTCCAAATTGGTGTGATTGTAGTCTGGACATCCAATTAGAAGCAATTAAAATTAATACTTAATGAATGATTCGCGTTGAATTTATTTGAAGAACATGTAAAAGGTACACTTTTAATCAAAAGAAAAAAACATGATTTGTTATAACGCAATTCTATAATCAAATTATTTTATCATATTCAATTTGCAATATTAAATTAATAAAAGCAAAAAAAAGGCAACTGATATGTGCACTCGGTTGGGATTCGAACCCACAAAAAAATATTTCCACGGCATGAAATCTAAAATGTCAGCGCTCTAACGAACTGAGCTATCACGGCATGTTAAGAGTAAACTTTATAAAACTAATGTGTTAATTTGGAAACAGTAACGTGTTTCGCACCCTGTCGTTCCGTCCTTGGTCGATTCGCTCCGAGTCGTTTCGTCCTTGATTGTTTTCACCGGGAATTTTCGTCCCAATTATTATATAAATATAAAATTGCAAAATTTCAATTTAAAAATATCTACGCTAAAATGATTATTTTTTCGGCGATTGTAATTGACAACGTTGTAATTTGCACAGAAATGCATGACAATGTGACTCTATTTAATACTTAATTGTGGTAAATAAACAGACAACAGCGATTAAAGTTATGATATCATGAAGAAAAAATCCCTCATTTAAAGTCCCAACAAATCAAAACTAATAACGAGTGATTGATTCCAGAAAACTGTTTGGAACTCACTATAGCCTTTATGTAATTTTGACTACAATGTGAATCAAATGTTTTGCTTGTCTAGCCTATAAAAGTTAAAACTATTTTCCAAATTGTTCTGAGTGTATTATTAACAACAAATAAGTCAATGAACAATAAATATTACTACATAATGAATGATTCGCGTAGGATTTTTATAAACACAATTATTAAATTTGCAAATTTAATTAAAGAAAAGAACATGATCAATATTATATGCGCAAACGCAACTTGATAATTAAATTATGTTATTATATTTCATTTCCAATATGAGCATAAATTAAATTAAAACGATCAACTGTGCTGTGCAGTCGGCAGGGATTCAAACCCACAAAATATATTTCGACAGCTATATATAACTCGGTTTCCAAACTGTTGTGAGTGTAGTCTGGACATCCAGTCAGTTGATAAGCAATTTATATTAATACTTAATGAATGATTCGCGTTGAATTTATTTAAAGAACATTTACAATGTAAACATTTAATGAAAGAAAAGAACATGATTTGTTAGAACTCAACTCTATAATTAAATTATCTAATCATATTCAATTTGCAATATTATATTAACAAAAGCAAAAAAAAGACCAACTGATATGTGCTCCCGGTTGGGGTTCGAACCCACAAAATCTGTTTGCACGGTATGAAATCTAAAATGTCAGCGCTCTAACCAACTGAGCTAGCACGCCTTGATAAATTGAAGATGGATGAAACTAATGTGTGAATTTGGCAACAGCAGCGTGTTTCGCACCCTGTCGTTCCGTCCTTGGTCAATTCGCTCCGAATCGATTCGACCTTGATTGTTTTCTCCGGGCATTTTCATCCCAATTTTTAGATGAATATAAAATTCAACATTAAACGCCTTTTAACAAGAATATCTACGCTAAAATAATTATTTTTTCGGTGATTGTAACTAACCACGTTGCAATTTGCACAGAAATGCATGACAGTATGACTTAATTTAATATTTAATTATGGAAAATAAACAGAAATCAGTGATTAAGTTTAGATATCATGAACTAAAAACAGCATTTAAAGTCCTAACAACTCAAAACTAATTAAGAGTGATTGATTCCAAAAAAACTGTTTGGAACTCGCAACAGCCGTTATCTAATTTTGACGTAATGTTTTGCTTGTCTAGCCTAAAATATTGATAACTCGTTTTCCAAATTGTTGTTAGTGTATTATGAACAACAAATCTTTTAATGAACAATACATATTGCTACATAATGAAACTATTCGCGTAGGATTTTCTATATAAAAAATATAAAAAGTGCAAATTTAATTAAAGAAAAGAACACTATCGTTTATATATATGCAAATACGCAACTTGATAATGAAATTATCTAATCATATTTGATTTCGACTATTAAATTAACTTAAAGAAAAAAAAGGTTAACTGTAATATGCAGTCGGCTGGGATTGGATCCCACAAAATATGTTTAGACAGCATGAAACCTAAACGTCAGCGCACTTATCAACTGATCTACTGCGCATTGATAAATTGAAGCGCGATACAATTTTACCTACAATGTGAATATAATGTTTTGCTTGTTTAGCCTCACAATATATAACTTGTTTTCCAAATTGGTGTGATTGTAGTCTGGACATCCAATTAGAAGCAATTAAAATTAATACTTAATGAATGATTCGCGTTGAATTTATTTAAAGAACAAGTAAAAGGTACACTTTTAATTAAAGAAAAAAACATGATTTGTTATAACGCAATTCTATAATCAAATTATCTTATCATATTCAATTTGCAATATTAAATTAACAAAAGCATAAAAAAGGCAACGGATATGTGCACTCGGTTGGGATTCGAACCCACAAAAAAATATTTCCACGGCATGAAATCTAAAATGTCAGCGCTCTAACCAACTGAGCTCTCACGGCATGTTAAGTGTAAACTATAAAACTAATGTGTTAATTTGGAACCAGTAACGTGTTTCGCACCCTGTCGTTCCGTCCTTGGTCGATTCGCTCCGAGTCGTTTCGTCCTTGATTGTTTTCACCGGGAATTTTCGTCCCAATTATTATATAAATATAAAATTGCAAAATTTCAATTTAAAAATATCTACGCTAAAATAATTATTTTTTCGGCGATTGTAATTGACAACGTTGCAATTTGCACAGAAATGCATGACAATGTGACTCTATTTAATACTTAATTGTGGTAAATAAACAGACAACAGCGATTAAAGTTATGATATCATGAAGAAAAAAACCCTCATTTAAAGTCCCAACAAATCAAAACTAATAACGAGTGATTGATTCCAGAAAACTGTTTGGAACTCACTGTAGCCTTTATGAAATTTTGACTACAATGTGAATCTAATGTTCAGCTTCTCTAGCCTAAAAAAGTTAAAACTATTTTCCAAATTGTTCTGAGTGTATTATTAACAACAAATAAGTCAATGAACAATAAATATTACTACATAATGAATGATTCGCGCAGGATTTTTATAAACACAATTATTAAATTTGCAAATTAAATTAAAGAAAAGAACATGATCAATATTATATGCGCAAACGCAACTTGATAATTAAATTATGTTATTATATTTCATTTCCAATATGAGCATAAATTAAATAAAAACGGTCAACTGTGCTGTGCAGTCGGCAGGGATTCAAACCCACAAAATATGTTTCGACAGCTATATATAATTCGGTTTCCAAACTGTTGTGAGTGTAGTCTGGACATCCAGTCAGTTGATAAGCAATTTATATTAATACTTAATGAATGATTCGCGTTGAATTTATTTAAAGAACATTTAAAATGTACACATTTAATGAAAGAAAAGAACATGATTTGTTTGAACTCAACTCTATAATTAAATTATCTAATCATATTCAATTTGCAATATTATATTAACAAAAGCAAAAAAAAAGACCAACTGATATGTGCACCCGGTTGGGGTTCGAACCCACAAAATCTGTTTGCACGGTATGAAATCTAAATGTCAGCGCTGTAACCAACTGAGCTATCACGCCTTGATAAATTGAAGATGGATGAAACTAATGTGTGAATTTGGCAAGAGCTGCGTGTTTCCCACCCTGTCGTCCCGTCCGTGGTCAATTCGCTCCTAGTCGATTCGGCCTTGATTGTTTTCTCCGGGCATTTTCATCCCAATTTTTGTATGAATATAAAATTCAACATTAAACGCCTTTTAACAAGAATATCTACGCTAAAATAATTATTTTTTCGGCGATTGTAACTAACCACGTTGCAATTTGCACAGAAATGCATGACAGTATGACTGAATTTAATATTTAATTATGGACAATAAACAGAAATCAGTGATTAAGTTTAGATATCATGAACTAAAAACAGCATTTAAAGTCCTAACAACTCAAAACTAATTAAGAGTGATTGATTCAAAAAAAACTGTTTGGAACTCGCAACAGCCGTTATCTAATTTGGACGACAATGTCAATGTAATGTTTTGCTTGTCTAGCCTAAAATATTGATAACTCGTTTTCCAAATTGTTGTTAGTGTATTATGAACAACAAATCTTTTAATGAACAATACATATTGCTACATAATGAAACTATTCGCGTAGGATTTTCTATATAAAAAATATAAAAAGTGCAAATTTAAATAAAGAAAAGAACACTATCGTTTATATATATGCAAATACGCAACTTGATAATGAAATTATCTAATCATATTTGATTTCGACTATTAAATTAACTTAAAGAAAAAAAAGGTTAACTGTAATATGCAGTCGGCTGGGATTGGATCCCACAAAATATGTTTAGACAGCATGAAACCTAAACGTCAGCGCACTTATCAACTGATCTACCGCGCCATGATAAATTGAAGCGCGATACAATTTTACCTACAATGTGAATATAATGTTTTGCTTGTTTAGCCTCACAATATATAACTTGTTTTCCAAATTGGTGTGATTGTAGTCTGGACATCAAATTAGAAACAATTACAATTAATACTTAATGAATGATTCGCGTTGAATTTATTTAAAGAACATGTAAAAGGTACACTTTTAATTAAAGAAAAAAACATGATTTGTTATAACGCAATTCTATAATCAAATTATTTTATCATATTCAATTTGCAATTTTAAATTAACAAAAGCAAAAAAAAGGCAACTGATATGTGCACTCGGTTGGGATTCGAACCCACAACAAAATATTTCCACGGCATGAAATCTAAAATGTCAGCGCTCTAACCAACTGAGCTATCACGGCATGTTAAGTGTAAACTATAAAACTAATTTGTTAATTTGGAAACAGTAACGTGTTTCGCACCCTGTCGTTCCGTCCTTGGTCGATTCGCTCCAAGTCGTTTCGTCCTTGATTGATTTCACCGGGAATTTTCGTCCCAATTATTATATAAATATAAAATTGCAAAATTTCAATTTAAAAATATCTACGCTAAAATAATTTTTTCGGCGATTGTAATTGACAACGTTGCAATTTGCACAGAAATGCATGACAATGTGACTCTATTTAATACTTAATTGTGGTAAATAAACAGACAACAGCGATTAAAGTTATGATATCATGAAGAAAAAAACCCTCATTTAAAGTCCCAACAAATCAAAACTAATAACGAGTGATTGATTCCAGAAAACTGTTTGGAACTCACTATAGCCTTTTTGAAATTTTGACTACAATGTGAATCTAATGTTTTGCTTGTCTAGCCTAAAAAAGTAAAAACTATTTTCCAAATTGTTCTGAGTGTATTATTAACAACAAATAAGTCAATGAACAATAAATATTACTACATAATGAATGATTCGCGTAGGATTTTTATAAACACAATTATTAAATTTGCAAATTTAATTAAAGAAAAGAACATGATCAATATTATATGCGCAAACGCAACTTGATAATTAAATTATGTTATTATATTTCATTTCCAATATGAGCATAAATTAAATAAAAACGGTCAACTGTGCTGTGCAGTCGGCAGGGATTAAAACCCACAAAATATGTTTCGACAGCTATATATAATTCGGTTTCCAAACTGTTGTGAGTGTAGTCTGGACATCCAGTCAGTTGATAAGCAATTTATATTAATACTTAATGAATGATTCGCGTTGAATTTATTTAAAGAACATTTAAAATGTACACATTTAATGAAAGAAAAGAACATGATTTGTTATAACTCAACTCTATAATTAAATTATCACATCATATTCAATTTGCAATTTTATATTAACAAAAGCAAAAAAAAAGACCAACTGATATGTGCACCCGGTTGGGGTTCGAACCCACAAAATATGTTTGCACGGTATGAAATCTAAAATGTCAGCGCTCTAACCAACTGAGCTATCACGCCTTGATAAATTGAATATGGATGAAACTAATGTGTGAATTTGGCAACAGCTGCGTGTTTCGCACCCTGTCGTTCCGTCCTTGGTCAATTCGCTCCGAGTCGATTCGGCCTTGATTGTTTTCTCCGGGCATTTTCATCCCAATTTTTATATGAATATAAAATTCAACATTAAACGCCTTTTAACAAGAATATCTAAGCTAAAATAATTATTTTTTCGGCGATTGTAACTAACCACGTTGCAATTTGCACAGAAATGCATGACAGTATGACTGAATTTAATATTTAATTATGGAAAATAAACAGAAATCAGTGATTAAGTTTAGATATCATGAACTAAAATCAGCATTTAAAGTCCTAACAACTCAAAACTAATTAAGAGTGATTGATTCCAAAAAAACTGTTTGGAACTCGCAACAGCCGTTATCTAATTTTGACTACAATGTCAATGTAATGTTTTGCTTGTGTAGCCTAAAATATTGATAACTCGTTTTCCAAATTGTTGTTAGTGTATTATGAACAACAAATCTTTTAATGAACAATACATATTGCTACATAATGAAACTATTCGCGTAGGATTTTCTATATAAAAAATATAAAAAGTGCAAATTTAATTAAAGAAAAGAACACTATCGTTTATATATATGCAAATACGCAACTTGATAATGAAATTATCTAATCATATTTGATTTCGACTATTAAATTAACTTAAAGAAAAAAAAGGTTAACTGTAATATGCAGTCGGCTGGGATTGGATCCCACAAAATATGTTTAGACAGCATGAAACCTAAACGTCAGCGCACTTATCAACTGATCTACCGCGCATTGATAAATTGAAGCGCGATACAATTTTACCTACAATGTGAATATAATGTTTTGCTTGTTTAGCCTCACAATATATAACTTGTTTTCCAAATTGGTGTGATTGTAGTCTGGACATCCAATTAGAAGCAATTAAAATTAATACTTAATGAATGATTCGCGTTGAATTTATTTAAAGTTCATGTAAAAGGTACACTTTTAATTAAAGAAAAAAACATGATTTGTTATAACGCAATTCTATAATCAAATTATCTTATCATATTCAATTTGCAATATTAAATTAACAAAAGCAAAAAAAAGGCAACTGATATGTGCACTCGGTTGGGATTCGAACCCACAAAAAAATATTTCCACGGCATGAAATCTAAAATGTCAGCGCTCTAACCAACTGAGCTATCACGGCATGTTAAGTGCAAACTATAAAACTAATGTGTTAATTTGGAAACAGTAACGTGTTTCGCACCCTGTCGTTCCGTCCTTGGTCGATTCGCTCCGAGTCGTTTCGTCCTTGATTGTTTTCCCCGGGAATTTTCGTCCCAATTATTATATAAATATAAAATTGCAAAATTTCAATTTAAAAATATCTCCGCTAAAATAATTATTTTTTCGGCGATTGTAATTGACAACGTTGCAATTTGCACAGAAATGCATGACAATGTGACTCTATTTAATACTTAATTGTGGTTAATAAACAGACAACAGTGATTAAAGTTATGATATCATGACGAAAAAAAACGTCATTTAAAGTCCCAACAAATCAACTAATAACGAGTGATTGATTCCAGAAAACTGTTTGGAACTCACTATAGCCTTTATGTAATTTTGACTACAATGTGAATCTAATGTTTTGCTTGTCTAGCCTAAAACTGTTAACACTATTTTCCAAATTGTTCTGAGTGTATTATTAACAACAAATGAGTCAATGAACAATAAATGTTACTACATAATGAATGATTCGCGTAGGATTTTTATAAACACAATTATTAAATTTGCAAATTTAATTAAAGAAAAGAACATGATCAATATTATATGCGCAAACGCAACTTGATAATTAAATTATGTTATTATATTTCATTTCCAATATGAGCATAAATTAAATAAAAACGGTCAACTGTGCTGTGCAGTCGGCAGGGATTCAAACCCACAAAATATGTTTCGACAGCTATATATAACTCGGTTTCCAAACTGTTGTGAGTGTAGTCTGGACATCCAGTCAGTTGATTAGCAATTTATATAATACTTAATGAATTATTCGCGTTGAATTTATTTAAAGAACATTTACAATGTAAACATTTAATGAAAGAAAAGAACATGATTTGTTATAACTCAACTCTATAATTAAATTATCTAATCATATTCAATTTGCAATATTATATTAACAAAAGCAAAAAAAAAGACCAACTGATATGTGCACCCGGTTGGGGTTCGAACCCACAAAATCTGTTTGCACGGTATGAAATCTAAAATGTCAGCGTTCTAACCAACTGAGCTATCACGCCTTGATAAATTGAAGATGGATGAAACTAATGTGTGAATTTGGCAACAGCAGCGTGTTTCGCACCCTGTCGTTCCGTCCTTGGTCAATTCGCTCCGAGTCGATTCGGCCTTGATTGTTTTCTCCGGGCATTTTCATCCCAATTTTTATATGAATATAAAATTCAACATTAAACGCCTTTTAACAAGAATATCTACGCTAAAATAATTATTTTTTCGGCGATTGTAACTAACCACGTTGCAATTTGCACAGAAATGCATGACAGTATGTCTTAATTTAATATTTAATTATGGAAAATAAACAGAAATCAGTGATTAAGTTTAGATATCATGAACTAAAAACAGCATTTAAAGTCCTAACAACTCAAAACTAATTACGAGTGATTGATTCCAAAAAAACTGTTTCGAACTCGCAACAGCCGTTATCTAATTTTGACTACAATGTCAATGTAATGTTTTGCTTGTCTAGCCTAAAATATTGATAACTCGTTTTCCAAATTGTTGTTAGTGTATTATGAACAACAAATCTTTTAATGAACAATACATATTGCTACATAATGAAACTATTCGCGTAGGATTTTCTATATCAAAAGTGCAAATTTAATTAAAGAAAAGAACACTATCGTTTATATATATGCAAATACGCAACTTGATAATGAAATTATCTAATCATATTTGATTTCGACTATTAAATTAACTTAAAGAAACAAAAGGTTAACTGTAATATGCAGTCGGCTGGGATTGGATCCCACAAAATATGTTTAGACAGCATGAAACCTAAACGTCAGCGCACTTATCAACTGATCTACAGCGCATTGATAAATTGAAGCGCGATACAATTTTACCTACAATGTGAATATAATGTTTTGCTTGTTTAGCCTCACAATATATAACTTGTTTTCCAAATTGGTGTGATTGTAGTCTGGACATCCAATTAGAAGCAATTAAAATTAATACTTAATGAATGATTCGCGTTGAATTTATTTAAAGAACATGTAAAAGGTACACTTTTAATTAAAGAAAAACACATGATTTGTTATAACGCAATTCTATAATCAAATTATCTTATCATATTCAATTTGCAATATTAAATTAACAAAAGCAAAAAAAAGGCAACTGATATGTGCACTCGGTTGGGATTCGAACCCACAAAAAAATATTTCCACGGCATGAAATCTAAAATGTCAGCGCTCTAACCAACTGAGCTATCACGGCATGTTAAGTGTAAACTATAAAACTAATTTGTTAATTTGGAAACAGTAACGTGTTTCGCACCCTGTCGTTCCGTCCTTGGTCGATTCGCTCCGAGTCGTTTCGTCCTTGATCGTTTTCACCGGGAATTTTCGTCCCAATTATTATATAAATATAAAATTGCAAAATTTCAATTTAAATGCCTGTTAACAAAAATATCTTCGCTAAAATAATTACTTTTTCGGCGATTGTAATTGACAACGTTGCAATTTGCACAGAAATGCATGACAATGTGACTCTATTTAATACTTAATTGTGGTAAATAAACAGACAACAGCGATTAAAGTTATGATATCATGAAGAAAAAAACCCTCATTTAAAGTCCCAACAAATCAAAACTAATAACGAGCGATTGATTCCAGAAAACTGTTTGGAACTCACTATAGCCTTTTTGAAATTTTGACTACAATGTGAATCTAATGTTTTGCTTGTCTAGCCTAAAAAAGTTAAAACTATTTTCCAAATTGTTCTGAGTGTATTATTAACAACAAATAAGTCAATGAACAATAAATATTACTACATAATGAATGATTCGCGTAGGATTTTTATAAACACAATTCTTAAATTTGCAAATTTAATTAAAGAAAAGAACATGATCAATATTATATGCGCAAACGCAACTTGATAATTAAATTATGTTATTATATTTCATTTCCAATATGAGCATAAATTAAATACAAACGGTCAACTGTGCTGTGCAGTCGGCAGGAATTCAAACCCACAAAATATGTTTCGACAGCTATATATAATTCGGTTTCCAAACTGTTGTGAGTGTAGTCTGGACATCCAGTCAGTTGATAAGCAATTTATATTAATACTTAATGAATGATTCGCGTTGAATTTATTTAAGGAACATTTACAATGTAAAAATTTAATGAAAGAAAAGAACATGATTTTTTATAACTCAACTCTAATTAAATTATCTAATCATATTCAATTTGCAATATTATATTAACAAAAGCACAAAAAAAGACCAACTGATATGTGCACCCGCTTGGGGTTCGAACCCACAAAATCTGTTTGCACGGTATGAAATCTAAAATGTCAGAACTCTAACCAACTGAGCTATCACGCCTTGATAAATTGAAGATGGATGAAACTAATGTGTGAATTTGGCAACAGCAGCGTGTTTCGCACCCTGTCGTTCCGTCCTTGGTCAATTCGCTCCGAGTTTGATTCGGCCTTGATTGTTTTCTCCGGGCATTTTCATCCCAATATTTATATGAATATAAAATTCAACATTAAACGCCTTTTAACAAGAATATCTACGCTAAAATAATTATTTTTTCGGCGATTGTAACTAACCACGTTGCAATTTGCACAGAAATGCATGACAGTATGACTTCATTTCATATTTAATTATGGAAAATGAACAGAAATCAGTGATTAAGTTTAGATATTATGAACTAAAAACAGCATTTAAAGTCCTAACAACTCAAAACTAATTAAGAGTGATTGATTCCAAAAAAACTGTTTGGAACTCGCAACAGCCGTTATCTAATTTTGACTACAATGTCAATGTAATGTTTTGCTTGTCTAGCCTAAAATATTGATAACTCGTTTTCCAAATTGTTGTTAGTGTATTATGAACAACAAATCTTTTAATGAACAATACATATTGCTACATAATGAAACTATTCGCGTAGGATTTTCTATATAAAAAGTGCAAATTTAATTAAAGAAAAGAACACTATCGTTTATATATATGCAAATACGCAACTTGATAATGAAATTATCTAATCATATTTGATTTCGACTATTAAATTAACTTAAAGAAAAAAAAGGTTAACTGTAATATGCAGTCGGCTGTGATTGGATCCCACAAAATATGTTTAGACAGCATGAAACCTAAACGTCAAGCGCACTTATCAACTGATCTACCGCGCATTGATAAATTGAAGCGCGATACAATTTTACCTACAATGTGAATATAATGTTTTGCTTGTTTAGCCTCACAATATATAACTTGTTTTCCAAATTGGTGTGATTGTAGTCTGGACATCCAATTAGAAGCAATTAAAATTAATACTTAATGAATGATTCGCGTTGAATTTATTTAAAGAACATGTAAAAGGTACACTTTTAATTAAAGAAAAAAACATGATTTGTTATAACGCAATTCTATAATCAAATTATCTTATCATATTCAATTTGCAATATTAAATTAACAAAAGCAAAAAAAAGGCAACTGATATGTGCACTCGGCTGGGATTCGAACCCACAAAAAAATATTTCCACGGCATGAAATCTAAATTGTCAGCGCTCTAACCAACTGAGCTATCACGGCATGTTAAGTGTAAACTATAAAACTAATGTGTTAATTTGGAAACAGTAACGTGTTTCGCACCCTGTCGTTCCGTCGTTGGTCGATTCGCTCCGAGTCGTTTCGTCCTTGATTGTTTTCACCGGGAATTTTCGTCCCAATTATTATATAAATATAAAATTGCAAAATTTCAATTAAAAAATATCTACGCTAAAATAATTATTTTTTCGGCGATTGTAATTGACAACGTTGCAATTTGCACAGAAATGCATGACAATGTTACTCTATTTAATACTTAATTGTGGTAAATAAACAGACAACAGTGATTAAAGTTATGATATCATGAAGAAAAAAAACGTCATTTAAAGTCCCAACAAATCAACTAATAACGAGTGATTGATTCCAGAAAACTGTTTGGAACTCACTATAGCCTTTATGAAATTTTGACTACAATGTGAATCTAATGTTTTGCTTGTCTAGCCTAAAAAAGTTAAAACTATTTTCCAAATTGTTCTGAGTGTATTATTAACAACAAATAAGTCAATGAACAATAAATATTACTAGATAATGAATGATTCGCGTAGGATTTTTATAACCACAATTATTAAATTTGCAAATTTAATTAAAGAAAAGAACATGATCAATATTATATGCGCAAACGCAACTTGATAATTAAATTATGTTATTATATTTCATTTCCAATATGAGCATAAATTAAATAAAAACGGTCAACTGTGCTGTGCAGTCGGCAGGGATTCAAACCCACAAAATATGTTTCGACAGCTATATATAATTTGGTTTCCAAACTGTTTTGAGTGTAGTCTGGACATCCAGTCAGTTGACAAGCAATTTATATTAATACTTAATGAATGATTCGCGTTGAATTTATTTAAAGAACATTTAAAATGTACACATTTAATGAAAGAAAAGAACATGATTTGTTAGAACTCAACTCTATAATTAAATTATCTAATCATATTCAATTTGCAATATTATATTAACAAAAGCAAAAAAAAAAGACCAACTGATATGTGCACCCGGTTGGGGTTCGAACCCACAAAATCTGTTTGCACGGTATGAAATCTAAAATGTCAGCGCTCTAACCAACTGAGCTATCACGCCTTGATAAATTGAATATGGACGAAACTAATGTGTGAATTTGGCAACAGCAGCGTGTTTCGCACCCTGTCGTTCCGTCCTTGGTCAATTCGCTCCGAGTCGATTCGGCCTTGATTGTTTTCTCCGGGCATTTTCATCCCAATTTATATATGAATATAAAATTCAACATTAAACGCCTTTTAACAAGAATATCTACGCTAAAATAATTATTTTTTCGGCGATTGTAACTAACCACGTTGCAATTTGCACAGAAATGCATGACAGTATGTCTTAATTTAATATTTAATTATGGAAAATAAACAGAAATCAGTGATTAAGTTTAGATATCATGAACTAAAAACAGCATTTAAAGTCCTAACAACTCTAAACTAATTAAGAGTGATTGATTCCAAAAAAACTGTTTGGAACTCGCAACAGCCGTTATCTAATTTTGACTACAATGTCAATGTAATGTTTTGCTTGTCTAGCCTAAAATATTGATAACTCGTTTTCCAAATTGTTGTTAGTGTATTATGAACAACAAATCTTTTAATGAACAATACATATTGCTACATAATGAAACTATTCGCGTAGGATTTTCTATATAAAAAGTGCAAATTTAATTAAAGAAAAGAACACTATCGTTTATATATATGCAAATACGCAACTTGATAATGAAATTATCTAATCATATTTGATTTCGACTATTAAATTAACTTAAAGAAAAAAAAGGTTAACTGTAATATGCAGTCGGCTGGGATTGGATCCCACAAAATATGTTTAGACAGCATGAAACCTAAACGTCAGCGCACTTATCAACTGATCTACTGCGCGTTGATAAATTGAAGCGCGATAAAATTTTACCTACAATGTGAATATAATGTTTTGCTTGTTTAGCCTCACAATATATAACTTGTTTTCCAAATTGGTGTGAATGTAGTCTGGACATCCAATTAGAAGCAATTAAAATTAATACTTAATGAATGATTCGCGTTGAATTTATTTAAAGAACATGTAAAAGGTACACTTTTAATTAAAGAAAAAAACATGATTTGTTATAACGCAATTCTATAATCAAATTATCTTAACATATTCAATTTGCAATATTAAATTAACAAAAGCAAAAAAAAGGCAACTGATATGTGCACTCGGTTGGGATTCGAACCCACAAAAAAATATTTCCACGGCATGAAATCTAAAAGTCAGCGCTCTAACCAACTGAGCTATCACGGCATGTTAAGTGTAAACTTTATAAAACTAATGTGTTAATTTGGAAACAGTAACGTGTTTCGCACCCTGTCGTTCCGTCCTTGGTCGATTCGCTCCGAGTCGTTTCGTCCTTGATAGTTTTCACCGGGAATTTTCGTCCCAATTATTATATAAATATAAAATTGCAAAATTTCAATTTAAATGCCTGTTAACAAAAATATCTACTCTAAAATAATTACTTTTTCGGCGATTGTAATTGGCAACGTTGCAATTTGCACAGAAATGCATGACAATGTGACTCTATTTAATACTTAATTGTGGTAAATAAACAGACAACAGTGATTAAAGTTATGATATCATGAAGAAAAAGAACGTCATTTAAAGTCCCAACAAATCAACTAATAACGAGTGATTGATTCCAGAAAACTGTTTGGAACTCACTATAGCCTTTATGTAATTTTGACTACAATGTGAATCTAATGTTTTGCTTGTCTAGCCTAAAACTGTTAAAACTATTTTCCAAATTGTTCTGAGTGTATTATTAACAACAAATAAGTCAATGAACAATAAATATTACTACATAATGAATGATTCGCGTAGGATTTGTATTAACACAATTCTTAAATTTGCAAATTTAATTAAAGAAAAGAACATGATCAATATTATATGCGCAAACGCAACTTGATAATTAAATTATGTTATTATATTTCATTTCCAATATGAGCATAAATTAAATAAAAACGGTCAACTGTGCTGTGCAGTCGGCAGGGATTCAAACCCACAAAATATGTTTCGACAGCTATATATAACTCGGTTTCCAAACTGTTGTGAGTGTAGTCTGGACATCCAGTCAGTTGATAAGCAATTTATATTAATACTTAATGAATGATTCGCGTTGAATTTATTTAAAGAACATTTACAATGTAAACATTTAATGAAAGAAAAGAACATGATTTGTTAGAACTCAACTCTATAATTAAATTATCTAATCATATTCAATTTGCAATATTATATTCACAAAAGCAAAAAAAAAGACCAACTGATATGTGCACCCGGTTGGGGTTCGAACCCACAAAATCTGTTTGCACGGTATGAAATCTAAAATGTCAGCGCTCTAACCAACTGAGCTATCACGCCTTGATAAATTGAAGATGGATGAAACTAATGTGTGAATTTGGCAACAGCAGCGTGTTTCGCACCCTGTCGTTCCGTCCTTGGTCAATTCGCTCCGAGTCGATTCGACCTTGATTGTTTTCTCCGGGCATTTTCATCCCAATTTTTATATGAATATAAAATTCAACATTAAACGCCTTTTAACAAGAATATCTACGCTAAAATAATTATTTTTTCGGCGATTGTAACTAACCACGTTGCAATTTGCACAGAAATGCATGACAGTATGACTTAATTTAATATTTAATTATGGAAAATAAACAGAAATCAGTGATAAAGTTTAGATATCATGAACTAAAAACAGCATTTAAAGTCCTAACAACTCAAAACTAATTAAGAGTGATTGATTCCAAAAAAACTGTTTGGAACTCGCAACAGCCGTTATCTAATTTTGACTACAATGTCAATGTAATGTTTTGCTTGTCTAGCCTAAAATATTGATAACTCGTTTTCCAAATTGTTGTTAGTGTATTATGAACAACAAATCTTTTAATGAACAATACATATTGCTACATAATGAAACTATTCGCGTAGGATTTTCTATATAAAAAGTGCAAATTTAAATAAAGAAAAGAACACTATCGTTTATATATATGCAAATACGCAACTTGATAATGAAATTATCTAATCATATTTGATTTCGAATATTAAATTAACTTAAAGAAAGAAAATGTTAACTGTAATATGCAGTCGGCTGGGATTGGATCCCACAAAATATGTTTGGACAGCATGAAACCTAAACGTCAGCGCACTTATCAACTGATCTACTGCGCCTTGATAAATTGAAGCGCGATACAATTTTACCTACAATGTGAATATAATGTTTTCCTTGTTTAGCCTCACAATATATAACTTGTTTTCCAAATTGGTGTGAATGTAGTCTGGACATCCAATTAGAAGCAATTAAAATTAATACTTAATGAATGATTCGCGTTGAATTTATTTAAAGAACATGCAAAAGGTACACTTTTAATTAAAGAAAAAAACATGATTTGTTATAACGCAATTCTATAATCAAATTATCTAATCATATTCAATTTGCAATATTAAATTAACAAAAGCAAAAAAAAGGCAACTGATATGTGCACCCGGTTGGGATTCGAACCCACAAAAAAATATTTCCACGGCATGAAATCTTAAATGTCAGCGCTCTGACCAACTGAGCTATCACGGCATGTTAAGTGTAAACTTTATAAAACTAATGTGTTAATTTGGAAACAGTAACGTGTTTCGCACCCTGTCGTTCCGTCCTTGGTCGATTCGCTCCGAGTCGTTTCGTCCTTGATTGTTTTCACCGGGAATTTTCGTCCCAATTGTTATATAAATATAAAATTGCAAAATTTCAATTAAAAAATATCTACGCTAAAATAATTATTTTTTCGGCGATTGTAATTGACAACGTTGCAATTTGCACAGAAATGCATGACAATGTGACTCTATTTAATACTTAATTGTGGTAAATAAACAGACAACAGCGATTAAAGTTATGATATCATGAAGAAAAAAACCCTCATTTAAAGTCCCAACAAATCAAAACTAATAACGAGTGATTGATTCCAGAAAACTGTTTGGAACTCACTATAGCCTTTATGAAATTTTGACTACAATGTGAATCTAATGTTTTGCTTGTCTAGCCTAAAAAAGTTAAAACTATTTTCCAAATTGTTCTGAGTGTATTATTAACAACAAATAAGTCAATGAACAATAAATATTACTACATAATGAATGATTCGCGTAGGATTTTTATAAACACAATTATTAAATTTGCAAATTTAATTAAAGAAAAGAACATGATCAATATTATATGCGCAAACGCAACTTGATAATTAAATTATGTTATTATATTTCATTTCCAATATGAGCATAAATTAAATAAAAACGGTCAACTGTGCTGTTAAGTCGGCAGGGATTCAAACCCACAAAATATGTTCCGACAGCTATATATAACTCGGTTTCCAAACTGTTGTGAGTGTAATCTGGACATCCAGTCAGTTGATAAGCAATTTATATTAATACTTAATTAATGATTATCGTATTATTTATTTATAGAACATTTACAATGTAAACATTTAATGAAAGAAAAGAACATGATTTGTTATAACTCAACTCTAATTAAATTATCTAATCATATTCAATTTGCAATATTATATTAACAAAAGCAAAAAAAAAGACCAACTGATATGTGCACCCGGTTGGGGTTCGAACCAACAAAATCTGTTTGCACGGTATGAAATCTAAAATGTCAGCGCTCTAACCAACTGAGCTATCACGCCTTGATAAATTGAATATGGATGAAACTAATGTGTGAATTTGGCAACAGCTGCGTGTTTCGCACCCTGTTCTTCCGTCCGTGGTAAATTCGCTCCTAGTCGATTCGGCCTTGATTGTTTTCTCCGGGCATTTTCATCCCAATTTTTATATGAATATAAAATTCAACATTAAACGCCTTTTAACAAGAATATCTACGCTAAAATAATTATTTGTTCGGCGATTGTAACTAACCACGTTGCAATTTGCACAGAAATGCATGACAGTATGACTGAATTTAATATTTAATTATGGAAAATAAACAGAAATCAGTGATTAAGTTTAGATATCATGAACTAAAAACAGCATTTGAAGTCCTAACAACTCTAAACTAATTAAGAGTGATTGATTCCAAAAAAACTGTTTGGAACTCGCAACAGCCGTTATCTAATTTGGACTACAATGTCAATGTAATGTTTTGCTTGTCTAGCCTAAAATATTGATAACTCGTTTTCCAAATTGTTGTTAGTGTATTATGAACAACAAATCTTTTAATGAACAATACATATTGCTACATAATGAAACTATTCGCGTAGGATTTTCTAGATAAAAAATATAAAAAGTGCAAATTTAATTAAAGAAAAGAACACTATCGTTTATATATATGCAAATACGCAACTTGATAATGAAATTATCTAATCATATTTGATTTCGACTATTAAATTAACTTAAAGAAAAAAAGGTTAACTGTAATATGCAGTCGGCTGGGATTGGATCCCACAAAATATGTTTAGACAGCATGAAACCTAAACGTCAGCGCACATATCAACTGATCTACCGCGCATTGATAAATTGAAGCGCGATACAATCTTACCTACAATGTGAATATAATGTTTTGCTTGTTTAGCCTCACAATATATAACTTGTTTTCCAAATTGGTGTGATTGTAGTCTGGACATCCAATTAGAAGCAATTAAAATTAATACTTAATGAATGATTCGCGTTGAATTTATTTAAAGAACATGTAAAAGGTACACTTTTAATTAAAGAAAAAAACATGACTTGTTATAACGCAATTCTATAATTAAATTATCTTATCATATTCAATTTGCAATATTAAATTAACAAAAGCAAAAAAAAGGCAACTCATTGAACTGATATGTGCACTCGGTTGGGATTCGAACCCACAAAAGATTATTTCCACGGCATGAAATCTAAAATGTCAGCGCTCTAACCAACTGAGCTATCACGGCATGTTAAGTGTAAACTATAAAACTAATGTGTTAATTTGGAAACAGTAACGTGTTTCGCACCCTGTCGTTCCGTCCTTGGTCGATTCGCTCCGAGTCGTTTCGTCCTTGATTGTTTTCACCGGGAATTTTCGTCCCAATTATTATATAAATATAAAATTGCAAAATTTCAATTTAAAAATATCTACGCTAAAATAATTATTTTTTCGGCGATTGTAATTGACAACGTTGCAATTTGCACAGAAATGCATGACAATGTGACTCTATTTAATACTTAATTGTGGTAAATAAACAGACAACAGCGATTAAAGTTATGATATCATGAAGAAAAAACCCTCATTTAAAGTCCCAACAAATCAAAACTAATAACGAGTGATTGATTCCAGAAAACTGTTTGGAACTCACTGTAGACTTTATGAAATTTTGACTACAATGTGAATCTAATGTTTTGCTTGTCTAGCCTAAAAAATTTAAAACTATTTTCCAAATTGTTCTGAGTGTATTATTAACAACAAATAAGTCAATGAACAATAAATATTACTACATAATGAATGATTCGCGTAGGATTTGTATAAACACAATTATTAAATTTGCAAATTTAATTAAAGAAAAGAACATGATCAATATTATATGCGCAAACGCAACTTGATAATTAAATTATGTTATTATATTTCATTTCCAATATGAGCATAAATTAAATAAAAACGGTCAACTGTGCTGTGCAGTCGGCAGGGATTCAAACCCACAAAATATGTTTCGACAGCTATATATAATTCGGTTTCCAAACTGTTGTGAGTGTAGTCTGGACATTCAGTCAGTTGATAAGCAATTTATATTAATACTTAATGAATGATTCGCGTTGAATTTATTTAAAGAACATTTAAAATGTACACATTTAATGAAAGAAAAGAACATGATTTGTTTGAACTCAACTCTATAATTAAATTATCTAATCATATTCAATTTGCAATATTATATTAACAAAAGCAAAAAAAAAGACCAACTGATATGTGCACCCGGTTGGGGTTCGAACCCACAAAATCTGTTTGCACGGAATGAAATCTAAAATGTCAGCACTCTTACGAACTGAGGTTTCACGCCTTGATAAATTGAAGATGGACGAAACTAATGTGTGAATTTGGCAACAGCTGCGTGTTTCGCACCCTGTCGTTCCGTCCTTGGTCAATTCGCTCCGAGTCGATTCGGCCTTGATTGTTTTCTCCGGGCATTTTCATCCCAATTTTTATATGAATATAAAATTCAACATTAAACGCCTTTTAACAAGAATATCTACGCTAAAATAATTATTTTTTCGGCGATTGTAACTAACCACGTTGCAATTTGCACAGAAATGCATGACAGTATGTCTTAATTTAATATTTAATTATGGAAAATAAACAGAAATCAGTGATTAAGTTTAGATATCATGAACTAAAAACAGCATTTAAAGTCCTAACAACTCAAAACTAATTAAGAGTTATTGATTCCAAAAAAACTGTTTGGAACTCGCAACAGCCGTTATCTAATTTTGACTACAATGTCAATGTAATGTTTTGCTTGTCTAGCCTAAAATATTGATAACTCGTTTTCCAAATTGTTGTTAGTGTATTATGAACAACAAATCTTTTAATGAACAATACATATTGCTACATAATGAAACTATTCGCGTAGGATTTTCTATATAAAAAATATAAAAAGTGCAAATTTAATTAAAGAAAAGAACACTATCGTTTATATATATGCAAATACGCAACTTGATAATGAAATTATCTAATCATATTTGATTTCGACTATTAAATTAACTTAAAGAATAAAAAGGTTAACTGTAATATGCAGTCGGCTGGGATTGGATCCCACAAAATATGTTTAGACAGCATGAAACCTAAACGTCAGCGCACTTATCAACTGATCAACCGCGCCTTGATAAATTGAAGCGCGATACAATTTTACCTACAATTTTACCTATGAACAACAAATCTTTTAATGAACAATACATATTGCTACATAATGAAACTATTCGCGTAGGATTTTCTATATAAAAAATATAAAAAGTGCAAATTTAATTAAAGAAAAGAACACTATCGTTTATATATATGCAAATACGCAACTTGATAATGAAATTATCTAATCATATTTGATTTCGACTATTAAATTAACTTAAAGAAAAAAATGGTTAACTGTAATATGCAGTCGGCTGGGATTGGATCCCACAAAATATGTTTAGACAGCATGAAACCTAAACGTCAGCGCACTTATCAACTGATCAACCAGCCTTGATAAATTGAAGCGCGATACAATTTTACCTACAATGTGAATATAATGTTTTGCTTGTTTAGCCTCACAATATATAACTTGTTTTCCAAATTGGTGTGATTGTAGTCTGGACATCCAATTAGAAGCAATTAAAATTAATACTTAATGAATGATTCGCGTTGAATTTATTTAAAGAACATGTAAAAGGTACACTTTGAATTAAAGAAAAAACATGATTTGTTATAACGCAATTCTATAATCAAATTATTTTATCATATTCAATTTGCAATATTAAATTAATAAAAGCAAAAAAAAGGCAACTGATATGTGCACTCGGTTGGGATTCGAACCCACAAAAAAATATTTCCACGGCATGAAATCTAAAATGTCAGCGCTCTAACCAACTGAGCTATCACGGCATATTAAGTGTAAACTTTATAAAACTAATGTGTTAATTTGGAAACAGAAACGTGTTTCGCACCCTGTCGTTCCGTCCTTTGTCGATTCGCTCCGAGTCGTTTCGTCCTTGATTGTTTTCACCGGGAATTTTCGTCCCAATTATTATATAAATATAAAATTGCAAAATTTCAATTTAAAAATATCTACGCTAAAATAATTATTTTTTCGGCGATTGTAATTGACAACGTTGCAATTTGCACAGAAATGCATGACAATGTGACTCTATTTAATACTTAATTGTGGTAAATAAACAGACAACAGCGATTAAAGTTATGATGTCATGAAGAAAAGAAACCTCATTTAAAGTCCCAACAAATCAAAACTAATAACGAGTGATTGATTCCAGAAAACTGTTTGGAACTCAATATAGCATTTATGTAATTTTGACTACAATCTGAATCTAATGTTTTGCTTGTCTAGCCTAAAAAAGTTAAAACTATTTTCCAAATTGTTCTGAGTGTATTATTAACAACAAATAAGTCAATGAACAATAAATATTACTACATAATGAATGATTCGCGTAGGATTTTTATAAACACAATTATTAAATTTGCAAATTTAATTAAAGAAAAGAACATGATCAATATTATATGCGCAAACGCAACTTGATAATTAAATTATGTTATTATATTTCATTTCCAATATGAGCATAAATTAAACAAAAACGGTCAACTGTGCTGTGCAGACGGCAGGGATTCAAACCCACAAAATATGTTTCGACAGCTATATATTATTCGGTTTCCAAACTGTTGTGAGTGTAGTCTGGACATCCAGTCAGTTGATAAGCAATTTATATTAATACTTAATGAATGATTCGCGTTGAATTTATTTAAAGAACATTTACAATGTAAACATTTAATGAAAGAAAAGAACATGATTTGTTATAACTCAACTCTAATTAAATTATCTAATCATATTCAATTTGCAATATTATATTAACAAAAGCAAAAAAAAAGACCAACTGATATGTGCACCCGGTTGGGGTTCGAACCCACAAAATCTGTTTGCACGGTATGAAATCTAAATGTCAGCGCTCTAACCAACTGAGCTATCACGCCTTGATAAATTGAAGATGGATGAAACTAATGTGTGAATTTGGCAACAGCAGCGTGTTTCGCACCCTGTCGTTCCGTCCGTGGTCAATTCGCTCCGAGTCGATTCGGCCTTGATTGTTTTCTCCGGGCATTTTCATCCCAATTTTTATATGAATATAAAATTCAACATTAAACGCCTTTTAACAAGAATATCTACGCTAAAATAATTATTTATTCGGCGATTGTAACTAACCACGTTGCAATTTGTACAGAAATGCATGACAGTATGACTGAATTTAATATTTAATTATGGAAAATAAACAGAAATCAGTGATTAAGTTTAGATATCATGAACTAAAAACAGCATTTAAAGTCCTAACAACTCTAAACTTATTAAGAGTGATTGATTCCAAAAAAACTGTTTGGAACTCGCAACAGCCGTTATCTAATTTGGACTACAATGTCAATGTAATGTTTTGCTTGTCTAGCCTAAAATATTGATAACTCGTTTTCCAAATTGTTGTTAGTGTATTATGAACAACAAATCTTTTAATGAACAATACATATTGCTACATAATGAAACTATTCGCGTAGGATTTTCTATATAAAAAATATAAAAAGTGCAAATTTAATTAAAGAAAAGAACACTATCGTTTATATATATGCAAATACGCAACTTGATAATGAAATTATCTAATCATATTTGATTTCGACTATTAAATTAACTTAAAGAAAAAAAAGGTTAACTGTAATATGCAGTCGGCTGGGATTGGATCCCACAAAATATGTTTAGACAGCATGAAACCTAAACGTCAGCGCACTTATCAACTGATCAACCGCGCCTTGATAAATTGAAGCGCGATACAATTTTACCTACAATTTTACCTATGAACAACAAATCTTTTAATGAACAATACATATTGCTACATAATGAAACTATTCGCGTAGGATTTTCTATATAAAAAATATAAAAAGTGCAAATTTAATTAAAGAAAAGAACACTATCGTTTATATATATGCAAATACGCAACTTGATAATGAAATTATCTAATCATATTTGATTTCGACTATTAAATTAACTTAAAGAAAAAAATGGTTAACTGTAATATGCAGTCGGCTGGGATTGGATCCCACAAAATATGTTTAGACAGCATGAAACCTAAACGTCAGCGCACTTATCAACTGATCAACCAGCCTTGATAAATTGAAGCGCGATACAATTTTACCTACAATGTGAATATAATGTTTTGCTTGTTTAGCCTCACAATATATAACTTGTTTTCCAAATTGGTGTGATTGTAGTCTGGACATCCAATTAGAAGCAATTAAAATTAATACTTAATGAATGATTCGCGTTGAATTTATTTAAAGAACATGTAAAAGGTACACTTTTAATTAAAGAAAAAACATGATTTGTTATAACGCAATTCTATAATCAAATTATTTTATCATATTCAATTTGCAATATTAAATTAATAAAAGCAAAAAAAAGGCAACTGATATGTGCACTCGGTTGGGATTCGAACCCACAAAAAAATATTTCCACGGCATGAAATCTAAAATGTCAGCGCTCTAACCAACTGAGCTATCACGGCATATTAAGTGTAAACTTTATAAAACTAATGTGTTAATTTGGAAACAGAAACGTGTTTCGCACCCTGTCGTTCCGTCCTTTGTCGATTCGCTCCGAGTCGTTTCGTCCTTGATTGTTTTCACCGGGAATTTTCGTCCCAATTATTATATAAATATAAAAATGCAAAATTTCAATTTAAAAATATCTACGCTAAAATAATTATTTTTTCGGCGATTGTAATTGACAACGTTGCAATTTGCACAGAAATGCATGACAATGTGACTCTATTTAATACTTAATTGTGGTAAATAAACAGACAACAGCGATTAAAGTTATGATATCATGAAGAAAAGAAAACTCATTTAAAGTCCCAACAAATCAAAACTAATAACGAGTGATTGATTCCAGAAAACTGTTTGGAACTCAATATAGCATTTATGTAATTTTGACTACAATGTGAATCTAATGTTTTGCTTGTCTAGCCTAAAAAAGTTAAAACTATTTTCCAAATTGTTCTGAGTGTATTATTAACAACAAATAAGTCAATGAACAATAAATATTACTACATAATGAATGATTCGCGTAGGATTTTTATAAACACAATTATTAAATTTGCAAATTTAATTAAAGAAAAGAACATGATCAATATTATATGCGCAAACGCAACTTGATAATTAAATTATGTTATTATATTTCATTTCCAATATGAGCATAAATTAAACAAAAACGGTCAACTGTGCTGTGCAGACGGCAGGGATTCAAACCCACAAAATATGTTTCGACAGCTATATATTATTCGGTTTCCAAACTGTTGTGAGTGTAGTCTGGACATCCAGTCAGTTGATAAGCAATTTATATTAATACTTAATGAATGATTCGCGTTGAATTTATTTAAAGAACATTTACAATGTAAACATTTAATGAAAGAAAAGAACATGATTTGTTATAACTCAACTCTAATTAAATTATCTAATCATATTCAATTTGCAATATTATATTAACAAAAGCAAAAAAAAAGACCAACTGATATGTGCACCCGGTTGGGGTTCGAACCCACAAAATCTGTTTGCACGGTATTAAATCTAAATGTCAGCGCTCTAACCAACTGAGCTATCACGCCTTGATAAATTGAAGATGGATGAAACTAATGTGTGAATTTGGCAACAGCAGCGTGTTTCGCACCCTGTCGTTCCGTCCGTGGTCAATTCGCTCCGAGTCGATTCGGCCTTGATTGTTTTCTCCGGGCATTTTCATCCCAATTTTTATATGAATATAAAATTCAACATTAAACGCCTTTTAACAAGAATATCTACGCTAAAATAATTATTTATTCGGCGATTGTAACTAACCACGTTGCAATTTGTACAGAAATGCATGACAGTATGACTGAATTTAATATTTAATTATGGAAAATAAACAGAAATCAGTGATTAAGTTTAGATATCATGAACTAAAAACAGCATTTAAAGTCCTAACAACTCTAAACTTATTAAGAGTGATTGATTCCAAAAAAACTGTTTGGAACTCGCAACAGCCGTTATCTAATTTGGACTACAATGTCAATGTAATGTTTTGCTTGTCTAGCCTAAAATATTGATAACTCGTTTTCCAAATTGTTGTTAGTGTATTATGAACAACAAATCTTTTAATGAACAATACATATTGCTACATAATGAAACTATTCGCGTAGGATTTTCTATATAAAAAATATAAAAAGTGCAAATTTAATTAAAGAAAAGAACACTATCGTTTATATATATGCAAATACGCAACTTGATAATGAAATTATCTAATCATATTTGATTTCGACTATTAAATTAACTTAAAGAAAAAAAAGGTTAACTGTAATATGCAGTCGGCTGGGATTGGATCCCACAAAATATGTTTAGACAGCATGAAACCTAAACGTCAGCGCACTTATCAACTGATCTACCAGCCTTGATAAATTGAAGCGCGATACAATTTTACCTACAATGTGAATATAATGTTTTGCTTGTTTAGCCTCACAATATATAACTTGTTTTCCAAATTGGTGTGATTGTAGTCTGGACATCCAATTAGAAGCAATTAAAATTAATACTTAATGAATGATTCGCGTTGAATTTATTTAAAGAACATGTAAAAGGTACACTTTGAATTAAAGAAAAAACATGATTTGTTATAACGCAATTCTATAATCAAATTATTTTATCATATTCAATTTGCAATATTAAATTAATAAAAGCAAAAAAAAGGCAACTGATATGTGCACTCGGTTGGGATTCGAACCCACAAAAAAATATTTCCACGGCATGAAATCTAAAATGTCAGCGCTCTAACCAACTGAGCTATCACGGCATATTAAGTGTAAACTTTATAAAACTAATGTGTTAATTTGGAAACAGAAACGTGTTTCGCACCCTGTCGTTCCGTCCTTTGTCGATTCGCTCCGAGTCGTTTCGTCCTTGATTGTTTTCACCGGGAATTTTCGTCCCAATTATTATATAAATATAAAATTGCAAAATTTCAATTTAAAAATATCTACGCTAAAATAATTATTTTTTCGGCGATTGTAATTGACAACGTTGCAATTTGCACAGAAATGCATGACAATGTGACTCTATTTAATACTTAATTGTGGTAAATAAACAGACAACAGCGATTAAAGTTATGATGTCATGAAGAAAAGAAACCTCATTTAAAGTCCCAACAAATCAAAACTAATAACGAGTGATTGATTCCAGAAAACTGTTTGGAACTCAATATAGCATTTATGTAATTTTGACTACAATCTGAATCTAATGTTTTGCTTGTCTAGCCTAAAAAAGTTAAAACTATTTTCCAAATTGTTCTGAGTGTATTATTAACAACAAATAAGTCAATGAACAATAAATATTACTACATAATGAATGATTCGCGTAGGATTTTTATAAACACAATTATTAAATTTGCAAATTTAATTAAAGAAAAGAACATGATCAATATTATATGCGCAAACGCAACTTGATAATTAAATTATGTTATTATATTTCATTTCCAATATGAGCATAAATTAAACAAAAACGGTCAACTGTGCTGTGCAGACGGCAGGGATTCAAACCCACAAAATATGTTTCGACAGCTATATATTATTCGGTTTCCAAACTGTTGTGAGTGTAGTCTGGACATCCAGTCAGTTGATAAGCAATTTATATTAATACTTAATGAATGATTCGCGTTGAATTTATTTAAAGAACATTTACAATGTAAACATTTAATGAAAGAAAAGAACATGATTTGTTATAACTCAACTCTAATTAAATTATCTAATCATATTCAATTTGCAATATTATATTAACAAAAGCAAAAAAAAAGACCAACTGATATGTGCACCCGGTTGGGGTTCGAACCCACAAAATCTGTTTGCACGGTATGAAATCTAAATGTCAGCGCTCTAACCAACTGAGCTATCACGCCTTGATAAATTGAAGATGGATGAAACTAATGTGTGAATTTGGCAACAGCAGCGTGTTTCGCACCCTGTCGTTCCGTCCGTGGTCAATTCGCTCCGAGTCGATTCGGCCTTGATTGTTTTCTCCGGGCATTTTCATCCCAATTTTTATATGAATATAAAATTCAACATTAAACGCCTTTTAACAAGAATATCTACGCTAAAATAATTATTTATTCGGCGATTGTAACTAACCACGTTGCAATTTGTACAGAAATGCATGACAGTATGACTGAATTTAATATTTAATTATGGAAAATAAACAGAAATCAGTGATTAAGTTTAGATATCATGAACTAAAAACAGCATTTAAAGTCCTAACAACTCTAAACTTATTAAGAGTGATTGATTCCAAAAAAACTGTTTGGAACTCGCAACAGCCGTTATCTAATTTGGACTACAATGTCAATGTAATGTTTTGCTTGTCTAGCCTAAAATATTGATAACTCGTTTTCCAAATTGTTGTTAGTGTATTATGAACAACAAATCTTTTAATGAACAATACATATTGCTACATAATGAAACTATTCGCGTAGGATTTTCTATATAAAAAATATAAAAAGTGCAAATTTAATTAAAGAAAAGAACACTATCGTTTATATATATGCAAATACGCAACTTGATAATGAAATTATCTAATCATATTTGATTTCGACTATTAAATTAACTTAAAGAAAAAAAAGGTTAACTGTAATATGCAGTCGGCTGGGATTGGATCCCACAAAATATGTTTAGACAGCATGAAACCTAAACGTCAGCGCACTTATCAACTGATCAACCGCGCCTTGATAAATTGAAGCGCGATACAATTTTACCTACAATTTTACCTATGAACAACAAATCTTTTAATGAACAATACATATTGCTACATAATGAAACTATTCGCGTAGGATTTTCTATATAAAAAATATAAAAAGTGCAAATTTAATTAAAGAAAAGAACACTATCGTTTATATATATGCAAATACGCAACTTGATAATGAAATTATCTAATCATATTTGATTTCGACTATTAAATTAACTTAAAGAAAAAAATGGTTAACTGTAATATGCAGTCGGCTGGGATTGGATCCCACAAAATATGTTTAGACAGCATGAAACCTAAACGTCAGCGCACTTATCAACTGATCAACCAGCCTTGATAAATTGAAGCGCGATACAATTTTACCTACAATGTGAATATAATGTTTTGCTTGTTTAGCCTCACAATATATAACTTGTTTTCCAAATTGGTGTGATTGTAGTCTGGACATCCAATTAGAAGCAATTAAAATTAATACTTAATGAATGATTCGCGTTGAATTTATTTAAAGAACATGTAAAAGGTACACTTTTAATTAAAGAAAAAACATGATTTGTTATAACGCAATTCTATAATCAAATTATTTTATCATATTCAATTTGCAATATTAAATTAATAAAAGCAAAAAAAAGGCAACTGATATGTGCACTCGGTTGGGATTCGAACCCACAAAAAAATATTTCCACGGCATGAAATCTAAAATGTCAGCGCTCTAACCAACTGAGCTATCACGGCATATTAAGTGTAAACTTTATAAAACTAATGTGTTAATTTGGAAACAGAAACGTGTTTCGCACCCTGTCGTTCCGTCCTTTGTCGATTCGCTCCGAGTCGTTTCGTCCTTGATTGTTTTCACCGGGAATTTTCGTCCCAATTATTATATAAATATAAAAATGCAAAATTTCAATTTAAAAATATCTACGCTAAAATAATTATTTTTTCGGCGATTGTAATTGACAACGTTGCAATTTGCACAGAAATGCATGACAATGTGACTCTATTTAATACTTAATTGTGGTAAATAAACAGACAACAGCGATTAAAGTTATGATATCATGAAGAAAAGAAAACTCATTTAAAGTCCCAACAAATCAAAACTAATAACGAGTGATTGATTCCAGAAAACTGTTTGGAACTCAATATAGCATTTATGTAATTTTGACTACAATGTGAATCTAATGTTTTGCTTGTCTAGCCTAAAAAAGTTAAAACTATTTTCCAAATTGTTCTGAGTGTATTATTAACAACAAATAAGTCAATGAACAATAAATATTACTACATAATGAATGATTCGCGTAGGATTTTTATAAACACAATTATTAAATTTGCAAATTTAATTAAAGAAAAGAACATGATCAATATTATATGCGCAAACGCAACTTGATAATTAAATTATGTTATTATATTTCATTTCCAATATGAGCATAAATTAAACAAAAACGGTCAACTGTGCTGTGCAGACGGCAGGGATTCAAACCCACAAAATATGTTTCGACAGCTATATATTATTCGGTTTCCAAACTGTTGTGAGTGTAGTCTGGACATCCAGTCAGTTGATAAGCAATTTATATTAATACTTAATGAATGATTCGCGTTGAATTTATTTAAAGAACATTTACAATGTAAACATTTAATGAAAGAAAAGAACATGATTTGTTATAACTCAACTCTAATTAAATTATCTAATCATATTCAATTTGCAATATTATATTAACAAAAGCAAAAAAAAAGACCAACTGATATGTGCACCCGGTTGGGGTTCGAACCCACAAAATCTGTTTGCACGGTATTAAATCTAAATGTCAGCGCTCTAACCAACTGAGCTATCACGCCTTGATAAATTGAAGATGGATGAAACTAATGTGTGAATTTGGCAACAGCAGCGTGTTTCGCACCCTGTCGTTCCGTCCGTGGTCAATTCGCTCCGAGTCGATTCGGCCTTGATTGTTTTCTCCGGGCATTTTCATCCCAATTTTTATATGAATATAAAATTCAACATTAAACGCCTTTTAACAAGAATATCTACGCTAAAATAATTATTTATTCGGCGATTGTAACTAACCACGTTGCAATTTGTACAGAAATGCATGACAGTATGACTGAATTTAATATTTAATTATGGAAAATAAACAGAAATCAGTGATTAAGTTTAGATATCATGAACTAAAAACAGCATTTAAAGTCCTAACAACTCTAAACTTATTAAGAGTGATTGATTCCAAAAAAACTGTTTGGAACTCGCAACAGCCGTTATCTAATTTGGACTACAATGTCAATGTAATGTTTTGCTTGTCTAGCCTAAAATATTGATAACTCGTTTTCCAAATTGTTGTTAGTGTATTATGAACAACAAATCTTTTAATGAACAATACATATTGCTACATAATGAAACTATTCGCGTAGGATTTTCTATATAAAAAATATAAAAAGTGCAAATTTAATTAAAGAAAAGAACACTATCGTTTATATATATGCAAATACGCAACTTGATAATGAAATTATCTAATCATATTTGATTTCGACTATTAAATTAACTTAAAGAAAAAAAAGGTTAACTGTAATATGCAGTCGGCTGGGATTGGATCCCACAAAATATGTTTAGACAGCATGAAACCTAAACGTCAGCGCACTTATCAACTGATCTACCGCGCATTGATAAATTGAAGCGCGATACAATTTTACCTACAATGTGAATATAATGTTTTGCTTGTTTAGCCTCACAATATATAACTTGTTTTCCAAATTGGTGTGATTGTAGTCTGGACATCCAATTAGAAGCAATTAAAATTAATACTTAATGAATGATTCGCGTTGAATTTATTTGAAGAACATGTAAAAGGTACACTTTTAATCAAAAGAAAAAAACATGATTTGTTATAACGCAATTCTATAATCAAATTATTTTATCATATTCAATTTGCAATATTAAATTAATAAAAGCAAAAAAAAGGCAACTGATATGTGCACTCGGTTGGGATTCGAACCCACAAAAAAATATTTCCACGGTATGAAATCTAAAATGTCAGCGCTCTAACGAACTGAGCTATCACAGCATGTTAAGAGTAAACTTTATAAAACTAATGTGTTAATTTGGAAACAGTAACGTGTTTCGCACCCTGTCGTTCCGTCCTTGGTCGATTCGCTCCGAGTCGTTTCGTCCTTGATTGTTTTCACCGGGAATTTTCGTCCCAATTATTATATAAATATAAAATTGCAAAATTTCAATTTAAAAATATCTACGCTAAAATAATTATTTTTTCGGCGATTGTAATTGACAACGTTGTAATTTGCACAGAAATGCATGACAATGTGACTCTATTTAATACTTAATTGTGGTAAATAAACAGACAACAGCGATTAAAGTTATGATATCATGAAGAAAAAATCCCTCATTTAAAGTCCCAACAAATCAAAACTAATAACGAGTGATTGATTCCAGAAAACTGTTTGGAACTCACTGTAGCCTTTATGAAATTTTGACTACAATGTGAATCTAATGTTTTGCTTGTCTAGCCAAAAAAAGTTAAAACTATTTTCCAAATTGTTCTGAGTGTATTATTAACAACAAATAAGTCAATGAACAATAAATATTACTACATAATGAATGATTCGCGTAGGACTTTTATAAATACAATTATTAAATTTGCAAATTTAATTAAAGAAAAGAACATGATCAATATTATATGCGCAAACGCAACTTGATAATTAAATTATGTTATTATATTTCATTTCCAATATGAGCATAAATTAAATAAAAACGGTCAACTGTGCTGTGCAGTCGGCAGGGATTCAAACCCACAAAATATGTTTCGACAGCTATATATAATTCGGTTTCCAAACTGTTGTGAGTGTAGTCTGGACATCCAGTCAGTTGATAAGCAATTTATATTAATACTTAATGAATGATTCGCGTTGAATTTATTTAAAGAACATTTAAAATGTACACATTTAATGAAAGAAAAGAACATGATTTGTTAGAACTCAACTCTATAATTAAATTATCTAATCATATTCAATTTGCAATATTATATTAACAAAAGCAAAAAAAAAGACAAACTGATATGTGCTCCCGGTTGGGGTTCGAACCCACAAAATCTGTTTGCACGGTATGAAATCTAAAATGTCAGCGCTCTAACCAACTGAGCTATCACGCCTTGATAAATTGAAGATGGACGAAACTAATGTGTGAATTTGGCAACAGCAGCGTGTTTCGCACCCTGTCGTTCCGTCCTTGGTCAATTCGCTCCGAGTCGATTCGGCCTTGATTGTTATCTCCGGGCATTTTCATCCCAATTTTTATATGAATATAAAATTCAACATTAAACGCCTTTTAACAAGAGTATCTACGCTAAAATAATTATTTTTTCGGCGATTGTAACTAACCACGGTGCAATTTGCACAGAAATGCATGACAGTATGACTGAATTTAATATTTAATTATGGAAAATAAACAGAAATCAGTGATTAAGTTTAGATTTCATGAACTAAAAACAGCATTTAAAGTCCTAACAACTCTAAACTAATTAAGAGTGATTGATTCCAAAAAAACTGTTTGGAATTCGCAACAGCCGTTATCTAATTTGGAGTACAATGTCAATGTAATGTTTTGCTTGTCTAGCCTAAAATATTGATAACTCGTTTTCCAAATTGTTGTTAGTGTATTATGAACAACAAATCTTTTAATGAACAATACATATTGCTACATAATGAAACTATTCGCGTAGGATTTTCTATATCAAAAGTGCAAATTTAATTAAAGAAAAGAACACTATCGTTTATATATATGCAAATACGCAACTTGATAATGAAATTATCTAATCATATTTGATTTCGACTATTAAATTAACTTAAAGAAAAAAAAGGTTAACTGTAATATGCAGTCGGCTGGGATTGGATCCCACAAAATATGTTTAGACAGCATGAAACCTAAACGTCAGCGCACTTATCAACTGATCTACAGCGCATTGATAAATTGAAGCGCGATACAATTTTACCTACAATGTGAATATAATGTTTTGCTTGTTTAGCCTCACAATATATAACTTGTTTTCCAAATTGGTGTGATTGTAGTCTGGACATCCAATTAGAAGCAATTAAAATTAATACTTAATGAATGATTCGCGTTGAATTTATTTAAAGAACATGTAAAAGGTACACTTTTAATTAAAGAAAAACACATGATTTGTTATAACGCAATTCTATAATCAAATTATCTTATCATATTCAATTTGCAATATTAAATTAACAAAAGCAAAAAAAAGGCAACTGATATGTGCACTCGGTTGGGATTCGAACCCATAAAAAAATATTTCCACGGCATGAAATCTAAAATGTCAGCGCTCTAACCAACTGAGCTATCACGGCATGTTAAGTGTAAACTATAAAACTAATTTGTTAATTTGGAAACAGTAACGTGTTTCGCACCCTGTCGTTCCGTCCTTGGTCGATTCGCTCCGAGTCGTTTCGTCCTTGATCGTTTTCACCGGGAATTTTCGTCCCAATTATTATATAAATATAAAATTGCAAAATTTCAATTTAAAAATATCTACGCTAAAATAATTATTTTTTCGGCGATTGTAATTGACAACGTTGCAATTTGCACAGAAATGCATGACAATGTGATTCTATTTAATACTTAATTGTGGTAAATAAACAGACAACAGCGATTAAAGTTATGATATCATGAAGAAAAAAAACCTCATTTAAAGTCCCAACAAATCAAAACTAATAACGAGTGATTGATTCCAGAAAACTGTTTGGAACTCACTATAGCCTTTATGAAATTTTGACTACAATGTGAATCTAATGTTTTGCTTGTCTAGCCTAAAAAAGTTAAACTATTTTCCAAATTGTTCTGAGTGTATTATTAACAACAAATAAGTCAATGAACAATAAATATTACTACATAATGAATGATTCGCGTAGGATTTTTATAAACACAATTATTAAATTTGCAAATTTAATTAAAGAAAAGAACATGATCAATATTATATGAGGAAACGCAACTTGATAATTAAATTATGTTATTATATTTCATTTCCAATATGAGCATAAATTAAATAAAAACGGTCAACTGTGCTGTGCAGTCGGCAGGGATTCAAACCCACAAAATATGTTTCGACAGCTATATATAATTCGGTTTCCAAACTGTTGTGAGTGTAGTCTGGACATCCAGTCAGTTGATAAGCAATTTATATTAATACTTAATGAATGATTCGCGTTGAATTTATTTAAAGAACATTTAAAATGTACACATTTAATGAAAGAAAAGAACATGATTTGTTATAACTCAACTCTATAATTAAATTATCACATCATATTCAATTTGCAATTTTATATTAACAAAAGCAAAAAAAAAGACCAACTGATATGTGCACCCGGTTGGGGTTCGAACCCACAAAATATGTTTGCACGGAATGAAATCTAAAATGTCAGCGCTCTAACCAACTGAGCTATCACGCCTTGATAAATTGAATATGGATGAAACTAATGTGTGAATTTGGCAACAGCTGCGTGTTTCGCACCCTGTCGTTCCGTCCTTGGTCAATTCGCTCCGAGTCGATTCGGCCTTGATTGTTTTCTCCGGGCATTTTCATCCCAATTTTTATATGAATATAAAATTCAACATTAAACGCCTTTTAACAAGAATATCTAAGCTAAAATAATTATTTTTTCGGCGATTGTAACTAACCACGTTGCAATTTGCACAGAAATGCATGACAGTATGACTGAATTTAATATTTAATTATGGAAAATAAACAGAAATCAGTGATTAAGTTTAGATATCATGAACTAAAATCAGCATTTAAAGTCCTAACAACTCAAAACTAATTAAGAGTGATTGATTCCAAAAAAACTGTTTGGAACTCGCAACAGCCGTTATCTAATTTTGACTACAATGTCAATGTAATGTTTTGCTTGTGTAGCCTAAAATATTGATAACTCGTTTTCCAAATTGTTGTTAGTGTATTATGAACAACAAATCTTTTAATGAACAATACATATTGCTACATAATGAAACTATTCGCGTAGGATTTTCTATATAAAAAATATAAAAAGTGCAAATTTAATTAAAGAAAAGAACACTATCGTTTATATATATGCAAATACGCAACTTGATAATGAAATTATCTAATCATATTTGATTTCGACTTTTAAATTAACTTAAAGAAAAAAAAGGTTAACTGTAATATGCAGTCGGCTGGGATTGGATCCCACAAAATATGTTTAGACAGCATGAAACCTAAACGTCAGCGCACTTATCAACTGATCTACCGCGCATTGATAAATTGAAGCGCGATACAATTTTACCTACAATGTGAATATAATGTTTTGCTTGTTTAGCCTCACAATATATAACTTGTTTTCCAAATTGGTGTGATTGTAGTCTGGACATCCAATTAGAAGCAATTAAAATTAATACTTAATGAATGATTCGCGTTGAATTTATTTAAAGTTCATGTAAAAGGTACACTTTTAATTAAAGAAAAACACATGATTTGTTATAACGCAATTCTATAATCAAATTATCTTATCATATTCAATTTGCAATATTAAATTAACAAAAGCAAAAAAAAGGCAACTGATATGTGCACTCGGTTGGGATTCGAACCCACAAAAAAATATTTCCACGGCATGAAATCTAAAATGTCAGCGCTCTAACCAACTGAGCTATCACGGCATGTTAAGTGCAAACTATAAAACTAATGTGTTAATTTGGAAACAGTAACGTGTTTCGCACCCTGTCGTTCCGTCCTTGGTCGATTCGCTCCGAGTCGTTTCGTCCTTGATTGTTTTCACCGGGAATTTTCGTCCCAATTATTATATAAATATAAAATTGCAAAATTTCAATTTAAAAATATCTCCGCTAAAATAATTATTTTTTCGGCGATTGTAATTGACAACGTTGCAATTTGCACAGAAATGCATGACAATGTGACTCTATTTAATACTTAATTGTGGTAAATAAACAGACAACAGCGATTAAAGTTATGATATCATGAAGAAAAGAAAACTCATTTAAAGTCCCAACAAATCAAAACTAATAACGAGTGATTGATTCCAGAAAACTGTTTGGAACTCACTGTAGCCTTTATGAAATTTTGACTACAATGTGAATCTAATGTTCAGCTTCTCTAGCCTAAAAAAGTTAAAACTATTTTCCAAATTGTTCTGAGTGTATTATTAACAACAAATAAGTCAATGAACAATAAATATTACTACATAATGAATGATTCGCGTAGGATTTTTATAAACACAATTATTAAATTTGCAAATTTAATTAAAGAAAAGAACATGATCAATATTATATGAGGAAACGCAACTTGATAATTAAATTATGTTATTATATTTCATTTCCAATATGAGCATAAATTAAATAAAAACGGTCAACTGTGCTGTGCAGTCGGCAGGGATTCAAACCCACAAAATATGTTTCGACAGCTATATATAACTCGGTTTCCAAACTGTTGTGAGTGTAGTCTGGACATCCAGTCAGTTGATAAGCAATTTATATTAATACTTAATGAATGATTCGCGTTGAATTTATTTAAAGAACATTTACAATGTAAACATTTAATGAAAGAAAAGAACATGATTTGTTAGAACTCAACTCTATAATTAAATTATCTAATCATATTCAATTTGCAATATTATATTCACAAAAGCAAAAAAAAAGACCAACTGATATGTGCACCCGGTTGGGGTTCGAACCCACAAAATCTGTTTGCACGGTATGAAATCTAAAATGTCAGCGCTCTAACCAACTGAGCTATCACGCCTTGATAAATTGAAGATGGATGAAACTAATGTGTGAATTTGGCAACAGCAGCGTGTTTCGCACCCTGTCGTTCCGTCCTTGGTCAATTCGCTCCGAGTCGATTCGACCTTGATTGTTTTCTCCGGGCATTTTCATCCCAATTTTTATATGAATATAAAATTCAACATTAAACGCCTTTTAACAAGAATATCTACGCTAAAATAATTATTTTTTCGGCGATTGTAACTAACCACGTTGCAATTTGCACAGAAATGCATGACAGTATGACTTAATTTAATATTTAATTATGGAAAATAAACAGAAATCAGTGATAAAGTTTAGATATCATGAACTAAAAACAGCATTTAAAGTCCTAACAACTCAAAACTAATTAAGAGTGATTGATTCCAAAAAAACTGTTTGGAACTCGCAACAGCCGTTATCTAATTTTGACTACAATGTCAATGTAATGTTTTGCTTGTCTAGCCTAAAATATTGATAACTCGTTTTCCAAATTGTTGTTAGTGTATTATGAACAACAAATCTTTTAATGAACAATACATATTGCTACATAATGAAACTATTCGCGTAGGATTTTCTATATAAAAAGTGCAAATTTAAATAAAGAAAAGAACACTATCGTTTATATATATGCAAATACGCAACTTGATAATGAAATTATCTAATCATATTTGATTTCGACTATTAAATTAACTTAAAGAAAAAAAAGGTTAACTGTAATATGCAGTCGGCTGGGATTGGATCCCACAAAATATGTTTAGACAGCATGAAACCTAAACGTCAGCGCACTTATCAACTGATCTACCGCGCCATGATAAATTGAAGCGCGATACAATTTTACCTACAATGTGAATATAATGTTTTGCTTGTTTAGCCTCACAATATATAACTTGTTTTCCAAATTGGTGTGATTGTAGTCTGGACATCAAATTAGAAACAATTACAATTAATACTTAATGAATGATTCGCGTTGAATTTATTTAAAGAACATGTAAAAGGTACACTTTTAATTAAAGAAAAAAACATGATTTGTTATAACGCAATTCTATAATCAAATTATTTTATCATATTCAATTTGCAATTTTAAATTAACAAAAGCAAAAAAAAGGCAACTGATATGTGCACTCGGTTGGGATTCGAACCCACAACAAAATATTTCCACGGCATGAAATCTAAAATGTCAGCGCTCTAACCAACTGAGCTATCACGGCATGTTAAGTGTAAACTATAAAACTAATTTGTTAATTTGGAAACAGTAACGTGTTTCGCACCCTGTCGTTCCGTCCTTGGTCGATTCGCTCCAAGTCGTTTCGTCCTTGATTGATTTCACCGGGAATTTTCGTCCCAATTATTATATAAATATAAAATTGCAAAATTTCAATTTAAAAATATCTACGCTAAAATAATTTTTTCGGCGATTGTAATTGACAACGTTGCAATTTGCACAGAAATGCATGACAATGTGACTCTATTTAATACTTAATTGTGGTAAATAAACAGACAACAGCGATTAAAGTTATGATATCATGAAGAAAAAAACCCTCATTTAAAGTCCCAACAAATCAAAACTAATAACGAGTGATTGATTCCAGAAAACTGTTTGGAACTCACTATAGCCTTTTTGAAATTTTGACTACAATGTGAATCTAATGTTTTGCTTGTCTAGCCTAAAAAAGTAAAAACTATTTTCCAAATTGTTCTGAGTGTATTATTAACAACAAATAAGTCAATGAACAATAAATATTACTACATAATGAATGATTCGCGTAGGATTTTTATAAACACAATTATTAAATTTGCAAATTTAATTAAAGAAAAGAACATGATCAATATTATATGCGCAAACGCAACTTGATAATTAAATTATGTTATTATATTTCATTTCCAATATGAGCATAAATTAAATAAAAACGGTCAACTGTGCTGTGCAGTCGGCAGGGATTAAAACCCACAAAATATGTTTCGACAGCTATATATAATTCGGTTTCCAAACTGTTGTGAGTGTAGTCTGGACATCCAGTCAGTTGATAAGCAATTTATATTAATACTTAATGAATGATTCGCGTTGAATTTATTTAAAGAACATTTAAAATGTACACATTTAATGAAAGAAAAGAACATGATTTGTTATAACTCAACTCTATAATTAAATTATCACATCATATTCAATTTGCAATTTTATATTAACAAAAGCAAAAAAAAAGACCAACTGATATGTGCACCCGGTTGGGGTTCGAACCCACAAAATATGTTTGCACGGTATGAAATCTAAAATGTCAGCGCTCTAACCAACTGAGCTATCACGCCTTGATAAATTGAATATGGATGAAACTAATGTGTGAATTTGGCAACAGCTGCGTGTTTCGCACCCTGTCGTTCCGTCCTTGGTCAATTCGCTCCGAGTCGATTCGGCCTTGATTGTTTTCTCCGGGCATTTTCATCCCAATTTTTATATGAATATAAAATTCAACATTAAACGCCTTTTAACAAGAATATCTAAGCTAAAATAATTATTTTTTCGGCGATTGTAACTAACCACGTTGCAATTTGCACAGAAATGCATGACAGTATGACTGAATTTAATATTTAATTATGGAAAATAAACAGAAATCAGTGATTAAGTTTAGATATCATGAACTAAAATCAGCATTTAAAGTCCTAACAACTCAAAACTAATTAAGAGTGATTGATTCCAAAAAAACTGTTTGGAACTCGCAACAGCCGTTATCTAATTTTGACTACAATGTCAATGTAATGTTTTGCTTGTGTAGCCTAAAATATTGATAACTCGTTTTCCAAATTGTTGTTAGTGTATTATGAACAACAAATCTTTTAATGAACAATACATATTGCTACATAATGAAACTATTCGCGTAGGATTTTCTATATAAAAAATATAAAAAGTGCAAATTTAATTAAAGAAAAGAACACTATCGTTTATATATATGCAAATACGCAACTTGATAATGAAATTATCTAATCATATTTGATTTCGACTATTAAATTAACTTAAAGAAAAAAAAGGTTAACTGTAATATGCAGTCGGCTGGGATTGGATCCCACAAAATATGTTTAGACAGCATGAAACCTAAACGTCAGCGCACTTATCAACTGATCTACCGCGCATTGATAAATTGAAGCGCGATACAATTTTACCTACAATGTGAATATAATGTTTTGCTTGTTTAGCCTCACAATATATAACTTGTTTTCCAAATTGGTGTGATTGTAGTCTGGACATCCAATTAGAAGCAATTAAAATTAATACTTAATGAATGATTCGCGTTGAATTTATTTAAAGTTCATGTAAAAGGTACACTTTTAATTAAAGAAAAAAACATGATTTGTTATAACGCAATTCTATAATCAAATTATCTTATCATATTCAATTTGCAATATTAAATTAACAAAAGCAAAAAAAAGGCAACTGATATGTGCACTCGGTTGGGATTCGAACCCACAAAAAAATATTTCCACGGCATGAAATCTAAAATGTCAGCGCTCTAACCAACTGAGCTATCACGGCATGTTAAGTGCAAACTATAAAACTAATGTGTTAATTTGGAAACAGTAACGTGTTTCGCACCCTGTCGTTCCGTCCTTGGTCGATTCGCTCCGAGTCGTTTCGTCCTTGATTGTTTTCCCCGGGAATTTTCGTCCCAATTATTATATAAATATAAAATTGCAAAATTTCAATTTAAAAATATCTCCGCTAAAATAATTATTTTTTCGGCGATTGTAATTGACAACGTTGCAATTTGCACAGAAATGCATGACAATGTGACTCTATTTAATACTTAATTGTGGTTAATAAACAGACAACAGTGATTAAAGTTATGATATCATGACGAAAAAAAACGTCATTTAAAGTCCCAACAAATCAACTAATAACGAGTGATTGATTCCAGAAAACTGTTTGGAACTCACTATAGTCTTTATGTAATTTTGACTACAATGTGAATCTAATGTTTTGCTTGTCTAGCCTAAAACTGTTAACACTATTTTCCAAATTGTTCTGAGTGTATTATTAACAACAAATGAGTCAATGAACAATAAATGTTACTACATAATGAATGATTCGCGTAGGATTTTTATAAACACAATTATTAAATTTGCAAATTTAATTAAAGAAAAGAACATGATCAATATTATATGCGCAAACGCAACTTGATAATTAAATTATGTTATTATATTTCATTTCCAATATGAGCATAAATTAAATAAAAACGGTCAACTGTGCTGTGCAGTCGGCAGGGATTCAAACCCACAAAATATGTTTCGACAGCTATATATAACTCGGTTTCCAAACTGTTGTGAGTGTAGTCTGGACATCCAGTCAGTTGATTAGCAATTTATATAATACTTAATGAATTATTCGCGTTGAATTTATTTAAAGAACATTTACAATGTAAACATTTAATGAAAGAAAAGAACATGATTTGTTATAACTCAACTCTATAATTAAATTATCTAATCATATTCAATTTGCAATATTATATTAACAAAAGCAAAAAAAAAGACCAACTGATATGTGCACCCGGTTGGGGTTCGAACCCACAAAATCTGTTTGCACGGTATGAAATCTAAAATGTCAGCGTTCTAACCAACTGAGCTATCACGCCTTGATAAATTGAAGATGGATGAAACTAATGTGTGAATTTGTCAACAGCAGCGTGTTTCGCACCCTGTCGTTCCGTCCTTGGTCAATTCGCTCCGAGTCGATTCGGCCTTGATTGTTTTCTCCGGGCATTTTCATCCCAATTTTTATATGAATATAAAATTCAACATTAAACGCCTTTTAACAAGAATATCTACGCTAAAATAATTATTTTTTCGGCGATTGTAACTAACCACGTTGCAATTTGCACAGAAATGCATGACAGTATGTCTTAATTTAATATTTAATTATGGAAAATAAACAGAAATCAGTGATTAAGTTTAGATATCATGAACTAAAAACAGCATTTAAAGTCCTAACAACTCAAAACTAATTACGAGTGATTGATTCCAAAAAAACTGTTTGGAACTCGCAACAGCCGTTATCTAATTTTGACTACAATGTCAATGTAATGTTTTGCTTGTCTAGCCTAAAATATTGATAACTCGTTTTCCAAATTGTTGTTAGTGTATTATGAACAACAAATCTTTTAATGAACAATACATATTGCTACATAATGAAACTATTCGCGTAGGATTTTCTATATCAAAAGTGCAAATTTAATTAAAGAAAAGAACACTATCGTTTATATATATGCAAATACGCAACTTGATAATGAAATTATCTAATCATATTTGATTTCGACTATTAAATTAACTTAAAGAAACAAAAGGTTAACTGTAATATGCAGTCGGCTGGGATTGGATCCCACAAAATATGTTTAGACAGCATGAAACCTAAACGTCAGCGCACTTATCAACTGATCTACAGCGCATTGATAAATTGAAGCGCGATACAATTTTACCTACAATGTGAATATAATGTTTTGCTTGTTTAGCCTCACAATATATAACTTGTTTTCCAAATTGGTGTGATTGTAGTCTGGACATCCAATTAGAAGCAATTAAAATTAATACTTAATGAATGATTCGCGTTGAATTTATTTAAAGAACATGTAAAAGGTACACTTTTAATTAAAGAAAAACACATGATTTGTTATAACGCAATTCTATAATCAAATTATCTTATCATATTCAATTTGCAATATTAAATTAACAAAAGCAAAAAAAAGGCAACTGATATGTGCACTCGGTTGGGATTCGAACCCATAAAAAAATATTTCCACGGCATGAAATCTAAAATGTCAGCGCTCTAACCAACTGAGCTATCACGGCATGTTAAGTGTAAACTATAAAACTAATTTGTTAATTTGGAAACAGTAACGTGTTTCGCACCCTGTCGTTCCGTCCTTGGTCGATTCGCTCCGAGTCGTTTCGTCCTTGATCGTTTTCACCGGGAATTTTCGTCCCAATTATTATATAAATATAAAATTGCAAAATTTCAATTTAAATGCCTGTTAACAAAAATATCTTCGCTAAAATAATTACTTTTTCGGCGATTGTAATTGACAACGTTGCAATTTGCACAGAAATGCATGACAATGTGACTCTATTTAATACTTAATTGTGGTAAATAAACAGACAACAGCGATTAAAGTTATGATATCATGAAGAAAAAAACCCTCATTTAAAGTCCCAACAAATCAAAACTAATAACGAGCGATTGATTCCAGAAAACTGTTTGGAACTCACTATAGCCTTTTTGAAATTTTGACTACAATGTGAATCTAATGTTTTGCTTGTCTAGCCTAAAAAAGTTAAAACTATTTTCCAAATTGTTCTGAGTGTATTATTAACAACAAATAAGTCAATGAACAATAAATATTACTACATAATGAATGATTCGCGTAGGATTTTTATAAACACAATTCTTAAATTTGCAAATTTAATTAAAGAAAAGAACATGATCAATATTATATGCGCAAACGCAACTTGATAATTAAATTATGTTATTATATTTCATTTCCAATATGAGCATAAATTAAATAAAAACGGTCAACTGTGCTGTGCAGTCGGCAGGAATTCAAACCCACAAAATATGTTTCGACAGCTATATATAATTCGGTTTCCAAACTGTTGTGAGTGTAGTCTGGACATCCAGTCAGTTGATAAGCAATTTATATTAATACTTAATGAATGATTCGCGTTGAATTTATTTAAGGAACATTTACAATGTAAAAATTTAATGAAAGAAAAGAACATGATTTTTTATAACTCAACTCTAATTAAATTATCTAATCATATTCAATTTGCAATATTATATTAACAAAAGCACAAAAAAAGACCAACTGATATGTGCACCCGCTTGGGGTTCGAACCCACAAAATCTGTTTGCACGGTATGAAATCTAAAATGTCAGAACTCTAACCAACTGAGCTATCACGCCTTGATAAATTGAAGATGGATGAAACTAATGTGTGAATTTGGCAACAGCAGCGTGTTTCGCACCCTGTCGTTCCGTCCTTGGTCAATTCGCTCCGAGTTTGATTCGGCCTTGATTGTTTTCTCCGGGCATTTTCATCCCAATATTTATATGAATATAAAATTCAACATTAAACGCCTTTTAACAAGAATATCTACGCTAAAATAATTATTTTTTCGGCGATTGTAACTAACCACGTTGCAATTTGCACAGAAATGCATGACAGTATGACTTCATTTCATATTTAATTATGGAAAATGAACAGAAATCAGTGATTAAGTTTAGATATTATGAACTAAAAACAGCATTTAAAGTCCTAACAACTCAAAACTAATTAAGAGTGATTGATTCCAAAAAAACTGTTTGGAACTCGCAACAGCCGTTATCTAATTTTGACTACAATGTCAATGTAATGTTTTGCTTGTCTAGCCTAAAATATTGATAACTCGTTTTCCAAATTGTTGTTAGTGTATTATGAACAACAAATCTTTTAATGAACAATACATATTGCTACATAATGAAACTATTCGCGTAGGATTTTCTATATAAAAAGTGCAAATTTAATTAAAGAAAAGAACACTATCGTTTATATATATGCAAATACGCAACTTGATAATGAAATTATCTAATCATATTTGATTTCGACTATTAAATTAACTTAAAGAAAAAAAAGGTTAACTGTAATATGCAGTCGGCTGGGATTGGATCCCACAAAATATGTTTAGACAGCATGAAACCTAAACGTCAGCGCACTTATCAACTGATCTACCGCGCCTTGATAAATTGAAGCGCGATACAATTTTACCTACAATGTGAATATAATGTTTTGCTTGTTTAGCCTCACAATATATAACTTGTTTTCCAAATTGGTGTGATTGTAGTCTGGACATCCAATTAGAAGCAATTAAAATTAATACTTAATGAATGATTCGCGTTGAATTTATTTAAAGAACATGTAAAAGGTACACTTTTAATTAAAGAAAAAAACATGATTTGTTATAACGCAATTCTATAATCAAATTATCTTATCATATTCAATTTGCAATATTAAATTAACAAAAGCAAAAAAAAGGCAACTGATATGTGCACTCGGTTGGGATTCGAACCCACAAAAAAATATTTCCACGGCATGAAATCTAAAATGTCAGCGCTCTAACCAACTGAGCTATCACGGCATATTATGTGTAAACTATAAAACTAATGTGTTAATTTGGAAACAGTAACGTGTTTCGCACCCTGTCGTTCCGTCCTTGGTCGATTCGCTCCGAGTCGTTTCGTCCTTGATTGTTTTCACCGGGAATTTTCGTCCCAATTATTATATAAATATAAAATTGCAAAATTTCAATTTAAAAATATCTACGCTAAAATAATTATTTTTTCGGCGATTGTAATTGACAACGTTGCAATTTGCACAGAAATGCATGACAATGTGACTCTATTTAATACTTAATTGTGGTAAATAAACAGACAACAGCGATTAAAGTTATGATATCATGAAGAAAAAAACCCTCATTTAAAGTCCCAACAAATCAAAACTAATAACGAGTGATTGATTCCAGAAAACTGTTTGGAACTCACTATAGCCTTTATGAAATTTTGACTACAATGTGAATCTAATGTTTTGCTTGTCTAGCCTAAAAAAGTTAAAACTATTTTCCAAATTGTTCTGAGTGTATTATTAACAACAAATAAGTCAATGAACAATAAATATTACTACATAATGAATGATTCGCGTAGGATTTTTATAAACACAATTATTAAATTTGCAAATTTAATTAAAGAAAAGAACATGATCAATATTATATGCGCAAACGCAACTTGATAATTAAATTATGTTATTATATTTCATTTCCAATATGAGCATAAATTAAATAAAAACGGTCAACTGTGCTGTGCAGTCGGCAGGGATTCAAACCCACAAAATATGTTTCGACAGCTATATATAACTCGGTTTCCAAACTGTTGTGAGTATAGTCTGGACATCCAGTCAGTTGATAAGCAATTTATATTAATACTTAATGAATGATTCGCGTTGAATTTATTTAAAGAACATTTACAATGTAAACATTTAATGAAAGAAAAGAACATGATTTGTTATAACTCAACTCTAATTAAATTATCTAATCATATTCAATTTGCAATATTATATTAACAAAAGCAAAAAAAAAAGACCAACTGATATGTGCACCCGGTTGGGGTTCGAACCCACAAAATCTGTTTGCACGGTATGAAATCTAAAATGTCAGCGCTCTAACCAACTGAGCTATCAGGCCTTGATAAATTGAAGATGGATGAAACTAATGTGTGAATTTGGCAACAGCAGCGTGTTTCGCACCCTGTCGTTCCGTCCTTGGTCAATTCGCTCCGAGTCGATTCGGCCTTGATTGTTTTCTCCGGGCATTTCCATCCCAATTTTTATATGAATATAAAATTCAACATTAAACGCCTTTTAATAAGAATATCTACGCTAAAATAATTATTTTTTCGGCGATTGTAACTAACCACGTTGCAATTTGCACAGAAATGCGTGACAGTATGTCTTAATTTAATATTTAATTATGGAAAATAAACAGAAATCAGTGATTAAGTTTAGATATCATGAACTAAAAACAGCATTTAAAGTCCTAACAACTCAAAACTAATTAAGAGTGATTGATTCCAAAAAAACTGTTTGGAACTCGCAACAGCCGTTATCTAATTTTGACTACAATGTCAATGTAATGTTTTGCTTGTCTAGCCTAAAATATTGATAACTCGTTTTCCAAATTGTTGTTAGTGTATTATGAACAACAAATCTTTTAATGAACAATACATATTGCTACATAATGAAACTATTCGCGTAGGATTTTCTATATAAAAAATATATAAAGTGCAAATTTAATTAAAGAAAAGAACACTATCGTTTATATATATGCAAATACGCAACTTGATAATGAAATTATCTAATCATATTTGATTTCGACTATTAAATTAACTTAAAGAAAAAAAAGGTTAACTGTAATATGCAGTCGGCTGGGATTGGATCCCACAAAATATGTTTAGACAGCATGAAACCTAAACGTCAGCGCACTTTTCAACTGATCTACCGCGCCTTGATAAATTGAAGCGCGATACAATTTTACCTACTATGTGAATATAATGTTTTGCTTGTTTAGCCTCACAATATATAACTTGTTTTCCAAATTGGTGTGAATGTAGTCTGGACATCCAATTAGAAGCAATTAAAATTAATACTTAATGAATGATTCGCGTTGAATTTATTTAAAGAACATGTAAAAGGTACACTTTTAATTAAAGAAAAGAACATGATTTGTTATAACGCAATTCTATAATCAAATTATCTTATCATATTCAATTTGCAATATTAAATTAACAAAAGCAAAATAAAGGCAACTGATATGTGCACTCGGTTGGGATTCGAACCCACAAAAAAATATTTCCACGGCATGAAATCTAAAATGTCAGCGCTCTAACCAACTGAGCTATCACGGCATGTTAAGTGTAAACTTGATAAAACTAATGTGTTAATTTGGAAACAGTAACGTGTTTCGCACCCTGTCGTTCCGTCCTTGGTCGATTCGCTCCGAGTCGTTTCGTCCTTTATGGTTTTCACCGGGAATTTTCGTCCCAATTATTATATAAATATAAAATTGCAAAATTTCAATTTAAATGCCTGTTAACAAAAATATCTTCGCTAAAATAATTACTTTTTCGGCGATTGTAATTGACAACGTTGCAAGTTGCACAGAAATGCATGACAATGTGACTCTATTTAATACTTAATTGTGGTAAATAAACAGACAACAGTGATTAAAGTTATGATATCATGAAGAAAAAAAACGTCATTTAAAGTCCCAACAAATCAACTAATAACGAGTGATTGATTCCAGAAAACTGTTTGGAACTCACTATAGCCTTTATGTAATTTTGACTGCAATGTGAATCTAATGTTTTGCTTGTCTAGCCTAAAACTGTTAAAACTATTTTCCAAATTGTTCTGAGTGTATTATTAACAACAAATAAGTCAATGAACAATAAATATTACCACATAATGAATGATTCGCGTAGGATTTGTATCAACACAATTATTAAATTTGCAAATTTAATTAAAGAAAAGAACATGATCAATATTATATGCGCAAACGCAACTTGATAATTAAATTATGTTATTATATTTCATTTCCAATATGAGCATAAATTAAATAAAAACGGTCAACTGTGCTGTGCAGTCGGCAGGGATTCAAACCCACAAAATATGTTTCGACAGCTATATATAACTCGGTTTCCAAACTGTTGTGAGTGTAGTCTGGACATCCAGTCAGTTGATAAGCAATTTATATTAATACTTAATGAATTATTCGCGTTGAATTTATTTAAAGAACATTTACAATGTAAACATTTAATGAAAGAGAATAACATGATTTGTTATAACTCAACTCTATAATTAAATTATCTAATCATATTCAATTTGCAATTTTATATTAACAAAAGCACAAAAAAAGACCAACTGATATGTGCACCCGCTTGGGGTTCGAACCCACAAAATATGTTTGCACGGTATGAAATCTAAAATGTCAGCGCTCTAACCATCTGAGCTATCACGCCTTGATAAATTGAAGATGGATGAAACTAATGTGTGAATTTGGCAACAGCTGCGTGATTCGCACCCTGTCGTTCCGTCCTTGGTCAATTCGCTCCGAGTCGATTCGGCCTTGATTGTTTTCTCCGGGCATTTTCATCCCAATTTTTATATGAATATAAAATTCAACATTAAACGCCTTCTAACAAGAATATCTACGTTAAAATAATTATTTTTTCGGCGATTGTAACTAACCACGTTGCAATTTGCACAGAAATACATGACAGTATGACTGAATTTAATATTTAATTATGGAAAATAAACAGAAATCAGTGATTAAGTTTAGATATCATGAACTAAAAACAGCAGTTAAAGTCCTAACAACTCAAAACTAATTAAGAGGGATTGATTCCAAAAAAACTGTTTGGAACTCGCAACAGCCGTTATCTAATTTTGACTACAATGTCAATGTAATGTTTTGCTTGTCTAGCCTAAAATATGGATAACTCGTTTTCCAAATTGTTGTTAGTGTATTATGAACAACAAATCTTTTAATAAACAATACATATTGCTACATAATGAAACTATTCGCGTAAGATTTTCTATATAAAAAATATAAAAAGTGCAAATTTAATTAAAGAAAAGAACACTATCGTTTATATATATGCAAATACGCAACTTGATAATGAAATTATCTAATCATATTTGATTTCGACTATTAAATTAACTTAAAGAAAAAAAAGGTTAACTGTAATATGCAGTCGGCTGTGATTGGATCCCACAAAATATGTTTAGACAGCATGAAACCTAAACGTCAAGCGCACTTATCAACTGATCTACCGCGCATTGATAAATTGAAGCGCGATACAATTTTACCTACAATGTGAATATAATGTTTTGCTTGTTTAGCCTCACAATATATAACTTGTTTTCCAAATTGGTGTGATTGTAGTCTGGACATCCAATTAGAAGCAATTAAAATTAATACTTAATGAATGATTCGCGTTGAATTTATTTAAAGAACATGTAAAAGGTACACTTTTAATTAAAGAAAAAAACATGATTTGTTATAACGCAATTCTATAATCAAATTATCTTATCATATTCAATTTGCAATATTAAATTAACAAAAGCAAAAAAAAGGCAACTGATATGTGCACTCGGTTGGGATTCGAACCCACAAAAAAATATTTCCACGGCATGAAATCTAAATTGTCAGCGCTCTAACCAACTGAGCTATCACGGCATGTTAAGTGTAAACTATAAAACTAATGTGTTAATTTGGAAACAGTAACGTGTTTCGCACCGTGTCGTTCCGTCGTTGGTCGATTCGCTCCGAGTCGTTTCGTCCTTGATTGTTTTCACCGGGAATTTTCGTCCCAATTATTATATAAATATAAAATTGCAAAATTTCAATTAAAAAATATCTACGCTAAAATAATTATTTTTTCGGCGATTGTAATTGACAACGTTGCAATTTGCACAGAAATGCATGACAATGTTACTCTATTTAATACTTAATTGTGGTAAATAAACAGACAACAGTGATTAAAGTTATGATATCATGAAGAAAAAAAACGTCATTTAAAGTCCCAACAAATCAACTAATAACGAGTGATTGATTCCAGAAAACTGTTTGGAACTCACTATAGCCTTTATGAAATTTTGACTACAATGTGAATCTAATGTTTTGCTTGTCTAGCCTAAAAAAGTTAAAACTATTTTCCAAATTGTTCTGAGTGTATTATTAACAACAAATAAGTCAATGAACAATAAATATTACTAGATAATGAATGATTCGCGTAGGATTTTTATAACCACAATTATTAAATTTGCAAATTTAATTAAAGAAAAGAACATGATCAATATTATATGCGCAAACGCAACTTGATAATTAAATTATGTTATTATATTTCATTTCCAATATGAGCATAAATTAAACAAAAACGGTCAACTGTGCTGTGCAGACGGCAGGGATTCAAACCCACAAAATATGTTTCGACAGCTATATATTATTCGGTTTCCAAACTGTTGTGAGTGTAGTCTGGACATCCAGTCAGTTGATAAGCAATTTATATTAATACTTAATGAATGATTCGCGTTGAATTTATTTAAAGAACATTTACAATGTAAACATTTAATGAAAGAAAAGAACATGATTTGTTATAACTCAACTCTATAATTAAATTATCTAATCATATTCAATTTGCAATATTATATTAAGAAAAGCAAAAAAAAAGACCAACTGATATGTGCACCCGGTTGGGGTTCGAACCCACAAAATCTGTTTGCACGGTATGAAATCTAAAATGTCAGCGTTCTAACCAACTGAGCTATCACGCCTTGATAAATTGAAGATGGATGAAACTAATGTGTGAATTTGTCAACAGCAGCGTGTTTCGCACCCTGTCGTTCCGTCCTTGGTCAATTCGCTCCGAGTCGATTCGGCCTTGATTGTTTTCTCCGGGCATTTTCATCCCAATTTTTATATGAATATAAAATTCAACATTAAACGCCTTTTAACAAGAATATCTACGCTAAAATAATTATTTTTTCGGCGATTGTAACTAACCACGTTGCAATTTGCACAGAAATGCATGACAGTATGTCTTAATTTAATATTTAATTATGGAAAATAAACAGAAATCAGTGATTAAGTTTAGATATCATGAACTAAAAACAGCATTTAAAGTCCTAACAACTCAAAACTAATTACGAGTGATTGATTCCAAAAAAACTGTTTGGAACTCGCAACAGCCGTTATCTAATTTTGACTACAATGTCAATGTAATGTTTTGCTTGTCTAGCCTAAAATATTGATAACTCGTTTTCCAAATTGTTGTTAGTGTATTATGAACAACAAATCTTTTAATGAACAATACATATTGCTACATAATGAAACTATTCGCGTAGGATTTTCTATATCAAAAGTGCAAATTTAATTAAAGAAAAGAACACTATCGTTTATATATATGCAAATACGCAACTTGATAATGAAATTATCTAATCATATTTGATTTCGACTATTAAATTAACTTAAAGAAACAAAAGGTTAACTGTAATATGCAGTCGGCTGGGATTGGATCCCACAAAATATGTTTAGACAGCATGAAACCTAAACGTCAGCGCACTTATCAACTGATCTACAGCGCATTGATAAATTGAAGCGCGATACAATTTTACCTACAATGTGAATATAATGTTTTGCTTGTTTAGCCTCACAATATATAACTTGTTTTCCAAATTGGTGTGATTGTAGTCTGGACATCCAATTAGAAGCAATTAAAATTAATACTTAATGAATGATTCGCGTTGAATTTATTTAAAGAACATGTAAAAGGTACACTTTTAATTAAAGAAAAAAACATGATTTGTTATAACGCAATTCTATAATCAAATTATCTTATCATATTCAATTTGCAATATTAAATTAACAAAAGCAAAAAAAAGGCAACTGATATGTGCACTCGGTTGGGATTCGAACCCATAAAAAAATATTTCCACGGCATGAAATCTAAAATGTCAGCGCTCTAACCAACAGAGCTATCACGGCATGTTAAGTGTAAACTATAAAACTAATTTGTTAATTTGGAAACAGTAACGTGTTTCGCACCCTGTCGTTCCGTCCTTGGTCGATTCGCTCCGAGTCGTTTCGTCCTTGATCGTTTTCACCGGGAATTTTCGTCCCAATTATTATATAAATATAAAATTGCAAAATTTCAATTTAAAAATATCTACGCTAAAATAATTATTTTTTCGGCGATTGTAATTGACAACGTTGCAATTTGCACAGAAATGCATGACAATGTGATTCTATTTAATACTTAATTGTGGTAAATAAACAGACAACAGCGATTAAAGTTATGATATCATGAAGAAAAAAAACCTCATTTAAAGTCCCAACAAATCAAAACTAATAACGAGTGATTGATTCCAGAAAACTGTTTGGAACTCACTATAGCCTTTATGAAATTTTGACTACAATGTGAATCTAATGTTTTGCTTGTCTAGCCTAAAAAAGTTAAACTATTTTCCAAATTGTTCTGAGTGTATTATTAACAACAAATAAGTCAATGAACAATAAATATTACTACATAATGAATGATTCGCGTAGGATTTTTATAAACACAATTATTAAATTTGCAAATTTAATTAAAGAAAAGAACATGATCAATATTATATGAGGAAACGCAACTTGATAATTAAATTATGTTATTATATTTCATTTCCAATATGAGCATAAATTAAATAAAAACGGTCAACTGTGCTGTGCAGTCGGCAGGGATTCAAACCCACAAAATATGTTTCGACAGCTATATATAATTCGGTTTCCAAACTGTTGTGAGTGTAGTCTGGACATCCAGTCAGTTGATAAGCAATTTATATTAATACTTAATGAATGATTCGCGTTGAATTTATTTAAAGAACATTTAAAATGTACACATTTAATGAAAGAAAAGAACATGATTTGTTATAACTCAACTCTATAATTAAATTATCACATCATATTCAATTTGCAATTTTATATTAACAAAAGCAAAAAAAAAGACCAACTGATATGTGCACCCGGTTGGGGTTCGAACCCACAAAATATGTTTGCACGGTATGAAATCTAAAATGTCAGCGCTCTAACCAACTGAGCTATCACGCCTTGATAAATTGAATATGGATGAAACTAATGTGTGAATTTGGCAACAGCTGCGTGTTTCGCACCCTGTCGTTCCGTCCTTGGTCAATTCGCTCCGAGTCGATTCGGCCTTGATTGTTTTCTCCGGGCATTTTCATCCCAATTTTTATATGAATATAAAATTCAACATTAAACGCCTTTTAACAAGAATATCTAAGCTAAAATAATTATTTTTTCGGCGATTGTAACTAACCACGTTGCAATTTGCACAGAAATGCATGACAGTATGACTGAATTTAATATTTAATTATGGAAAATAAACAGAAATCAGTGATTAAGTTTAGATATCATGAACTAAAATCAGCATTTAAAGTCCTAACAACTCAAAACTAATTAAGAGTGATTGATTCCAAAAAAACTGTTTGGAACTCGCAACAGCCGTTATCTAATTTTGACTACATTGTCAATGTAATGTTTTGCTTGTGTAGCCTAAAATATTGATAACTCGTTTTCCAAATTGTTGTTAGTGTATTATGAACAACAAATCTTTTAATGAACAATACATATTGCTACATAATGAAACTATTCGCGTAGGATTTTCTATATAAAAAATATAAAAAGTGCAAATTTAATTAAAGAAAAGAACACTATCGTTTATATATATGCAAATACGCAACTTGATAATGAAATTATCTAATCATATTTGATTTCGACTATTAAATTAACTTAAAGAAAAAAAAGGTTAACTGTAATATGCAGTCGGCTGGGATTGGATCCCACAAAATATGTTTAGACAGCATGAAACCTAAACGTCAGCGCACTTATCAACTGATCTACCGCGCATTGATAAATTGAAGCGCGATACAATTTTACCTACAATGTGAATATAATGTTTTGCTTGTTTAGCCTCACAATATATAACTTGTTTTCCAAATTGGTGTGATTGTAGTCTGGACATCCAATTAGAAGCAATTAAAATTAATACTTAATGAATGATTCGCGTTGAATTTATTTAAAGTTCATGTAAAAGGTACACTTTTAATTAAAGAAAAACACATGATTTGTTATAACGCAATTCTATAATCAAATTATCTTATCATATTCAATTTGCAATATTAAATTAACAAAAGCAAAAAAAAGGCAACTGATATGTGCACTCGGTTGGGATTCGAACCCACAAAAAAATATTTCCACGGCATGAAATCTAAAATGTCAGCGCTCTAACCAACTGAGCTATCACGGCATGTTAAGTGCAAACTATAAAACTAATGTGTTAATTTGGAAACAGTAACGTGTTTCGCACCCTGTCGTTCCGTCCTTGGTCGATTCGCTCCGAGTCGTTTCGTCCTTGATTGTTTTCACCGGGAATTTTCGTCCCAATTATTATATAAATATAAAATTGCAAAATTTCAATTTAAAAATATCTCCGCTAAAATAATTATTTTTTCGGCGATTGTAATTGACAACGTTGCAATTTGCACAGAAATGCATGACAATGTGACTCTATTTAATACTTAATTGTGGTAAATAAACAGACAACAGTGATTAAAGTTATGATATCATGACGAAAAAAAACGTCATTTAAAGTCCCAACAAATCAACTAATAACGAGTGATTGATTCCAGAAAACTGTTTGGAACTCACTATAGCCTTTATGTAATTTTGACTACAATGTGAATCTAATGTTTTGCTTGTCTAGCCTAAAACTGTTAACACTATTTTCCAAATTGTTCTGAGTGTATTATTAACAACAAATGAGTCAATGAACAATAAATGTTACTACATAATGAATGATTCGCGTAGGATTTTTATAAACACAATTATTAAATTTGCAAATTTAATTAAAGAAAAGAACATGATCAATATTATATGCGCAAACGCAACTTGATAATTAAATTATGTTATTATATTTCATTTCCAATATGAGCATAAATTAAATAAAAACGGTCAACTGTGCTGTGCAGTCGGCAGGGATTCAAACCCACAAAATATGTTTCGACAGCTATATATAACTCGGTTTCCAAACTGTTGTGAGTGTAGTCTGGACATCCAGTCAGTTGATTAGCAATTTATATAATACTTAATGAATTATTCGCGTTGAATTTATTTAAAGAACATTTACAATGTAAACATTTAATGAAAGAAAAGAACATGATTTGTTATAACTCAACTCTATAATTAAATTATCTAATCATATTCAATTTGCAATATTATATTAACAAAAGCAAAAAAAAAGACCAACTGATATGTGCACCCGGTTGGGGTTCGAACCCACAAAATCTGTTTGCACGGTATGAAATCTAAAATGTCAGCGTTCTAAGCAACTGAGCTATCACGCCTTGATAAATTTGAAGATGGATGAAACTAATGTGTGAATTTGTCAACAGCAGCGTGTTTCGCACCCTGTCGTTCCGTCCTTGGTCAATTCGCTCCGAGTCGATTCGGCCTTGATTGTTTTCTCCGGGCATTTTCATCCCAATTTTTATCGACTATTAAATTAACTTAAAGAAACAAAAGGTTAACTGTAATATGCAGTCGGCTGGGATTGGATCCCACAAAATATGTTTAGACAGCATGAAACCTAAACGTCAGCGCACTTATCAACTGATCTACAGCGCATTGATAAATTGAAGCGCGATACAATTTTACCTACAATGTGAATATAATGTTTTGCTTGTTTAGCCTCACAATATATAACTTGTTTTCCAAATTGGTGTGATTGTAGTCTGGACATCCAATTAGAAGCAATTAAAATTAATACTTAATGAATGATTCGCGTTGAATTTATTTAAAGAACATGTAAAAGGTACACTTTTAATTAAAGAAAAACACATGATTTGTTATAACGCAATTCTATAATCAAATTATCTTATCATATTCAATTTGCAATATTAAATTAACAAAAGCAAAAAAAAGGCAACTGATATGTGCACTCGGTTGGGATTCGAACCCACAAAAAAATATTTCCACGGCATGAAATCTAAAATGTCAGCGCTCTAACCAACTGAGCTATCACGGCATGTTAAGTGTAAACTATAAAACTAATTTGTTAATTTGGAAACAGTAACGTGTTTCGCACCCTGTCGTTCCGTCCTTGGTCGATTCGCTCCGAGTCGTTTCGTCCTTGATCGTTTTCACCGGGAATTTTCGTCCCAATTATTATATAAATATAAAATTGCAAAATTTCAATTTAAAAATATCTACGCTAAAATAATTATTTTTTCGGCGATTGTAATTGACAACGTTGCAATTTGCACAGAAATGCATGACAATGTGATTCTATTTAATACTTAATTGTGGTAAATAAACAGACAACAGCGATTAAAGTTATGATATCATGAAGAAAAAAAACCTCATTTAAAGTCCCAACAAATCAAAACTAATAACGAGTGATTGATTCCAGAAAACTGTTTGGAACTCACTATAGCCTTTATGAAATTTTGACTACAATGTGAATCTAATGTTTTGCTTGTCTAGCCTAAAAAAGTTAAACTATTTTCCAAATTGTTCTGAGTGTATTATTAACAACAAATAAGTCAATGAACAATAAATATTACTACATAATGAATGATTCGCGTAGGATTTTTATAAACACAATTATTAAATTTGCAAATTTAATTAAAGAAAAGAACATGATCAATATTATATGAGGAAACGCAACTTGATAATTAAATTATGTTATTATATTTCATTTCCAATATGAGCATAAATTAAATAAAAACGGTCAACTGTGCTGTGCAGTCGGCAGGGATTCAAACCCACAAAATATGTTTCGACAGCTATATATAATTCGGTTTCCAAACTGTTGTGAGTGTAGTCTGGACATCCAGTCAGTTGATAAGCAATTTATATTAATACTTAATGAATGATTCGCGTTGAATTTATTTAAAGAACATTTAAAATGTACACATTTAATGAAAGAAAAGAACATGATTTGTTATAACTCAACTCTATAATTAAATTATCACATCATATTCAATTTGCAATTTTATATTAACAAAAGCAAAAAAAAAGACCAACTGATATGTGCACCCGGTTGGGGTTCGAACCCACAAAATATGTTTGCACGGTATGAAATCTAAAATGTCAGCGCTCTAACCAACTGAGCTATCACGCCTTGATAAATTGAATATGGATGAAACTAATGTGTGAATTTGGCAACAGCTGCGTGTTTCGCACCCTGTCGTTCCGTCCTTGGTCAATTCGTTCCGAGTCGATTCGGCCTTGATTGTTTTCTCCGGGCATTTTCATCCCAATTTTTATATGAATATAAAATTCAACATTAAACGCCTTTTAACAAGAATATCTAAGCTAAAATAATTATTTTTTCGGCGATTGTAACTAACCACGTTGCAATTTGCACAGAAATGCATGACAGTATGACTGAATTTAATATTTAATTATGGAAAATAAACAGAAATCAGTGATTAAGTTTAGATATCATGAACTAAAATCAGCATTTAAAGTCCTAACAACTCAAAACTAATTAAGAGTGATTGATTCCAAAAAAACTGTTTGGAACTCGCAACAGCCGTTATCTAATTTTGACTACAATGTCAATGTAATGTTTTGCTTGTGTAGCCTAAAATATTGATAACTCGTTTTCCAAATTGTTGTTAGTGTATTATGAACAACAAATCTTTTAATGAACAATACATATTGCTACATAATGAAACTATTCGCGTAGGATTTTCTATATAAAAAATATAAAAAGTGCAAATTTAATTAAAGAAAAGAACACTATCGTTTATATATATGCAAATACGCAACTTGATAATGAAATTATCTAATCATATTTGATTTCGACTATTAAATTAACTTAAAGAAAAAAAAGGTTAACTGTAATATGCAGTCGGCTGGGATTGGATCCCACAAAATATGTTTAGACAGCATGAAACCTAAACGTCAGCGCACTTATCAACTGATCTACCGCGCATTGATAAATTGAAGCGCGATACAATTTTACCTACAATGTGAATATAATGTTTTGCTTGTTTAGCCTCACAATATATAACTTGTTTTCCAAATTGGTGTGATTGTAGTCTGGACATCCAATTAGAAGCAATTAAAATTAATACTTAATGAATGATTCGCGTTGAATTTATTTAAAGTTCATGTAAAAGGTACACTTTTAATTAAAGAAAAACACATGATTTGTTATAACGCAATTCTATAATCAAATTATCTTATCATATTCAATTTGCAATATTAAATTAACAAAAGCAAAAAAAAGGCAACTGATATGTGCACTCGGTTGGGATTCGAACCCACAAAAAAATATTTCCACGGCATGAAATCTAAAATGTCAGCGCTCTAACCAACTGAGCTATCACGGCATGTTAAGTGCAAACTATAAAACTAATGTGTTAATTTGGAAACAGTAACGTGTTTCGCACCCTGTCGTTCCGTCCTTGGTCGATTCGCTCCGAGTCGTTTCGTCCTTGATTGTTTTCACCGGGAATTTTCGTCCCAATTATTATATAAATATAAAATTGCAAAATTTCAATTTAAAAATATCTCCGCTAAAATAATTATTTTTTCGGCGATTGTAATTGACAACGTTGCAATTTGCACAGAAATGCATGACAATGTGACTCTATTTAATACTTAATTGTGGTAAATAAACAGACAACAGTGATTAAAGTTATGATATCATGACGAAAAAAAACGTCATTTAAAGTCCCAACAAATCAACTAATAACGAGTGATTGATTCCAGAAAACTGTTTGGAACTCACTATAGCCTTTATGTAATTTTGACTACAATGTGAATCTAATGTTTTGCTTGTCTAGCCTAAAACTGTTAACACTATTTTCCAAATTGTTCTGAGTGTATTATTAACAACAAATGAGTCAATGAACAATAAATGTTACTACATAATGAATGATTCGCGTAGGATTTTTATAAACACAATTATTAAATTTGCAAATTTAATTAAAGAAAAGAACATGATCAATATTATATGCGCAAACGCAACTTGATAATTAAATTATGTTATTATATTTCATTTCCAATATGAGCATAAATTAAATAAAAACGGTCAACTGTGCTGTGCAGTCGGCAGGGATTCAAACCCACAAAATATGTTTCGACAGCTATATATAACTCGGTTTCCAAACTGTTGTGAGTGTAGTCTGGACATCCAGTCAGTTGATTAGCAATTTATATAATACTTAATGAATTATTCGCGTTGAATTTATTTAAAGAACATTTACAATGTAAACATTTAATGAAAGAAAAGAACATGATTTGTTATAACTCAACTCTATAATTAAATTATCTAATCATATTCAATTTGCAATATTATATTAACAAAAGCAAAAAAAAAGACCAACTGATATGTGCACCCGGTTGGGGTTCGAACCCACAAAATCTGTTTGCACGGTATGAAATCTAAAATGTCAGCGTTCTAAGCAACTGAGCTATCACGCCTTGATAAATTTGAAGATGGATGAAACTAATGTGTGAATTTGTCAACAGCAGCGTGTTTCGCACCCTGTCGTTCCGTCCTTGGTCAATTCGCTCCGAGTCGATTCGGCCTTGATTGTTTTCTCCGGGCATTTTCATCCCAATTTTTATCGATTATTAAATTAACTTAAAGAAACAAAAGGTTAACTGTAATATGCAGTCGGCTGGGATTGGATCCCACAAAATATGTTTAGACAGCATGAAACCTAAACGTCAGCGCACTTATCAACTGATCTACAGCGCATTGATAAATTGAAGCGCGATACAATTTTACCTACAATGTGAATATAATGTTTTGCTTGTTTAGCCTCACAATATATAACTTGTTTTCCAAATTGGTGTGATTGTAGTCTGGACATCCAATTAGAAGCAATTAAAATTAATACTTAATGAATGATTCGCGTTGAATTTATTTAAAGAACATGTAAAAGGTACACTTTTAATTAAAGAAAAACACATGATTTGTTATAACGCAATTCTATAATCAAATTATCTTATCATATTCAATTTGCAATATTAAATTAACAAAAGCAAAAAAAAGGCAACTGATATGTGCACTCGGTTGGGATTCGAACCCATAAAAAAATATTTCCACGGCATGAAATCTAAAATGTCAGCGCTCTAACCAACTGAGCTATCACGGCATGTTAAGTGTAAACTATAAAACTAATTTGTTAATTTGGAAACAGTAACGTGTTTCGCACCCTGTCGTTCCGTCCTTGGTCGATTCGCTCCGAGTCGTTTCGTCCTTGATCGTTTTCACCGGGAATTTTCGTCCCAATTATTATATAAATATAAAATTGCAAAATTTCAATTTAAAAATATCTACGCTAAAATAATTATTTTTTCGGCGATTGTAATTGACAACGTTGCAATTTGCACAGAAATGCATGACAATGTGATTCTATTTAATACTTAATTGTGGTAAATAAACAGACAACAGCGATTAAAGTTATGATATCATGAAGAAAAAAACCCTCATTTAAAGTCCCAACAAATCAAAACTAATAACGAGTGATTGATTCCAGAAAACTGTTTGGAACTCACTATAGCCTTTATGAAATTTTGACTACAATGTGAATCTAATGTTTTGCTTGTCTAGCCTAAAAAAGTTAAACTATTTTCCAAATTGTTCTGAGTGTATTATTAACAACAAATAAGTCAATGAACAATAAATATTACTACATAATGAATGATTCGCGTAGGATTTTTATAAACACAATTATTAAATTTGCAAATTTAATTAAAGAAAAGAACATGATCAATATTATATGAGGAAACGCAACTTGATAATTAAATTATGTTATTATATTTCATTTCCAATATGAGCATAAATTAAATAAAAACGGTCAACTGTGCTGTGCAGTCGGCAGGGATTCAAACCCACAAAATATGTTTCGACAGCTATATATAATTCGGTTTCCAAACTGTTGTGAGTGTAGTCTGGACATCCAGTCAGTTGATAAGCAATTTATATTAATACTTAATGAATGATTCGCGTTGAATTTATTTAAAGAACATTTAAAATGTACACATTTAATGAAAGAAAAGAACATGATTTGTTATAACTCAACTCTATAATTAAATTATCACATCATATTCAATTTGCAATTTTATATTAACAAAAGCAAAAAAAAAGACCAACTGATATGTGCACCCGGTTGGGGTTCGAACCCACAAAATATGTTTGCACGGTATGAAATCTAAAATGTCAGCGCTCTAACCAACTGAGCTATCACGCCTTGATAAATTGAATATGGATGAAACTAATGTGTGAATTTGGCAACAGCTGCGTGTTTCGCACCCTGTCGTTCCGTCCTTGGTCAATTCGCTCCGAGTCGATTCGGCCTTGATTGTTTTCTCCGGGCATTTTCATCCCAATTTTTATATGAATATAAAATTCAACATTAAACGCCTTTTAACAAGAATATCTAAGCTAAAATAATTATTTTTTCGGCGATTGTAACTAACCACGTTGCAATTTGCACAGAAATGCATGACAGTATGACTGAATTTAATATTTAATTATGGAAAATAAACAGAAATCAGTGATTAAGTTTAGATATCATGAACTAAAATCAGCATTTAAAGTCCTAACAACTCAAAACTAATTAAGAGTGATTGATTCCAAAAAAACTGTTTGGAACTCGCAACAGCCGTTATCTAATTTTGACTACAATGTCAATGTAATGTTTTGCTTGTGTAGCCTAAAATATTGATAACTCGTTTTCCAAATTGTTGTTAGTGTATTATGAACAACAAATCTTTTAATGAACAATACATATTGCTACATAATGAAACTATTCGCGTAGGATTTTCTATATAAAAAATATAAAAAGTGCAAATTTAATTAAAGAAAAGAACACTATCGTTTATATATATGCAAATACGCAACTTGATAATGAAATTATCTAATCATATTTGATTTCGACTATTAAATTAACTTAAAGAAAAAAAAGGTTAACTGTAATATGCAGTCGGCTGGGATTGGATCCCACAAAATATGTTTAGACAGCATGAAACCTAAACGTCAGCGCACTTATCAACTGATCTACCGCGCATTGATAAATTGAAGCGCGATACAATTTTACCTACAATGTGAATATAATGTTTTGCTTGTTTAGCCTCACAATATATAACTTGTTTTCCAAATTGGTGTGATTGTAGTCTGGACATCCAATTAGAAGCAATTAAAATTAATACTTAATGAATGATTCGCGTTGAATTTATTTAAAGTTCATGTAAAAGGTACACTTTGAATTAAAGAAAAACACATGATTTGTTATAACGCAATTCTATAATCAAATTATCTTATCATATTCAATTTGCAATATTAAATTAACAAAAGCAAAAAAAAGGCAACTGATATGTGCACTCGGTTGGGATTCGAACCCACAAAAAAATATTTCCAGGCATGAAATCTAAAATGTCAGCGCTCTAACCAACTGAGCTATCACGGCATGTTAAGTGCAAACTATAAAACTAATGTGTTAATTTGGAAACAGTAACGTGTTTCGCACCCTGTCGTTCCGTCCTTGGTCGATTCGCTCCGAGTCGTTTCGTCCTTGATTGTTTTCACCGGGAATTTTCGTCCCAATTATTATATAAATATAAAATTGCAAAATTTCAATTTAAAAATATCTCCGCTAAAATAATTATTTTTTCGGCGATTGTAATTGACAACGTTGCAATTTGCACAGAAATGCATGACAATGTGACTCTATTTAATACTTAATTGTGGTAAATAAACAGACAACAGTGATTAAAGTTATGATATCATGACGAAAAAAAACGTCATTTAAAGTCCCAACAAATCAACTAATAACGAGTGATTGATTCCAGAAAACTGTTTGGAACTCACTATAGCCTTTATGTAATTTTGACTACAATGTGAATCTAATGTTTTGCTTGTCTAGCCTAAAACTGTTAACACTATTTTCCAAATTGTTCTGAGTGTATTATTAACAACAAATCAGTCAATGAACAATAAATGTTACTACATAATGAATGATTCGCGTAGGATTTTTATAAACACAATTATTAAATTTGCAAATTTAATTAAAGAAAAGAACATGATCAATATTATATGCGCAAACGCAACTTGATAATTAAATTATGTTATTATATTTCATTTCCAATATGAGCATAAATTAAATAAAAACGGTCAACTGTGCTGTGCAGTCGGGAGGGATTCAAACCCACAAAATATGTTTCGACAGCTATATATAACTCGGTTTCCAAACTGTTGTGAGTGTAGTCTGGACATCCAGTCAGTTGATTAGCAATTTATATAATACTTAATGAATTATTCGCGTTGAATTTATTTAAAGAACATTTACAATGTAAACATTTAATGAAAGAAAAGAACATGATTTGTTATAACTCAACTCTATAATTAAATTATCTAATCATATTCAATTTGCAATATTATATTAACAAAAGCAAAAAAAAAGACCAACTGATATGTGCACCCGGTTGGGGTTCGAACCCACAAAATCTGTTTGCACGGTATGAAATCTAAAATGTCAGCGTTCTAACCAACTGAGCTATCACGCCTTGATAAATTGAAGATGGATGAAACTAATGTGTGAATTTGTCAACAGCAGCGTGTTTCGCACCCTATCGTTCCGTCCTTGGTCAATTCGCTCCGAGTCGATTCGGCCTTGATTGTTTTCTCCGGGCATTTTCATCCCAATTTTTATATGAATATAAAATTCAACATTAAACGCCTTTTAACAAGAATATCTAAGCTAAAATAATTATTTTTTCGGCGATTGTAACTAACCACGTTGCAATTTGCACAGAAATGCATGACAGTATGTCTTAATTTAATATTTAATTATGGAAAATAAACAGAAATCAGTGATTAAGTTTAGATATCATGAACTAAAAACAGCATTTAAAGTCCTAACAACTCAAAACTAATTACGAGTGATTGATTCCAAAAAAACTGTTTGGAACTCGCAACAGCCGTTATCTAATTTTGACTACAATGTCAATGTAATGTTTTGCTTGTCTAGCCTAAAATATTGATAACTCGTTTTCCAAATTGTTGTTAGTGTATTATGAACAACAAATCTTTTAATGAACAATACATATTGCTACATAATGAAACTATTCGCGTAGGATTTTCTATATCAAAAGTGCAAATTTAATTAAAGAAAAGAACACTATCGTTTATATATATGCAAATACGCAACTTGATAATGAAATTATCTAATCATATTTGATTTCGACTATTAAATTAACTTAAAGAAAAAAAAGGTTAACTGTAATATGCAGTCGGCTGGGATTGGATCCCACAAAATATGTTTAGACAGCATGAAACCTAAACGTCAGCGCACTTATCAACTGATCTACAGCGCATTGATAAATTGAAGCGCGATACAATTTTACCTACAATGTGAATATAATGTTTTGCTTGTTTAGCCTCACAATATATAACTTGTTTTCCAAATTGGTGTGATTGTAGTCTGGACATCCAATTAGAAGCAATTAAAATTAATACTTAATGAATGATTCGCGTTGAATTTATTTAAAGAACATGTAAAAGGTACACTTTTAATTAAAGAAAAACACATGATTTGTTATAACGCAATTCTATAATCAAATTATCTTATCATATTCAATTTGCAATATTAAATTAACAAAAGCAAAAAAAAGGCAACTGATATGTGCACTCGGTTGGGATTCGAACCCATAAAAAAATATTTCCACGGCATGAAATCTAAAATGTCAGCGCTCTAACCAACTGAGCTATCACGGCATGTTAAGTGTAAACTATAAAACTAATTTGTCAATTTGGAAACAGTAACGTGTTTCGCACCCTGTCGTTCCGTCCTTGGTCGATTCGCTCCGAGTCGTTTCGTCCTTGATCGTTTTCACCGGGAATGTTCGTCCCAATTATTATATAAATATAAAATTGCAAAATTTCAATTTAAAAATATCTACGCTAAAATAATTATTTTTTCGGCGATTGTAATTGACAACGTTGCAATTTGCACAGAAATGCATGACAATGTGATTCTATTTAATACTTAATTGTGGTAAATAAACAGACAACAGCGATTAAAGTTATGATATCATGAAGAAAAAAACCCTCATTTAAAGTCCCAACAAATCAAAACTAATAACGAGTGATTGATTCCAGAAAACTGTTTGGAACTCACTATAGCCTTTATGAAATTTTGACTACAATGTGAATCTAATGTTTTGCTTGTCTAGCCTAAAACTGTTAACACTATTTTCCAAATTGTTCTGAGTGTATTATTAACAACAAATAAGTCAATGAACAATAAATATTACTACATAATGAATGATTCGCGTAGGATTTTTATAAACACAATTATTAAATTTGCAAATTTAATTAAAGAAAAGAACATGATCAATATTATATGCGCAAACGCAACTTGATAATTAAATTATGTTATTATATTTCATTTCCAATATGAGCATAAATTAAATAAAAACGGTCAACTGTGCTGTGCAGTCGGCAGGGATTCAAACCCACAAAATATGTTTCGACAGCTATATATAATTCGGTTTCCAAACTGTTGTGAGTGTAGTCTGGACATCCAGTCAGTTGATAAGCAATTTATATTAATACTTAATGAATGATTCGCGTTGAATTTATTTAAAGAACATTTAAAATGTACACATTTAATGGAAGTAAAGAACATGATTTGTTAGAACTCAACTCTATAATTAAATTATCTAATCATATTCAATTCGCAATTTTATATTAACAAAAGCAAAAAAAAAGACCAACTGATATGTGCACCCGGTTGGGGTTCGAACCCACAAAATATGTTTGCACGGTATGAAATCTAAAATGACAGCGCTCTAACCAACTGAGCTATCACGCCTTGATAAATTGAATATGGATGAAACTAATGTGTGAATTTGGCAACAGCAGAGTGTTTCGCACCCTGTCGTTCCGTCCTTGGTCAATTCGCTCCGAGTCGATTCGGCCTTGATTGTTTTCTCCGGGCATTTTCATCCCAATTTTTATATGAATATAAAATTCAACATTAAACGCCTTTTAACAAGAATATTTACGCTAAAATAATTATTTTTTCGGCGATTGTAACTAACCACGTTGCAATTTGCACAGAAATGCATGACAGTATGACTGAATTTAATATTTAATTATGGAATAAAAACAGAAATCAGTGATTAAGTTTAGATATCATGAACTAAAAACAGCATTTAAAGTCCAAACAACTCTAAACTAATTAAGAGTGATTGATTCCAAAAAAACTGTTTGGAACTCGCAACAGCCGTTATCTAATTTTGACTACAATGTCAATGTAATGTTTTGCTTGTCTAGCCTAAAATATTGATAACTCGTTTTCCAAATTGTTGTTAGTGTATTATGAACAACAAATCTTTTAATGAACAATACATATTGCTACATAATGAAACTATTCGCGTAGGATTTTCTATATAAAAAATATAAAAAGTGCAAATTTAATTAAAGAAAAGAACACTATCGTTTATATATATGCAAATACGCAACTTGATAATGAAATTATCTAATCATATTTGATTTCGACTATTAAATTAACTTAAAGAAAAAAAAGGTTAACTGTAATATGCAGTCGGCTGGGATTGGATCCCACAAAATATGTTTAGACAGCATGAAACCTAAACGTCAGCGCACTTATCAACTGATCTACCGCGCCTTGATAAATTGAAGCGCGATACAATTTTACCTACAATGTGAATATAATGTTTTGCTTGTTTAGCCTCACAATATATAACTTGTTTTCCAAATTGGTGTGATTGTAGTCTGGACATCCAATTAGAAGCAATTAAAAATAATACTTAATGAATGATTCGCGTTGAATTTATTTAAAGAACATGTAAAAGGTACACTTTTAATTAAAGAAAAAAACATGATTTGTTATAACGCAATTCTATAATCAAATTATTTTATCATATTCAATTTGCAATATTAAATTAACAAAAGCAAAAAAAAGGCAACTGATATGTGCACTCGGTTGGGATTGGAACCCACAAAAAAATATTTCCACGGCATGAAATCTAAAATGTCAGCGCTCTAACCAACTGAGCTATCACGGCATGTTAAGTGTAAACTATAAAAATAATGTGTTAATTTGGAAACAGTAACGTGTTTCGCACCCTGTCGTTCCGTCCTTGGTCGATTCGCTCCGAGTCGTTTCGTCCTTGATTGTTTTCACCGGGAATTTTCGTCCCAATTATTATATAAAAATAAAATTGCAAAATTTAAATTTAAATGCCTGTTAGCAAAAATATCTACGCTAAAATAATTACTTTTAAGGCGATTGTAATTGACAACGTTGCAATTTGCACAGAAATGCATGACAATGTGACTCTATTTAATACTTAATTGTGGTAAATAAACAGACAACAGCGATTAAAGTTATGATGTCATGAAGAAAAAAAACCTCATTTAAAGTCGCAACAAATCAACTAATAACGAGTGATTGATTCCAGAAAACTGTTTGGAACTCACTATAGCCTTTATGTAATTTTGACTACAATGTCAATCTAATGTTTAGCTTGTCTAGCCTAAAACTGTTAAAACTATTTTCCAAATTGTTCTGAGTGTATTATTAACAACAAATAAGTCAATGAACAATAAATATTACTACATAATGAATGATTCGCGTAGGATTTGTATAAACACAATTATTAAATTTGCAAATTTAATTAAAGAAAAGAACATGATCAATATTATATGCGCAAACGCAACTTGATAAATAAATTATGTTATTATATTTCATTTCCAATATGAGCATAAATTAAATAAAAACGGTCAACTGTGCTGTGCAGTCGGCAGGGATTCAAACCCACAAAATATGTTTCGACAGCTATATATAACTCGGTTTCCAAACTGTTGTGAGTGTAGTCTGGACATCCAGTCAGTTGATAAGCAATTTATATTAATACTTAATGAATTATTCGCGTTGAATTTATTTAAAGAACATTTACAATGTAAACATTTAATGAAAGAGAAAAACATGATTTGTTATAACTCAACTCTATAATTAAATTATCTAATCATATTCAATTTGCAATTTTATATTAAGAAAAGCAAAAAAAAAGACCAACTGATATGTGCACCCGGTTGGGGTTCGAACCCACAAAATATGTTTGCACGGTATGAAATCTAAAATGTCAGCGCTCTAACCAACTGAGTTATCACGCCTTGATAAATTGAATATGGATGAAACTAATGTGTGAATTTGGCAACAGCTGCGTGTTTCGCACCCTGTCGTTCCGTCCTTGGTCAATTCGCTCCGAGTCGAATCGGCCTTGATTATTTTCTCCGGGCATTTTCATCCCAATTTTTATATGAATATAAAATTCAACATTAAACGCCTTTTAACAAGAATATCTAAGCTAAAATAATTATTTTTTCGGCGATTGTAACTAACCACGTTGCAATTTGCACAGACATGCATGACAGTATGACTGAATTTAATATTTAATTATGGAAAATAAACAGAAATCAGTGATTAAGTTTAGATATCATGAACTAAAAACAGCATTTAAAGTCCTAACAACTCTAAACTAATTATTAGTGATTAATTCCAAAAAAACTGATTGGAACTCGCAACAGCCGTTATCTAATTTTGACTACAATGTCAATGTAATGTTTTGCTTGTCTAGCCTAAAATATTGATAACTCGTTTTCCAAATTGTTGTTAGTGTATTATGAACAACAAATCTTTTAATGAACAATACAGTTTGCTACATAATGAAACTATTCGCGTAGGATTTTCTATATAAAAAATATATAAAGTGCAAATTTAATTAAAGAAAAGAACACTATCGTTTATATATATGCAAATACGCAACTTGATAATGAAATTATCTAATCACATTTGATTTCGACTATTAAATTAACTTAAAGAAAAAAAAGGTTAACTGTAATATGCAGTCGGCTGGGATTGGATCCCACAAAATATGTTTAGACAGCATGAAACCTAAACGTCAGCGCACTTATCAACTGATCTACCGCGCATTGATAAATTGAAGCGCGATACAATTTTACCTACAATGTGAATATAATGTTTTGCTTGTTTAGCCTCACAATATATAACTTGTTTTCCAAATTGGTGTGATTGTAGTCTGGACATCCAATTAGAAGCAATTAAAATTAATACTTAATGAATGATTCGCGTTGAATTTATTTAAAGTTCATGTAAAAGGTACACTTTGAATTAAAGAAAAACACATGATTTGTTATAACGCAATTCTATAATCAAATTATCTTATCATATTCAATTTGCAATATTAAATTAACAAAAGCAAAAAAAAGGCAACTGATATGTGCACTCGGTTGGGATTCGAACCCACAAAAAAATATTTCCAGGCATGAAATCTAAAATGTCAGCGCTCTAACCAACTGAGCTATCACGGCATGTTAAGTGCAAACTATAAAACTAATGTGTTAATTTGGAAACAGTAACGTGTTTCGCACCCTGTCGTTCCGTCCTTGGTCGATTCGCTCCGAGTCGTTTCGTCCTTGATTGTTTTCACCGGGAATTTTCGTCCCAATTATTATATAAATATAAAATTGCAAAATTTCAATTTAAAAATATCTCCGCTAAAATAATTATTTTTTCGGCGATTGTAATTGACAACGTTGCAATTTGCACAGAAATGCATGACAATGTGACTCTATTTAATACTTAATTGTGGTAAATAAACAGACAACAGTGATTAAAGTTATGATATCATGACGAAAAAAAACGTCATTTAAAGTCCCAACAAATCAACTAATAACGAGTGATTGATTCCAGAAAACTGTTTGGAACTCACTATAGCCTTTATGTAATTTTGACTACAATGTGAATCTAATGTTTTGCTTGTCTAGCCTAAAACTGTTAACACTATTTTCCAAATTGTTCTGAGTGTATTATTAACAACAAATCAGTCAATGAACAATAAATGTTACTACATAATGAATGATTCGCGTAGGATTTTTATAAACACAATTATTAAATTTGCAAATTTAATTAAAGAAAAGAACATGATCAATATTATATGCGCAAACGCAACTTGATAATTAAATTATGTTATTATATTTCATTTCCAATATGAGCATAAATTAAATAAAAACGGTCAACTGTGCTGTGCAGTCGGGAGGGATTCAAACCCACAAAATATGTTTCGACAGCTATATATAACTCGGTTTCCAAACTGTTGTGAGTGTAGTCTGGACATCCAGTCAGTTGATTAGCAATTTATATAATACTTAATGAATTATTCGCGTTGAATTTATTTAAAGAACATTTACAATGTAAACATTTAATGAAAGAAAAGAACATGATTTGTTATAACTCAACTCTATAATTAAATTATCTAATCATATTCAATTTGCAATATTATATTAACAAAAGCAAAAAAAAAGACCAACTGATATGTGCACCCGGTTGGGGTTCGAACCCACAAAATCTGTTTGCACGGTATGAAATCTAAAATGTCAGCGTTCTAACCAACTGAGCTATCACGCCTTGATAAATTGAAGATGGATGAAACTAATGTGTGAATTTGTCAACAGCAGCGTGTTTCGCACCCTATCGTTCCGTCCTTGGTCAATTCGCTCCGAGTCGATTCGGCCTTGATTGTTTTCTCCGGGCATTTTCATCCCAATTTTTATATGAATATAAAATTCAACATTAAACGCCTTTTAACAAGAATATCTAAGCTAAAATAATTATTTTTTCGGCGATTGTAACTAACCACGTTGCAATTTGCACAGAAATGCATGACAGTATGTCTTAATTTAATATTTAATTATGGAAAATAAACAGAAATCAGTGATTAAGTTTAGATATCATGAACTAAAAACAGCATTTAAAGTCCTAACAACTCAAAACTAATTACGAGTGATTGATTCCAAAAAAACTGTTTGGAACTCGCAACAGCCGTTATCTAATTTTGACTACAATGTCAATGTAATGTTTTGCTTGTCTAGCCTAAAATATTGATAACTCGTTTTCCAAATTGTTGTTAGTGTATTATGAACAACAAATCTTTTAATGAACAATACATATTGCTACATAATGAAACTATTCGCGTAGGATTTTCTATATCAAAAGTGCAAATTTAATTAAAGAAAAGAACACTATCGTTTATATATATGCAAATACGCAACTTGATAATGAAATTATCTAATCATATTTGATTTCGACTATTAAATTAACTTAAAGAAAAAAAAGGTTAACTGTAATATGCAGTCGGCTGGGATTGGATCCCACAAAATATGTTTAGACAGCATGAAACCTAAACGTCAGCGCACTTATCAACTGATCTACAGCGCATTGATAAATTGAAGCGCGATACAATTATACCTACAATGTGAATATAATGTTTTGCTTGTTTAGCCTCACAATATATAACTTGTTTTCCAAATTGGTGTGATTGTAGTCTGGACATCCAATTAGAAGCAATTAAAATTAATACTTAATGAATGATTCGCGTTGAATTTATTTAAAGAACATGTAAAAGGTACACTTTTAATTAAAGAAAAACACATGATTTGTTATAACGCAATTCTATAATCAAATTATCTTATCATATTCAATTTGCAATATTAAATTAACAAAAGCAAAAAAAAGGCAACTGATATGTGCACTCGGTTGGGATTCGAACCCATAAAAAAATATTTCCACGGCATGAAATCTAAAATGTCAGCGCTCTAACCAACTGAGCTATCACGGCATGTTAAGTGTAAACTATAAAACTAATTTGTCAATTTGGAAACAGTAACGTGTTTCGCACCCTGTCGTTCCGTCCTTGGTCGATTCGCTCCGAGTCGTTTCGTCCTTGATCGTTTTCACCGGGAATGTTCGTCCCAATTATTATATAAATATAAAATTGCAAAATTTCAATTTAAAAATATCTACGCTAAAATAATTATTTTTTCGGCGATTGTAATTGACAACGTTGCAATTTGCACAGAAATGCATGACAATGTGATTCTATTTAATACTTAATTGTGGTAAATAAACAGACAACAGCGATTAAAGTTATGATATCATGAAGAAAAAAACCCTCATTTAAAGTCCCAACAAATCAAAACTAATAACGAGTGATTGATTCCAGAAAACTGTTTGGAACTCACTATAGCCTTTATGAAATTTTGACTACAATGTGAATCTAATGTTTTGCTTGTCTAGCCTAAAACTGTTAACACTATTTTCCAAATTGTTCTGAGTGTATTATTAACAACAAATAAGTCAATGAACAATAAATATTACTACATAATGAATGATTCGCGTAGGATTTTTATAAACACAATTATTAAATTTGCAAATTTAATTAAAGAAAAGAACATGATCAATATTATATGCGCAAACGCAACTTGATAATTAAATTATGTTATTATATTTCATTTCCAATATGAGCATAAATTAAATAAAAACGGTCAACTGTGCTGTGCAGTCGGCAGGGATTCAAACCCACAAAATATGTTTCGACAGCTATATATAATTCGGTTTCCAAACTGTTGTGAGTGTAGTCTGGACATCCAGTCAGTTGATAAGCAATTTATATTAATACTTAATGAATGATTCGCGTTGAATTTATTTAAAGAACATTTAAAATGTACACATTTAATGAAAGAAAAGAACATGATTTGTTAGAACTCAACTCTATAATTAAATTATCTAATCATATTCAATTCGCAATTTTATATTAACAAAAGCAAAAAAAAAGACCAACTGATATGTGCACCCGGTTGGGGTTCGAACCCACAAAATATGTTTGCACGGTATGAAATCTAAAATGACAGCGCTCTAACCAACTGAGCTATCACGCCTTGATAAATTGAATATGGATGAAACTAATGTGTGAATTTGGCAACAGCAGAGTGTTTCGCACCCTGTCGTTCCGTCCTTGGTCAATTCGCTCCGAGTCGATTCGGCCTTGATTGTTTTCTCCGGGCATTTTCATCCCAATTTTTATATGAATATAAAATTCAACATTAAACGCCTTTTAACAAGAATATTTACGCTAAAATAATTATTTTTTCGGCGATTGTAACTAACCACGTTGCAATTTGCACAGAAATGCATGACAGTATGACTGAATTTAATATTTAATTATGGAATAAAAACAGAAATCAGTGATTAAGTTTAGATATCATGAACTAAAAACAGCATTTAAAGTCCAAACAACTCTAAACTAATTAAGAGTGATTGATTCCAAAAAAACTGTTTGGAACTCGCAACAGCCGTTATCTAATTTTGACTACAATGTCAATGTAATGTTTTGCTTGTCTAGCCTAAAATATTGATAACTCGTTTTCCAAATTGTTGTTAGTGTATTATGAACAACAAATCTTTTAATGAACAATACATATTGCTACATAATGAAACTATTCGCGTAGGATTTTCTATATAAAAAATATAAAAAGTGCAAATTTAATTAAAGAAAAGAACACTATCGTTTATATATATGCAAATACGCAACTTGATAATGAAATTATCTAATCATATTTGATTTCGACTATTAAATTAACTTAAAGAAAAAAAAGGTTAACTGTAATATGCAGTCGGCTGGGATTGGATCCCACAAAATATGTTTAGACAGCATGAAACCTAAACGTCAGCGCACTTATCAACTGATCTACCGCGCCTTGATAAATTGAAGCGCGATACAATTTTACCTACAATGTGAATATAATGTTTTGCTTGTTTAGCCTCACAATATATAACTTGTTTTCCAAATTGGTGTGATTGTAGTCTGGACATCCAATTAGAAGCAATTAAAAATAATACTTAATGAATGATTCGCGTTGAATTTATTTAAAGAACATGTAAAAGGTACACTTTTAATTAAAGAAAAAAACATGATTTGTTATAACGCAATTCTATAATCAAATTATTTTATCATATTCAATTTGCAATATTAAATTAACAAAAGCAAAAAAAAGGCAACTGATATGTGCACTCGGTTGGGATTGGAACCCACAAAAAAATATTTCCACGGCATGAAATCTAAAATGTCAGCGCTCTAACCAACTGAGCTATCACGGCATGTTAAGTGTAAACTATAAAAATAATGTGTTAATTTGGAAACAGTAACGTGTTTCGCACCCTGTCGTTCCGTCCTTGGTCGATTCGCTCCGAGTCGTTTCGTCCTTGATTGTTTTCACCGGGAATTTTCGTCCCAATTATTATATAAAAATAAAATTGCAAAATTTAAATTTAAATGCCTGTTAGCAAAAATATCTACGCTAAAATAATTACTTTTAAGGCGATTGTAATTGACAACGTTGCAATTTGCACAGAAATGCATGACAATGTGACTCTATTTAATACTTAATTGTGGTAAATAAACAGACAACAGCGATTAAAGTTATGATGTCATGAAGAAAAAAAACCTCATTTAAAGTCGCAACAAATCAACTAATAACGAGTGATTGATTCCAGAAAACTGTTTGGAACTCACTATAGCCTTTATGTAATTTTGACTACAATGTCAATCTAATGTTTAGCTTGTCTAGCCTAAAACTGTTAAAACTATTTTCCAAATTGTTCTGAGTGTATTATTAACAACAAATAAGTCAATGAACAATAAATATTACTACATAATGAATGATTCGCGTAGGATTTGTATAAACACAATTATTAAATTTGCAAATTTAATTAAAGAAAAGAACATGATCAATATTATATGCGCAAACGCAACTTGATAAATAAATTATGTTATTATATTTCATTTCCAATATGAGCATAAATTAAATAAAAACGGTCAACTGTGCTGTGCAGTCGGCAGGGATTCAAACCCACAAAATATGTTTCGACAGCTATATATAACTCGGTTTCCAAACTGTTGTGAGTGTAGTCTGGACATCCAGTCAGTTGATAAGCAATTTATATTAATACTTAATGAATTATTCGCGTTGAATTTATTTAAAGAACATTTACAATGTAAACATTTAATGAAAGAGAAAAACATGATTTGTTATAACTCAACTCTATAATTAAATTATCTAATCATATTCAATTTGCAATTTTATATTAAGAAAAGCAAAAAAAAAGACCAACTGATATGTGCACCCGGTTGGGGTTCGAACCCACAAAATATGTTTGCACGGTATGAAATCTAAAATGTCAGCGCTCTAACCAACTGAGTTATCACGCCTTGATAAATTGAATATGGATGAAACTAATGTGTGAATTTGGCAACAGCTGCGTGTTTCGCACCCTGTCGTTCCGTCCTTGGTCAATTCGCTCCGAGTCGAATCGGCCTTGATTATTTTCTCCGGGCATTTTCATCCCAATTTTTATATGAATATAAAATTCAACATTAAACGCCTTTTAACAAGAATATCTAAGCTAAAATAATTATTTTTTCGGCGATTGTAACTAACCACGTTGCAATTTGCACAGACATGCATGACAGTATGACTGAATTTAATATTTAATTATGGAAAATAAACAGAAATCAGTGATTAAGTTTAGATATCATGAACTAAAAACAGCATTTAAAGTCCTAACAACTCTAAACTAATTATTAGTGATTAATTCCAAAAAAACTGATTGGAACTCGCAACAGCCGTTATCTAATTTTGACTACAATGTCAATGTAATGTTTTGCTTGTCTAGCCTAAAATATTGATAACTCGTTTTCCAAATTGTTGTTAGTGTATTATGAACAACAAATCTTTTAATGAACAATACAGTTTGCTACATAATGAAACTATTCGCGTAGGATTTTCTATATAAAAAATATATAAAGTGCAAATTTAATTAAAGAAAAGAACACTATCGTTTATATATATGCAAATACGCAACTTGATAATGAAATTATCTAATCACATTTGATTTCGACTATTAAATTAACTTAAAGAAAAAAAAGGTTAACTGTAATATGCAGTCGGCTGGGATTGGATCCCACAAAATATGTTTAGACAGCATGAAACCTAAACGTCAGCGCACTTATCAACTGATCTACCGCGCATTGATAAATTGAAGCGCGATACAATTTTACCTACAATGTGAATATAATGTTTTGCTTGTTTAGCCTCACAATATATAACTTGTTTTCCAAATTGGTGTGATTGTAGTCTGGACATCCAATTAGAAGCAATTAAAATTAATACTTAATGAATGATTCGCGTTGAATTTATTTAAAGAACATGTAAAAGGTACACTTTTAATTAAAGAAAAAAACATGATTTGTTATAACGCAATTCTATAATCAAATTATTTTATCATATTCAATTTGCAATATTAAATTAACAAAAGCAAAAAAAAGGCAACTTATATGTGCACTCGGTTGGGATTCGAACCCACAAAAAAATATTTCCACGGCATGAAATCTAAAATGTCAGCGCTCTAACCAACTCAGCTATCACGGCATGTTAAGTGTAAACTTTATAAAACTAATGTGTTAATTTGGAAACAGTAACGTGTTTCGCACCCTGTCGTTCCGTCCTTGGTCGATTCGCTCCGAGTCGTTTCGTCCTTGATTGTTTTCACCGGGAATATTCGTCCCAATTATTATATAAATTTAAAATTGCAAAATTTCAATTTAAAAATATCTACGCTAAAATAAATATTTTTTCGGCGATTGTAATTGACAACGTTGCAATTTGCACAGAAATGCATGACAATGTGACTCTATTTAATACTTAATTGTGGTAAATAAACAGACAACAGCGATTAAAGTTATGATATCATGAAGAAAAAAAACCTCATTTAAAGTCCCAAAAAATCAAAACTAATAACGAGTGATTGATTCCAGAAAACTGTTTGGAACTCATTATAGCCTTTATGTAATTTTGACTGCAATGTGAATCTAATGTTTTGCTTGTCTAGCCTAAAAAAGTTAAAGCTATTTTCCAAATTGTTCTGAGTGTATTATTAACAACAAATAAGTCAATGAACAATAAATATTACTACATAATGAATGATTCGCGTAGGATTTGTATAAACACAATTATTAAATTTGCAAATTTAATTAAAGAAAAGAACATGATCAATATTATATGCGCAAACGCAACTTGATAATTAAATTATGTTATTATATTTCATTTCCAATATGAGCATAAATTAAATAAAAACGGTCAACTGTGCTGTGCAGTCGGCAGGGATTCAAACCCACAAAATATGTTTCGACAGCTATATATAATTCGGTTTCCAAACTGTTGTGAGTGTAGTCTGGACATCCAGTCAGTTGATAAGCAATTTAAATTAATACTTAATGAATGATTCGCGTTGAATTTATTTAAAGAACATATACAATGTACACATTTAATGAAAGAAAAGAACATGATTTGTTAGAACTCAACTCTATAATTAAATTATCTAATCATATTCAATTTGCAATATTATAGTAACAAAAGCAAAAAAAAAGACCAACTGATATGTGCACCCGGTTGGGGTTCGAACCCACAAAATATGTTTGCACTGTATGAAATATAAAATGTCAGCGCTCTAACCAACTGAGCTATCACGCCTTGACAAATTGAAGATGGACGAAACTAATATGTGAATTTGGCAACAGCAGCGTGTTTCGCACCCTGTCGTTCCGTCCTTGGTCAATTCGCTCCGAGTCGATTCGGCCTTGATTGTTTTCTCCGGGCATTTTCATCCCAATTTTTATATGAATATAAAATTCAACATTAAACGCCTTTTAACAAGAATATCTACGCTAAAATAATTATTTTTTCGGCGATTGTAACTAACCACGTTGCAATTTGCCCAGAAATGCATGACAGTATGCCTTAATTTAATATTTAATTATGGAAAATAAACAGAAATCAGTGATTAAGTTTAGATATCATGAACTAAAAACAGCATTTAAAGTCCTAACAACTCAAAACTAATTAAGAGTGATTGATTCCAAAAAAACTGTTTGGAACTCGCAACAGCCGTTATCTAACTTTGGCTACAATGTCAATGTAATGTTTTGCTTGTCTAGCCTAAAATATTGATAACTCGTTTTCCAAATTGTTGTTAGTGTATTATGAACAACAAATCTTTTAATTAACAATACATATTGCTACATAATGAAACTATTCGCATAGGATTTTCTATATACAAAATATAAAAAGTGCAAATTTAATTAAAGAAAAGAACATTATCTTTTATATATATGCAAATACGCAACTTGATAATGAAATTATCGAAGCATATTTGATTTCGAATATTAAATTACCTTAAAGAAAAAAAGGTCAACTGTCATGTGCAGTCGGCTGGGATTGGATCCCGCAAAATATGTTTCGACAGCATGAAACCTAAACGACAGCGCACTTACCAATTGATCTACCGCGCTTTGATGAATTGAAGCGCGATACAATTTTAACTACAATGTGAATATAATGTTTTGCTTATTTAGCCTCACAATATATAACTTGTTTTCCAAATTGGTGTGATTGTAGTCTGGACATCCAATTAGAAGCAATTAAAATTAATACTCGCGAATTAATTCGCGTTGAATTTATTGAAAGATCATGTAAAAGGTACACTTTTAATTAAAGAAAAGAACATGATTTGTTATAACTCAATTCTATAATCAAATTATCTTATCATATTCAATTTGCAATATTAAATTAACAAAAGCACAAAAAAGGCAACTGATATGTGCACTCGGTTGGGATTCGAACTCACAAAAAATGTTTCCACGGCATGAAATCTAAAATGTCAGCGCACTAACCAACTGAGCTATCACGGCTTCATAAGTGTAAACTTTATAAAACTAATGTGTTAATTTGGCAACAGTAACGTGTTTCGCACCCTGTCGTTCCGTCCTTGGTCGATTCGCTCCGAGTCGTCTCGTCCTTGATTGTTTTCACCGGGAATTTTCGTCCCAATTATTATATAAATATAAAATTGCAAAATTCCAATTTAAATGCGTGTTAACAAAAATATCTACGCTAAAATAATTATTTTTTTGGCGATTGTAATACACAACGTAGCAATCTGCACAGAAATGCATGACAATGTGACTCTATTTAATACTTAATTGTGGTAAATAAACAGACATCAGTGATTAAAGTTATGATATCATGAAGAAACAAAAACGTCATTTAAAGTCCCAACAAATCAAAACTCATAATTAGTGATTGATTCCTGAAAGCTGTTTGGAACTCGCTATAGCCTTTATGTAATTTTGACTACAATGTGAATCTAATGTTTTGCTTGTCTAGCCTAAAAAAGTTAAAACTATTTTCCAAATTGTTCTGAGTGTATTATTATCAACAAATAAGTCAATGAACAATAAATATTACTACATAATGAATGATTCGCGTGGGATTTTTATAAACACAATTATTAAATTTGCAAATTTAATTAAAGAAAAGAACATGATCAAAATTATATGCGCAAACGCAACTTGATAATTAAATTATGTTATTATATTTCATTTCCAATATGAGCATAAATTAAATAAAAAAAGGTCAACTGTGCTGTGCAGTCGGCAGGGATTCAAACCCACAAAATATGTTTCGACAGCTATATATAACTCGGTTTCCAAACTGTTGTGAGTGTAGTCTGGACATCCAGTCAGTTGATAAGCCATTTATATTAATACTTAATGAATGGTTCGCGTTGAATTTATTTAAAGAACATTTGAAATGTACATCTTTAATGAAAGAAAAGAACATGATTTGTTATAACTCAACTCTATAATTAAATTATCTAATCATATTCAATTTGCAATATTATATTACAAAAAGCAAAAATAAAAGACCAACTGATATGTGCACCCGGTTGGGGTTCGAACCCACAAAATATGTTTGCACGGTATGAAATCTAAAATGTCAGCGCTCTATCCAGCTGAGCTATCACGCCTTGATAAATTGAAGATGGATGAAACTAATCTGTGAATTTGGCAAAAGCAGCGTGTTTCGCACCCTGTCGTTCCGTCCGTGGTCAATTCGCTCCGAGTCGATTCGGCCTTGATTGATTTCTCCGGGCATTTTCATCCCAATTTTTATATGAATATAAAATTCAACATTAAACGCCTTTTAACAAGAATATCTCCGCTAAAATAATGATTTTTTTCGGCGATTGTAACTAACCACGTTGCAATTTGCACAGAAATGCATGACAGTATGACTGAATTTAATATTTAATTATGGAAAACAAACAGAAATCAGTGATTAAGTTTAGATATCATGAACTAAAATCAGCATTTAAAGTCCTAACAACTCTAAACTAATTGAGAGTGATTCATTAAAAAAAAATGTTTGGAACTCGCAACAGCCGTTATCTAATTTTGACTACAATGTCAATGTAATGTTTTGCTTGTCTAGCCTAAAATATTGATAACTCGTTTTCCAAATTGTTGTTAGTGTATTATGAACAACAAATCTTTTAACGAACAATACATATTTTGTTGCGGGTCAAGCTGGCTGGCTTTCGCGGTGACTCCTGTGAGGTTCAGTGTTGGTTATTCTGGGATGTTACCGAGGTTGCTGCTGATGCTACTGGTGTATCTTCTAGCAATGCTGCTGCTGCTGTTCCCAGTAATGCCGCCGCCGCTCCTTATACTGTAGCTGTTGGCACAGCTGCTCTGAGGATGATCTGGCTGCTAACGCTGCTGCTGCTAGTGCCTTTGTTGCTGCTGCTGATGATGATATTGTTTCTACAATGCTACTGCTGGTGCCTTTGCTGCTGCCACTGATACGGCTAGTGCTTTTGCTGCTGATAATGATGACTTTGCTGCTAACACTTCTAGTGTTGATGCTGGTTATTATGTTTGTGTCGCTATTGTTGTTGTTACTTTGCTGTTAAATTGATGTTGTGAATGGTTGCGAGCGATTGCTGTTGTTAATGACTCCAACTTATAGGGTTAAAATAAAGAAGAGTCAGAATATAACGTTCTACAAGTTTATTTGGGCCTTAGTAGAGTATATTATTCAGCAAATAATGTACGATGCTATAATGCCAAATCTTAGCACAATGTAACCTACTACTCTAACAGATGAAATCATTGCAATTGTCAAAAAGTGGTAAATTCTGCACAAAGGCAAGTATATACTGATTAATTTGTATTTAGAAAATTATTTATCATATGCAATATATCAAATTCTTAATAGGTTAAGATATGACGCGCACCTAAGTACTGAACTTCGAAAATACCCAAGTTCTAAGTGTCAGCAAAAATGGACAAACGAGATGGAGTTTGCCTTAAGAAAATTTGTCGGAGTCCTCGCACGAACGCGTGCAGGCTATTTATACTAGGACAGAGCGCAACATGTTGCATTGTGGCATGCAACAGGTTGCGTTGCGGCATGCAACATGTTGCATTGTGGCATGCAACACGTCGCACGCCACACAGGTGCATGCAGCACTTTTTGTTGCATGACGCAGCATATTGTGGCAGCTAGGTGCGCGTCAAGTACAACGGCTGTTACTAAAGATAACACTCAGTTATGTTTATAAAACTCACTTAGACGTACAATAAAGTACATTTTAAATCTAAAACACACATGAAATCTGGTTTTGGATACTCTACTTTGATTAAACATCTTTTCGTTATTTAGAAATGTCAACCGGAAGTAAACAAACCAGTTTCTATGTAACGACAAGATGGCTGACTAGAGAAAATCGAAAGAACGCTGTGAAAGTATTAACTCAACAAACATACACACAAATCATTTCAGACGTAAACTACCTAGCCGTTTTGTGGATAAACATACACTCTATCGAAATAAACTGACAAATGGCAAGACTTGTATCTAAGAAAAGAATCAATCGTATGAATAAATTGGGCTTCGCAGAAAATGGTGACAAAGCATTGGATCATTTACGTTTAATACAACAAATAGATGAATTACTGGCGAAACATATGCATTAAGTAGATCGTTTCGTTGATATATTGAGAAACGACAGCATAATCCTTGTGTCTATACGAAAGTAAGTATTAACACTTCAGACTATCAAAGGACAAGTCTAAAAGGTAAGTGATTTAGTATTTACAATTAAATTTCATCCAACTCATGTTGACTCTCAACATTATTGCTACATAATGAAACTATTCGCGTAGGATTTTCTATATAAAAAATATAAAAAGTGCAAATTTAATTAAAGAAAAGAACACTATCGTTTATATATATGCAAATACGCAACTTGATAATGAAATTATCTAATCATATTTGATTTCGACTATTAAATTACCTTAAAGAAAAAAAGGTTAACTGTAATATGCAGTCGGCTGGGATTGGATCCCACAAAATATGTTTAGACAGCATGAAACCTAAACGTCAGCGCACTTATCAACTGATCTACCGCGCCTTGATAAATTGAAGCGCGATACAATTTTACCTACAATGTGAATATAATGTTTTGCTTGTTTAGCCTCACAATATATAACTTGTTTTCCAAATTGGTGTGATTGTAGTCTGGACATCCAATTAGAAGCAATTAAAATTAATACTCGCGTATTAATTCGCGTTGAATTTTTTAAATGATCATGTAAAAGGTACACTTTTAATTAAAGAAAAGAACATGATTTGTTATAACTCAATTCTATAATCAAATTATCTTATCATATTCAATTAGCAATATTAAATTAACAAAAGCAAAAAAAGCCAACTGATATGTGCACTCGGTTGGGGTTCGAACCCACAAAATATGTTTGCACCGAATGAAATCTTAAATGTCAGCGCTCTAACCAACTGAGCTATCACGCCTTGATAAATTGAAGTTTGATGAAACTAATGTGTGAATTTGGCAACAGCAGCGTGTTTCGCACCATGTCGTTCCGTAATTTGTCAATTCGCTCCGAGTCGATTCGGCCTTGAGTGTTTTCTCCGGGCATTTTCATCCCAACTTTTATATGAATATAAAATTCAACAATAAACGCCTTTTAACAAGAATATATACGCTAAAATAATTATTTTTTTCGGCGATTGAAGCTAACCACGTTGCAATTTGCACAGAAATGCATGACAATATGACTTAATTTAATATTTAATTATGGAAAATAAACAGCAATCAGTGATTAAGTTTAGAGTGATTGATTAACAAAAAACTGTTTGGAACTCGCAACAGCCGTTATGTTATTTTGACTACAATGTCAATGTAATGTTTTGCATGTCTAGCCTAAAATATTGATAACTCGTTTTCCAAATTGTTGTTAGTGTATTATGAACAACAAATCTTTTAATGAACAATACATATTGCTACATAATCAAACTATTCGCGTAGGATTTTCTATAAAAATTATATAAAAAGTGCAAATTTAATTAAAGAAAAGAACATTATCGTTTATATATATGCAAATACGCAACTTGATAATGATATTATCTAATCATATTTGATTTCGAATATTAAATTAATTTAAAGAAAAAAAGGCCAACTGTAATGTGCAGTCGGCTGGGATTGGATCCCACAAAATATGTTTCCACAGCATGAAACCTAAACGTCAGCGCACTTACCAACTGATCTACCCCGACTTGATGAATTGAAGCGCGATACAATTTTAACTACAATGTGAATATAATGTTTTGCTTGTTTAGCCTCACAATATATAACTTGTTTTCCAAATTGGTGTGATTGTAGTCTGGACATCCAATTAGAAGCAATTAAAATTAATACTCGCGTATTAATTCGCGTTGAATTTATTGAAAGATCATGTAAAAGGTACACTTTTAATAAAAGAAAAGAACATGATTTGTTATAACTCAATTCTATAATCAAATTATCTTATCATATTCAATTTGCAATATTAAATTAACAAAAGCAAAAAAAGGCAACTGATATGTGCACTCGGTTGGGATTCGAACCCACAAAAAATGTTTCCACGGCATGAAATCTAAAATGTCAGCGCTCTAACCAACTGAGCTATCACGGCTTCATAAGTGTAAACTTTATAAAACGAATGTGTTAATTTGGCAACAGTAACGTGTTTCGCACCCTGTCGTTCCGTCCTTGGTCGATTCGCTCCGAGTCGTTTCGTCCTTGATTGTTTTCACCGGGAATTTTCGTCCCAATTATTATATAAATATAAAATTGCAAAATTCCAATTTAAATGCCTGTTTACAAAAATATCTACGCTAAAATAATTATTTTTTCGGCGATTGTAAATGACAACGTTGCACTTTGCACAGAACTGCATGACAATGTGACTCTATTTAATACTTAATTGTGGTAAATAAACAGACAACAGTGATTAAAGTTATGATATCATGAAAAAAAAAAATTACTTAAAATCCCAACAAATCAAAATTAATAACGAGTAATTGATTCCAGAAAACTGTTTGGTTCTAAAAAAGGTCAACTGTGCTGTGCAGTCGGCATGGATTCAAACCCACAAAATATGTTTCGACAGCTATATATAACTCGGTTTCTAAACTGTTGTGAGTGTAGTCTGGACATCCAGTCAGTTGATAAGCAATTTATATTAATACTTAATGAATTATTCGTGTTGAATTTATTTAAAGAACATTTAAAATGTACACATTTAATAAAAGAAATGGACATGAATTGTTATAACTCAACTCTATAAATAAATTATCTAATCATATTCAATTTGCAATATTATATTCACAAAAGCAAAAAAAAAAAAAAAGACCAACTGATATGTGCACCCGGTTGGGGTTCGAACCCACAAAATATGTTTGACGGTATGAAATCTAAAATGTCAGCGCTCTAACCAACTGATCTATCGCGCCTTGATAAATTGAAGATGGATGAAACTAATGTGTGAATTTAACAACAGCTGCGGGTTTCGCACCCTGTCGTTCCGTCTTTGGTCAATTCTCCCAGAGTTGATTCGGCCTTGATTGTTTTCTCCGGGCATTTTCATCCCAATTTTTATATGAATATAAAATTCAACATTAAACGCCTTTTAACAAGAATATCTAAGCTAAAATAATTATTTTTTTCGGCGATTGTTGCTAACCACGTTGCAATTTGTTCAGAAATGCATGACAATATGACTGAATTTAATATTTAATTATGGAAAATATACAAAAATCAGTGATTAAGTTTAGATATCATAAACTAAAAACAGCATTTAAAGTCCTAACAACCCAAAACTAATTAAGAGTTATTGATAAAAAAAAAAATGCTTGGAACTTGCAACAGCCGTTATGTTATTTTGACTACAATGTCAATGTAATGTTTTGCATGTCTAGCCTAAAATATTGATAACTCGTTTTCCAAATTGTTGTTAGTGTATTATGAACAACAAATCTTTTAATGAACAATACATATTGCTACATAATCAAACTATTCGCGTAGGATTTTCTACAAAAATAATATAAAAAGTGCAAATTTAATTAAAGAAAAGAACATTATCGTTTATATATATGTAAATACGCAACTTGATAATGATATTATCTAATCATATTTGATTTCGAATATTAAATTAATTTAAAGAAAAAAAGGCCAACTGTAATGTGCAGTCGGCTGGGATTGGATCCCCCAAAATATGTTTCGACAGCATGAAACCTAAACGTCAGCGCACTTACCAACTGATCTACCGCGCCTTGACGAATTGAAGCGCGATACAATTTTAACTACAATGTGAATCTAATGTTTTGCTTGTTTAGCCTCACAATATATAACTTGTTTTCCAAATTGGGGTGATTGTAGTCTGGACATCCAATTAGAAGCAATTAAAATTGATACTCGCGTATTAATTCGCGTTGAATTTATTGAAAGATCATGTAAAAGGTACACTTTTAATAAAAGAAAAGAACATGATTTGTTATAACTCAATTCTATAATCAAATTATCTTATCATATTCAATTTGCAATATTAAATTAACAAAAGCAAAAAAAGGCAACTGATATGTGCACTCGGTTGGGATTCGAACCCACAAGAAATGTTTCCACGGCATGAAATCTAAAATGTCAGCGCTCTAACCAACAGAGCTATCACGGTTTCATAAGTGTAAACTTTATAAAACGAATGTGTTAATTTGGCAACAGTAACGTGTTTCGCATTCTGTCGTTTCGTCCTTGGTCGATTCGCTCCGAGTCGTTTCGTCCTTGATTGTTTTCACCGGGAATTTTCGTCCCAATTATTATATAAATATAAAATTGCAAAATTCCAATTTAAATGCCTGTTAACAAAAATATCTACGCTAAAATAATAATTTTTTTCGGAAATTGTTATTGACAACGTTGCACTTTGCACAGAAATGCATGACAATGTGACTCAATTTTAATTCTTAATTGTGGTAAATAAACAGACAGCAGCGATTAAAGTTATTATATCATGAAGAAAAAAAAAACGTCATTTAAAGTCCCAACAAATCAAAACTAATAACGAGTGATTGATTCCAGAAAGCTGTTTGGAACTCGCTATAGCCTTTATGTAATTTTGACTACAATGTGAATCTAATGTTTTGTTTGTCTAGCCTAAAAAACTTAAAACTATTTTCCAAATTGTTCTGAGTGTATTATTAACAACAAATAAGTCAGTGAACAATAAATATTACTACATAATGAATGATTCGCGTAGGATTTTTATAAACACAATTATTAAATTTGCAAATTTAATTAAAGAAAAGAACATGATCCATATTGTATGCGCAAATGCAACTTGATAATTAAATTATGTTATTATATTTTATTTCCAATATGAGCATAAATTAAATAAAAAAGGTCAACTGTGCTGTGCAGTCGGCAGGGATTCAGACCCACTAAATATGTTTCGACAGCTATATATAATTCGGTTTCCAAACTGTTGTGAGTGTAGTCTGGACATTCAGTCAGTTGATAAGCAATTTATATTAATACTTAATGATTGGTTCGCGTTGAATTTATTTAAAGAACATTTGAAATGTACACATTTAATGAAAGAAAAGAGCATGATTTGTTATAACTCAACTCTGTAATTAAATTATCTAATCATATTCAATTTGCAATATTATATTACAAAAACCAAAAAAAAAATACAAACTGATATGTGCACCCGGTTGGGGTTCGAACCCACAAAATATGTTTGCACGGTATGAACTTACTAAAAAAACTGATTGGAACTCGCAACTGCCGTTATCTAACTTTGACTACAATGTCAATGTCATGTTTTGCATGTCTAGCCTAAAATATTGATAACTCGTTTTCCAAATTGTTGTTAGTGTATTATGAACAACAAATCTTTTAATGAACAATACATATTGCTACAATCAAACTATTCGCGTAGGATTTTCTACAAAAATAATATAAAAAGTGCAAATTTAATTAAAGAAAAGAACGTTATCGTTTATATATATGCAAATACGCAACTTGATAATGATATTATCTAATCATATTTGATTTCGAATATTAAATTAATTTAAAGAAAAAAAGGCCAACTGTAATATGCAGTCGGCTGGGATTGGATCCCCCAAAATATGTTTCGACAGCATGAAACCTAAATGTCAGCGCACTTACCAACTGATCTACCGCGCCTTGACGAATTGAAGCGCGATACAATTTCACCTACAATGTGAATATAATGTTTTGCTTGTTTAGCCTCACAATATATAACTTGTTTTCCAAATTGGTGTGATTGTAGTCTGGACATCCAATTAGAAGCAATTAAAATTAATACTCGTGTATTAATTCGCGTTGAATTTATTGAAAGATCATGTAAAAGGTACACTTTTAATAAAAGAAAAGAACATGATTTGTTATAACTCAATTCTATAATCAAATTATCTTATCATATTCAATTTGCAATATTAAATTAACAAAAGCAAAAAAAGGCAACTGATATGTGCACACGGTTGGGATTCGAACCCACAAGACGTGTTTCCACGGCATGAAATCTAAAATGTCAGCGCTCTAACCAACTGAGCTATCACGGCTTCATAAGTGTAAACTTTATGAAACTAATGTGTTAATTTGGCAACAGTAACGTGTTTCGCACCCTGTCGTTCCGTCCTTGGTCGATTCGCTCCGAGTCGTTTCGTCCTTGATTGTTTTCACCGGGAATTTTCGTCCCAATTATTATATAAATATAAAATTGCAAAATTCCAATTTAAATGCCTGTTAAGAAAAATATCTACGCTAAAATAATTATTTTTTCGGCGATTGTAATTGACAACGTTGCAATTGGCACAGAAATGCATGACAATGTGACTCTATTTAATACTTAATTGTGGTAAATAAACAGACAACAGTGATTAAAGTTATGATATCATGAAGAAAAAAAAACGTCATTTAAAGTCCCAACAAATCAAAACTAATAACGAGTGATTGATTGCAGCAAACTGTTTGGAACTCGCTATAGCCTTTATGTAATTTTGACTACAATGTGAATCTAATGTTTTGCTTGTCCAGCCTATAAAAGTTAAAACTATTTTCCAAATTGTTCTGAGTGTGTTATTAACAACAAATAAGTCATGGAACAATAAATATTACTACATAATGAATGATTCGCGTAGGATTTTGATAAACACAATTATTAAATTTGCAAATTTAATTAAAGAAAAGAACATGATCAATATTATATGCGCAAAAGCAACTTGATAATTAAATTATGTTATTATATTTCATTTCCAATATGAGCATAAATTAAATAAAAACGTTCAACTGTGCTGCGCAGTCGGCAGGGATTCAAACCCACAAAATATGTTTCGACAGCTATATATAACTCGGTTTCCAAACTGTTGTGAGTGTAGTCTGGACATCCAGTCAGTTGATAAGCAATTTATATTAATACTAAATGAATGATTCCCGTTGAATTTATTTAAAGAACATTTACAATGCACACATTTAATGAAAGAAAAGAACATGATTTGTTATAACTCAACTCTATAATTAAATTCTCTAATCATATTCAATTTGCAATATTATATTAACAAAAGCAAATCAAAAGACCAACTGATATGTGCACCAGGTTGGGGTTCGAACCCACAAAATCTGTTTGCACGGTATGAAATCTAAAATGTCAGCGCTCTAACCAACTGAGCTATCACGCCTTGATAAATTCAAGATGGATGAAACTAATGTGTGAATTTGGCAACAGCAGCGTGTTTCGCACCCTGTCCTTGCGTCCATGGTCAATTCGCTCCGAGTCGATTCGACCTTGATTGTTTTCTCCGGGCATTTTCATCCCAATTTTTAGATGAATGTAAAATTCAACATTAAACGCCTTTTAACAAGAATATCTACGCTAAAATAATTTTTTTTTCGGCGATTGTAACTAACCACGATGCAATTTGCACAGAAATGCATGACAGTATGACTTAATTTAATATTTAATTATGGAAAATAAACAGAAATCAGTGATTAAATTTAGATATCATGAACTAAAAACAGCATTTAAAGTCCTAACAACTCAAAACTAATTAAGAGTGATTGATTCCAAAAAAACTGTTTGGAACTCGCAACAGCCATTATCTAATTTTGACTACAATGTCAATGTAATGTTTTGCTTGTCTAGCCTAAAATATTGATAACTCGTTTTCCAAATTGTTGTTAGTGTATTATGAACAACAAATCTTTTAATGAACAATACATATTGCTACATAATCAAACTATTCGCGTAGGATTTTCTATATAAAAAGTGCAAATTTAATTAAAGAAAAGAACACTATCGTTTATATATATGCAAATTCGCAACTTGATAATGAAATTATCTAATCATATTTGATTTCGACTATTAAATTAACTTAAAGAAAAAAAAGGTTAACTGTAATATGCAGTCGGCTGGGATTGGATCCCACAAAATATGTTTAGACAGCATGAAACCTAAACGTCAGCGCACTTATCAACTGATCTACCGCGCCTTGATAAATTGAAGCGCGATACAATTTTACCTACAATGTGAATATAATGTTTTGCTTGTTTAGCCTCACAATATATAACTTGTTTTCCAGACTGGTGTGAATGTAGTCTGGACATCCAATTAGAAGCAATTAAAATTAATACTTAATGAATGATTCGCGTTGAATTTATTTAAAGAACATGTAAAAGGTACACTTTTAATTAAAGAAAAGAACATGATTTGTTATAACGCAATTCTATAATCAAATTATCTAATCATATTCAATTTGCAATATTAAATTAACAAAAGCAAAAAAAAGGCAACTGATATGTGCACTCGGTTGGGATTCGAACCCACACAAAAATATTTCCACGGCATGAAATCTAAAATGTCAGCGCTCTAACCAACTGAGCTATCACGGCATGTTAAGTGTAAACTTTATAAAACTAATGTGTTAATTTGGAAACAGTAACGTGTTTCGCACCCTGTCGTTCCGTCCTTGGTCGATTCGCTCCGAGTCGTTTCGTCCTTGATTGTTTTCAGCGGGAATTTTCGGCCCAATTATATTATAAATATAAAATTGCAAAATTTCAATTTAAATGCCTGTTAACAAAAATATCTACGCAAAAATAATTACTTTTTCGGCGATTGTAATTCACAACGATGCAATTTGCACAGAAATGCATGACAATGTGACTCTATTTAATACTTAATTGTGGTAAATTAACAGACAACAGTGATTAAAGTTATGATATCTTGAAGAAAAAAAACGTCATTTAAAGTCCCAACAAATCAACTAATAACGAGTGATTGATTCCAGAAAACTGTTTGGAACTCACTATAGCCTTTATGAAATTTTGACTACAATGTGAATCTAATGTTTTGCTTGTATAGCCTAAAACTGTTAAAACTATTTTCCAAATTGTTCTGAGTGTATTATTAACAACAAATAAGTCAATGAACAATAAATATTACTACATAATGAATGATTCGCGTGGGATTTGTATAAACACAATTATTAAATTTGCAAATTTAATTAAAGAAAAGAACATGATCAATATTATATGCGCAAACGCAACTTGATAATTAAATTATGTTATTATATTTCATTTCCAATTTGAGCATAAATTAAATAAAAACGGTCAACTGTGCTGTGCAGTCGGCAGGGATTCAAACCCACAAAATATGTTTCGACAGCTATATATAACTCGGTTTCCAAACTGTTGTGAGTGTAGTCTGGACATCCAGTCAGTTGATAAGCAATTTATATTAATACTTAATGAATTATTCGCGTTGAATTTATTTAAAGAACATTTACAATGTAAACATTTAATGAAAGAGAAAAACATGATTTGTTATAACTCAACTCTATAATTAAATTATCTAATCATATTCAATTTGCAATTTTATATTAACAAAAGCAAAAAAAAAGACCAACTGATATGTGCACCCGGTTGGGGTTCGAACCCACAAAATATGTTTGCACGGTATGAAATCTAAAATGTCAGCGCTCTAACCAACTGAGGTATCACGCCTTGATACATTGAATATGGATGAAACTAATGTGTGAATTTGGCAACAGCTGCGTGTTTCGCACCCTGTCGTTCCGTCCTTGGTCAATTCGCTCCGAGTCGATTCGGCCTTGATTGTTTTCTCCGGGCATTTTCATCCCAATTTTTATATGAATATAAAATTCAACATTAAACGCCTTTTAACAAGAATATCTAAGCTAAAATAATTATTTTTTCGGCGATTGTAACTAACCACGTTGCAATTTGCACAGACATGCATGACAGTATGACTGAATTTAATATTTAATTATGGAAAATAAACAGAAATCAGTGATTAAGTTTAGATATCATGAACCAAAAACAGCATTTAAAGTCCTAACAACTCTTAACTAATTAAGAGTGATTGATTCCAAAAAAACTGATTGGAACTCGCAACAGCCGTTATCTAATTTTGACTACAATGTCAATGTAATGTTTTGCTTGTCTAGCCTAAAATATTGATAACTCGTTTTCCAAATTGTTGTTAGTGTATTATGAACAACAAATCTTTTAATGAACAATACATATTGCTACATAATGAAACTATTCGCGTAGGATTTTCTATATAAAAAATATAAAAAGTGCAAATTTAATTAAAGAAAAGAACACTATCGTTTATATATATGCAAATACGCAACTTGATAATGAAATTATCTAATCACATTTGATTTCGACTATTAAATTAACTTAAATAAAAAAAAGGTTAACTGTAATATGCAGTCGGCTGGGATTGGATCCCACAAAATATGTTTAGACAGCATGAAACCTAAACGTCAGCGCACTTATCAACTGATCTACCGCGCATTGATAAATTGAAGCGCGATACAATTTTACCTACAATGTGAATATAATGTTTTGCTTGTTTAGCCTCACAATATATAACTTGTTTTCCAAATTGGTGTGATTGTAGTCTGGACATCCAATTAGAAGCAATTAAAATTAATACTTAATGAATGATTCGCGTTGAATTTATTTAAAGAACATGTAAAAGGTACACTTTTAATTAAAGAAAAAAACATGATTTGTTATAACGCAATTCTATAATCAAATTATTTTATCATATTCAATTTGCAATATTAAATTAACAAAAGCAAAAAAAAGGCTACTGATATCTGCACTCGGTTGGGATTCGAACCCACAAAAAAATATTTCCACGGCATGAAATCTAAAATGTCAGCTCTCTAACCAACTGAGCTATCACGGCATGTTAAGTGTAAACTTTATAAAACTAATGTGTTAATTTGGAAACAGTAACGTGTTTCGCACCCTGTCGTTCCGTCCTTGGTCGATTCGCTCCGAGTCGTTTCGTCCTTGATTGTTTTCACCGGGAATTTTCGTCCCAATTATTATATAAATTTAAACTTGCAAAATTTCAATTTAAAAATATCTACGCTAAAATAAATATTTTTTCGGCGATTGTAATTGACAACGTTGCAATTTGCACAGAAATGCATGACAATGTGACTCTATTTAATACTTAATTGTGGTAAATAAACAGACAACAGCGATTAAAGTTATGATATCATGAAGAAAAAAACCTCATTTAAAGTCCCAACAAATCAAAACTAATAACGAGTGATTGATTCCAGAAAACTCTTTGGAACTCACTATAGCCTTTATGTAATTTTGACTGCAATGTGAATCTAATGTTTTGCTTGTCTAGCCTAAAAAAGTTAAAGCTATTTTCCAAATTGTTCTGAGTGTATTATTAACAACAAATAAGTCAATGAACAATAAATATTACTACATAATGAATGATTCGCGTAGGATTTGTATAAACACAATTATTAAATTTGCAAATTTAATTAAAGAAAAGAACATGATCAATATTATATGCGCAAACGCAACTTGATAATTAAATTATGTTATTATATTTCATTTCCAATATGAGCATAAATTAAATAAAAACGGTCAACTGTGCTGTGCAGTCGGCAGGGATTCAAACCCACAAAATATGTTTCGACAGCTATATATAATTCGGTTTCCAAACTGTTGTGAGTGTAGTCTGGACATCCAGTCAGTTGATAAGCAATTTAAATTAATACTTAATGAATGATTCGCGTTGAATTTATTTAAAGAACATATAAAATGTACACATTTAATGAAAGAAAATAACATGATTTGTTAGAACTCAACTCTATAATTAAATTATCTAATCATATTCAATTTGCAATATTATAGTAACAAAAGCAAAAAAAAGGACCAACTGATATGTGCACCCGGTTGGGGTTCGAACCCACAAAATATGTTTGCACGGTATGAAATATAAAATGTCAGCGCTCTAACCAACTGAGCTATCACGCCTTGATAAATTGGAGATGGACGAAACTAATATGTGAATTTGGCAACAGCAGCGTGTTTCGCACCTTGTCGTTCCGTCCTTGGTCAATTCGCTCCGAGTCGATTCGGCCTTGATTGTTTTCTCCGGGCATTTTCATCCCAATTTTTATATGAATATAAAATTCAACATTAAACGCCTTTTAACAAGAATATCTACGCTAAAATAATTATTTTTTCGGCGATTGTAACTAACCACGTTGCAATTTGCACAGAAATGCATGACAGTATGCCTTAATTTAATATTTAATTATGGAAAATAAACAGAAATCAGTGATTAAGTTTAGATATCATGAACTAAAAACAGCATTTAAAGTCCTAACAACTCAAAACTAATTAAGAGTGATTGATTCCAAAAAAACTGTTTGGAACTCGCAACAGACGTTATCTAACTTTGGCTACAATGTCAATGTAATGTTTTGCTTGTCTAGCCTAAAATATTGATAACTCGTTTTCCAAATTGTTGTTAGTGTATTATGAACAACAAATCTTTTAATGAACAATACATATTGCTACATAATCAAACTATTCGCGTAGGATTTTCTATATACAAAATATAAAAAGTGCAAATTTAATTAAAGAAAAGAACATTATCTTTTATATATATGCAAATACGCAACTTGATAATGAAATTATCGAATCATATTTGATTGCGAATATTAAATTACCTTAAAGAAAAAAAGGTCAGCTGTCATGTGCAATCGGCTGGGATTGGATCCCGCAAAATATGTTTCGACAGCATGAAACCTAAACGACAGCGCACTTACCAATTGATCTACCGCGCTTTGATGAATTGAAGCGCGATACAATTTTAACTACAATGTGAATATAATGTTTTGCTTATTTAGCCTCACAATATATAACTTGTTTTCCAAATTGGTGTGATTGTAGTCTGGACATCCAATTAGAAGCAATTAAAATTAATACTCGCGTATTAATTCGCGTTGAATTTTTTAAATGATCATGTAAAAGGTACACTTTTAATTAAAGAAAAGAACATGATTTGTTATCACTCAATTCTATAATCAAATTATCTTATCATATTCAATTAGCAATATTAAATTAACAAAAGCAAAAAAAGCCAACTGATATGTGCACTCGGTTGGGGTTCGAACCCACAAAATATGTTTGCACGGAATGAAATCTTAAATGTCAGCGCTCTAACCAACTGAGCTATCACGCCTTGATAAATTGAAGATTGATGAAACTAATATGTGAATTTGGCAACAGCAGCGTGTTTCGCACCATGTCGTTCCGTAATTTGTCAATTCGCTCCGAGTCGATTCGGCCTTGAGTGTTTTCTCCGGGCATTTTCATCCCAACTTTTATATGAATATAAAATTCAACAATAAACGCCTTTTAACAAGAATATATACGCTAAAATAATTATTTTTTTCGGCGATTGTAGCTAACCACGTTGCAATTTGCACAGAAATGCATGACAATATGACTTAATTTAATATTTAATTATGGAAAATAAACAGCAATCAGTGATTAAGTTTAGATATCATGAACTAAAAACAGCATTTAAAGTCCTAACAACTCAAAACTAATTAAGAGTGATTGATTTAAAAAAAACTGTTTGGAACTCGCAACAGCCGTTATGTTATTTTGACTACAATGTCAATGTAATGTTTTGCATGTCTAGCCTAAAATATTGATAACTCGTTTTCCAAATTGTTGTTAGTGTATTATGAACAACAAATCTTTTAATGAACAATACATATTGCTACATAATCAAACTATTCGCGTAGGATTTTCCATAAAAATTATATAAAAAGTGCAAATTTAATTAAAGAAAAGAACATTATCGTTTATATATATGCAAATACGCACCTTGATAATGATATTATCGAAGCATATTTGATTTCGAATATTAAATTAATTTAAAGAAAAAAAGGCCAACTGTAATGTGCAGTCGGCTGGGATTGGATCCCACAAAATATGTTTCCACAGCATGAAACCTAAACGTCAGCGCACTTACCAACTGATCTACCCCGACTTGATGAATTGAAGCGCGATACAATTTTAACTACAATGTGAATATAATGTTTTGCTTATTTAGCCTCACAATATATAACTTGTTTTCCAAATTGGTGTGATTGTAGTCTGGACATCCAATTAGAAGCAATTAAAATTAATACTCGCGTATTAATTCGCGTTGAATTTATTGAAAGATCATGTAAAAGGTACACTTTTAATAAAAGAAAAGAACATGATTTGTTATAACTCAATTCTATAATCAAATTATCTTATCATATTCAATTTGCAATATTAAATTAACAAAAGCAAAAAAAGGCAACTGATATGTGCAATCGGTTGGGATTCGAACCCACAAAAAATGTTTCCACGGCATGAAATCTAAAATGTCAGCGCTCTAACCAACTGAGCTATCACGGCTTCATAAGTGTAAACTTTATAAAACGAATGTGTTAATTTGGCAACAGTAACGTGTTTCGCACCCTGTCGTTCCGTCCTTGGTCGATTCGCTCCGAGTCGTTTCGTCCTTGATTGTTTTCACCGGGAATTTTCGTCCCAATTATTATATAAATATAAAATTGCAAAATTCCAATTTAAATGTCTGTTTACAAAAATATCTACGCTAAAATAATTATTTTTTCGGCGATTGTAAATGACAACGTTGCAATTTGCACAGAACTCCATGACAATGTGACTCTATTTAATACTTAATTGTGGTAAATAAACAGACAACAGTGATTAAAGTTATCATATCATGAAAAAAAAAAAAATTACTTAAAATCCCAACAAATCAAAACTAATAACGAGTTATTCATTCCAGAAAACTGTTTGGTTCTAAAAAAGGTCAACTGTGCTGTGCAGTCGGCATGGATTCAAACCCACAAAATATGTTTCGACAGCTATATATAACTCGGTTTCTAAACTGTTGTGAGTGTAGTCTGGACATCCAGTCAGTTGATAAGCAATTTATATTAATACTTAATGAATTATTCGTGTTGAATTTATTTAAAGAACATTTAAAATGTACACATTTAATAAAAGAAATGGACATGAATTGTTATAACTCAACTCTATAATTAAATTATCTAATCATATTCAATTTGCAATATTATATTCACAAAAGCAAAAAAAAAAAAAGACCAACTGATATGTGCACCCGGTTGGGGTTCGAACCCACAAAATATGTTTGACGGTAGTTTTAACCTAAATGAAGAGCATCTGGTTGGAAAGGCTCTTAAGGCAATGAATATTTTGCTTACTAAATGTAAAATGTATGACTTAAAACCAAAATTATTATGTCAATTGTTTGATTCGTTTGTAGGTTCAATTTTAAGCTATGGGTCTGAACTTTGGGGTCACACCAGAAGTAAAGAAATTGAAAGAATTCATTTGAAATTTTGTAAACGATTGTTAAATGTTCCTTCTAATACCTGCACCGCCGCTGTCTACGGTGAACTGGGCAGATACCCCCTGTATATAAGCAGATATGTTCGTATTGTCAAGTATTGGCTTAAAATTGTATCCACGGATAACATTATTTTAAAACGTGTATATGTTCAAGCTGTAGCTGATTGTGACTATGGTAATCGTAACTGGGTATTTCAGTTGAGAAAATTGTTAAACGATTACGGATTATCTTTTGTATTTGATAATGTACATTCCATAGATGTTAAAACATATATAAGTACCTTTAAAAATAGAGTAATTGATGCATTTAAACAGGAATGGTTTAATTTACTCGAGAATAGTTCGATGCTGGATGTTTATAGACAATTCAAAACTTCTATAGAATATGAAATATATTTAAATGTTGTCCCGAGAAGCCTAAGGTTTTATCTGTGTAGATTGAGAATGTCTGCTCATCCTTTACGGATTCAGACCGGTAGATATAATAGAAATAATACACCTAGAAATGAAAGATACTGTTTATATTGTTTACAAAATAACAAGTTTGACGTCGAAGACGAATATCACTTTATTTGTATTTGTCCCTGCTTTTCTGATCTAAGAAATAAATATGTTAAACTAAAATACCGTGCACGCCCATCGGTTTTTAAATATGTCCAATTGTTGAAAACTAATAATAGAACTGAACTTATAAATCTTTGTATGTTTTTAAAAGAAGCTTTGAGTGTACGTTCTGCATTCCATAACACTTTTGCCTAAATGCTCATCTCCATTGCAAACATGTTTAGTCTTATATATTTCAGATAGCAAATAAAATACATATATACAAGTATATACAAGTATGTTAGGTTAATGTGGTATATATTGAATAACTAATTTTAAATATATTATTTAATATCCAAAATATTGTTAACCCATGCATTTCACGTTGACATTGTATTTATATTATTTTATGTGTTGTAGACGATGTACAATGTACAAGTCTGAAATAAAATATCTATCTATCTATCTATGAAATTTAAAATGTCAGCGCTCTAACCAACTGATCTATCGCGCCTTGCTAAATTGAAGATGGATGAAACTAATGTGTGAATTTAACAACAGCTGCGGGTTTCGCACCCTGTCGTTCCGTCTTTGGTCAATTCTCCCCGAGTTGATTCGGCCTTGATTGTTTTCTCCGGGCATTTTCATCCCAATTTTTATATGAATATAAAATTCAACATTAAACGCCTTTTAACAAGAATATCTACGCTAAAATAATTATTTTTTTCGGCGATTGTAGCTAACCCCGTTGCAATTTGCTCAGAAATGCATGACAATATGACTTAATTTAATATTTAATTATGGAAAATATACAAAAATCAGTGATTAAGTTTAGATATCATAAACTAAAAACAGCATTTAAAGTCCTAACAACTCAAAACTAATTAAGAGTTATTGATAAAAAAAAAATGCTTGGAACTTGCAACAGCCGTTATGTTATTTTAACTACAATGTCAATGTAATGTTTTGCATGTCTAGCCTAAAATATTGATAACTCGTTTTCCAAATTGTTGTTAGTGTATTATGAACAACAAATCTTTTAATGAACAATACATATTGCTACATAATCAAACTATTCGCGTAGGATTTTCTACAAAAATAATATAAAAAGTGCAAATTTAATTAAAGAAAAGAACATTATCGTTTATATATATGCAAATACGCAACTTGATAATGATATTATCTAATCATATTTGATTTCGAATATTAAATTAATTTAAAGAAAAAAAGGCCAACTGTAATGTGCAGTCGGCTGGGATTGGATCCCACAAAATATGTTTCGACAGCATGAAACCTAAACGTCAGCGCACTTACCAACTGATCTACCGCGCCTTGACGAATTGAAGCGCGATACAATTTAAACTACAATGTGAATCTAATGTTTTGCTTGTTTAGCCTCACAATATATAACTTGTTTTCCAAATTGCGGTGATTGTAGTCTGGACATCCAATTAGAAGCAATTAAAATTGATACTCGCGTATTAATTCGCGTTGAATTTATTGAAAGATCATGTAAATGGTACACTTTTAATAAAAGAAAAGAACATGATTTGTTATAACTCAATTCTATAATCAAATTATCTTATCATATTCAATTTGCAATATTAAATTAACAAAAGCAAAAAAAGGCAACTGATATGTGCACTCGGTTGGGATTCGAACCCACAAGAAATGTTTCCACGGCATGAAATCTAAAATGTCAGCGCTCTAACCAACTGAGCTATCACGGCTTCATAAGTGTAAACTTTATAAAACGAATGTGTTAATTTGGCAACAGTAACGTGTTTCGCACCCTGTCGTTTCGTCCTTGGTCGATTCGCTCCGAGTCGTTTCGTCCTTGATTGTTTTCACCGGGAATTTTCGTCCCAATTATTATATAAATATAAAATTGCAAAATTCCAATTCAAATGCCTGTTAACAAAAATATCTACGCTAAAATAATAATTTTTTTCGGAAATTGTTATTGACAACGTTGCACTTTGCACAGAAATGCATGACAATGTGACTCAATTTTAATACTTAATTGTGGTAAATAAACAGACAGCAGCGATTAAAGTTATTATATCATGAAGAAAAAAAAAACGTCATTTAAAGTCCCAACAAATCAAAACTAATAACGAGTGATTGATTCCAGAAAGCTGTTTGGAACTCGCTATAGCCTTTATGTAATTTTTACTACAATGTGAATCTAATGTTTTGCTTGTCTAGCCTAAAAAATTTAAAACTATTTTCCAAATTGTTCTGAGTGTATTATTAACAACAAATAAGTCAATGAACAATAAATATTACTACATAATGAATGATTCGCGTAGGATTTTTATAAACACAATTATTAAATTTGCAAATTTAATTAAAGAAAAGAACATGATCCATATTGTATGCGCAAACGCAACTTGATAATTAAATTATGCTATTATATTTTATTTCCAATATGAGCATAAATTAAATAAAAAAGGTCAACTGTGCTGTGCAGTCGGCAGGGATTAAAACCCACTAAATATGTTTCGACAGCTATATATAACTCGGTTTCCAAACTGTTGTGAGTGTAGTCTGGACATTCAGTCAGTTGATAAGCAATTTATATTAATACTTAATGAATGGTTCGCGTTGAATTTATTTAAAGAACATTTGAAATGTACACATTTAATGAAAGAAAAGAACATGATTTGTTATAACTCAACTCTGTAATTAAATTATCTAATCATATTCAATTTGCAATATTATATTACAAAAACCAAAAAAAAAAGACAAACTGATATGTGCACCCGGTTGGGGTTCGAACCCACAAAATATGTTTGCACGGTATGAAATCTAAAATGTCAGCGCTCTAACCAACTGAGCTATCACGCCTTGATAAATTGAAGATGGATGAAACTAATGTGTGAATTTGGCAACAGCAGCGTGTTTCGCACCTTGTCGTTCCGTCCTTTGTCAATTCGCTCCGAGTCGATTCGGCCTTGATTGTTTTCGCCGGGCATTTTCATCCCAATTTTTACATCAATATAAAATCAACATTAAACGCCTTTTAACAAGAATATCTACGCTAAAATAATGATTTTTTTCGGCAATTTTAACTTACCAAAAAAACTGATTGGAACTCGCAACTGCCGTTATCTAACTTTGACTACAATGTCAATGTAATGTTTTGCATGTCTAGCCTAAAATATTGATAACTCGTATTCCAAATTGTTGTTAGTGTATTATGAACAACAAATCTATTAATGAACAATACATATTGCTACAATCAAACTATTCGCGTCGGATTTTCTACAAAAATAATATAAAAAGTGCAAATTTAATTAAAGAAAAGAACGTTATCGTTTATATATATGCAAATACGCAACTTGATAATGATATTATCTAATCATATTTGATTTCGAATATTAAATTAATTTAAAGAAAAAAAGGCCAACTGTAATGTGCAGTCGGCTGGGATTGGATCCCACAAAATATGTTTCGACAGCATGAAACCTAAACGTCAGCGCACTTACCAACTGATCTACCGCGCCTTGACGAATTGAAGCGCGATACAATTTTAACTACAATGTGAATATAATGTTTTGCTTGTTTAGCCTCACAATATATAACTTGTTTTCCAAATTGGTGTGATTGTAGTCTGGACATCCAATTAGAAGCAATTAAAATTAATACTCGTGTATTAATTCGCGTTGAATTTATTGAAAGATCATGTAAAAGGTACACTTTTAATAAAAGAAAAGAACATGATTTGTTATAACTCAATTCTATAATCAAATTATCTTATCATATTCAATTTGCAATATTAAATTAACAAAAGCAAAAAAAGGCAACTGATATGTGCACACGGTTGGGATTCGAACCCACAAGACATGTTTCCACGGCATGAAATCTAAAATGTCAGCGCTCTAACCAACTGAGCAATCACGGCTTCTTAAGTGTAAACTTTATGAAACTAATGTGTTAATTTGGCAACAGTAACGTGTTTCGCACCCTGTCGTTCCGTCCTTGGTCGATTCGCTCCGAGTCGTTTCGTCCTTGATTGTTTTCACCGGGAATTTTCGTCCCAATTATTATATAAATATAAAATTGCAAAATTCCAATTTAAATGCCTGTTAACAAAAATATCTACGCTAAAATAATTATTTTTTCGGCGATTGTAATTGACAACGTTGCAATTTGCACAGAAATGCATGACAATGTGACTCTATTTAATACTTAATTGTGGTAAATAAACAGACAACAGTGTTTAAAGTTATGATATCATGAAGAAAAAAAAAACGTCATTTAAAGACCCAACAAATCAAAATTAATAACGAGTGATTGATTCCAGAAAACTGTTTGGAACTCGCTATAGCCTTTATGTAATTTTGACTTCAATGTGAATCTAATGTTTTGCTTGTCTAGCCTAAAAAATTTAAACTATTTTCCAAATTGTTCTGAGTGTATTATTAACAACAAATAAGTCAATGAACAATAAATATTACTACCTAATGAATGATTCGCGTAGGATTTTTATAAACACAATTATTAAATTTGCAAATTTAATTAAAGAAAAGAACATGATCAATATTGTATGCGCAAACGCAACTTGATAATTAAATTATGTTATTATATTTTATTTCCAATATGAGCATAAATTAAATAAAAAAGGTCAACTGTGCTGTGCAGTCGGCAGGGATTAAAACCCACTAAATATGTTTCGACAGCTATATATAACTCGGTTTCCAAACTGTTGTTAGTGTAGTCTGGACATCCAGTCAGTTGATAAGCAATTTATATTAATACTTAATGAATGGTTCGCGTTGAATTTATTTAAAGAACATTTGAAATGTACACATTTAATGAAAGAAAAGAACATGATTTGTTATAACTCAACTCTATAATTAAATTATCTAATCATATTCAATTTGCAATATTATATTACAAAAAGCAAAATAAAAAAGACCAACTGATATGTGCACCCGGTTGGGGTTCGAACCCACAAAATATGTTTGCACGGTATGAAATCTAAAATGTCAGCGCTCTAACCAACTGAGCTATCACGCCTTGATAAATTGAAGATGAATGAAACTAATGTGTGAATTTGGCTACAGCAGCGTGTTTCGCACCCTGTCGTTCCGTCCTTGGTCAATTCGCTCCGAGTCGATTCGGCCTTGATTGTTTTCTCCGGGCATTTTCATCCCAATTTTTATATGAATATAAAATTCAACATTAAACGCCTTTTTAACAAGAATATCTACGCTAAAATAATAATAACCACGTTGCCATTTGCACAGCAAAGCATGACAATATGACTTAATTTAATATTTAATTATGGAAAATAAACAGAAATCAGTGATTAAGTTTAGATATCATAAAATAAAAACTGCATTTAAAGAACAGAACAGAACAGAACTTTTATTGGTGACTTGCACAAAAGTACATCGTCAAAGCAAATTCAGTACAAATAAACAATTATATGTCACATAATAAGTTAAAAGGCTTAGAAAGTAGATACCATACAATACAGTCTTTTGAGAAAATAAGAAAAAAAGAAAGGAAAAAGAGAGTGAACAAAATCAATGAATAGCTAATAGCGTGGAATTTCTAAGAAGCAACGCCTGCTTTAAAAATCTAGCAACATTAAGCAATACAGTTCTATTTTGCGTATTGATTAATTAAAGAAATTTAAGCATTGAAGGTTTCTTAAAATAATAACGGGATAAAAATTTCTTTCTTAAATCTTCGAATAAAGGGCATATACACATAAAATGATATTCGTCTTCAATATCATTTTTATTGCATAATAAGCAAAAACGTTGATTTCTGTCAATTCTATTCCTACTATACCGGCCTGTTTGAATTCGGAGGGGATGTTCTGACAGTCTAAGCCTCGTGAAGAAGCATCTTAGATTATGTGGTAAGGTATCAAGATAAGTTTCATATTCAAATCTGTGTTTAATATGTTTATAGTTTTCGAGTGCGGCATTTCTTTCTATCCCCACTGACCATTGTTGTATAAATACTTCAATAACACGCTGTTTAAACATCGGAAGAAACGAAGTAACATCAACATTTGCACAATTGTCAAAAACATATGAAAAACCGTGATCATTTAACAATTTTTTTACATTGGAAACCCAATTTGGTAACCCTTTCTCACAATCTAGAAGGGCTTGGTGGTATACTGTTTTCAATATAATATTATCAGTGTGTAATAATTTACACCAATATTTTATAATTTTAACATATCTTGAAATATACAAAGGGTAACGGCCCAATTCGCCATAAACACCAACAGATGATGCATTTGTTTTAATTTGAAGAATTTGTTTACAACATTTAAGATGAATTCGTTCTATCTCTTTCGACTTTGAATTCCCCCATACCTCTGAAGCATATCCTAAAATCGACCCAACAAAAGCATCAAATAATTGACATAACAATTTGGGCTTCAATTGATAACGTTTACAATTATTAAGTAAAACATGTAATGCCTTTATAGCTTTTCCGGCCAGGTATTCCTGGTTAAGACTGAAGTTACCCGTATAATTGAACACAGTACCTAGGTAGTTAAAATCATTAACCACTTCTATAGGCTTGTCATCATATACCCAATGTTCGTTTGGAAATAGTTTACCTCGCTTACGAAAAACCATTATTTTTGTTTTATCAGTATTAACTTTAAGACCCCATTTGTCACAGTAAGTTTTTAAACAATTCAAATTCTCTTGTAACTCAAGTGGTGTTTTGGCAAAATTGGCCATATCGTCAGCAAACAACAAAAGAATAATAACAATGTCATCAAGAAGCAATCCCGAATCAACATTATTTTGCAAATAAACTCAACATCTTCAACAAATAAGGAGAAAAGTAGAGGGGAAATAACCTCCCCTTGCCTCAAACCAACGGCGCAATCGAAAAAATCAGTGTAGCTATTACATACTTTAACACAAGATTTAACTTTCTGGTACATGTCCCGTATAACTCTTAATAATTTACCTTGGATTCCGGTCTTGTAAAGCTTTAACCATAGCGCATTCCTATATATAGAATCAAAACATTTAAACATGTCCACATATACAACATACAGACGTTTGTTATCATTTAAATATTTCTGAACTAAAGACATTAATACAAAAATAGCATCAACAGTGCTGCACCCTTTGCGAAATCCGAATTGCGCGTCCGAAATTTTACTGTTGTTATTACAAAAACTTTCGACACGTTTATTTATGACTGTAGTAAACAATTTCGATAAACAACTGAGCAACGTTATACCCCTATAATTATTAACAGTATTTAAGTCACCTTTTTTGTGGACAGGAACAATAACTCCCTCGGTCCATTTATCTGGAAAATAGCCAGAGTTCAATATCGCATTGAATAAATCGCAAACGTGGGATGAAATTATATCGATACTTTCAATAAAATATTCATTTAATAAGTAATCACTGCCAGAAGATTTTCCGCACTTTAAAGATTTAACCGCGTTCAAGATTTCATGAATCGTGATTTCGCTATCCAATTCCGGAAACGTACGATTCGGGGCATCAAAATCATGATTATTACAGAACTGCTCCGCGTCTTGATTCGAACAGTGTGAGATATCGTTACTAAGGGACGAAAAATATTGATAGAAGCTTTCTAATGTAATCTCGTTGTTTCGTGTTGATTTTTTCTTTTTAAAATATTTCCAGAACTCTTTCGGTTTACAGTGTTTTAACTTTTCTATGTCGTTTAAGTTTTTATTGTTAAAAATGCGCTTTTTCTTGTTTAATAAATTCTTATATTCCTTTTTTAATTGACAAAGACGTTCACGGTTATGTACAGAATGACATTTGTTAAAAACACCGAGTGCATGTAAATATCGATTTTGGGCGTTAATACAATCGAGATCAACCAGTCAGCGTCATGCGGACGGCGTCTCTCGTTATTAGCATTAAAGTTACACTTCACTTGCTTAGAAAACAAAGGATCCGCAACATTCCGTAATATCGACGTAAATTCATTTAAAAGGTTATTCACTGATGGTCGGCTTGTAATATCAATGTTATTAATATCCGTTAATCTATTTAACTCGGGTAATTTGGCTATCAGTGCCGAGCGAAATAGATCTCGTTTCTCTGCGTTCCATTTAAATTGGACAAACTGTTCGGACGACGATACCCGATTATCGATTTTACATAGTAAAGACAATTTTAACGGTGTATGATCGCTGCAAACATTTAGATCCTCTATAGTAAAACTATTTATCATCGAAAAATTACATTCCTTCGTGAGTAAATAATCTATCACCGATGCGCCTTGTTGTGAAACAAACGTAAAACGATCAGTATTATAAAATCTACCGTTAAGAATTCGCACGTTCGTTACCTTGCACATATCAAGAAGTTTAACCCCGTGACTATTAGGAGTTTTATCCGGCGAGGCCCGTAACAAGGGGACATCTGCAACATAATCATAATCATTAATGTAATCAATATTTTTATCTTGAATAATGTAATCAAATTTTGTTCCTACTCTGCTATTAAAATCTCCTGCAACATAAACCGTTCCTAAATTATCATAAAAGTTTATATCTGATTCAAGGACCTCAAATAGATCTATATTATTTATAGTGTAAGCTGGCAAATCTATTCCCCAAATATACGTTCCACAAATATATACATCCTGATCAAAATGAAAAAATGCATGGTCAACTTTGATCCAAATAATGGTATCCAAATGGTTACAAATAACTTCAATACCCTTGCTTATATTATCTTTAAGATAGAGAACAATACCGCCACTAGAACGTTTAGCATTACGGTTTTGAAATTTTCTAAAAAAGTTAAAGCTGGTGTATCCTTCTATTTCAATATCACTTTTGCTATTTGTCCAGGATTCATACAAAAAAACTATATCACAAGTATTAATTGTTTTAAGGAAATCGTCACTTTCCTTTTTGCTGCTTGTTAGTCCATGAATATTCCACGACAGGATGTGGAGTTCATCCCCTTGGAATTCCTAATCCCGCACTGGTTTCCCCTCAACGAATAGAGTGTCATAAGCAATCCACGCAGATTTACCGTCTTTGCGAGCCTCCTTCATCTTCGGGATCAGCTTCCGGCGTTTGTCAATAACTTCCTTTGGAAATTGTTCACTCACATAAAATTGAGTACCCTTCAGCGCTGGCCCCTGCCGTCTGACCAGTTCACGTTCCTTGTAGAATGTAAATTTGGCGACGATGTTGCGAGGTTTGCCTCCGACCCTTGCGCCCATCCTGTGGACTCTCTCGAACCCAATCTTATCCGCTATATCTTTAGCTAGTTTCATTTTTTCATGTAGGATCGTCCGGATCGTACTTTCTGCATCTTCGACGTCACCGGCGCGTGGTTCCGGGATGCCTCCAAATACCAAGTTGTTCCTCATAGACTGGGACTGTAAATATACTACGTCTTCCTGCAAACTACTTCTCTGCTTTTCTAACTCCGTAACCTTACTATTGACCATACCAACTGCAAAGTCTATACTCTCGGCCTTTTCCTCGACTCTAGCAACTTGTTCCCCTAACTTCCGGTTTCTCTCATCGACAACTACCCACAATCGTTTCGGTTCTGACTCAAAGCTACTGACCTTTCTTTCTACCTCGTCAAGAATCTTCAATCTTCTCTCTATCCCATCCATTCTGGTGTCTATCTTCTTCAAATACTCGAGCAACTCACTGTTCGTAGGTTCCCCCATGGTTGAGTATTGCAGTTGGCACGACTCACTTACACCACTTGAGTTTAAATTTCCTCGGAACACATCATTGTCCACATCTAAGAAAGGTACACACTCCTTTTCATATAATACAGCGTTTGTTTCACTCAAAATATCACTCACCGACACGCATTTAAAGTCCTAACAACTCAAAACTAATTAAGAGTGATTGATTCCAAAAAAACTGATTGGAACTCGCAACAGCCGTTATCTAACTTTGACTACAATGTCAATGTAATGTTTTGCTTGTCTAGCCTAAAATATTCATAACTCGTTTTCCAAATTGTTGTTAGTGTATTATGAACAACAAATCTTTTAATGAACAATACATATTGCTACATAATGAAACTATTCGCGTAGGATTTTCTATATAAACAATATAAAAAGTGCAAATTTAATGAAAGAAAAGAACATTATCGTTTATAAATATGCAAATACGCAACTTGATAATGAAATTATGTAATCATATTTGATTTCGAACATTAAATTAACTTAAAGAAAAAAAGGTCAACTGTAATGTGTAGTCGGCTGGGATTGGATCCCACAAAATATGTTTCGACAGCATGAAACATAAACGTCAGCGCACTTACCAACAGATCAACCGCGCCTTGATGAGTTGCCGCGCGATGCAATTTTAACTACAGTGTGAATATGTTTTGCTTCCTTAGCCTCACAATATATAATTTGTTTTCCAAATTGGTGTGATTGTAGTCTGGACATCCAATTAGAAGCAATTAAAATTAATACTTAATGAATGATTCGCGTTGAATGTATTTAAAGAACATGTAAAAGGTACAGTTTTAATTAAAGAAAAGAACATGATTAGTTATAACTCAATTCTCTAATCAAATTATCTTATCATATTCAATTTGCAATATTAAATTAACAAAAGCAAAAAAAGCCAACTGATATGTGCACTCGGTTGGGATTCGAACCCACAAAAATGTTTCGACAGCTATATATAAATCGGTTTCCAAACTGTTGTGAGTGTAGTCCGGACATCCAGTCAGTTGATAAGCAATTTGTATTAACACTTAATGAATGATTCGCGTTGAATTTATTTAAAGAACATTTTAAATGTACACATTTAATGAAAGAAAAGAACATGATTTGTTATAACTCATCTCGATAATTTAATTATCTAATCATATTCAATTTGCAATATTATATTAACAAAAGCAAAAAAAATACCAACTGATATGTGCACCCGGTTGGGGTTCGAACCCACAAAATATGTTTGCACGGAATGAAATCTAAAATGTCAGCGCTCTAACCAACTGAGCTATCACGCCTTGATAAATTGAAGATGGATGAAACTAATGTGTGAATTTGGCAACAGCAACGTATTTCGCACCCTGTCGTTCCGTCCTTGGTCAATTCGATCCGTTTCGATTCGGCCTTGATTGTTTTCTCCGGGCATTTTTATCCCAATTTTTATATGAATATAAAATTCAACATTAAACGCCTTTTAACAAGAATATCTACGCTAAAATAATTATTTTTTTCGGCGATTGTAACTAACCTCGTTGCAATTTGGACAGAAATGCATGACAATATGACTTAATTTAATATTTAATTCTGGAAAATAGACAGAAATCGGTGATTCAGTTTAGATATCATGAACAAAAAAGAGCATTTAAAGTCCTAACAACTCAAAACTAATTAAGAGTGATTGATTCCAAAAAAACTGTTTGTAACTCGCAACAGCCGTTATCTAATTTTGACTACAATGTCAATGTAATGTTTTGCTTGCCTAGACTATAATATTGATAACTCGTTTTCCAAATTGTTGTTAGTGTATTATGAACAACAAATCTTTTAATGAAAAATACATATTGCTACATAATGAAACTATTCGCGTAGGATTTTCTATATAAAAAATATAAAAAGTGCAAATTTAATTAAAGAAAAGAACATTATCGTTTATATATATGCAAATACGCAACTTGATAATGAAATTATCTAATCATATTTGATTTCGAATATTAAATTAACTTAAAGAAAAAAAGGTCAACTGTAATGTGCAGTCGGCTGGGATTGGATGCCACAAAATATGTTTCGACAGCTTGAAACCTAAACGTCAGCGCACTTACCAACTGATCTACCGCGCCTTGATGAATTGTAGCACGATACAATTTTAACTACAATGTGAATATAATGTTTTGCTTGTTTATCCTCACAATATATAACTTGTTTTCCAAATTTGTGTGATTGTAGTCTGGACATCCAATTAGAAGCAATTAAAATTAATACTTAATGAACGATTCGCGTTGAATTTACTTAAAGAACATGTAAAAGGTACACTTTTAATTAAAGAAAACAACATGATTTGTTATAACTCAATTCTATAATCAAATTTTCTTATCGTATTCAATTAGCAATATTAAATTAACAAAAGCTAAAAAAAGCCAACTGATATGTGCACTCGGTTGGGATTCGAACCCACAAAAAATGTTTCCACGGCATGAAATCTAAAATGTCAGCGCTCTAATCAACTGAGCTATCACGGCTTCATAAGTGTAAACTTTATAAAACTAATGTGTTAATTTGGCAACAGTAACGTGTTTCGCACCCTGTCGTTCCGTCCTTGGTCGATTCGCTCCGAGTCGTTTCGTCCTTGATTGTTTTCACCGGGAATTTTCGTCCCAATTGTTATATAAATATAAAATTGCAAAATTCCAATTTAAATGCCTGTTAACAAAAATATCTACGCTAAAATAATTATTTTTTCGGCGATTGGAATTGACAACATTGCAATTTGCACAGAAACGCATGACAATGTGACACTATTTAATACTTAATTGTGGTAAATGAACAGACAACAGTGATTAAAGTTATGATATCATGAAGAAAAAAAAACGTCATTTAAAGTCCCAACAAATCAAAACTAATAACGAGTGATTGATTCCAGAGAACTGTTTGGAACTCGCTAAAGCCTTTATGTAATTTTGACTACAATGTGAATCTAATGTTTTGCTTGTCTAGCCTAAAGAAGTTAAAACTATTTTCCAAATTGTTCTGAGTGTATTATTAACAACAAATAAGTCAATGAACAATAAATATTACTACATAATGAATGATTCGCGTAGGATTTTTATAAACACAATTATTAAATTTGCAAATTTAATTAAAGAAAAGAACATGATCAATATTGTATGCGCAAACGCAACTTGATAATTAAATTATGTTATTATATTTCATTTCCAATATGAGCATAAATTAAACAAAAATGGTCAACTATGCTGTGCAGTCGGCAGGGATTCAAACCCACAAAATATGTTTCGACAGCTATATATAACTCGGTTTCCAAACTGTTCTGAGTGTAGTCTGGACATTCAGTCAGTTGACAAGCAATTTATATTAATACTTAATGAATGATTCGCGTTGAATTTATTTAAAGAACATTTAAAATCTACACATTTAATGAAAGAAAAGAACATGATTTGTTATAACTCAACTCTATAATTAAATTCTCTAATCAAATTCAATTTGCAATATTATATTACAAAAAGCAAAAAAAAAAAGACCAATTGATATGTGCATCCGGTTGGGGTTCGAACCCACAAAATATGTTTGCACGGCATGAAATCTAAAATGTCAGCGCACTAACCAACTGAGCTATCGCGCCTTGATAAATTGAAGATGGATGAAACTAATGTGTGAATTTGGCAACAGCTGCGTGTTTCGCACCCTGTCGTTCCGTCCTTGGTCAATTCTCTCCGAGATGATTCGGCCTTGATTGTTTTCTCCGGGCATTTTCATCCCAATTTTTATATAAATATAAAATTCAACATTAAAACGCGTTTTAACAAGAATATCTACGCTAAAATAATTATTTTTTTCGGCGTTTGTAACTAACCACGTTGCAATTTGCACAGAAATTCATGACAATATGACTTAATTTAATATTAAATTATGGAAAATAAACAGAAATCAGTGATTAAGTTTAGATATCATGAACTAAAAACAGCATTTAAAGTCCTAACAACACTAAACTAATTAAGAGTGATTGATTCCATAAAAACTGTTTGGAACTCGCAACAGCCGTTATCTTATTTTGACTACAATGTCAATGTAATGTTTTGCTTGTCTAGTATAAAATATTGATAACTCGTTTTCCAAATTGTTGATAGTGTATTATGAACAACAAATCTTTTAATGAACAATACATATTGCTACATAATGAAACTATTCGCGTAGGATTGTCTATATAACAAATATAAAAAGTGCAAATTTAATTAAAGAAAAGAACATTATCGTTTATATATATGCAAATACGCAACTTCATAATGAAATTATCTAATCATATTTGATTTCGAATATTAGATTAACTTAAAGAAAAAAAGGTCAACTGTAATGTGCAGTCGGCTGGGATTGGATCCCACAAAATATGTTTCGACAGCTTGAAACCTAAACGTCAGCGCACTTACCAACTGATCTACCGCGCCTTGATGAATTGAAGCGCGATACAATTTTAACTACAATTTGAATATAATGTTTTGCTTGTTTAGCCTCACAATATATAACTTGTTTTCCAAATTGGTGTGATTGTAGTCAGGACATCCAATTAGAAGCAATTAAAAGTAATCCTTAATGAATGATTCCCGTTGAATGTATTTAAAGAACATGTAAAAGGTACAGTTTTAATTCAAGAAAAGAACATGATTTGTTATAACTCAATTCTATTATCAAATTATATTATCATATTCAATTTGCAATATTAAATTAACAAAAGCAAAAAAAAGGCAACTGATATGTGCACTCGGTTGGGATTCGAACGCACAAAAAATATTTCCACGGCATGAAATCTAAAATGTCAGCTCTCTAACCAACTGAGATATCACGGCTTCATAAATGTAAACTTTATAAAACTAATGTGTTAATTTGGCAACAGTAACGTGTTTCGCACCCTGTCGTTCCGTCCTTGGTCGATTCGCTCCGAGTCGTTTCGTCCCTGATAGTTTTCTACGGGAATTTTTGTCCCAATTATTATATAAATATGAAATTGCAAAATGCCGATTTAAATGCCTGTTAACAAAAATATCTACGCTAAAATAATTATTTTTTCGGCGATTGTAATTGACAACGTTGCAATTTGCACAGAAATGCATGACAATGTGACTCTATTTAATACTTAATTGTGGTAAATAAACAGACAACAGTGATTAAAGTTATTATATCATGAAGAAGAAAAAAAACGTCAATTAAAGTCACAACAAATCAAAACTAATAACGAGTGATTGATTCCAGAAAACTGTTTGGAACTCGCTATAGCCTTTATGGAATTTTGACTACAATGTGAATCTAATGTTTTGCTTGTCTAGCCTAAAAAAGTTAAAACTATTTGCCAAATTGTTCTGAGTGTGTTATTAACAACAAATAAGTCAATGAGCAATAAATATTACTACATAATGAATGATTCGCGTTGGATAATTTATAAACACAATTATTAAATTTGCAAATTTAATTAAAGAAAAGAACATGATCAATATTATATGCGCAAACGCAACTTGATAATTAAATTATGTTATTTTATTTCATTTCCAATATGAGCATAAATTAATTTAAAAAAGTCAACTGAGCTGAGCAGTCGGCAGGGATTCAAACCCACAAAATATGTTTCGACAGCTATATATAACTCGGTTTCCAAACTGTTGTTAGTGTAGTCTGGACATCCAGTCAGTTGATAAGCAATTTATATTAATACTTAATGAATGATTCGCGTTGAATTTATTTAAAGAACATTTACAATGTACACATTTAATGAAAGAAAAGAACATGATTTGTTATAACTCAACTCTATAATTAAATTATCAAATCATATTCAATTTGCAATATTATATTAACAAAAGCAACAAAAAAGACCAACTGATACGTGCACCCGGTTGGGGTTCGAACCCACAAAATATTTTTGCACGGTATGAAATATAAAATTTCAGCGCTCTAACCAACTGAGCTATCACGCCTTGATAAACTGAAGATGGATGAATCTAATGTGTGAATTTGGCAACAGCAGCCTGTTTCGCACCCTGTCGTTCCGTCCTTGGTCAATACATACGCAAAAAAAGAATTATTTTTTTCGGCGATTGTAACACGTTGCAATTTGCACAGAAATGCATGACAATATGATTTAATTTAATATTTAATTATGCAAAATAAACAGAAATCAGTGATTAAGTTTAGATATCATGAACTAAAAACAGCATTTAAAGTCCTAACAACATAAAACTAATTAAGAGTAATTGATTCCATAAAAACTGTTTGGAACTCGCAACAGCAGTTATCTAATTTTGACTACAATGTCAATGTAATGTTTTGCTTGTCTAGCCTAAAATATTGATAACTCGTTTTCCAAATTGTTGTTAGTGTATTATGAACAACAAATCTTTTAATGAACAATACATATTGCTACATAATGAAACTATTCGCGTAGGATTTTCTATATACAAAATATAAAAAGTGCAAATTTAATTAAAGAAAAGAACATTATCGTTTATATATATGCAAATATGATAATGAAATTATCTAATCATGTTCGATTTCGAACATTAAATTAACTTAAAGAAAAAAAGGTCTATTGTAATGTGCAGTCGGCTGGGATTGGATCCCATAAAATACGTTTCTACAGCATGAAACCTAAACGTCAGCGCACTTACCAACTGATCTACCGCGCCTTGATGAGTTGACGCGCGGTACAATTTTAACAACAATGTCAATATAATGTTTTGCTTCTTTAGCCTCACAATATATAACTTGTTTTCCAAACTGGTGTGATTGTAGTCTGGACATCCAATTAGAAGCAATTAAAATTAATACTTAATGAATGATATGCGTTGAATGTATTTAAAGAACATGTAAAAGGTACAGTTTTAATTAAAGAAAAGAACATGATTAGTTATAACTCAATTCTCTAATCAAATTATCTTATCATATTCAATTTGCAATATTAAATTAACAAAAGCAAAAAAAAAGCCAACTGATATGTGCACTCGGTTGGGATTCGAACCCACAAAAATGTTTCCACGACATAAAATCTAACATGTCAGCGCTCTAACCAACTGACCTATCACGGCTTGATAAGTGTATACTTTATAAAACGAATGTGTTAATTTGGCAGCAGTAACGTGTTTCGCACCCTGTCGTTCCGTCCTTGGTCGATTCGCTCCGAGTCGTTTCGTCCTTGATTGTTTTCACCGGCAATTTTCGTCCCAATTATTATATAAATATAAAATTGCAAAATTCCAATTTAAATGCCTGTTAACAAAAATATCTACGCTAAAATAATTATTTTTTCGGCGATTGTAATTGACAACGTTGCAATTTGCACAGAAATGCATGACAATGTGACACTATTTAATACTTAATTGTGGTAAATAAACAGACAACAGTGATTAAAGTTATGATATCATGAAGAATAAAAAAACGTCATTTAAAGTCCCAACAAATCAAAACTAATAAAGAGTGATTGATTCCAGAAAACTGTTTGGAACTCGCTATAGCCTTTATGCAATTTTGACCACAATGTCAATCTAATGTTTTGCTTGTCTAGCCTAAAAAAGTTAAAACTATTTGCCAAATTGTTCTGAGTGTATTATTAACAACAAATAAGTCAATGAACAATAAATATTAATACATAATGAATGATTCGCGAAGGATTTTTATAAACAAAATTATCAAATTTGCAAATTTAATTAAAGAACAGAACATAAGCAATATTGTATGCGCAACGGCAACTTGATAATTAAATTATGTTATTATATTTCATGTCCAATTTGAGCATAAATTAAATAAAAACGATCAACTGTGCTGTGCAGTCGGCAGGGATTCAAACCCACAAAATATGTTTCGACAGCTATATATAAATCGGTTTCCAAACTGTTGTGAGTGTAGTCCGGACATCCAGTCAGTTGATAAGCAATTTGTATTAACACTTAATGAATGATTCGCGTTGAATTTATTTAAAGAACATTTAAAATGTACACATTTAATGAAAGAAAAGAACATGATTTGTTATAACTCAACTCGATAATTAAATTATCTAATCATATTCAATTTGCAATATTATATTAACAAAAGCAAAAAAAGACCAACTGATATGTGCACCCGGTTGGGGTTCGAACCCACAGAATATGTTTGCACGGTATAAAATCTAATAAGTCAGCCCTCTAACGTGTGAGCACGTGACGCGGATTAAAGATGGACGCTTTTCTTACGAAGAAAAGTAAAACTAATAAATAAATTAACTAATTAACAAACGTAGGTCATTTCTACTAGCGGGTATGTTACAAAACTCAATATACTGTTCTGATGGATGAGTGCGTCCCATCTTTGTGTGATTTGAACAAGAAAAGAAAGTGTAGCAGTGATAACAAAAACAGTGGTATTTTAAAAAACGCGCGCATCGGTGAATCGCCTTTGTTTGACAGTGCAGACAGTGTGGAACTGAACCTGGATTTATTTACGGTTAGTGAATCTTTACACCAAGCGAATTCAGTGTTATATAATGACTCAGTGTTTTTTGAGCAATCGTTGTATCTGGATATAATCAATATGTCATCCGATTCACCGCCGATAGCCAGCACTCCAGCCCCTCAGGCGGCGGCGCCCTTAAGAACTGCAAACGAGCTGACCGGCGATGAAAATCCTACAGATGCAATCATTTCCTTCCTAAAACGAATAGAATCAAAACTGAACCACGTTGACACTCGTCTAAACACATTGGACAGTCTTGAGCAAAAGGTTAGTAAATTTGAGCTGGACCTTAAAAAATTATGGGCGTTTGTACATGATTCTAACCTAAGATTTGATGAAAAAATTTCGAGAATGGACATTCAAGTGGAAAATCTTGAATTTTCGTTAGCAACTGCGAAAAGTGATATTGACAATATGAGGAAGCAAGATTCAAAAGTGAAAGATGAACTATTATATGTGCAATCGCAAAGTATGCGGAACAATCTGATATTTGGTAACATACCGGAAGTACCAAACGAAAGGCATGAGCATACGGAAGCCGAAATAAGGTCATTTTTGGTTCAGAAGTTGAAAATTGCACAGGACATTGTAAACGACATTAAGTTCGAGCGTGTGCATCGAATGGGTAACGCAACTTACGGCCATAAAGGCGGCCAGCCGAGGAAGATAGTCGCCAAATTCACCCTGTTCAAAGACAGAGAGATGGTCCGCAGCCGCCGCAAGGAGCTCGATAAAACTGGGTTCTACATGCACGAGCAGTTTCCGCCGGAAATTGCTGCCCGGCGTCGAGCCCTCATCCCGGAACTAAAAGAGGCTAAGAAAAAGGGACATAATGCATGGTTAGCCTACGACTCCCTGATGGTAGACGGTGTTCGGAAACAGATCGTCAGGGTTCCGGAAGTTACAGGTAGAGTCTAGAGGCGCGACGAGGGCGGACTATCTGTACTGGCATGGAACATTCATGGTCTTAGTAGAACGAAACTAGAGGATAGTGCTTTTACTGACCTTATTTGTAAATATGATATCATTTTTTTATTTGAATCATGGGGCAATAAAAAATCTAAATTTGATTTGAATCAATATAAATGTTACAATTTTTATAGGAAAACTCAAAATAAAAAAGCTAAACGATGTAGTGGGGGTGTAGTTTTGTATATAAGAAACGAATTTTGCAAAGGTATTACAATTGTTAAAAATCACTTTGATACAATTATCTGGTTGAAAATAGATAAACACTTTTTTAATCTGTCTGATGATATTTACGTAGCAGGAATTTATATTTGGCCTGAAGCGTCAACTATGTATAATTTTATAAACGTTGACTTATTTGACTTATTGCAAAGCGATATTTGTGCATTTGAAACTCGTGGAAATGTATTTTTAACGGGAGATTTTAACGCCAGGGTCGGAAACGGGGATAAAACAGATTATATTACCTGTGACAAACCAATTATAGATTACGATAACGATGAATATGAACCGGATAGACCAATCAAACGAGTTTCAATGGACAAAATCCATAATAATTTTGGTATTAAATTGCTTGATTTATGTAAGTCGAACTGCATGAGAATTGCTAATGGAAGGCTTGGAAACGATTATAATATTGGAAATTTTACTTATGCTTGCTCATCAGGATCGAGTGTTATTGATTACCTAGTGTTGAGTGAATGTTACTTTGGTAAATTGAACAATTTCTGTGTGAACCCGTTTAACGAATGGTCGGATCATGCATCAATCTCGTTTCTCATTAACTGTGACACTGTGTCATATAGTAATGACGACAATTACACACGAATTAGTATTAAATGGGATGAAAGTCTGACGAATGAATTTAGACGTGGCATTATATCAAAATTGCCTACACTTAATTGCTTAACACTGAATACCAATTTTGGTGATAGGGAATCTGTTAACAATTGTATAAGTAATTTTACCAAAGAAATACGAGATGTTGCTGACCCACTTTTTTGTAAAATCAAGACTGATCATAATAGTGCTTATAATTGTAAAAGTGTTTCCAACAAATCTGATTGGTTCGACGCAGAATGCATTGAAGCAAAGCAAACTTATATTAGAGCCTTGAATAATTATAACTGCCATAAAAGTGATATTAATAGACAGGACATGATAAAATCTAAGGGAGATTATAAAAAATTAGTTAAGCGCAAAAAGCGCCTCTGCGATAAGAAGAAGATGAAAAAAATTGAAAGCTTACGACATTCTAAACCTAAAGATTTTTGGAAACATTTTCGAAATAATAAAACTAATGGTTGTAATAATAATAAAATCAGCAATGAAGATTTTTTTAAACATTTCTCTAATTTAAGCATCAACTTTCCAAATGTCCATAATGAAGAAGCTGAGCATTTTTGTAGCAATAATAATGATAATAATAATAATAATAATAATAATAATAACAATAATAATCATGATAATGTTGATGTTGATTGTATCTTTGATGAACTAGATGTACCAGTTACAATACAAGAAGTGGAATCCGTTATATATAACCTGAAGAGCAACAAATCTTTTGCTGCGGATCAACTTCTTAATGAATACTTTATTGAATCATGTGATATTTTAGCTTCACACTTAGTTGATATTTTTAATGGTATCCTTAACTCTGGTATCTACCCAGAATCGTGGATGAACGGACTAGTTGTACCTATTTTTAAGAAAGGTGACCCTAATGATGCTAATAATTATAGAGGCATTACGTTGAATAGCTGCTTTTCAAAAATATTCACTGGTATTATTAATCAACGTGTTTCGAAGTGGGCGGCCGATAATAATATAATAAGTGATGCACAATTTGGTTTCAAAAAAGGGAGTTCCACCGTAGATGCTATATTTGTTTTAAATGCAATTATAAGTAAAGTATTAAATGAAAATGGGAGACTAGCGTGTGCGTTTGTTGACTTTAAAAAGGCCTTTGACAGTATATATAGAAATGGTTTGTGGTATAAATTATTTAAAATAGGCCTGAGAGGCAAAACTTTACGGGTAATAAGGGATATGTACTCGAAAGTGCAAGCTTGTATAAAAGGGTGTAGCTCATATTCTGAATTCTTCGAAGTCGCTGTAGGTTTAAAACAAGGCGAAGTAATGTCGCCGATACTATTTTCTCTCTTCCTAGAAGATCTCGAATTATTCCTCTGTGATGATATTAATAGTGGCCTATCGATAGATGATTTGACTTTTATCTTGATGCTATTTGCAGATGATATGGTTATCCTCGCGAAAACTGCAGCAGATCTCCAACACAGTCTAAATCGTCTACAAATTTACTGTAATTCATGGGGACTTGAGGTTAACCCCGACAAAAGCAAAGTCGTAGTATTTAGAAAACGAGGTCCTTTAAAACATGAAGAAAAATGGGTTTACAATAATATCCCGTTAGAAGTTGTAGATGATTTTAACTATTTAGGAACTGTTTTTAATTATACAGGTAGCTTCGTTCTGAATTGCGAAACCATTTCTGGTAAAGGACTGAAAGCTCTTAATACTCTTATGAGTAATATCAAAACAGCCCTTTTAAAACCTAGTACCATATGTCAATTATTTGACGCATTTGTAGGATCAGTTTTGAGTTATGGTTGCGAAGTATGGGCATTTGGCAAATCCACAAAAGTAGAGCGAATTCATTTGAAATTTTGTAAAAATCTTCTTAAAGTTAAACAATCTACATGTACAATGGCAATATACGGTGAACTTGGCCGATTCCCACTTCATATCAATAGTCACACACGCATAATAAAATACTGGCTAAAGTTATTAAATAGTCACAATATTATTATTAATCGGTTGTACCAAGCGTTGCTAGATGATTTTAACAAAGGCAAATCTAACTGGCTAACTGATGTTAAGTCTCTGTTAGATAGCAATGGATTTTCATATGTTTGGATTACACCGCATTCAGTTAACGAGAAAAGTTTCCATATAGAATTTAAACAAAGACTACACGATCAATTCAAACAATCGTGGTATACAGCCATAAATATTAGTAGATCTATGTGCACGTATAAATTGTTTAAAACTGACTATGAATTTGAATGTTACCTTGATAAAGTTCCACTAAGATATCGCATTGTATTATCCAAATTGAGATTGTCATCTCACCAATTAAAAATCGAAACAGGACGTCATGGTAATAACAGAATCGAACATTGTAACAGATATTGTACTTTTTGTAATAAAAATGATATTGAGGACGAGTACCATTTTATATGTATCTGCCCACTGTATATAGATATTCGTAAAAAATATATTAGTAAATATTATTATACTAAGCCCAGTATGGTCAAATTTATAAATTTATTTAAATCTAAAAGCTATAAAACTATATTAAACCTTTGTAAATATATATACCATGCTTTTAACAGACGAAAAATTATGATCAATTTCGTCCAATAACTACTCATTTGTTGTTTTCTTTTGTACAAATTTGTCATTCTTCTTTCGTACTTTTTCGTCTATAACTTATAAGTCCCTCCTCGGGGAGTGAATCTTGTTTATAAACTACGTTGTAATTTACTATATATCTACTGTTTGATATTCATATAGAACTATTGAATTATTAACTACGTGTTTGTTAAAATTCTTCTGTTATAAAGTGTGTATATATGTACATATATTATACGTTGTCATGTGTTTATAATTGTTATGCATTGGATCATGTTATGAGGAACATGTATATATGTTCAAGTAACTGAATAAAATATTCTGTTCTGTTCTGTTCTAACCAACTGAGCTATCACGCCTTGATAAATTGAAGATGGATGAAACTAATGTGTGAATTTGGCAACAGCAGCGTATTTCGCACCCTGTCGTTCCGTCCTTGGTCAATTCGCTCCGTGTCGATTCGGCCTTGATTGTTTTCTCCGGGCATTTTTATCCCAATTTTTATAGGAATATAAAATTCAACATTAAACGCCTTTTAACAAGAATATCTACGCTAAAATAATTATTTTTTTCCGCGATTGTAACTAACCACGTTGCAATTTGCACAGAAATGCATGACAATATGACTTAATTTAATATTTAATTATGGAAAATAGACAGGAATCAGTGATTAAGTTTAGATATCATGAACAAAAAAAGAGCATTTAAAGTCCTAACAACTCAAAACTAATTAAGAGTGATTGATTCCAAAAAAATTGTTTGTAACCCGCAACAGCCGTTATCTAATTTTGATTACAATGTCAATGTAATGTTTTGCTTGTCTAGCCTATAATATTGATAACTCGTTTTCCAAATTGTTGTTTGTGTATTATGAACAACAAATCTTTTAATGAACAATACATATTGCTACATAATGAAACTATTCGCGTAGGATTTTCTATATAAAAAGTATAAAAAGTGCAAATTTAATTAAAGAAAAGAACATTATCGTTTATATATATGCAAATACGCAACTTGATAATGAAATTATCTAATCATATTTGATTTCGAATATTAAATTAACTTAAAGAAAAAAAGGTCAACTGTAATGTGCAGTCGGATGGGATTGGATCCCACAAAATATGTTTCGACAGCATGAAACCTAAACGTCAGCACACTTACCAACTGATCTACCGCGCCTTGATGAATTGAAGCGCGATACAATTTTAACTACAATGTGAATATAATGTTTTGCTTGTTTATCCTCACAATATATAATTTGTTTTCCAAATTTGTGTGATTGTAGTCTGGACATCCAATTAGAAGCAATTAAAATTAATACTTAATGAACGATTCGCGTTGAATTTATTTAAAGAACATGTAAAAGGTACACTTTTAATTAAAGAAAACAACATGATTTGTTGTAACTCAATTCTATAATCAAATTATCTTATCGTATTCAATTAGCAATATTAAATTAACAAAAGCAAAAAAAAGCCAACTGATATGTGCACTCGGTTGGGATTCGAACCCACACAAAATGTTTCCACGGCATGAAATCTAAAATGTCAGCGCTCTAATCAACTGAGCTATCACGGCTTCATAAGTGTAAACTTTATAAAACTAATGTGTTAATTTGGCAACAGTAACTTGTTTCGCACCCTGTCGTTCCGTCCTTGGTCGATTCGCTCCGAGTCGTTTCGTCCTTGATTGTTTTCACCTGGAATTTTCGTCCCAATTATTATATAAACATAAAATTGCAAAATTCCAATTTAAATGCCTGTTAACAAAAATATCTAAGCTAAAATAATTATTTTTTCGGCGATTGGAATTGACAACGTTGCAATTTGCACAGAAATGCATGACAATGTGACACTATTTAATATTGAATTGTGGTAAATAAACAGACAACAATGATTAAATTTATGATATCGTGAAGAAAAAAAAAGTGTCATTTAAAGTTCCAACAAATCGAAACTAATATCGAGTGATTGATTCCAGAAAACTGTTTGGAACTCGCTATAGCCTTTATGGAATTTTGACTACAATGTGAATCTAATGTTTTGCTTGTCTAGCCTAAAAAAGTTAAAACTATTTTCCAAATTGTTCTGTGTGTATTATTAACAACAAATAAGTCAATGAACAATAAATATTACTACATAATGTTGGCGTAGGATTTTTATAAACACAATTATTAAATTTGCAAATTTAATTAAAGAAAAGAACATGATCAATATTATATGCGCAAACGCAACTTGATAATTAAATTGTATTATTATATTTCATTTCCAATATGAGCATAAATCAAATAAAAAGGCTCAACTGTGCTGTGCCGTCTGCAGGGATTCAAACCCACAAAATATGATTCGACAGCCATATATAACTCGGTTTCCAAACTGTTGTGAGTGTTGTCTGGACATCCAGTCAGTTGATAAGCAATGTATATTTAAACTTAATGAATGATTCGCGTTGAATTTATTTAAAGAACTTTGAAAATGTACACATTCAATGAATGAAAAGTATATGATTTGTTATAACTCAACTCTATAATTAAATTTTCTAATCATATTCAATTTGCAATATTATATTAACAAAAGCAAAAAAAAAGACCAACTGATATGTGCACCCGGTTGGGGTTCGAACCCACAAAATATGTTTGCACGGTATGAAATCTAAAATATCAGCGCTCTAACCAACTGTGCTATCTCACATTGATAAATTGAAGATGGATGAAATTAATGTGTGAATTTGGCAACAGCAGCGTGTTTCGCACCCTGTCGTTCCGTCCTCCGAGTCGATTCGGCCTTGATTGTTTTCACCGGGCATTTTCATCCCAATTTTTATATGAATATAAAATTCAACATTAAACGCGTTTTAACAACAATATCTACGCTAAACTAATAATTTTTTCGGCGATTGTAACTAACCACGTTGCAATTTGCACAGAAATGCATGACAATATGACTTAATTTAATAATTAATTGTGGAAAATAAACAGAAATCAGTTATTAAGTTTAGATATCATGAACTAAAAACAGCATTTAAAGTCCTAACAACTCAAAACTAATTAAGAGTGATTGATTCCAAAAAAACTGTTTGGAACGCGCACCAGCCGTTATCTAATTTCGACTACAATGTCAATGTAATGTTTTGCTTGTCTGGCCTAAAATATTGATAACTCGTTTTCCAAATTGTTGTTAGTGTATTATGAACAACAAATCTTTTAATGAACAATACATATTGCTACATAATGAAACTATTCGCGTAGGATTTTCTATATAACATATATAAAAAGTCCAAATTTAATTAAAGAAAAGAACATTATCGTTTATATATATGCAAATGAGCAACTTGATAATGAAATTATCTAATCATATTTGATTTCGAATATTAAATTAACTTAAAGAAAAAAAGGTCTACTGTAATGTGCAGTCGGCTGGGATTGGATCCCACAAAATACGTTTCTACAGCATGAAACCTAAACGTCAGCGCACTTACCAACTGATCTACCGCGCCTTGATGAGTTGACGCGCGGTACAATTTTAACAACAATGTCAATATAATGTTTTGCTTCTTTAGCCTCACAATATATAACTTGTTTTCCAAACTGGTGTGATTGTAGTCTGGACATCCAATTAGAAGCAATTAAAATTAATACTTAATGAATGATTCGCGTTGAATGTATTTAAAGAACATGTAAAAGGTACAGTTTTAATTAAAGAAAAGAACATGATTAGTTATAACTCAATTCTCTAATCAAATTATCTTATCATATTCAATTTGCAATATTAAATTAACAAAAGCAAAAAAAAGCCAACTGATATGTGCACTCGGTTGGGATTCGAACCCACAAAAATGTTTCCACGACATAAAATCTAACATGTCAGCGCTCTTACCAACTGACCTATCACGTCTTTTTTTTTGTCACGTGATCATTGGCGCGAAGGGTCGTAAATTTTGCAGTGAGAATAAAATTTGGAATATTTATTGATAAAACCTTTTATGCGAAGATTTTTGCGAAGATTTAACCTGGAATTTATGTGTGGATGTGTGTGCTATCAAAATGTGATATTACACAATGACTAAAACGAGAGATAAAAAGAGAAAAGAAAGAAATAGTAGTGAAAATGAAACAAATAGCCGGAAAGAGCATAAACAAAGAGGCCCGTCCGGGGATACTAATCTTTCGGTAAGTGAAGTTTTGAACTGGACAAATTCTGTTCTATATGGAGAAGATACTTTAGATTATAGTGTTTTTGGAAATCGAAAGTGAAAACTCTGTAATGGCTGAAAGTAGTGCTGAGCCTACAATTCGGGATATAATGACCCTATTGAAAAATGTTAGTGATCGCCTGGAAAGTGTGGAGAAGTCAATGGAAACTATAGATTCAATTTCAAGACGGATGGGCAACTTAGAAAAGGATATTAATAAGCTCTGGGTGGCTCTGGGTGGCTCTGGAGGACCGGGTACAGAAGGTTGACGATCGCGTCACGCGCCTCGAAGACAAGTTTGACGGTGCGGACATCCATGCGGCGCAGCTGTCAGAACGGATGCAGGAGCTGGAGAAGGAGAGGGATACCCTGCGTGACAACGTGTCCTATTTGCAGTCGCAGTCCATGCGAAATAATCTAATATTCACCGGGGTAGCCGAGGACAACTCGACTGGAAACGAACCATCAGAAACGACGGAGCGGAAGCTCCGCCAGCATCTCCAAGACGCCTTCAAGATCGCCAGTGATATTGCTGACTCAGTTAAGTTTGAGAGGGTACATCGTTCACCGGGATCACCTATGTCTGGCAAAGTGCGTAATATCGTGGCCAAATTCACATTCTTCAAAGATAGGGAAATGGTCCGCAAGCGCTGGAAGGAACTAGATGGGTCTGTACACCGTGTTTTCGAGCAATTCCCACAAGATGTCATCGAAAAGCGACGTAAACTGGTACCAAAGATGAAAGAGGCGAGGCGGCTGGGTAAGCGTGTGTAACCGGTTCAACTTTTTCATAGTTGAGTGTAACCTCTATCAATTAAGTATTTTATTGAGAATTATGTAAAGCAAGCAGAGCGATTATCACGATTTGCGGGAAAGAAGTTCAGCCATCTTAGTGGCAGTGAAAAATTATTTGTTTCAAGTCAGTTTTATGAAGTAACAGCACAGGGGATAGTCTCCAGTCCAGGGTCCAGTGCCGTTAGCTGTAATAAGAGGCCAATCCACAATTGGGCTCCGACACGTCAGAGACACTTCGAAGACACGTTAGAGACACTTCCTAGTTTACTAGCGACTGAGCCTACAATTATGTCTGTTGTTGTTATTATATAAATACTAAATGCTGATTGAGAAAATTGAGAGAAACACTAAAGGGACATAACTGAACCCAACTTGCGTTGTGTAGATACTTTATTAATATATAAAAACACAATACCAAGCCACACGAGCATACCTTGCCTACGACACCCTTTACGTCGATGGAACCGCGGTCAGAGCGTAGGGGCACGATGGCGGTGAGATATCCATATTATCGTGGAATGTTCATGGATTGACTGATTGTAAAAAGTCTAGTGCAGAGTTTGTAAATATTTTAAGTTCAGCTGATATTTGTTTCTTGATTGAATCGTGGACAAAATTATCTAGTAATATTAATTTAAACGGTTATCAAACTTTACATTTCTTTAGAAAATTTCAACATAGGAACGCCAGAAGAAGTAGTGGTGGTATTGTTATTTATATTAAAGATCAGATAAAAGATGGCATCGAAATTATAAGAAATCATTACGACACTATTATTTGGTTAAAACTTAAGCGAGATTTTTTTAATACTGCAAGTGATATATATTTATGTGGAAGCTATATTTGGGGAGAAGATTCACCTGTGTATAACACTGTTAATGTAGACCTTTTTGATATTTTAGAAAATAACATTACATATTTTTCTGAATTTGGTAGTGTTTTTATCACAGGGGATCTGAATAGTCGAACCAGTAATAAATGTGACTTTATTGTTCATGACTCATTTAACACAATCTATGATAATATAGAATACACACCAGATCATTCCTTTATCAGGGCCTCAGTAGACAAAGTACATAATAGCTTCCGGACTAAACTGCTTGATTTATGTAAGTCAACTTCTTTCCGTATTATCAACGGTAGAATAGGCGATAGTTGTAAACATACATTTGTTTCAAATAACGGTACCTCTGTAATTGATTACCTGTTGACCAATGAAAGCAATTTTCAATTGTTAGCAAACTTTACTGTTGGTGATTTTAATGAATGGAGTGACCATGCTCCATTGCATTTTTCATTATATTGTAACAATTGTTCACCCAGTTATGAGACATTCACGGATGTTAAATATAAATGGAATAGTTCATTTCGAGATGAATTTCGTTCAGGAATTATTTCAAAATTGCCTATTTTTAATGATATTGTCGATAGTATAGATTGTTCGAGTAGAATGTCAATTAACCAGGTTCTAGAAAATTTTACAACTACAATTCGCAATGTTGCGGATCCGTTGTTTACAAAATCATGTACTTACAGTAATAAACCCACATTTAATACTGACAGTTGTATAAACCACGCCGATTGGTTCGATAATGAGTGTTTGACCGTACGAAATCAATACCATGACGCTTTAAGATTTTTTAATCTGAATAAGTCTGATCACAATAGAATGGAGATGTGTGAAAAGAAAAGGCTGTTTAAAGAGTTAACAAACAAAAAGAAAAAGAACGCATATAAACGCAAGATGACACAAATTGAAAATTTAAAAAATAAAAAGCCGAAAGAATTTTGGAAATATTTCAAATCGAAAAATAAAATAAATTGCAATAACATTTCAATAAACGCATTAAAAGACTATTTTGAAAATTTGAGTAATAAAACGTCAGATAGTAAAAATGCTGAGGCAGAAGATTTTTGTCTAAATAACGACTTTAATGGTGAAAATTGTACTTTTCCGGAACTAGATCAACCGATAACAGTAAATGAGGTCATGAATGCAGTTAAACACTTAAAACGTGACAAAGCGGCAGGTATTGATTGTATTTTAAATGAATATTTCATTGAATGTATTGATATTTTATCTAATCATTTGTGTGATGTGTTTAATAGTATTTTAACTTCTGGCTATTTTCCAGATCAATGGACAAAAGGGATTATCATTCCTCTTCATAAAAAAGGTTCTGTTGTTGATGTTAATAATTACAGAGGAATAACGCTTGTAAGCTGTTTCTGCAAATTATTTACAACCATTTTAAATAAATGTATTGAATCATTTTGTGAATATAATGGTAAAATTTCGGACGCACAATTCGGATTCAGAAAAGGATGTTCGACTGTTGATACTATTTATATTTTGATGTCTGTTGTACAGCATTTTTTAATAGAAAACAAACGCTTGTATGTTGTGTACGTGGATATGCTTAAATGTTTTGATAGTATATATCGCAGTGCACTATGGTTAAAAATGTATAAATCTGGAATACAAGGTAAATTACTACGAATAATTAAGAATATGTATGAGAATGCAAAATCATATGTCAAATCTTGTACAACATACTCTGAATATTTTAGCTATGCTGTTGGTCTAAGACAAGGGGAGGTAATGTCTCCGATTCTTTTTTCACTGTTTGTAGAAGATTTAGAACTGTTTCTACAAGATGACACACTGTCTGGCTTAAATATAGATGACCTAATTTTAATTTTGTTGCTATTTGCAGACGACATGGCCATTTTAGGTAAAACACCAGAAGAAGTACAATCCCAATTAGATAAACTTTACATATACTGTAATTGTTGGGGGCTTAATGTGAATACGTCAAAAACCAAAATAATGGTCTTTCGCAAAAGGGGTAAAATTCGCCAAGATGAGAAATGGACTTACAATGGTCAAAAAATAGAAGTCGTCGATAATTTCAACTATCTCGGCACTGTAATTAATTACACTGGTAGCTTTACATTAAACCAAGAGCATTTGGCTGGAAAAGCCCTTAAGGCTACCAATACTTTTCTCTACAAATGTAAGCAATATGATCTTAAGCCTAAATTATTTTGTCAATTGTTTGATTCTTTTGTTGGCTCCATTTTATGTTATGCCTCTGAAATATGGGGATTTAATAAATCTAAAGAGATCGAACGCATCCATTTAAAATTTTGCAAAAGGTTGTTAAATGTAAAAAATAAACACATGTAATGCTACGGTATATGGAGAGTTAGGTAGATACCCGTTATATGTAAATAGATATGCACGAATTGTTAAGTATTGGTTTAAAATTATTAACAGTAAAAATATTATTATACAAACTGTGTATAAACAAGCAGTGGATGATTGCAACAAAGGATACAACAATTGGGTTGCGGATGTTAAAAAATTGTTAAATCAATACGGAAATTCCTATGTATTTGAAAATCCCAATGTTTCTAACACTCATGCTTTTGTATGTGAATTCAAATGTAGAATTATTGACACATTAAAACAAGAATGGTTTGGTAATATGAATAATAGTTCTGTTGTAGACATGTATAGAATGTTTAAAACATCTCTCGAATATGAAGACTACTTAGATTTATTACCCAAGAGCCTACGTTTTTACTTTGTAAGATTACGAGCGTCTGCCCATCCATTGAGAATTCAGACAGGCAGATACTCCCGTAACAGTATCCCTCGTAACGAACGTTATTGCCTATGTTGTAACCAAATAGATACAGAGGATGAATTCCATTTCACTTGTATATGTCCTTGTTATCGTACACCCCGAGAAAAATATATTAAATGTTTTTACTATATCAGGCCATCTGTTGTTAAGTTCCACATTTTATTGACATCAACGTGTAAATCTGAGATTGTTAATTTATGTAAATATGTAAAAGAAGCTTTAACTATACGAAATACTATTATAAATACCACAGTAAATTATTAACAATAATGCAATATAATATACTTTTTCGAACTTTTAAACCATAGCTATATTTATTTAAAAAATTATTTTGTTTTTATTTTATTTTCCGCAAAAATATTTTGTCTATCTTTACTGCCTTTAAAATTGTACTTTTTTTGTGTTTTTTTCGTAACATTGGTTATTGTATAATTAAATTGTTTTAATTGTAACATATTGACAAGTGACAGTACTTTATTTAAAATTTATAAGTTCCATGAAAATTAGAATTTTTTCGCAAATTTGGTTTTTGTATAATTAAATTGTATTCGTTGTAATATATTGATACATGACATAACTTTATTTCAAATTTGTATGTATTTAAGACGATGTACATTGTATAAGTCTAAATAAATTGTCTGTCTGTCTGTCTGTCTGTCTTGATAAGTGTATACTTTATAAAACGAATGTGTTAATTTGGCAACAGTAACGTGTTTCGCGCCCTGTCGTACCGTCCTTGGTCGATTCGCTCCGAGTCGTTACGTCCTTGATTGTTTTCACCGGGAATTTTCGTCCCAATAATTATATAAATATAAAATTGCAAAATTCCAATTTAAATGCCTGTTAACAAAAATATGTACGCTAAAATAATTATATTTTCGGCGATTGTAATTGACAACGTTGCAATTTGCACAGAAATGCATGACAATGTGACACTATTTAATACTTAATTGTGGTAAATAAACAGACAACAGTGCTTAAAGTTATGATATCATGAAGAATAAAAAAACGTCATTTAAAGTCAAAACAAATCAAAACAAATAAAGAGTGATTGATTCCAGAAAACTGTTTGGAACTCGCTGTAGCCTTTATGCAATTTTGACCACAATGTCAATCTAATGTTTTGCTTGTCTAGCCTAAAAAAGTTAAAACTATTTCCCAAATTGTTCTGAGTGTATTATTAACAACAAATAAGTCAATGAACAATAAATATTACTATATAATGAATGATTCGCGAAGGATTTTTATAAACAAAATTATCAAATTTGCAAATTTAATTAAAGAACAGAACATAAGCAATATTGTATGCGCAAACGCAACTTGATAATTAAATTATATTATTATATTTCATTTCCAATATGAGCATAAATTAAATAAAAAAGATCAACTGTGCTGTGCAGTCGGCAGGGATTCAAACCCACAAAATATGTTTCGACAGCTATATATAAATCGGTTTCCAAACTGTTGTGAGTGTAGTCCGGACATCCAGTCAGTTGATAAGCAATTTGTATTAACACTTAATGAATGATTCGCGTTGAATTTATTTAAAGAACATTTAAAATGTACACATTTAATGAAAGAAAAGAACATGATTTGTTATAACTCAACTCGATAATTAAATTATCTAATCATATTCAATTTGCAATATTATATTAACAAAAGCAAAAAAAAGACCAACTGATATGTGCACCCGGTTGGGGTTCGAACCCACAAAATATGTTTGCACGGTATGAAATCTAAAAAGTCAGCGCTCTAACCAACTGAGCTATCTGGCCTTGATAAATTGAAGATGGATGAAACTAATGTGTGAATTTGGCAACAGCAGCGTATTTCGCTCAATTCGCTCCGTGTCGATTCGGCCTTGATTGTTTTCTCCGGGCATTTTTATCCCAATTTTTATTGGAATATAAAATTCAACATTAAACGCCTTTTAACAAGAATATCTACGCTAAAATAAGCATTTTTTTCGGCGATTGTAACTAACAACGTTGCAATTTGCACAGAAATGCATGACAATATGACTTAATTTAATATTTAATTATGGAAAAAAGACAGAAATCAGTGATTAAGTTAAGATATCATTAACAAAAAAAGAGCATTTAAAGTCCTAACAACTCAAAACTAATTAAGAGTGATTGATTCCAAAAAAACTGTTTGTAAATCGCAACAGCCGTTATCTAATTTTGACTACAATGTCAATGTAATGTTTTGCTTGTCTAGCCTATAATATTGATAACTCGTTTTCCAAATTGTTGTTAGTGTATTATGAACAACAAATCTTTTAATGAACAATACATATTGCTACATAATGAAACTATTCGGGTAGGATTTTCTATATAAAAAATATAAAAAGTGCAAATTTAATTAAAGAAAAGAACATTATCGTTTATATATATGCAAATACGGAACTTGATAATGAAATTATCTAATCATATTTGATTTCGAATATTAAATTAACTTAAAGAAAAAAAGGTCAACTGTAATGTGCAGTCGGCTGGGATTGGATCCCACAAAATATGTTTCGACAGCATGAAACCTAAACGTCAGCGCACTTACAAACTGATCTACCGCGCCTTGATGAATTGAAGCGCGATACAATTTTAACTACAATGTGAATATAATGTTTTGCTTGTTTATCCTCACAATATATAATTTGTTTTCCAAATTTGTGTGATTGTAGTCTGGACATCCAATTAGAAGCAATTAAAATTAATACTTAATTAACGATTCGCGTTGAATTTATTTAAAGAACATGTAATAGGTACACTTTTAATTAAAGAAAACAACATGATTTGTTATAACTCAATTCTATAATCAAATTATATTATCGTATTCAATTAGCAATATTAAATTAACAAAAGCAAAAAAAAGCCAACTGATATGTGCACTCGGCTGGGATTCGAACCCACAAAAAATGTTTCCACGGTATGAAATCTAAAATGTCAGCGCTCTAACCATCTGAGCTATCACGTCTTGATAAATTGAAGATGGATGAAACTAATGTGTGAATTTGGCAACAGCAGCGTGTTTCGCACCCTGTCGTTCCGTCCTTGGTCAATTCGCTCCGAGTCGATTCGGCCTTCATTGTTTTCTCCGGGCATTTTTATCCCAAAATTTTTATATGAATATAAAATTCAACATTAAACGCGTTTTGACAACAATATCTACGCTAAACTAATAATTTTTTCAGCGATTGTAACTAACCACGTTGCAATTTGCACAGAAATGCATGACAATATGACTTAATGTAATATCCAATTATGGATAATAAACAGAAATCAGTGATTAAGTTTAGATATCATGAACTAAAAACAGCATTTAAAGTCCTAACAACTCAAAACTAATTAAGAGTGATTGATTCCAAAAAAACTGTTTGGAACGCGCAACAGCCGTTATCTAATTTTGACTACAATGTCAATGTAATGTTTTGCTTGTCTGGCCTAAAATATTGATAACTCGTTTTCCAAATTGTTGTTAGTGTATTATGAACAACAAATCTTTTAATGAACAATACATATTGCTACATAATGAAACTATTCGCGTAGGATTTTCTATATAACATATATAAAAAGTCCAAATTTAATTAAAGAAAAGAACATTATCCGTTATATATATGCAAATGATCAACTTGATAATGAAATTATCTAATCATATTTCATTTCGAATATTAAATTAACTTAAAGAAAAAAAGGTCAACTGTAATGTGCAGTCGGCTGGGATTGGATCCCACAATATATGTTTCGACAGCATGAAACCTAAACGACAGCGCACTTACCAACTGATCTTCCACGCCGTGATGAATTGTAGCGCGATACAATTTTAACTACAATGTGAATATAATGTTTTGCTTCTTCAGCCTCACAATATATAACTTGTTTTCCAAATTGGTGTGATTGCAGTCTGGACATCCAATTAGAAGCAATTAAAATTAATACTTAATGAATGATTCGCGTTGAATTTATTTAAAGAACATGTAAAAGGTACACTTTTAATCAAAGAAAAGAACATGATTTGTTATAACTCAGTTCTATAATCAAATTATCTTATCATATTCAATTTGCAATATTAAATTAACAAAAGCAAAAAAAAGCCAACTGATATGTGCACTCGGTTGGGATTCGAACCCACAAAAAATGTTTCAACGGCATGAAATCTAAAATGTCATCGCTCTAACCAACTGAGCTATCACGGCTTGATAAGTGTAAACTTTATAAAACTAATGTGTTAATTTGGCAACAGTAACGTGTTTCGCACCCTGTCGTTCCGTCCTTGGTCGATTCGCTCCGAGTCGTTTCGTCCTGGATTGTTTTCACCGGCAATTTTCGTCCCAATTATTATATAAATATAAAATTGCAAAATTCCAATTTAAATGCCTGTTAACAAAAATATCTACGCTAAAATAATTAATTTTTCGGCGACTGGAATTGACAACGTTGCAATTTGCACAGAAATGCATGACAATGTGACTCTATTTAATACTTAATTGTGGTAAATAAACAGACAACAGTGATTAAAGTTATGATATCATGAACAAAAAAAACAACGTCATTTGAAGTCACAACAAATCAAAACTAATAACGAGTGATTGAGTCCAGAAATCTGTTTGGAACTCGCTATAGCCTTTATGTAATTTTGACCACAATGTGAATCTAATGTTTTGCTTGTCTAGCCTAAAAAAGTTAAAACTATTTTCCAAATTGTTCTGAGTTTATTATTAACAACAAATAAGTCAATGAACAACAAATATTACTACATAATGAATGATTCGCGTAGGATTTTTATAAACACAATTATTAAATTTGCAAATTTAATTAAAGAAAAGAACATGATCAATATTATATGCGCAAACGCAACTTGATAATTAAATTATGTTACTATATTTCATTTCCAATATGAGCATAAATTAAATAAAAACGGTCAACTGTGCTGTGCAGTCGGCAGGGATTCAAACCCACAAAATATGTTTCGACAGCTGTATATAACTCGGTTTCCAAACTGTTGTGAGTGTAGTCTGGACATCCAGTCAGTTGATAAGCAATATATTAATACTCAATGAATGATTCGCGTTTAATTTATTTAAAGAACATTTTAAATGTACACTTTTAATGAAAGATAAGAACATGATTTGTTATAACTCAACTCTATAATTAAATTATCTAATAATATTCAATTTGCAATATTATATTAACAAAAGCAAAAAAAAAAGTCCAACTGATATGTGCACCCGGTTGTGGTTCGAACCCACAAAATATGTTTGCACGGTATGAAATCTAAAATGTCATTGCTCTAACCAACTGAGCTATCACGTCTTGATAAATTGAAGATGGATGAAAATAATGTGTGAATTTGGCAACAGCAGCGTGTTTCGCACCCTGTCGTTCCGTCCTTGGTCAATTCGCTCCTAGTCGATTCGGCCTTGATTGTTTTCTCCGGGCATTTTCATCCCAATTTTTATATGAATATAAAATTCAACATTAAACGCCTTTTAACAAGAATATCTACGCTAAAATAAGCATTTTTTCGGCGATTGTAACTAACCACGTTGCAATTTGCACAGAAATGCATGACAGTATGACTTAATTTAATATTTAATTATTGAAAATAAACAGAAATCAGTGATTAAGTTTAGATATCATGAACTAAAAATAGCATTTGAAGTCCTAACAACTCAAAACTAATTAAGAGTGATTGATTCCAAAACAACTGTTGGAACTCGCAACAGCCGTTATCTAATTTTGACTACAATGTCAATGTAATGTTTTGCTTGTCTAGCCTAAAATATTGATAACTCGTTTTCCAAATTGTTGTTATTGTATTATGAACAACAAATCTTTTAATGAACAATACATATTGCTACATAATGAAACTATTCGGGTAGGATTTTCTATATAAAAAATATTAAAAGTGCAAATTTAATTAAAGAAGAGAACACTATCGTTTATATATATGCAAATACGCAACTTGATAATGAAATTATCTAATCATATTTGAATTTGAATATTAAATTAACTTAAAGAAAATAAAGGTTATGTAATATATAGTCGGCTGGGATTGGATCCCACAAAATATGTTTCGACAGCATGAAACCTAAACGTCAGCGCACTTACCAATTGATCTACCGCGCTTTGATGAATTGAAGCGCGACACAATTTTAACTACAATGTGAATATAATGTTTTGCTTATTTAGCCTCACAATATATAACTTGTTTTCCAAATTGGTGTGATTGTAGTCTGGACATCCAATTAGAAGCAATTAAAATTAATACTCGCGTATTAATTCGCGTTGAATTTATTGAAAGATCATGTAAAAGGTACACTTTTAATTAAAGAAAAGAACATGATTTGTTATAACTCAATTCTATAATCAAATTATCTTATCATATTCAATTTGCAATATTAAATTAACAAAAGCAAAAAAAAGGCAACTGATATGTGCACTCGGTTGAAATTCGAACCCACAAAAAATGTTTCCACGGCATGAAATATAAAATGTCAGCGCTCTAAACAACTGAGCTATCACGGCTTGATAAGTGTAAACTTTATAAAACTAATGTGTTAATTTGGCAACAGTAACGTGTTTCGCACCATGTCGTGCCGTCCTTGGTCGATTCGCTCCGAGTCGTCTCGTCCTAGATTGTTTTCACCGGGAATTTTCGTCCCAATTATTATCTAAATATAAAATTGGAAAATTCCAATTTAAATGCCTGTTAACAAAAATATCTACGCTAAAATAATTATTTTTTTGGCGATTGCAATTGACAACGTTGCAATTTGCACAGAAATGCATGACAATGTGACTCTATTTAATACTTAATTGTGGTAAATAAACAGACATCAGTGATTAAAGTTATGATATCATGAAGAAAAAAAAACGTCATTTAAAGTCCCAACAAATCAAAACTCATAATTAGAAATTGAATCCAGAAAGCAGTTTGGAACTCGCTATAGCCTTTATGTAATTTTGACTACAATGTGAATCTAATGTTTTGCTTGTCTAGCCTAAAAAAGTTAAAACTATTTTCCAAATTGTTCTGAGTGTATTATTAACAACAAATAAGTCAATGAACAATAAATATTACTACATAATGAATGATTCGCGTAGGATTTTTATAAACACAATTATTAAATTTGCAAACTTAATTAAACAAAAGAACATGATCAATATTATATGCGCAAACGCAACTTCATAATTAAATTATGTTATTATATTTCATTTCCAATATGAGCATAAATTAAATAAAAAAAGGTCAACTGTGCTGTGCAGTCGGCAGGGATTCAAACCCACAAAATATGTTTCGACAGCTATATATTACTCGGTTTCCAAACTGTTGTGAGTGTAGTCTGGACATCCAGTCAGTTGATAAGCAATTTATATTAATACTTAATGAATGGTTCGCGTTTAATTTATTTAAAGAACATTTGAAATGTACACATTTAATAAAAGAAAAGAACATGATTTGTTATAACTCAACTCTATAATTAAATTATCTAATCATATTCAATTTGCAATATTATATTACAAAAAGCAAAAAAAAAAGACCAACTGATATGTGCACCCGGTTGGGGTTCGAACCCACAAAATATGTTTGCACGGCATGAAATCTAAAATGTCAGCGCTCTAACCAACTGAGCTATCACGCCTTGATAAATTGAAGATGGATGAAACTAATGTGTGAATTTGGCAACAGCAGCGTGTTTCGCACCCTGTCGTTCCGTCCTTGGTCAATTCGCTCCGAGTCGATTCGGCCTTGATTGTTTTCTCCAGGCATCTTTATCCCAATTTATATATGAATATAAAATTCAACATTAAACGCGTTTTAACAACAATATCTACGCTAAACTAATAATTTTTTCGGCGATTGTAACTAACCACGTTGCAATTGGCACAGAAATGCATGACAATATGACTTAATTTAATATTTAATTATGGAAAATAAACAGAAATCAGTGATTAAGTTTAGATATCATGAACTAAAAACAGCATTTAAAGTCCTAACAACTCAAAACTAATTACGAGTGATTGATTCCAAAAAAACTGTTTGGAACGCGCAACAGCCGTTATCTAATTTTGACTACAATGTCAATGTAATGTTTTGCTTGTCTGGCCTAAAATATTGATAACTCGTTTTCCAAATTGTTGTTAGTGTATTATGAACAACAAATCTTTTAATGAACAATACATATTGCTACATAAAGAAACTATTCGCGTAGGATTTTCTATATAACATATATAAAAAGTCCAAATTTAATTAAAGAAAAGAACATTATCCGTTATATATATGCAAATGATCAACTTGATAATGAAATTATCTAATCATATTTCATTTCGAATATTAAATTAACTTAAAGAAAAAAAGGTCAACTGTAATGTGCAGTCGGCTGGGATTGGATCCCACAATATATGTTTCGACAGCATGAAACCTAAACGTCAGCGCACTTACCAACTGATCTACAACGCCGTGATGAATTCCAGCACGATACAATTTTAACTACAATGTGAATATAATGTTTTGCTTCTTCAGCCTCACAATATATAACTTGTTTTCCAAATTGGTGTGATTGCAGTCTGGACATCCAATTAGAAGCAATTAAAATTAATACTTAATGAATGATTCGCGTTGAATTTATTTAAAGAACATGTAAAAGGTACACTTTTAATCAAAGAAAAGAACATGATTTGTTATAACTCAGTTCTATAATCAAATTATCTTATCATATTCAATTTGCAATATTAAATTAACAAAAGCAAAAAAAAGCCAACTGATATGTGCACTCGGTTGGGATTCGAACCCACAAAAAATGTTTCAACGGCATGAAATCTAAAATGTCATCGCTCTAACCAACTGAGCTATCACGGCTTGATAAGTGTAAACTTTATAAAACTAATGTGTTAATTTGGCAACAGTAACGTGTTTCGCACCCTGTCGTTCCGTCCTTGGTCGATTCGCTCCGAGTCGTTTCGTCCTTGATTGTTTTCACCGGCAATTTTCGTCCCAATTATTATATAAATATAAAATTGCAAAATTCCAATTTAAATGCCTGTTAACAAAAATATCTACGCTAAAATAATTAATTTTTCGGCGATTGGAATTGACAACGTTGCAATTTGCACAGAAATGCATGACAATGTGACTCTATTTAATACTTAATTGTGGTAAATAAACAGACAACAGTGATTAAAGTTATGATATCATGAACAAAAAAAACAACGTCATTTGAAGTCACAACAAATCAAAACTAATAACGAGTGATTGAGTCCAGAAATCTGTTTGGAACTCGCTATAGCCTTTATGTAATTTTGACCACAATGTGAATCTAATGTTTTGCTTGTCTAGCCTAAAAAAGTTAAAACTATTTTCCAAATTGTTCTGAGTTTATTATTAACAACAAATAAGTCAATGAACAACAAATATTACTACATAATGAATGATTCGCGTAGGATTTTTATAAACACAATTATTAAATTTGCAAATTTAATTAAAGAAAAGAACATGATCAATATTATATGCGCAAACGCAACTTGATAATTAAATTATGTTACTATATTTCATTTCCAATATGAGCATAAATTAAATAAAAACGGTCAACTGTGCTGTGCAGTCGGCATGGATTCAAACCCACAAAATATGTTTCGACAGCTGTATATAACTCGGTTTCCAAACTGTTGTGAGTGTAGTCTGGACATCCAGTCAGTTGATAAGCAATTTATATTAATACTCAATGAATGATTCGCGTTCAATTTATTTAAAGAACATTTTAAATGTACACATTTAATGAAAGATAAGAACATGATTTGTTATAACTCAACTCTATAATTAAATTATCTAATAATATTCAATTTGCAATATTATATTAACAAAAGCAAAAAAAAACGACAGACTGATATGTGCACCCGGTTGTGGTTAGAACCCACAAAATATGTTTGCACGGTATGAAATCTAAAATGTCATCGCTCTAACCAACTGCGCTATCACGCCTTGATAAATTGAAGATGGATGAAACTAATGTGTGAATTTGGCAACAGCAGCGTGTTTCGCACCCTGTCGTTCCGTCCTTGGTCAATTCGCTCCGAGTCGATTCGGCCTTGATTGTTTTCTCCGGGCATTTTCATCCCAATTTTTATATGAATATAAAATTCAACATTAAACGCCTTTTAACAAGAATATCTACGCTAAAATAAGCATTTTTTCGGCGATTGTAACTAACCACGTTGCAATTGGCACAGAAATGCATGACAGTATGACTTAATTTAATATTTAATTATGGAAAATAAACAGAAATCAGTGATTAAGTTTAGATATCATGAACTAAAAACAGCATTTGAAGTCCTAACAACTCAAAACTAATTAAGAGTGATTGATTCCAAAAAAGCTGCTGGAACTCGCAACAGCCGTTATCTAATTTTGACTACAATGTCAATGTAATGTTTTGCTTGTCTAGCCTAAAATATTGATAACTCGTTTTCCAAATTGTTGTTATTGTATTATGAACAACAAATCTTTTAATGAACAATACATATTGCTACATAATGAAACTATTCGCGTAGGATTTTCTATATAAAAAATATAAAAAGTGCAAATTTAATTAAAGAAAAGAACACTATTGTTTATATATATGCAAATACGCAACTTGATAATGAAATTATATAATCATATTTGATTTCGAATAGTAAATTAACTTAAAGAAAAAAAAGGTTATGTAATATATAGTTGGCTGGGATTGGATCCCACAAAATATGTTTCGACAGCATGAAACCTAAACGTCAGCGCACTTACCAATTGATCTACCGCGCCTTGATGAATTGAAGCGCGATACAATTTTAACTACAATGTGAATATAATCTGTTGCTTGTTTAGCCTCACAATATATAACTTGTTTTCCAAATTGGTGTGATTGTAGTCTGGACATCCAATTAGAAGCAATTAAAAGTAATACTCGCGTATTAATTCGCGTTGAATTTATTGAAAGAACATGTAAAAGGTACACATTTAATTAAAGAAAAGAGCATGATTTGTTATAACTCAATTCTATAATCAAATTATCTTATCATATTCAATTTGCAATATTAAATTAACAAAAGCAAAAAAAAGGCAACTGATATGTGCACTCGGTTGGGATTCGAAGCCACAAAAAATGTTTCCACGGCATGAAATCTAAAATGTCAGCGCTCTAACCAACTGAGCTATCACGGCTTGATAATTGGAAACTTTATAAAACTAATGTGTGAATTTGGCAACAGCAGCGTGTTTCGTACCCTGTCGTTCCGTCCTTGGTCAATTCGCTCCGAGTCGATTCGGCCTTGATTGTTTTCTCCGGGCATTTTCATCCCTATTTTTATATGAATATAAAATTCAACATTAAACGCCTTTTTAACAAGAATATCTAGGCTAACATAATTTTTTTTTTCGGCGATTATAACTAACCACGTTGCAATTTGCACAGAAATGCATGACAATATGACTTAATTTAATATTTAATTATGGAAAATAAACAGAAATCAGTGATTAAGTTTAGATATCATGAACTAAAACAGCATTTAAAGTCCTAGCAACTCAAAACTAATTAAGAGTGATTGATTCCAAAAAAACTGTTTGGAACTCGCAACAGCCGTTATCTAATTTTGACTACAATGTCAATGTAATGTTTTGCTTGTCTAGCCTAAAATATTCATAACTCGTTTTGCAAATTGTTGTTAGTGTATTATGAACAACAAATCTTTTAATGAACAACACATATTGCTCCATAATAAAACTATTCGCGTAGGATTTTCTATATAATAAATATAAAAAGTGCAAATTTAATTAAAGAAAAGAACATTATCGTTTATGTATATGCAAATACGCAACTTGATAATGAAATTATCTAATCATATTTGATTTCGAATATTAAATTAACTTAAAGAAAAAAAGGTCAACTGTAATGTGCAGTCGGCTGGGATTGGATCCCACAAAATATGTTTCGACAGCATGAAACCTAAACGTCAGCGCACTTACCAACTGATCTACCGCGCCTTGATGAATTTAAGCGCGATACAATTTTAACTACAATGTGAATATAATGTTTTGCTTCTTTAGCCTCACAATATATAACTTGTTTTCCAAATTGGTGTGATTGTAGTCTGGACATCCACTTAGAAGCAATTAAAATTAATACTTAATGAATGATTCGCGTTGAATTTATTTAAAGAACATGTAAAAGATACACTTTTTATTAAAGAAAATAACATGATTTGTTATAACTCAATTCTATAATCAAATTATATTATCATATTCAATTTGCAATATTAAATTAACAAAACCAAAAAAAGGCAACTGATATGTGCATTCGGTTGGGATTCGAACCCACAAAAAAGTTTCCACGGCATGAAATCTAAAATGTCAGCGCTCTAACCAACTGAGCTATCACGGCTTGATAAGCGAAAACTTTAGAAAACTAATGTGTTAATTTGGCAACAGTAACGTGTTTCGCACCCTGTCGTTCCGTCCTTGGTCGATTCGCTCCGAGTCGTTTCGTCCTTGATTGTTTTCACCGGGAATTTTCGTCCCAATTATTATATAAATATAAAATTGCAAAATTCCAATTTAAATGCCTGTTAACAAAAATATCTACGCTAAAATAATTATTTTTTTGGCGATTGTAATTGACAACGTTGCAATTTGCACAGAAATGCATGACAATGTGACTCTATTTAATACTTAATTGTGGTAAATAAACAGACAACAGTGATTAAAGTTATGATATCATGAAGAAAAAAAAACGTCATTTAAAGTCCCAACAAATCAAAACTAATAACGAGTGATTGATTCCAGAAAACTGTATGGAACTCGCTATAGCCTTTATGTAATTTTGACTACAATGTGAATTTAATGTTTTGCTTGTCTAGCCTAAAATAGTTAAAACTATTTTCCAAATTGTTCTGAGTGTATTATTAACAACAAATAAGTCAGTGAACAATAAATATTACTACATAATGAATGATTCGCGTAGGATTTTTATAAACACAATTATTAAATTTGCAAATTTAATTAAAGAAAAGAACATGATCAATATTATATGTGCAAACGCAACTTGATAATTAAATTATGTTAATATATTTCATTTCAAATATGAGCATAAATTAAATAAAATAAAGTCAACTGTGCTGTGCAGTCGGCAGGGATTCAAACCCACAAAATATGTTTCGACAGCTATATATAACTCGGTTTCCAAACTGTTGTGAGTGTATTCTGGACATCCAGTCAGTTGATAAGCAATTTATATATATTCTTAATGAATGATTCGTGTTGAATTTATTTAAAGAACATTTAAAATGTACACATTTAATGAAAGAAAAGAACATGATTTGTTATAACTCAACTCTATAATTAAATTCTCTAATCATATTCAATTTGCAATATTATATTACAAAAATCAAAAAAAAAAAGACCAACTGATATGTGCATCCGGTTGGATTTCGAACCCACAAAATATGTTTGCACGTAATGAAACCTAAAATGTCAGCGAACTAACCAACTGAGCTATCACGCCTTAATAAATTGAAGATGGATGAAACTAATGTGTGAATTTGGCAACAGCAGCGTGTTTCGCACCCTGTCATTCCGTCCTTGGTCAATTCGCTCCGAGTCGATTCGGCCTTGATTGTTTTCTCCGGGCATTTTCATCCCTATTTTTATATGAATATAAAATTCAACATTAAACGCCTTTTTAACAAGAATATCTAGGCTAAAATAATTTTTTTTTTCGGCGATTATAACTAACCACGTTGCCATTTGCACAGCAATGCATGACAATATGACTTAATTTAATATTTAATTATGGAAAATAAACAGAAATCAGTGATTAAGTTTAGATATCATGAACTAAAACAGCATTTAAAGTCCTAACAACTCAAAACTAATTAAGAGTGATTGATTCCAAAAAAACTGTTTGGAACTCGCAACAGCCGTTATCTAATTTTGACTACAATGTCAATGTAATGTTTTGCTTGTCTAGCCTAAAATATTCATAACTCGTTTTGCAAATTGTTGTTAGTGTATTATGAACAACAAATCTTTTAATGAACAACACATATTGCTCCATAATAAAACTATTCGCGTAGGATTTTCTATATAATAAATATAAAAAGTGCAAATTTAATTAAAGAAAAGAACATTATCGTTTATGTATATGCAAATACGCAACTTGATAATGAAATTATCTAATCATATTTGATTTCGAATATTAAATTAACTTAAAGAAAAAAAGGTCAACTGTAATGTGCAGTCGGCTGGGATTGGATCCCACAAAATATGTTTCGACAGCATGAAACCTAAACGTCAGCGCACTTACCAACTGAGATGTACCGCGCGCTTGATGAATTTAAGCGCGATACAATTTTAACTACAATGTGAATATAATGTTTTGCTTCTTTAGCCTCACAATATATAACTTGTTTTCCAAATTGGTGTGATTGTAGTCTGGACATCCACTTAGAAGCAATTAAAATTAATACTTAATGAATGATTCGCGTTGAATTTATTTAAAGAACATGTAAAAGGTACACTTTTTATTAAAGAAAAGAACATGATTTGTTATAACTCAATTCTATAATCAAATTATATTATCATATTCAATTTGCAATATTAAATTAAGAAAACCAAAAAAAGGCAACTGATATGTGCATTCGGTTGGGATTCGAACCCACAAAAAAGTTTCCACGGCATGAAGTCTAAAATGTCAGCGCTCTAACCAACTGAGCTATCACGGCTTGATAAGTGTAATCTTTATAAAACTAATGTGTTAATTTGGCAACAGTCACGTGTTTCGCACCCTGTCGTTCCGTCCTTGGTCGATTCGCTCCGAGTCGTTTCGTCCTTGATTGTTTTCACCGGCAATTTTCGTCCCAATTATTATATAAATATAAAATTGCAAAATTCCAATTTAAATGCCTGTTAACAAAAATATCTACGCTAAAATAATTATTTTTTTGGCGATTGTAATTGACAACGTTGCAATCTGCACAGAAATGCATGACAATGTGACTCTATTTAATACTTAATTGTGGTAAATAAACAGACATCCGTGATTAAAGTTATGATATCATGAAGAAAAAAAAACGTCATTTAAAGTCCCAACAAATCAAAACTAATAACGAGTGATTAATTCCAGAAAGCTGTTTGGAACTCGCTACAGCCTTTATGTAATTTTCACTACAATGTGAATCTAATGTTTTGCTTGTCTAGCCTACAAAAGTTAAACTATTTTCCAAATTGTTCTGAGTGTATTTTTAACTACAAATAAGTCAATGAACAATAAATATTACTACATAATGAATGATTCGCGTAGGATTTTTATAAACAACATTATTAAATTTGCAAATTTAATTAAAGAAAAGAACATGATCAATATTATATGCGCAAACGTAACTTGATTATTAAATTATGCTATTATATTTCATTTCCAATATGAGCATAAATTAAATTAAAAAAGGTCGACTGTGCTGTGTAGTCGGCAGGGATTCAAACCCACAAAATATGTTTCGACAGCTATATATAACTCGGTTTCCAAACTGTTGTCAGTGTAGTCTGGACATCCAGTTAGTTGATAAGCAATTTATATTAATACTTAATGAATGATTCGCGTTGAATTTATTTAAAGAACATTTAAAATGTACACATTTAAAGAAAGAAAAGGACATGATTTGTTATAACTCAACTCTATAATTAAATTATCTAATCATATTCAATTTGCAATATTATATTAACAAAAGCAAAAAAAAAGACCAACTGATATGTGCACCCGGTTGGGGTTCGAACCCACAAAATATGTTTGCACTGTATGAAATCTAAAATGTCAGCGCTCTAACCAACTGAGCTATCACGCCTTGATAAATTAAAGATGGATGAAACTAATGTGTGAATTTTGCAACAGCAGCGTGTTTCGCACCATGTCGTTCCGTCCTTGGTCAATTCGCTCCGAGTCGATTCGGCCTTGATTGTTTTCTCCGGGCATTTTCATCCCAATTTTTATATGAATATAAAATTCAACATTAAACGCCTTTTAACAAGAATATCTACGCTAAAATAATTATTTTTTTTCGGCGATTGTAACTAACCACGTTGCAATTTGCACAGAAATGCATGACAATATGACTTAATTTAATATTTAATTATGGAAAATAAACAGAAATCAGTGATTAAGTTTAGATATCATGAACTAAAACAGCATTTAAAGTCCTAGCAACTCAAAACTAATTAAGAGTGATTGATTCCAAAAAAACTGTTTGGAACTCGCAACAGCCGTTATCTAATTTTGACTACAATGTCAATGTAATGTTTTGCTTGTCTAGCCTAAAATATTCATAACTCGTTTTGCAAATTGTTGTTAGTGTATTATGAACAACAAATCTTTTAATGAACAACACATATTGCTCCATAATAAAACTATTCGCGTAGGATTTTCTATATAATAAATATAAAAAGTGCAAATTTAATTAAAGAAAAGAACATTATCGTTTATGTATATGCAAATACGCAACTTGATAATGAAATTATCTAATCATATTTGATTTCGAATATTAAATTAACTTAAAGAAAAAAAGGTCAACTGTAATGTGCAGTCGGCTGGGATTGGATCCCACAAAATATGTTTCGACAGCATGAAACCTAAACGTCAGCGCACTTACCAACTGATCTACCGCGCCTTGATGAATTTAAGCGCGATACAATTTTAACTACAATGTGAATATAATGTTTTGCTTCTTTAGCCTCACAATATATAACTTGTTTTCCAAATTGGTGTGATTGTAGTCTGGACATCCACTTAGAAGCAATTAAAATTAATACTTAATGAATGATTCGCGTTGAATTTATTTAAAGAACATGTAAAAGGTACACTTTTTATTAAAGAAAAGAACATGATTTGTTATAACTCAATTCTATAATCAAATTATATTATCATATTCAATTTGCAATATTAAATTAACAAAACCAAAAAAAGGCAACTGATATGTGCATTCGGTTGGGATTCGAACCCACAAAAAAGTTTCCACGGCATGAAGTCTAAAATGTCAGCGCTCTAACCAACTGAGCTATCACGGCTTGATAAGTGTAAACTTTCTAAAACTAATGTGTTAATTTGGCAACAGTCACGTGTTTCGCACCCTGTCGTTCCGTCCTTGGTCGATTCGCTCCGAGTCGTTTCGTCCTTGATTGTTTTCACCGGGAATTTTCGTCCCAATTATTATATAAATATAAAATTGCAAAATTCCAATTTAAATGCCTGTTAACAAAAATATCTACGCTAAAATAATTATTTTTTTGGCGATTGTAATTGACAACGTTGCAATCTGCACAGAAATGCATGACAATGTGACTCTATTTAATACTTAATTGTGGTAAATAAACAGACATCCGTGATTAAAGTTATGATATCATGAAGAAAAAAAAACGTCATTTAAAGTCCCAACAAATCAAAACTAATAACGAGTGATTGATTCCAGAAAACTGTTTGGAACTCGCTACAGCCTTTATGTAATTTTCACTACAATGTGAATCTAATGTTTTGCTTGTCTAGCCTAAAAAAGTTAAACTATTTTCCAAATTGTTCTGAGTGTATTTTTAACTACAAATAAGTCAATGAACAATAAATATTACTACATAATGAATGATTCGCGTAGGATTTTTATAAACAACATTATTAAATTTGCAAATTTAATTAAAGAAAAGAACATGATCAATATTATATGCGCAAACGTAACTTGATTATTAAATTATGCTATTATATTTCATTTCCAATATGAGCATAAATTAAATTAAAAAAGGTCGACTGTGCTGTGCAGTCGGCAGGGATTCAAACCCACAAAATATGTTTCGACAGCTATATATAACTCGGTTTCCAAACTGTTGTCAGTGTAGTCTGGACATCCAGTTAGTTGATAAGCAATTTATATTAATACTTAATGAATGATTCGCGTTGAATTTATTTAAAGAACATTTAAAATGTACACATTTAAAGAAAGAAAAGGACATGATTTGTTATAACTCAACTCTATAATTAAATTATCTAATCATATTCAATTTGCAATATTATATTAACAAAAGCAAAAAAAAAGACCAACTGATATGTGCACCCGGTTGGGGTTCGAACCCACAAAATATGTTTGCACTGTATGAAATCTAAAATGTCAGCGCTCTAACCAACTGAGCTATCACGCCTTGATAAATTAAAGATGGATGAAACTAATGTGTGAATTTGGCAACAGCAGCGTGTTTCGCACCATGTCGTCCCGTCCTTGGTCAATTCGCTCCGAGTCGATTCGGCCTTGATTGTTTTCTCCGGGCATTTTCATCCCAATTTTTATATGAATATAAAATTCAACATTAAACGCCTTTTAACAAGAATATCTACGCTAAAATAATTATTTTTTTTCGGCGATTGTAACTAACCACGTTGCAATTTGCACAGAAATGCATGACAATATGACTTAATTTAATATTTAATTATGGAAAATAAACAGAAATCAGTGATTAAGTTTAGATATCATGAACTAAAACAGCATTTAAAGTCCTAGCAACTCAAAACTAATTAAGAGTGATTGATTCCAAAAAAACTGTTTGGAACTCGCAACAGCCGTTATCTAATTTTGACTACAATGTCAATGTAATGTTTTGCTTGTCTAGCCTAAAATATTCATAACTCGTTTTGCAAATTGTTGTTAGTGTATTATGAACAACAAATCTTTTAATGAACAACACATATTGCTCCATAATAAAACTATTCGCGTAGGATTTTCTATATAATAAATATAAAAAGTGCAAATTTAATTAAAGAAAAGAACATTATCGTTTATGTATATGCAAATACGCAACTTGATAATGAAATTATCTAATCATATTTGATTTCGAATATTAAATTAACTTAAAGAAAAAAAGGTCAACTGTAATGTGCAGTCGGCTGGGATTGGATCCCACAAAATATGTTTCGACAGCATGAAACCTAAACGTCAGCGCACTTACCAACTGATCTACCGCGCCTTGATGAATTTAAGCGCGATACAATTTTAACTACAATGTGAATATAATGTTTTGCTTCTTTAGCCTCACAATATATAACTTGTTTTCCAAATTGGTGTGATTGTAGTCTGGACATCCACTTAGAAGCAATTAAAATTAATACTTAATGAATGATTCGCGTTGAATTTATTTAAAGAACATGTAAAAGGTACACTTTTTATTAAAGAAAAGAACATGATTTGTTATAACTCAATTCTATAATCAAATTATATTATCATATTCAATTTGCAATATTAAATTAACAAAACCAAAAAAAGGCAACTGATATGTGCATATGGTTGGGATTCGAACCCACAAAAAAGTTTCCACGGCATGAAGTCTAAAATGTCAGCGCTCTAACCAACTGAGCTATCACGGCTTGATAAGTGTAAACTTTATAAAACTAATGTGTTAATTTGGCAACAGTCACGTGTTTCGCACCCTGTCGTTCCGTCCTTGGTCGATTCGCTCCGAGTCGTTTCGTCCTTGATTGTTTTCACCGGGAATTTTCGTCCCAATTATTATATAAATATAAAATTGCAAAATTCCAATTTAAATGCCTGTTAACAAAAATATCTACGCTAAAATAATTATTTTTTTGGCGATTGTAATTGACAACGTTGCAATCTGCACAGAAATGCATGACAATGTGACTCTATTTAATACTTAATTGTGGTAAATAAACAGACATCCGTGATTAAAGTTATGATATCATGAAGAAAAAAAAACGTCATTTAAAGTCCCAACAAATCAAAACTAATAACGAGTGATTGATTCCAGAAAACTGTTTGGAACTCGCTACAGCCTTTATGTAATTTTCACTACAATGTGAATCTAATGTTTTGCTTGTCTAGCCTAAAAAAGTTAAACTATTTTCCAAATTGTTCTGAGTGTATTTTTAACTACAAATAAGTCAATGAACAATAAATATTACTACATAATGAATGATTCGCGTAGGATTTTTATAAACAACATTATTAAATTTGCAAATTTAATTAAAGAAAAGAACATGATCAATATTATATGCGCAAACGTAACTTTATTATTAAATTATGCTATTATATTTCATTTCCAATATGAGCATAAATTAAATTAAAAAAGGTCGACTGTGCTGTGCAGTCGGCAGGGATTCAAACCCACAAAATATGTTTCGACAGCTATATATAACTCGGTTTCCAAACTGTTGTCAGTGTAGTCTGGACATCCAGTTAGTTGATAAGCAATTTATATTAATACTTAATGAATGATTCGCGTTGAATTTATTTAAAGAACATTTAAAATGTACACATTTAAAGAAAGAAAAGGACATGATTTGTTATAACTCAACTCTATAATTAAATTATCTAATCATATTCAATTTGCAATATTATATTAACAAAAGCAAAAAAAAAGACCAACTGATATGTGCACCCGGTTGGGGTTCGAACCCACAAAATATGTTTGCACTGTATGAAATCTAAAATGTCAGCGCTCTAACCAACTGAGCTATCACGCCTTGATAAATTAAAGATGGATGAAACTAATGTGTGAATTTGGCAAAAGCAGCGTGTTTCGCGCCATGTCGTTCCGTCCTTGGTCAATTCGCTCCGAGTCGATTCGGCCTTGATTGTTTTCTCCGGGCATTTTCATCCCAATTTTTATATGAATATAAAATTCAACATTAAACGCCTTTTAACAAGAATATCTACGCTAAAATAATTATTTTTTTTCGGCGATTGTAACTAACCACGTTGCAATTTGCACAGAAATGCATGACAATATGACTTAATTTAATATTTAATTATGGAAAATAAACAGAAATCAGTGATTAAGTTTAGATATCATGAACTAAAACAGCATTTAAAGTCCTAGCAACTCAAAACTAATTAAGAGTGATTGATTCCAAAAAAACTGTTTGGAACTCGCAACAGCCGTTATCTAATTTTGACTACAATGTCAATGTAATGTTTTGCTTGTCTAGCCTAAAATATTCATAACTCGTTTTGCAAATTGTTGTTAGTGTATTATGAACAACAAATCTTTTAATGAACAACACATATTGCTCCATAATAAAACTATTCGCGTAGGATTTTCTATATAATAAATATAAAAAGTGCAAATTTAATTAAAGAAAAGAACATTATCGTTTATGTATATGCAAATACGCAACTTGATAATGAAATTATCTAATCATATTTGATTTCGAATATTAAATTAACTTAAAGAAAAAAAGGTCAACTGTAATGTGCAGTCGGCTGGGATTGGATCCCACAAAATATGTTTCGACAGCATGAAACCTAAACGTCAGCGCACTTACCAACTGATCTACCGCGCCTTGATGAATTTAAGCGCGATACAATTTTAACTACAATGTGAATATAATGTTTTGCTTCTTTAGCCTCACAATATATAACTTGTTTTCCAAATTGGTGTGATTGTAGTCTGGACATCCACTTAGAAGCAATTAAAATTAATACTTAATGAATGATTCGCGTTGAATTTATTTAAAGAACATGTAAAAGGTACACTTTTTATTAAAGAAAAGAACATGATTTGTTATAACTCAATTCTATAATCAAATTATATTATCATATTCAATTTGCAATATTAAATTAACAAAACCAAAAAAAGGCAACTGATATGTGCATTCGGTTGGGATTCGAACCCACAAAAAAGTTTCCACGGCATGAAGTCTAAAATGTCAGCGCTCTAACCAACTGAGCTATCACGGCTTGATAAGTGTAAACTTTCTAAAACTAATGTGTTAATTTGGCAACAGTCACGTGTTTCGCACCCTGTCGTTCCGTCCTTGGTCGATTCGCTCCGAGTCGTTTCGTCCTTGATTGTTTTCACCGGGAATTTTCGTCCCAATTATTATATAAATATAAAATTGCAAAATTCCAATTTAAATGCCTGTTAACAAAAATATCTACGCTAAAATAATTATTTTTTTGGCGATTGTAATTGACAACGTTGCAATCTGCACAGAAATGCATGACAATGTGACTCTATTTAATACTTAATTGTGGTAAATAAACAGACATCCGTGATTAAAGTTATGATATCATGAAGAAAAAAAAACGTCATTTAAAGTCCCAACAAATCAAAACTAATAACGAGTGATTGATTCCAGAAAACTGTTTGGAACTCGCTACAGCCTTTATGTAATTTTCACTACAATGTGAATCTAATGTTTTGCTTGTCTAGCCTAAAAAAGTTAAACTATTTTCCAAATTGTTCTGAGTGTATTTTTAACTACAAATAAGTCAATGAACAATAAATATTACTACATAATGAATGATTCGCGTAGGATTTTTATAAACAACATTATTAAATTTGCAAATTTAATTAAAGAAAAGAACATGATCAATATTATATGCGCAAACGTAACTTGATTATTAAATTATGCTATTATATTTCATTTCCAATATGAGCATAAATTAAATTAAAAAAGGTCGACTGTGCTGTGCAGTCGGCAGGGATTCAAACCCACAAAATATGTTTCGACAGCTATATATAACTCGGTTTCCAAACTGTTGTCAGTGTAGTCTGGACATCCAGTTAGTTGATAAGCAATTTATATTAATACTTAATGAATGATTCGCGTTGAATTTATTTAAAGAACATTTAAAATGTACACATTTAAAGAAAGAAAAGGACATGATTTGTTATAACTCAACTCTATAATTAAATTATCTATTCATATTCAATTTGCAATATTATATTAACAAAAGCAAAAAAAAATACCAACTGATATGTGCACCCGGTTGGGGTTCGAACCCACAAAATATGTTTGCACTGTATGAAATCTAAAATGTCAGCGCTCTAACCAACTGAGCTATCACGCCTTGATAAATTAAAGATGGATGAAACTAATGTGTGAATTTGGCAACAGCAGCGTGTTTCGCGCCATGTCGTTCCGTCCTTGGTCAATTCGCTCCGAGTCGATTCGGCCTTGATTGTTTTCTCCGGGCATTTTCATCCCAATTTTTATATGAATATATAATTCAACATTAAACGCCTTTTAACAAGAATATCTACGCTAAAATAATTATTTTTTTTCGGCGATTGTAACTAACCACGTTGCAATTTGCACAGAAATGCATGACAATATGACTTAATTTAATATTTAATTATGGAAAATAAACAGAAATCAGTGATTAAGTTTAGATATCATGAACTAAAACAGCATTTAAAGTCCTAGCAACTCAAAACTAATTAAGAGTGATTGATTCCAAAAAAACTGTTTGGAACTCGCAACAGCCGTTATCTAATTTTGACTACAATGTCAATGTAATGTTTTGCTTGTCTAGCCTAAAATATTCATAACTCGTTTTGCAAATTGTTGTTAGTGTATTATGAACAACAAATCTTTTAATGAACAACACATATTGCTCCATAATAAAACTATTCGCGTAGGATTTTCTATATAATAAATATAAAAAGTGCAAATTTAATTAAAGAAAAGAACATTATCGTTTATGTATATGCAAATACGCAACTTGATAATGAAATTATCTAATCATATTTGATTTCGAATATTAAATTAACTTAAAGAAAAAAAGGTCAACTGTAATGTGCAGTCGGCTGGGATTGGATCCCACAAAATATGTTTCGACAGCATGAAACCTAAACGTCAGCGCACTTACCAACTGATCTACCGCGCCTTGATGAATTTAAGCGCGATACAATTTTAACTACAATGTGAATATAATGTTTTGCTTCTTTAGCCTCACAATATATAACTTGTTTTCCAAATTGGTGTGATTGTAGTCTGGACATCCACTTAGAAGCAATTAAAATTAATACTTAATGAATGATTCGCGTTGAATTTATTTAAAGAACATGTAAAAGGTACACTTTTTATTAAAGAAAAGAACATGATTTGTTATAACTCAATTCTATAATCAAATTATATTATCATATTCAATTTGCAATATTAAATTAACAAAACCAAAAAAAGGCAACTGATATGTGCATTCGGTTGGGATTCGAACCCACAAAAAAGTTTCCACGGCATGAAGTCTAAAATGTCAGCGCTCTAACCAACTGAGCTATCACGGCTTGATAAGTGTAAACTTTCTAAAACTAATGTGTTAATTTGGCAACAGTCACGTGTTTCGCACCCTGTCGTTCCGTCCTTGGTCGATTCGCTCCGAGTCGTTTCGTCCTTGATTGTTTTCACCGGGAATTTTCGTCCCAATTATTATATAAATATAAAATTGCAAAATTCCAATTTAAATGCCTGTTAACAAAAATATCTACGCTAAAATAATTATTTTTTTGGCGATTGTAATTGACAACGTTGCAATCTGCACAGAAATGCATGACAATGTGACTCTATTTAATACTTAATTGTGGTAAATAAACAGACATCCGTGATTAAAGTTATGATATCATGAAGAAAAAAAAACGTCATTTAAAGTCCCAACAAATCAAAACTAATAACGAGTGATTGATTCCAGAAAACTGTTTGGAACTCGCTACAGCCTTTATGTAATTTTCACTACAATGTGAATCTAATGTTTTGCTTGTCTAGCCTAAAAAAGTTAAACTATTTTCCAAATTGTTCTGAGTGTATTTTTAACTACAAATAAGTCAATGAACAATAAATATTACTACATAATGAATGATTCGCGTAGGATTTTTATAAACAACATTATTAAATTTGCAAATTTAATTAAAGAAAAGAACATGATCAATATTATATGCGCAAACGTAACTTGATTATTAAATTATGCTATTATATTTCATTTCCAATATGAGCATAAATTAAATTAAAAAAGGTCGACTGTGCTGTGCAGTCGGCAGGGATTCAAACCCACAAAATATGTTTCGACAGCTATATATAACTCGGTTTCCAAACTGTTGTCAGTGTAGTCTGGACATCCAGTTAGTTGATAAGCAATTTATATTAATACTTAATGAATGATTCGCGTTGAATTTATTTAAAGAACATTTAAAATGTACACATTTAAAGAAAGAAAAGGACATGATTTGTTATAACTCAACTCTATAATTAAATTATCTAATCATATTCAATTTGCAATATTATATTAACAAAAGCAAAAAAAAAGACCAACTGATATGTGCACCCGGTTGGGGTTCGAACCCACAAAATATGTTTGCACTGTATGAAATCTAAAATGTCAGCGCTCTAACCAACTGAGCTATCACGCCTTGATAAATTAAAGATGGATGAAACTAATGTGTGAATTTGGCAACAGCAGCGTGTTTCGCACCATGTCGTCCCGTCCTTGGTCAATTCGCTCCGAGTCGATTCGGCCTTGATTGTTTTCTCCGGGCATTTTCATCCCAATTTTTATATGAATATAAAATTCAACATTAAACGCCTTTTAACAAGAATATCTACGCTAAAATAATTATTTTTTTTCGGCGATTGTAACTAACCACGTTGCAATTTGCACAGAAATGCATGACAATATGACTTAATTTAATATTTAATTATGGAAAATAAACAGAAATCAGTGATTAAGTTTAGATATCATGAACTAAAACAGCATTTAAAGTCCTAGCAACTCAAAACTAATTAAGAGTGATTGATTCCAAAAAAACTGTTTGGAACTCGCAACAGCCGTTATCTAATTTTGACTACAATGTCAATGTAATGTTTTGCTTGTCTAGCCTAAAATATTCATAACTCGTTTTGCAAATTGTTGTTAGTGTATTATGAACAACAAATCTTTTAATGAACAACACATATTGCTCCATAATAAAACTATTCGCGTAGGATTTTCTATATAATAAATATAAAAAGTGCAAATTTAATTAAAGAAAAGAACATTATCGTTTATGTATATGCAAATACGCAACTTGATAATGAAATTATCTAATCATATTTGATTTCGAATATTAAATTAACTTAAAGAAAAAAAGGTCAACTGTAATGTGCAGTCGGCTGGGATTGGATCCCACAAAATATGTTTCGACAGCATGAAACCTAAACGTCAGCGCACTTACCAACTGATCTACCGCGCCTTGATGAATTTAAGCGCGATACAATTTTAACTACAATGTGAATATAATGTTTTGCTTCTTTAGCCTCACAATATATAACTTGTTTTCCAAATTGGTGTGATTGTAGTCTGGACATCCACTTAGAAGCAATTAAAATTAATACTTAATGAATGATTCGCGTTGAATTTATTTAAAGAACATGTAAAAGGTACACTTTTTATTAAAGAAAAGAACATGATTTTTTATAACTCAATTCTATAATCAAATTATATTATCATATTCAATTTGCAATATTAAATTAACAAAACCAAAAAAAGGCAACTGATATGTGCATTCGGTTGGGATTCGAACCCACAAAAAAGTTTCCACGGCATGAAGTCTAAAATGTCAGCGCTCTAACCAACTGAGCTATCACGGCTTGATAAGTGTAAACTTTATAAAACTAATGTGTTAATTTTGCAACAGTCACGTGTTTCGCACCCTGTCGTTCCGTCCTTGGTCGATTCGCTCCGAGTCGTTTCGTCCTTGATTGTTTTCACCGGGAATTTTCGTCCCAATTATTATATAAATATAAAATTGCAAAATTCCAATTTAAATGCCTGTTAACAAAAATATCTAAGCTAAAATAATTATTTTTTCGGCGATTGTAATTGACAACGTTGCAATTTGCACAGAAATGCATGACAATGTGACTCTATTTAATACTTAATTGTGGTAAATAAACAGACAACAGTGATTAAAGTTATGATATCATGAAGAAAAAAAAACGTCATTTAAAGTCCCAACAAATCAAAACTAATAACGAGTGATTGATTCCAGAAAACTGTTTGGAACTCGCTACAGCCTTTATGTAATTTTGACTACAATGTGAATCTAATGTTTTGCTTGTCTAGCCTAAAAAAGTTAAAACTATTTTCCAAATTGTTCTGAGTGTATTATTAACAACAAATAAGTCATTGAACAATAAATATTACTACATAATGAATGATTCGCGTAGGATTTTTATAAACACAATTATTAAATTTGCAAATTTAATTAAAGAAAAGAACATGATCAATATTATATGTGCAAACGCAACTTGATAATTAAATTATGTTAATGTATTTCATTTCAAATATGAGCATAAATTAAATAAAAAAAGTCAACTGCGCTGTGCAGTCGGCAGGGATTCAAACCCACAAAATATGTTTCGACAGCTATATATAACTCGGTTTCCAAACTGTTGTGAGTGTATTCTGGACATCCAGTCAGTTGATAAGCAATTTATATTTATTCTTAATGAATGATTCGTGTTGAATTTATTTAAAGAACATTTAAAATGTACACATTTAATGAAAGAAAAGAACATGATTTGTTATAACTCAACTAAACTGGTTATATATTTTAATCCGTTTTCATAATAACAAAGCGTTATCTAACTTAATCTTTATTTGTATGTTTTCACCATCTTGTGCATATTTGACACATTACCCATCGTTTTATAATTTAATCCGACGTTTAATTACCCCTTTGTTTGAGTACGAACCCGTTATCTCATTATGTTCAGATACTTCCCAGACAGTTACGAACTAACAACATGGTGTCAATGTTGATCTTAAGTGACCCAAACCGCAGGTGGCAGACGTGTATCTGGTCGTTGAACAAAATTTATTACACTTCCATGCTATCAAGAAGTCATTTTCATTGATAATATTAAAGGCCTAGTTTAAGCAATGTTTGGCCTCTTCATGGGGTATTACACTCTGTGTATGGGACCACCATAAAAACTCTTATCATTATCTCTGCAATCTTTTCTCTCAGCTGACTGAGCAATGGATGAGTGCACTGTTTCAATTCCAGCAGTGTATTGATCTCGGTTGAAAAGAAACGCCATAGTGTGACCATAGCAGCGTGCCAATACAAAGGGGTATAATATCCCGGATTTGGGGGGGGGGGGGTGTCAATTAAAAAGATTAAACTAGGCCTTTTACGCCCAAATACGGAATTCTTGCTCTTTTATTAAATTTCATTTGAAATCTTTAAAATTAACACCGTTGCGCCGGAAGCCTCGACAATAACGAGCTTCTTGCATGAATTTTGCTAAATCCGCGTGGTGTCCGTAATGCATCCGTGCAATTTGTTGTCAACCATACGGTGGAGGCAACGACCTTAACAGACATGAGCGCAGGCGCTTAAGACGATGCGGCGGCCGTGCGTCAATCATCCATCGTGTGGTCAACATACAGATGGCCTACGTTTTAAGCGTCGAATTTACGGCTTTACGACTTGTTGTTTCGGGGTTTATAGTCCCTCCGCGCCTAAGGCCGGGCGAATTTTGCATCATAGCTGCAATTTCCAGCTATTTATTTTTTTACTGAAAGCTATTTTAATTTTGGTGTGGTCTTGTGCTGTGGGGGGGGGGAGGAATCCGGAGTACCCGGAGGAAACCCCACCTGTCCGGTATGGTGCCCACCAACCAAACTCACATGCGCCGGGAATGGGTAGTAAACCCGGAACGCCCAGGTGAGAAGCGAGAAGACCCGAAGATTCGGGTGCCATACGGCTTCCTTGCGTAACACTTATATACGAATCCATTGCGATAAACATACCGGTGATGCAATAATAAAACTGACACCTCGCATTCGCCGCAAGAAACATGGGGTTATCGCACAGTGACCGCATGACGCCATGATTCATAAAAGTGGTCCACAGCCCACCATTCGTTTGATACAACTATTTCACACAATTGTTCATTGAATGAATGAATGAATGAATGAGATAACGAATGTATGAATGAAAGTATAAGCGTTCATTGGATGGATGCTAGGTTCACTGTACCTCCCCCAATCCCCTCTGACTTGTGCCCCCCCCCCCCCCAGTACAGTCAATGATTTTACTTGAAGTTCGACTTCAAATCATATATAATCGAAAATCATGTTTTTTATGTGGTTTCCTGTGCCAAAGGTGTATTGCATCTGACATCTTTATATAATATATGCATTTTGAATTAGCAATAATTAGCTGTTTAGGGGCAGCACATATTTTCACAATACACTGTATTTTTCTTTTTTTAAGTTGATGTTTTTGAATAGATATAACATAAGCTTTGGGGTCAGCTGGGGGAGGGGGTGGGCACGTGTAGTACAAAAGTCCCTTGCACAAAAGCCCCTTGTTCTAGAAAGGCACACATGGAGATCAGCCCTTTGGTATATTTGACAGAGTTGACATAAGCCCCTTGGTAGATTTTACATGGTGGACAAAAGCCCCTGATTATGAAATAGTGGACATAGGCCTTTTCTGATTGTGTATATTGTGTATGCAGTCCAACAGAAAATTCCATCACATCAAAGGGGAAATTTTTATTGCAAAAAATTGTTCACAAACAGGGGGCTTATGTCCACTCTGTCAAATATATGTCCATGTGTGCAATTTTAGACCAAGAGGCGTTTGGGCGAGGGGCTTTAATCTGGATCCATAACGGCCACTGTGCCCCCCCCCACCCCCATCCCCACCCCAGGTATAAACGGGCCTACGTGTTTAGCATTATCGGTTAAACTATTTACTACAAAGTGCACGTGCAAACTTTTTGTGATTTTCGATAAATGGAAATTAATCCTTTAATACTAGGATTATGTTTGCCAGTTTGCAACGAATATTGTTCTAACAGCAAATCCGACACAATATTTAGTGCGTTATTTTGGTAGAATTACATATTAATTTAATCGATTATATATAGTATTCGTTTCATCAAAACAAAACCGTTATAGGATGGTGAACGCGGGTGAACGCGTGATCATAGAATTATCGACTAAATGTAACTCAATGAAAGCACTACGCAACGGGTAAGATTAAATGACATAGTTAGTTTCAGTTATGTGCGACTGCAAAGCATTGAAATTATTTCATTCAGTCGAGCATCAGGGCCGGATACATGAGTCATTTAAATTGACTGCCCTGATCCAGACATGCATATGACTGTGAAGGGGGCACGAACCGTTGATCGTGTAGTAATCAGACTCATTTATTAATTTCATGGCTTATTCACTAGAGCTATATACTAAGGCCAAATATCAGCTACTGCACACAGGGCCCTCAGTATACGATTTTTGCACGACAGTGTTTTTTAGGGCCAATTTGGGGCCGAAATTCGGCCCCATTATCCTGCTTAAAAAGTATATATTTTTCCCCCAATATTTACTTAAACTTCCCCTCAGAATATGAGCTTTATTTTGAATTTTTTTTTGACCAAAATAGAACAAAAATTGAGCTAAGATAGAGGAATTTTTGTCATCAATCCCAGCATTTTTAGCTCACCTGAGCACAAAGTGCCCATTGTCTGTCGTGCGTGTGTGCGTGCATGTGTTTGTCGTCAACTTTTCATTGAAACAACATCTCCTAAACCGCCTGGCAGATTTTGACCAAACTTCACAGGAATGATCCTTGGGTGGACCTCTTTCAAAGTTGTTCAAATCTTTCCAGTCCGTTGAATATGTAGGTAACCAGAGCTAAAAATAGATTAAAAAATTAAAACTTTAAAAATCTTCTTTATGAAACCACAAGGCTCAGACCTTTTATATTTGATATGTGACATCCTCTAGAGGTCCACTACAAAGATTGTTCAAATTATGCCCCTGGGGTCAAAAGGGGCCCTGCCCTGGGGATCACATGGTTTTTATAGAATATATAGCAAAATTACTTTAAAAGTCTTCTCTTCTGAAACCACAAGGGCCAGAGGTTTCATATTTGGTTTGTAACAACCTATAGTGGTCCTCTACTAAGATTGTTTATATAATGCCCCTGGGGTCAAAACTGGCCACGCCCTGGGGGTCTCATGGTTTATATAGAATAAATAGCAAAATGACTTTAAAAATCTTCTCATCTGAAACCGCAAGGCCTAGAGGTTTCATATTTGCTATGTAACATCCTTTAGTGGTCCTGAACAAATCTTGTTCAAATTATGCCCCTGGGGTCAAAACAGGCCACACCTCGGGGGTCACATGTTTTTTTTATAGAATATATAGCAAAATGACTTTTAAAATCTCCTCCTCTGAAACCACAAGGCCCTGAGGTTTCATATTTGGTATGTTACATCTTATAGTGGTCCTCTACAAAGATTGTTCAAATTACGCCCCTGGGGTCAAAACTGGCCACACCCAGGGGGTCACATGGTTTATATAAACTTATATAGCAACATGTCTTAAAATATTCTTCTCTGAAACCGCAAGGCCCAGAGGTTTCGTATTTGGTATTTAGCATCCTATAGTGGTACTCTACAAAGATTGTTCAAATTATGCCCCATGGGTCAAAACAGACCGCACCCGCTTTGTCACATGGTTAATATAGACTTAAATAGCAAAATGACTTAAAATTCTTCTCCTCTGAAACTGCAAGGCCTAGAGGTTTCATATTTGGTATGTAACATTGTATAGTGGTCCGTTACAAAGAATGCTCAAATTATGCCCCTGGGGTCAAAACTGGCCATGCCCTGGGGGTCTCATGGTTTATATAGACTTAAATAGCAAAATGACTCTAAAAATCTTCTCCTCTGAAACGGCAAGGCCCACAGCTTTCCTATATTTGTTACATAACATTCCATAGGGTCCTCTCCCAAGATTTGTCAGATTATGCCCCTGGGGTCAAATCTGGCCACCCTGAGTGGTCACATGGTTTATATAGGCTTAAATAGCAAAATGACTTAACAAATCTTTACCTGAAACCGCAAGGCCCAGAGGTTGTTCAAGGTTGTTCAACTTATGCCCCTGGGATAAAAATAAGCCACGCCTCTGGGATGCAAATTCGAATTGGGTAACAAGGTCTCAAGTGAGCGTCCTAGGGCCCTCAGGGCCCTCTTGTTTTTAATCAAACCAAGTTTTGCATAATGTAAGTTATTATTTGTAGCAAAACAACTGAATAATGTTTCATAACAAAGTATTATATAAAAATGTTATATTGCTTTTCTACAAAAACAATTTCCCTTTTGCCGTAATCTTCCCCTTCTGAAGGGCCCCGCCACCTTTGCCCAAAAGCTGAAAAAAAAACACTGGAGGATGTTGAGAGGAAGTGCAGAGTACAAGGACCATAGCTCTTTTGTAGGAGGCATCATTTTTGCAAACATGTAACTGACGCTATATTGCCTTCCTTTGACAAGCATATTCTTCGGGGGCATACGTCACGTTCTGTGACAAGTCTTGTTACAGATACCTGTGCCTTTGAACTAGGGGAATTTTAGCGCAACAAACCTCAAAAAGGGGGAAATAGTTAATTGTTTTGTTTATCGTCAAAATTGTCAACTGTGAACAATTGTATATTTTCATTTTACTACTAATATTATTTACTTGTTTATACTCAGGGTGCACACCTTAAACACATGATGATATAATTCTTTAAGTTAGATCATTCTTAAAGTTGAATCAACAAATGTAAAACTGATATCGATTAGAGTTACTTGATTGTCAAAGTTAATGTTAATTTAAATTTTACAATATTTGAATGATAAACGCAGGAGTCAGATTTCAGAGGGCAATTGCTAAGTCACAATGCTAGTTTTCTTGTTTTATGGCCCTTGAATTTGTCAACCAATAGTTCAATCTGTGAGGTGTCTTTGGAGCAGGCAAATCCTCATAGTGGCATCTAGATGACATTGGGTTAGCCTGTTTTTCTTCTTGGTATGTATGTAGGCCATCAGAGAGAAACTTTTTACCCTAGAATTTGGCTATGAAAATGTGGTGCACGTTGTACATGTTAACAGTGAGAAATTTTAAGTTCTGTTGTTTTTTTTTAGCTCACTTGAGCACGAAGTGCTAGATGAACTATTGGTATAGGGGACCTCTCCTGCTCCATATGTCGTCCATCGTCCATGTGTGGTCAACAATCTGTTGCGTAAGCGCGCTGGAGACTTCACTTTTTATCGAATCTAAACCAAACTTGCACAGTTTGTGTATGGCCATAAAATCTCAGACATGTCAGGTTGAATACAAACAAAATCTGGCCAGAAACACCGGAGTTATTGCCCTTTGTTTGTGAAAAAGATATATACAAAAATTGACATTATTCTGGATAGAGACTTCATATTTTATCCAATCTTCACCAATATTGCACAGTTTGTCTATAACCATAAAATGTGTAGCCCATTGTTTGTGTAAAAATATAAAAAAATGGACATTATTCAGGATCAAGACTTCATTTTTCAAAAAGCTATTCTACTCGCCCCGGCGTCGCCGTCGGAGCTAGGATTACGTTTTTCTGTAAGCTAGTTTCTCAGGAATGTCTTAAAGGATTTCATTCAAACTTAAAACATTTATTTCCCACATTTAAATGAACCAATAGACCAAGTGTGGTAACTCTAGTTTGACATTTGTTAAAATGATGGGCCTTTTTACACTTAGAAATTTTACATAAATTATTGGATAGGTTAAAGTTTTTCGGTAAGCTGGTTTCTCAGGAATGGCATAAGGGATTTCAGTCAAACTTAGAACACTTATTCCCTGTATTAAAATGAACTCATGGGCCAATTTTAATAACTCTAATTTGAAATTTGTCAAAATTATGGGCCCTTTTACACTTAAAATTTTACATAATTATAAGCTATATGGACAGGTAAAAGTTTTTCGGTAAGCTGGTTTCTCAACTTTTCATTTCCACTCTCTAACTTGAGAACGGATTAAGCTATTGTAATGAAACTTTAAACATAGATACCTTTTAGCAAGACCTGGCTAGGGATTGCATATGGGGTGGGTGGGGTAAAAGTCACTGTTATTGAAAATAGAAAAACATTTTCCGCTCAATTACTTGAGAACAAATTGAGATATTTTAATGAAACTTAATACATATGTAGCATACCGCCATATTTGGTATAATATAGTTCTATTCTGTTCAGGATGGCAACAAGGCAACTATATATTTAATCGTTGCATAAATTTAAGCATCATGCACGTATGCAGCAATGTACTATCATATATAAATAAATAGTTGAAATAGCGCTGATAAACTTTTGAGCTTTCTGGATTTCATATAACTTATTTCGGTAGAGCTTAAGAAGCTTACTGTAAGATCTAAAAATTAAGCTTACCATCTTGGGAATGTTGAATGAAGATCTAATAATATGATCTAAACTTTGGATCGACTTAGTAACTGTAAAGATGGGAACTAGATGATCTTGAAAGATCTGACTTTGGTGATCATTAAAGATCTGACTTTGGTGATCATGAAAGATGCCGAATGTTTGTTTATCTGCGCTATTTATACCTGTCGCACAGCAACTTAGGATTAGGATTATGAGCACCAACCAATCAAAATGACTTAGGAACTTTGCCCACTGAAGTTTCATAAATTTCCTCGTGGAAGTATTGAATATTTGAAACTAACTGGTTTGAGAAATCATTCGACTAGCAAGCGGGGTGCAGTGCGGACTGAATTTACAGCGTGTCAAATTATTTCATTTTTTGTTTTTGATAGAGATATTTTCAGTCTAGTTTAAATTATTTTAATTATATCGACTAATGTATATCTACAATTATGAGGGCGTTGCTACTGGCGGCCACGAATCCAACTCAAGTTGCGTGGATATGTCTGAAGGGGATAGGGAGCAGCCATGTGGCGGTATTGTTTCAATTTTGTACTATAGAACTTGTATTATTTAACCGATCTAAAGGTGAGATTCGAAATGAATTGCCGTTATTATTAATTATTGTACCATTTGCATCTGGTATAAACGAAGATATATACTTAAAATGAGGGAAATGTGAGATGTGAAATGTTTTGATAATTGTATTATGGTACCGTTTGAAACTGGTACTAATGAAGTCGTGTACTGTACACGATGAAATTGTGAGACATGAAATGTTGTTTACTAATGGTATTCTGGTACCATTTGTACCAGGTACAAACAAACTCGTGCACTGTACTTAAGGGAATTGTGAGATGCGAAATGTTTAATAATTGTATTCTGGTACCGTTTGTATCTGGTTCAAATGAACTCATGTACTGTACACGAGGGAAATGTGAGATATGAAATGTTTTAATAATTGTATTCTGGTACTGTTTGTATCTTGTACAAACGAAGTCGTGTACTGTACATGAGCGAAATATGAGATGTGAAAGGTTTTAATAATTGTATTCTGGTACCGTTTGTATCTGGTACAAACAAAGTCGTGAACTGTACATGAGGGAAATGTGAGATGTGAAATGTTTTAAAGACATTTGGTATCCTTGTTTCCCGTAAAAGTAATGTAGTTCCCATGCATGATTTTTGAATGGAGAAATCCCGTTATTTTGTGTTCAGTGAAGTGTTTCAATGTCGAGGGTCGTCTAATAAATCTAAACTTGTATTAAACATTGAATAACGACTCTGTTGCAGCAAATTGAGAAAACATGGGTCATTGTAAACCAAGTATCTTTGTTTTTCTGCGCAAATGTAGTTCTTAGTGGTCAGAAACTTACCAAGTGTTTTTCATTTCGTAAATTGTTGAATCTTTTATATATTTCTAACGTCTGATACTTTTCCAAATGTTTCATAGACGGCTCTCGAAATGACGTGTCCAGTTTAATGACAGTTAATTATACTGTTAGAAGTACAGTTAGTCCTGAAAAGCATGAAAATTGATGAAATCAACACACTGTTGTTACTAATACAGTGACATTTGTCATTAATAGTTATATTCTTGTACCGTTTGTATCTGGTACAAAACGACTGTGGTGCAATTTACATTTCGAAATGATGTTTTTGTTCAAATATATATTTATGATACATTATAGTATAAAGTTTAGGGATAATGCTATAATTATGTCAAACTTCCCGTTCTTTTCTTGTCGATTAAATACCCTGCTTGTTGGCACACCTATCTTGTGTGATGTATTTCATGAAACCTGATGGTTAGATAATAAATAATTTATGTTTGGCATAAATGAAACGAAATAGAAAACATAAATAAATGTATTATCATAGTTTAATATGGTTTATACGGTATGTGTCTTTAGGTTATACAGTAATTTGCCCACTGAAATTTCCTAAATTTCCTCGTGGAAGTTTTGAATATTTGAAACTAACTGGTTTGAGAAATCTTTCGACTAGCAAGTGGGGTGTAGTGCGGACTGAATTTACAGCATGTCAAATTATTTTATTTTTTATGAGATGTTAATGCAGCTTACAGTGTGTCATAGTTTCCCATACAAGGAATGAAGTGTAGTAGAATTGGTTTTCTCCCGTGTTTGAATTAACTCTCTATGAATTGAAAACATCATTTTTGTTAAAATTATTTATATTGTTAATCATGTTAAATTAGTTTATCTTATATCTTCAATTGAATTATTTACTGTAAAGTTCTGCATATGTTGTAATGTCGCTAAAACCCGAACAAGTACATTTGTATCCTGGTATCTATTAAAAAGGGACAAAAAAATCTAAACAATAAAAGTCATTACAGTTATCGTGTGCGGATATAATTGGAAGGCTTTTATAGGCAAATTATTGATTTAGGTTGAAATTTAATGTTGACTGAGATTGAGATTTAGAAATTTTTGAGATTAAGATTTAGGGTTGTTAGAAATTTTTGAGATTAAGATTTAGGGTCGACGATGATTGAGATTTACAATTTTTTTACATTGAGATTAAGGGTTAACTGAGATATTAATTTAAGAGTGCTTGTGATTTAGGTTTGATTGAGATTTAGGATTATTTGAAATTAAGATTTAAAGTTCATTGAGATTGAGATATAAGGTTAATTTAGATTGAGATTTAGAGCTGCTTGATATCAATATTTAAGGTGGATTAATATTGAGACTTAATGAGAATTAAGGTTGCTTGAGATCGAGATTAAAAGTTGATTAAGATTGAGATTTTAAGCTGCTTTAGATTGAGAATAAAGGCTGGCTGAGACTGATATTAAAAGCTGCTTGAGACAGAGATTAAAAGGCAGATTGAGATTGACATTTAAAGCTGCTTGAGATTGCGATTAAAAGGTTTGAGATTAAGAGGTTGATTGAGATTGAGATTTAAAGGTGCTTGAGATTAAGATTTAAAGCTGCTTGAGATTGAGATTTAAGGTTGATTAAGATTGAGACTTAAGATTGCTTGAGATGTAAAGCTGCTTGATATTGAGATTTAAGGTTGATTAAGATTGACATTTAAAGCTGCTTGAAATTGAGATTAAAGGCTGATTGAGATTGAGTTTTAAAACTGCTTGAAATTGAGAGTAAAGGCTGATTGAGATTGAGTTTTAAAACTGCTTGAGATTGAGATTAAAGACTGATTGAGATTGAGATTTAAGGTTGATTAAGATTTAGAATTAAGGTTGCTTGAGATGAGCTTAAATGTTACTTGAGATTGAGATTAAAGGTTGCATGTGGTTGAGATTGAAGTTGCTTGAAATTGGCATTAAGGGTTGTATAAGATTGAGATTTAGGGTTGCTTGAGAGTGAAATGTAAAACTATTTGAGATTGAAAAACAGGACTGTTTGAGATTTGTATTGTTTTGAGTCGGGTAATTGTATATGGGAAATTAGGGTCTTAAATCAGCAGTTTAATATATAGGAGTGTTGTTTTATTGATACATTCAAAAAAATACCTGTTTGTGATTGTAAACTTGATTTATGTTGATCTGTGTATATTGTATAAACCAGTTGTTTTTTCTGATTGCATTACATTATGACAGACTGTGCGTGATTGTAATAGTTTACACAAAAAGTGTATTGACATTTCGGTGATAGATTTGTCATAGGGATAGAACATTTAAGTGCAAATTTGAAAGGAAACATACTTCATTCAGAAAAAGTGGATAATCAGTTATTTCTTACCGATATTCAGTCTTCACGCTAATTTTTTCAAAGCACTTGCCAGTTCGGGCAAGCTTGTTAGTAAAACTACTTGCCTGAAATCTGTTTGACTTGTCCAAACTATTTAACTTCTAATGGTACTCTACAGCAGTATCAGAAAATGTTGTTTTCTGTAATTTTATTTATATTTTATTTCTATATACATGTGTGTCATCCTGTTTTTGTTGTTCTCCCTCAAAATACATAAGGTTTGATCATACTATTTTGTGCATCATGCGTCACAATGTGATTAAAAAGATAAACAGGGAAATATATAGGGTCCAAAAAGGTACATGGCTCTACTAATAAGGAGCAGTGTGGAAAGCTGGATTGATTTGTTGATATATTCTAATAAATTGGTAACTCACTTAAATGCTTCTAATGAAGGTTTTAAACAAAGTCTGTTAATTAAGTATTTGCAAAATAAATTGTATTTCAAAAGGTATTCAACATTTCTGTGTTAACCAACCCAAATGGGAAGCGGAGCGAAGATAAAAAGGAGCAGGTTGCAGCAATCAGCTATTTCGCTCTTGGACTTTCCCTTATTAAACTGCATGCTACATTTGACGAAAGTAGTTCCAAAATAGTTCCTACCAAAAAGCAGTTTTTAAATGCAGTTTCACTTTCAAACAGCATGCGTTTTTTAAATTTTACAATTCAGAATAGAGCTACAATACTTATTTATATATTTGTTAATTACCGACAACAATGCAAATCTATGCGAACTTAAATTTCAGACAAACTGGCACGTACTCCAAAATTGCCCTTTCAAGTAAAGTAGTCTTCTTATTAAGCTTTCAACAAAGACTGTGATCGATTGTGAATATATTTCAATAAGCTTCAGCTTTTAACAAAGACTGCGATCGATTGTCAATGTATTTCAATAAGCTTCAGCTTTTAACAAAGACTGCGATCGATTGTCAATATATTTCAATAAGCTTCAGCTTTTAACAAAGACTGCGATCGATTGTCACAGCATGATGACGTCATATGTTTATTTGTAAATACTAGATTCCAATAATACAATGGGTTTTGTATGTTTTGTTTTTTTTGAAGAAAAAAACAAACTAAAATGCTATTTTGAATGAATTATCTTTGTCCACACAATATATAAGGCCTATGAAAACACTTGCCCAATCGGGCAAGCATTTGGCATTTTATGATAGCCCGAAATCCAATCTACTTGTCCCGGGCAACGGGCAACCCAGTTACGACGAAGACTGGATATTAATAAGGTATTAGGGAGTCTATTGACCATGTTCTAAATGCCAAACTCTTTAGCTGATGACTCAAATAGAATGGTACTCAAAGTAAAACTATGACCAGTAGTAGGCGTGATGGCAGCTCTTATATTCCATGTAGCAGACACCAGGAACAAATGGAGCACTAAGCGTTGTCAGTGAAGGACATTTTTATCCCAGTACTGAAGCTTTTGGGGCCCAATTTCATGATATAAGCTTCATAGGAATGTACTCAATAGAGAATTTTATAGTGACCCTTAAGATGATAGGACATATCACCCATTAGACAGAGGTTATGAACAGGAATCAAGAACTGGCAGGGCTATTGTTGGCAATTCAAACTTTAAACAACAAAAAAGGGGAGAGGTCCATGTACTATGAAGCCAGAAAAACGATTGCCAAGCAGGAGGATGGTCTGATTATGCGGTTTAATTTGAGCAAATTTGTAATTGGAATGGGTGGAGTGATAGCAAGAAGGGTTCTATGTGGACCATATTAAGGAAATCTTAAACCAGAGTTATACACCTAGAAAGTGGGTTTTGGCATACAGATGTGAATTTGGAACTTGGAAAAGATGTAGAAATGAATCAGTTATAGCTTTTGGCAATGCTCCCAGGAATTTGGGAAACAATGCTTTTCCATGGATGGGGCCCCGGGCTTTAGAGACTTGCATAATTGACCAATATATTCAGGTCTTTTGGCAATTTTGATTTACAGAAATTTGTCCAATTTACTCCCCTTTTATTTTATTCTTGATGCTGCGATCAGTGCAGCAGTGGAATAATGTGGATTCCAGGGTGTGTTATATTGCTAACATAAAGACATACAGTCTCAGAATTAGGCCACTCTCTTTAGTGACCCAGTTGCATCTCTCAGATCATCTGTTATTTGTACATAAGTTCAGCGGAGGACCTGCAGGAAATGTTTAGTTCTATTTTGGAAGAGAGATTGCAAAAACTTTAATTGAACCTCAATCAAAGATGTAATAACAGCAACTTTCAGGCATTAAGAGAATCTTAAAGCATAACCTCACAGAACCTTAGTAACACTAATTCATGCTTTAATAACAGATACTGCTATGTATGGTTATTATCCTCAAAATCCAAGCGGTAATATATTTGAGGATAGAAAGCTAATATATGACATTGATAACTACCAAAATAGGTACAATGGTCCAGCGTTTTTCCTCTATATAAAGTTGGTACCGGAAAACGGCACCATTCCCAATGCGATTTTGTGACCATTTTTCCCAATTTTAAGGTAAAAAATTCCAAATGCACAGGACAAATATTTTCACTTTCGTTTCACCCCAACAATCGAGTAAAGCTCAAATCAGTTATTGTTAACCGACAGGGGAAGTAACCGCAGCAAGCTTTGATGACGGTATCGATTGGTTCCCGTTGTCAGTATACTTCGTTGTGTTTGAGAATGGGAACCTGATAAATATGTAAGGCATTTTCGCGAATCATGGCAAGTCACAACTCAAAGTATTACCGAAAAAAAATTAACAAAAAAACTGTTCAAAAGTGCAGCCTTCTAACTAGCTTGGGTTTTAATAACACAGATTCACATCCGTCGACGTCACAGGTAGAAAAATTAAATGCTACTCCTGAGGTTAATGAGGATCATGTACCGTTGTCAGATGTTGATCATAACAATGTTTCATCGACGGCCGAGTCTATTGACGTGAACCTGGTTCGGTCTGAGGCAGGTTGTCCTACGGAACCTGAGGCTCAGAGTCCCGATTCAGACAGTGAACCAATTTCAAAACGTAAAAAAATGATAGACACTAAGTACGAGCTGCACTACGATTGGCTTTATTACAGCAGTAGTAAAAATGGCTACCTGTGCAAAATATGCGAACTGTTTGCTATCTCTACAAGTAAACAATCTCCTTACATGTGTGGCACTATTCTTGGGGAACACCCTGTACGAAAGTTGGAGACCCATCAATCCTCAGCATTACATACAGATTCTGTACAAAAATACCTCGAGGCAAAAGGACAAAGTTCAGTTGTCACAATTCCTGACATGTTTAAGCGGCAAAGACCAAAAAAGACGCCTGAGTTGGCAAAAAATAGAGAGTACATGTCGCGTCTAATTTCAACAGCACATTTAGTGGTACAGAAACGGTGGGCCCTTGACAGCGTCAGTGCAATTATTGATCATATGGCAGACTCACAGTGTACTGCTATTACTTCTTACCTCAAAGATGGATTGAATTTTAAATACACGTCCTCTAAATCTGTCACAGATATTCTGTCTGCTATCAGTTGCTGTTTCGAACAGTCTATTTTAGAGAAGGTCAGAGCTTCAACATCAATAGCTTTGCTTGCTGATGAATCGACAGACGAGGCAAACAGGTCACAATTTGCCATCCTGCTTAGATTTCTGGACAATGACACAGTCGCAGATCATTTTCTAGGACTGGTAAATGTTAAAAAGGCTGACGCTGCCACTCTAATGGAAGCAATCTCAGTTTTTCTGATCTCCAAGGACATTGACATCACCAAGGTGGCGTTCGTTGGATTCGACGGGTGCAATACTATGAGTGGTGAAATAAAAGGTTTTTTTCTTTAAAAAAGATGTTGTATTTGCAATTAAATTTTATTTGTAATTTACTGGAACATTTTGAAAATCTATCTCATTTCTGTAATATTAATAAATTATAAAATGAAATGTATAGATCTTATTGTGTGTATTGATTGTTATTTCAAAATATATGTCATTAATAATGTGTACATAAATCATAAGATACACATGACAGTTTTAGTAACTAAATTTTACATTTAATTATGCTTATTTGTTTCATTATAATACCCCACGTAACAAAGTAAAGGGGGTATACTGGAATCACCATGGACGTTGATTCAGACTTGCAGGCATTGTTCCTTATGATATGGAGTTGTGCATATGAGATTTTTATCATCATACGTTTAAAATTAAACAAGTAATGCCCCCTTTTCAACTAAGACATTCTATAACATTATGCTACATATTACAACATGCCGCGTCAGGGGTATTCTTCATCACTTTTGTGACACATTCTAGTATTTGATGTTGATTTTCTATTTGCAGGAGTTCAACGAAGGTTCCGACATGCTGTGCCACATTCCATATATATCAACTGCCGTAGTCATCGTTTGGCACTTTGTGTGAAACACCTTATGAACAATTTTGAGGTCTTGAATGATGTTGATGAAGTTCTTCTGGGCGTCTACAAACTGTTTGATAACTCTCCTCAGAAATTTGCCATTTTTAAGGTAACAAAATTTCTGTAAAAAACTTTATTAAATTATTTTCACAATTTATGCACACACATGATCATTAAGTAATTTTAAACATAGAAAGAAGCTCTGCGTCATTTGTAAATTTATTCAAATTCAGGATGTGCAGTCTGCGTATGAAGTGAAAGAGCTTGTTATGGTCAGAGCAGCTGCAACTCGGTGGTTATCCCATGGAACCGCATGCACTCGTCTTATTGACCGTTACATACAGGTATAATCACATGTTGAAAAGTTTGTATGAAAACATTATATCAATAATCAAGATTCATAATAAATTAAAAATTTTAACTTAATTTTATTACCAATAACATCCAATAATAAACCCATGTGTCAGTGTAAAAATATTATAAAGTTAAATGTTGTTTAGAACACTCAGTAAACTGTAGTGTTACCATTCTTGTGGAATAAATTATATTTTTTTTAAGTTATGTCTAATTAATTGTCTAATTAATCAACAGACTTTAATATGAAATTAATATAACATGTTTATATTTTGCAGATCATTGACACGTTGGATGAGATTCTGGACAGACAAAGAGCCCCAGAAGTGGTGGGATTGAGAGATATGGTGACAGATAAGACTACAGTGGCCGCTATTCTTGTTCTGTGCGATATGTTGCAACCAGTCAACCTGTTCTGCAAGTACCTGCAAGGAACTGTCGACTTTTCGTCAGTGTCTTTGAAACTGAAAGTAAGCATATACATATATGAATAAATAAATATCCATTTTAATTGATAAAGACAGTAACATAATTAAAAAAAAATCTGTAATTTTACCTAGTGTTTTGAAATAATTTGGTACTTTTTCAGGAACTGATTGACACTCTACATCATCTAATTGAGAGGTTTCGGACAACACTGCAGTTTCCAGACCCTGTACTTTACATCTCGAAGATGAAGGGCTTGTTTGCAGACATTGACGAAAGAACAGTCTTCACAAGAAGACTAAGGTGAAGATTTTTTTGTACTAACAGTGGTATTTGTTGTACTGAAATGTTTAACCTGAAATTATTTAAAATTCTATTATAATGTGTATACATATATTTAGTAAGATAATACGATTTGAAAACTGACTAACACATTAAATTGTTATTATTTATTTTACAGAGCCAGACATTCACAAGAACCTCAACAGATAATTGTGGAATTGGCAATTCCCATGGTGCAGAAATTGATAGACGAATTGGAAAGTGGTTTTGAGATGTCACCTGTCCTGAAAGCATTCTCGGTGTTCCGTGTGCAAAACTTGCCACAGAATTTAGTGGAACTTGCACAATATGGAAAGGTAATTAATAAAATATGAGTTTAAATATGAATTTATAAAAAAAAATCAGTTTATTGTAGTTTTCTTTTTCAATTTTATTTTAACAACCCTAGCCTTTCATGACCACCCCTGATGCATTTTTCTTTCTACGAATTTTGATCATAATTCTTAACCAGTTGATAAATAACATCTTCAATTATCGTAACTGATTTTCAATAATCTGAAATTAAGGAAGAAATAGACACATTAGCATCGCACTATGGTCTCATGAAAGAAGACATACACATGGGTCATCGTACGCAAGCAGCACCTTTCTTCAACAAGGCCAATGCCTTAGCCGAGTTTGATGGCTTTAAACATTTAATGTTTATTGCTAGGTAAAAGTTAAGTTAAAACAGTTACAGAGTGTTGCCAATGTTCTCTTTATTGTTAACTTACAGTTGTGGTATTGTCAACAGTTTGAAGGCAGCTTGCTTAACACAAACCTTACCCGACCATATTTACAGTTTTAATTTTATGTTATAGTTTATACTTTTGTTTAATTAAGCCATGATCATCCTACCTTTTAAGTGTTACTAGTATTTCTATGTTTATGTTTCAGTTGTGTTTATTAGTTTCATGAACATTGTTCCATTTATTTGTTAATGTTTGTATTTTTAACTGTTGTTAGTAATTTTATCATGATTTATTTTATTATTAACTAAATTGATTCTATGTAAGACTGAGTAATGAACAAAACCATTGTATCTGTCAAACATCATTATTTTTAATGAGTCTAGAGATATTGTTCAACTGCTTTACCATGTAACATTAAATAATTATCAAAATACTTTAGAAACCATGTTTAGTATTTTAACTATTTCACTATAAGTATTGATTGTTTACCTCCTTTTTTAATTGCAATTTCTTTTCTTTTTTGCACAGAGGTCGCAACCCTCAGACCACTGATCTTCTGAAGCAATTTCTAGAGGATGACCAGCTAGGAAGCACTTACCCATGCATGTTTCAGCTGGTTCTGTTGGGAAAGCTGATACCCTCAAGCACAGCTTCAGTCGAAAGAGTGTTTAGTTTAATGAACTCATTGTGTACTGTTAATAGAAACAGGCTTTCACAGGAATCACTCACCAATTTGATGTTAATTTGTAGCTCTGGAGATAAATCACTGGGTAGTCAACAGATTGATAAGATTATTGACATTTTCAAGACCATGCGGCCTAGAGAAATTAACCTGTAAAATTGTTGTGGCATAATGCTAGTAAATGAATAAAATAAACTAGATGTTAAACAGTTTGCGTTTTTTGAGTTTTTTAAATGCAACTAATTGTTTGTACATGCTTTATGAAGTTTTCAGCATAATTCATAAATTTCCCAATTTGGATGAAAACGACGCTAATTTTCCCAATTTGACGGGTACCGGTACCAGTCCCAAAGTGGTGAGGAAAAACGCTGTGGTCCTATGTGTCATGATATTTGAAATCCAAGACCATATCATCAATAGTTAAAGCTATTGGTTTTATCGTTGCAAACCCCAAACAAAGTCTATTACTTACAATGAAAACTGGAATTTACATTGGAAAACACATTTTTGTACCAACATTAGACAAATAAATCCTAACAACAGAACTGACAATCTGCAGCAAAGAATCATGGTTAAATATTGCTGCCATCGGAAGCCTCAGTAAACATTGAACATGTATATTCCTGCTGCAAATTAAAATGTTACAATTTTCTACTTGGCCAAAAAAATATATAATGTGTGTTTCAGGCAAGTCTCAAGACTGTTTTGAGAGAAATTATATACCAAAATTCCATATACCTGATCATGGTCATATGAGATATACAGTTAATTTATATGAAAATTCAAGCCCTTACACGGGTCCTGGAAATTTAGATAATCTTTGTCATAATAAACCGTTATACATTAACGGACCATTTATTTATAGATACTGTGAGGGAAATGGTCATGTAGAAAAACGCTGCCCATAAAGGGACTGATTTACTAGTCAAAGAATCTCTAAGGCAATATAACCAAGAAGTTGTGAATGTAGAAATCAACTGCTTAATGTAATATGATGCCACAAAGAATGTTGATAATGTAGATGACTGCACACTTAAAGGGAGGGGTTAATAGAAAAGAAACTATTATAATAGGAAATGATAAAGATAATTTTGTCAGCCAAAATGATAAAGAGGTTCTGGTTAAGTATTTTCTTACCAACAGATTGGAGTTTTGTGCGAGTTGGTGGATGCATTTGGTTTTGGAACCTGACATTCCAATATCCACTCTGTTGGAAGGACGATGAGCCATGCGTCCCTTGACACTGTTGGAGGCACCAGCGCTTATTCAATTTGAATGTATATGTCTCTTGTGAAATTGAATACCCCGCTTGTTGGCACACCTATCTTGTGTTATGTATTTGATAAAACCTGATGGTTAGATAATAAATAATTTATGTTTGGCATAAATGAAATGAAATTGAAAACATATGTCGACTTTTTATATATCACTTGCAGTCAATAATGAAAACAGAAAAATAAAATAACTAATTAAAACCATAAATAGTATCTAGAAGATTTAAATCGATCATCATCACGTGGTTTGTTATGATGGCAGGGATTTAAATAGAACTATACTCGGAACCAGTCAAATCTCTGCGCGGAAGTTGCAACAACAGTTACAAAATAAACAACACCATTTCGCCTATTTTATAGGATTTTGCCAGGTGATTTCTCTTTCATATTTTTATTGTTAACATCTCATTAATATTTGGAGATTAAATAGCATTGGTTATATAGAGCTTGAAAATGTGGAATGGTTTACCGTTGAACCATTATGGTGGTGCAAAGCCGGGTAATAAACGTAAACTCGATCTTCCACTTGTAACTATGACAACATAATCTAAATAAAAATGTATCCCGCACATCTACAATAGAAAAATAGAATAAATCTTAATAGTTACCTCATTTTTGTTATGGTTTACAAGTTATTACTTTTTGTTAAGTCAGACTGGCAGATATTCTTTTGGATTGACTAATAATTAAAGCCAGTCAGACCAAATGACTGACAGATTTTTGCAGGTTTTCGCGAACACTGCAGTAAGCATGTTGGTCTGTCATTCCGGCCCCCTTAATGATTAAATCGATGTATGCATAGTTTAAACATTGTCAAATGTATATGTTTGGGCAATGAAATTTGTAATAATTTACGTAACAGAAAAAAATAAAAATATTCTTACTAAAGCTAAGTTTGAAAATAATAAATTCCTCTAAATGCAATAGACCACGATGTTGTGATTGCATTAATGTGCATTAATATTGTAGATTGTCACAGAGTTTGCAGAATAAAAGAAAATTTCAACTTAACTACAATATAAATTGTTAATTGTTATAAATTATAAGTTCACATGTTATATGTATAGTAACTTGTAAGTGTAACATGGAATACGTTGGACAGACTGGTCAACAAGCATCAAAACAAATGAATAACCATTTGATAATCCTGCGTTTTCTACACTTATTGCAACTCACTTCAAACCGAATTACCATGATTTAAATGATTTCAGTTTTATGCTAATAGATATCGTAGAAAATGACATGGATTGGCTTTTAAAAGAAAATTAAGAAATATATTGGATACATAATTTGGAAATAAATACCCTAAGGGACTCAAAAATTGTGTCTACTATTTAATTTTGAATTTGTTTTTTTTTTCAAAGTACACTGTTTTATAATTTACTTAGTATTATCTATTTATCTTTTATTTACAAAGATTCATTTTGGTGTCCATTTGGCACCTAAAGCGTCTTTGGGGGCATATGTCACCTGATAGTGACAGTCTTCACAATTAACCAGTCGATCATCGACCGAGTTCACCAAATATTTGCTTGGTCTTGCAAAATTAGTAAGTTAACTAGACCAACAGCAGTCCATCAATTTGATGTCCTTTGGAAGGAACAAATATTTCACACCTATTGACATTCTAGAAGCCAAGAATGTTTTGAAGTGCTTGGTGAGCTATTGGTATAGGGGACCTCTCCTGCTTCATCTGTTGTCTGTTTGCCCTCGACAATTTGTTTCGTTCTCACGCTAGAGACTTCACTTTTTATCCAATCAAATAAAATCTCGATCGGGATTGTTATTGGGCCAGATCACACCAGAAATACTAGAGTTAGTGCCACTTTTTCATGCAAAAAAGTGCAAAAATGACTTTTTCCAACTTTATTTTATAATCTTGACCAAACTTTCACAGTTTTTGTTTGACCACCAGATCTCAGCAGATGCCAGATAACACTGGAGTTATTGCCCTTTGTTTATGAAAAAATATACAAACATGGACATTATTCTGGATTCTGGATAGAGATTTCGATTTTTATCCAATCTTCACCAAACCACAGTTTGTCTGTGACAAAACACCGGAGTTATTGCCCTTATTTTTTTTTTAATATGTGAAAATGGACATTATTCAGGATAGAGACTTCATTTTTCGTTCAATCTTCATCAATCTTGCGCAGTTTGTCTATGACCATAAGATCACAGGCCAAGTCAAATATAAACAAAATCGGACCAGAAACACCTGTTTTATAGCCCTTTGTTTGTGAAATTTTTTTACAAAAATGGATATTAATCAGGATCAAGACTACAATCTTCACCAATTAGGTACAGTTTGTCTATAAACAAAAGATAACGGGTGAAGTCGAATATAAGCATGTTCGGGCCAGAAACACCAGAGTTATTGCCCCTTGCGTGTGGAAAATACATCAATGAGTTATCAATAATTGGTTTGCACACACGATTTTTATGCTCCCTGAAAATTTTTCGGGGGAGCATATAGTCGCCGCTTTGTCCGTCTGTCCGTCCCGTTTTCTAGTCCAGAGTTTTTCTCAACAACTACTGACTAGAATTCAATGAAACTTCATGGGAAGCTTTGTTACCAAGAGTAGGTGTGCTCTGAACCAGGACGTTCCGCTTCAATGATTTTTCTCACATTTATGGGATTTAGTTCACAATTCTTGTCCTGTCTGTTTCTACGTAACTACTGGTCTAAATTCAATGAACCTTTATGGGAAGTTTAGTTTAGTTTAAAACCTATTTATTTTAGCTCGATTGAATCGAAAGCCTAAGGCTTATAGAGACACTCTCCAGTCCGTTTTCTGGGTAGAACCAGTACTTGGTGTCTTAGGGGGAAATCTTGGGACGCTTCCAGAGTGGGGATCGAACCCGGGACCTCCCAATTGCGAGGAGGATGCCATATCCACTACACCACCGCGACCTGTCAGAGTTATGGGACTTTGAAGATTTCTGAAATATGCATTTAATGCACAATAATTGTCCAGTCTATTTCTATGCAATTACTGGTCTGAATTTAATAAAACTTTATATGAAGCTTCGTAACCAAGAGGCATGCACTGAACGAGAGCGTTCCGCTTCAGTGATTTTCCTCAGAGTTATGGGAATTTGAAGATTTATGAAATAAGCATTTCATGCACAATTCGTTTCTGGTCTATTTAAATGCAACTACTGGCCAGAAGTAAATGAAACTTAATAGGAAGCTTCATTACTCAGAAGAGGTGTGCACTAAACCAGGATGTTCTGCTTTAATGATTTTTCTTAGAGTTAGGGGACTTTCTGAAATAAGTATTTAGTGCACAATTTTTGTCCAATCTATTTCTACAAAGCTATTGACCAGATTTCAATTAAACTTTATGGGAAGCTTTACTAACCAAAGTATTCGAAGATAAATTTTGGTTATTAGATTGGGATACGTCGTTCACGTAGTGGCGGCGTGAACTTTAGTTTCCGCTCTCTAACTTGATAATTGAATGAGCTAGTGTAATTAAACTTCATTAAAGATACCTTATAGCGAGACCTCGCTTTGGATTGCATAGGGGGTGGGTGGGGTCTTCAGTCAAGGTCACTGTTACTAAAAATATAACAGTTCCGCTCAATAACTTTGAGAACGCATTGAGATATTTTAATGATACTTTGTACATAGATACATTTAACGAGACTTGCTTGGGATTGCATATGGGGTGGGTGGGGCGAAGGTCAATATCACTGTAAGTAAATATAGAAAAATGGGTTTCTTTCAATAACTTTACAACGCATTGAGATATTTTAATGAAACTTAATAGTTACCATTACTTACAATTTTATTTGTGTGCTCACTTGAATGCGTTTCATTAAAAAAAAAAAATTGTGTGTGGAATTTCCATGTTTTTCGTTTATTGTTACCAAAAAGGAGGTGTGCACTGAACCTGGATGTTCTGCTTCTATGATTTTTCTAAGAGTTGTGGGACTTTTGAAGATTTCTGAAATTAGAATATAGCGCACAATTCTTGTCGGGGCTTTTTTTTCCGCAACTACAGTCCAGAATACAATGAAACTGTATGCGATGCTTCATTATCAAAATAAGGTATGCAGAGTACAGAATGTTGCCTTTCAGTGATTTTCCTTGGAATTATGGGACTTTGAAGGTTGCCGAAATGAGTGTTTAGCAAGCAATTCTTGTCTGGACTATTTCTCAGCTATTATTGGCCAATATCAATGATATTATCATATATTATTATATAGAGTACAATTGTCTGGACCTGTACTTCTGATTGCATTCCCATTACTTTGCAAAGGGCATTAGGGAGTATCCATCAGTTCACTGATATCTTTGTTTATTCAGTGTTAACCAAACTTACACAGTTTGCGTATGACCATAAAAATTGATTGATAAACTTTTATTTCCAACAGTGCGAACCTTGCATGCAGTTATTTGTACATGCAACATTGATCTCTTCAGAGCCTGCCTTAACATCATTTATCATAATTGGACAGAAAACTATCAAAGAAAAAGCAAAACTTGACCTTATAGCACAACCATTGCAATTATCGCATTGCAACTAGTTCTCCAAAATTGTCTGCGAAAAATACATCAAAATTGACAGTTTCTGCATTTTCCAGATGTGTCACTGACTTAGTGAAAAAGGGTCAGGTAAGAATATTGAGAAAATTGATTTGAGAACCATTAGCAAAGACACCGCACATCCACTACCCAACTCTTTCTTAAGTTAGCCCATTGCATTAAGGACACAACAAATTGATCAGTTGTTCTACGGATTTTGTCCCAAAAAAAATTGGAGCGAGTGAGCGAAATAAAAATAAATTATTTTTTTCCATTTTCGATAAAATCAGAGGCGAGGGAAAAGAGCAAAATAAAAAATACATATCTTGTCCATATTGATTGAAAATGTATGCCAAATGCCAGCTTAACTTAATATTGTCAATAAATTCCTCTTAATCTACTCTGATCCATTGTTTTGTAAAAATAAACATATATGTAATAAATAAACAACAAATTTCTCCAATTCTTTTTTGACCATGTCCTGCAAAGGGTTTTCCACAATAAGTCTTCAATAGTGATTCTGCTTAAATACTTAATTTAACTTCAAGAAAGTAGACCTTATACAAGATAATTGTCAGTATCAAAGTAGATATTAGATACACCAAAGTTTTTCACTACCAAAAGTTTAATAACATGAAATGACATACGATAAACACAAAACAATCAGAAATGGCTAGTATCAGTTGTGTATCTCAAGGTATTAAACAAAACTCTATAATCTGTTACTTTGACTAGTATTAGTTCTGTATATTAGACATATCTTTTTACAATAGAACAATTAGAAATGACTAGTATCAGTTCTGTATCTTAACATTAAACACATACCTTTCTCAAGATAAAACAATTAGAAATGACTAGCATCAGTTCTGTTTCGTAACATAAAGCACATACCTTTTGCAAGATAAAACAATTAGAAATGACTAGCATCAGTTCTGTATCTTAACTTAAAGCGGGTACCTTTCTCACAATAGAACAATTAGAAATTACTAGTATCAGTTCTGTATTATAACATAAAGCACATACCTTTTGTGCTGCACTCGGCAGTTAACTATGCCCTTTTTACTTGGCTTTCAGTGTCACGGTCATCTTTGGGGGGTTAAGACACAAGGCAACACACGCGTCTTAATAGTATTCTTCGCTTCTTTAATGGAATGTCGTCAACAGGTGTTAAAGACGAAGTTATTGGTTGTTAAATGATGTTGAATTCAAGACGATTATCAAGACGTTGTCATTAGACGACTATAAAGACGGTTATCTGAAAGTAACAATGTTACCTAAACATAGCATATCATTCAATCAAACGCGTGCATTATATTAAAAAATACATGATTTAACAAAGGTCATAAATGTCAATATACAAACAATATCTTATGAATACATATACATTCATACCGATCACATGTATCAAAGCAATCAAGTTACATATAAAATTATGTGTGGTTTTCCTGCCCTTTACCAAAAAATGTAAACTTCCCGTCTGTAGATCTGCCACCGATTTCCACCAAATGCCACCAATTGCCATGTAAAACTGTGGCAAACGGTGAAAAATCGATGTAAAACGATGGCAAATGGTTAAATGCCATCGTTTTCCACTAATCGATGGAAAATATACAGTGGCATTCTATGTAAAATAGTGGAAATTCAGTGGCAAACAGTGGAAAACTGGACTTTGTCATTTCTTGGAGTGGAAAATGTATATTTTGCATAGGAAAAAAGGGACTTAGAAAATTTTGCAAGAAAAACTGAGTGGCAAATGGTGGAAAAATAACTTATAAAGTTTTCACGAAAAATCTCTCTCAGAACTAAGTGTAACTTACACAGTGATTATTTTATTTGAACATGTGTATGAATAAAATATATGATTAAAATGTTCATATATACATTTTACATGGTATTTGATACATAATATAATTTTATATTATTTCTATGGTAACAGACATTTTTCATGTCATATTATCATGTGAAACAGACATAATACAGTATTTGCATATCGATATCATGAAAATTTGTTCATCAGAAAAAACTAATTCATTCTACAGAGTTAGGAAGTTCTGCGATAATTTTGCTGCCGTCAACTTCAAAACTCATCAGTACTTGTTGAATGTAAATGGCCTTTTCCACTGTTTGTTCAGCACTGAAACAAATAAAAATATGAACAAAAAACACGTTCAAATATTTGGGAAATTTATAATTCAAAAATTCAGAACTAATTTGTATAATACTATAGTCTTAATTAAGCAAACACTACCTAATTCTTTTTCTATTAGCTTTCCTTACCTGGAGTACTCAACGATTTGAAGATGTGGAACATTTTCTCGAAGAAGCTTTTCTTTCACTTTGAGTTGTCGTCCTACAGCTAAAACAAGCGAAGTTTCAGTGTTCTGAAGAAAAAACTCCACTTCTAGGAATTTCTTGTTGGCTCTGGTTTCGCTGACGATGACTGTATATGAATTTCTTTTCTTTACTTTGGTACAACTTTTGCTTGAAAAACTTTAATGCCATTTACAACTATTTTCTTGACAAGTTTGTAGTGTGTCAATTCCATTCCCATTGACATTTGGTTGATGTGTACCTTGAGGTTGTCAGATAAGTCTTCAAGCTTGTATAACCTTTTAACTATGCAAGGATGGTTTGTGCCTTTTGTGTTCTCCTTGAATTGAAATTTAACAAAGTCTTGCACTTGGTCATTTTGTATAGCTGGTGCTGCATTTTCAATATGCTTCTGAGCCATGAGAATCCAAAATATCTGAAAACAAACATTTCCAGTTCCATGTATTGTCTTTTTAATTTCTCCATTAAAAGATTCAAAACTAAAACATGACCAAGCCCACATTGGTCCCCAACTGGCAACACATTTACTGATGTGCAACAGATTGTGCATGTTCAGGCCCATTATATTTTTTTCATATAAAGAGTCTGCAGTTTTCACAAATGTTCTCAGCAACGTCTCTGCCCTCTCAATGTCTGCTGTTGTGATTCCTTCGGTAAGAAGAATATATATGGCCTCCACTAACAGACTAAAATGTTTGAGGTACACATCAGGTAAAATTCCTTTAATGCATGGTATTTCTTGTTTCTGTATATGGGAAAGCCTTGCAATGCCCTTTGCCACTCTTAACTTGAACACCTTAGTCAAAACAAAAAACACACGGAAACTCCCCATTGAATTGTGTCATTTTAAGAACAGATGATCGAGCTTGAAGATCCATTGTTGCAATTATAAGCTTTGCTCTGCTTTGTATTTCTTTGTTCCCTATTGCAAAAGAAAATCCTTCTGTCTGTAAATGTTCCAAGTCTTTCACCAATTCTTTAAGATATATTGTCATGGATGGTTTGCCAATGCCTTGCCACACACCCCAAAGAATCATGTTTTTTCTTCTAAATCTTTCGTGTCTCGGAATTTCATTAATTAACAGGTAAACAGGCCACATTGAAACCCCAGAACTTTTGAAAAGCGGTACACCATCAGTAAAAAGTGTAAAAGTTATATTATTGTTATTACTAAGAAAATTGCCACATTGTTTTAACAGTTTGTAATTGTCTCCATCATTTACATCGGTTATATTTAAAGTACTCTGGCGATAATATGTTTCTTGTATCGAGTCCCACACTCCTGGTTTTGTGAGAATATCCTGAAGCTGAAGTTTCAAATCGCCAGTCATGAAAAAGCTGTGGCTCTTCACGGAAGGTGTCTTACCAGGGCAACCAGATGTTGCGCATGTTTCACTACCTTTTAGTAATGTGTTCTTGCATAAATTGCAGAATGTGAATGATTTCAAGAAATCTTTTTTAAAGCCGCATCTTTGTTTAAGCAAATAGATGTTGCAATCAATCAGGCTACTTTCAGGTACATATAACTTCAAAAGAGACAGCAAATCTTGTAAGGCTGTGTCTGATAAATTGTGGCGACAAGCAAATGCTAGTACTGCCAACTCATGTTCTAATTTAGTAATTTTAGAAGTGTATTGACTCCGTGTGCAGTCGGAGCATTGAACAACATATAGCGGTGCATCACATGGTGTAACTGCATTGTGTGGCGAAAGATCATCTTCATCAGTGTCTAATTCAATGTCCATATCAGAATCGAAACTTGAAAGTGTAGAATGAGTTGATGCCGAGTCATAATCTTCTTGGGAAATCTCAGCTTCAGATACATTTTCTACTACTGATTTCGCATCACTATTTTTGTCAGTTTCATCAATTTCCTGGAAACCACTGGAATTGTCTTTTACCGGGCCAGCATTTTCGTCGTCATGTCTTCTCCTGAAATGTTACAAAACATTAAAGTGAAATACATGCGGTGGCAACGTCTCCAAATATTTACAATAACTTGACCGATGAATGTAGCGCATATACACATCTGATATACACCGGAGGTCATATTGTTTCGATCCAAGCAGTTTTATATTAAAATCGTAAAAATTCCCGGAGTTCAATACACATCACGAAATGTTTATGGCCTCAATGCTGTGCAAGTCTGTAAATCGATCAGTCAGAGATACATAAATAGCCCCAGTCATGTTATTATCGATCGCATATGTTTGCTACACCTGAATGACTGCGATAGAGTTTTAGGTCGGTCGCTGAGATCGCTGATGTCGACACCAGTATACACCACGATAACGATCATGACAACTGCATGTAATCCTGTTGGAAAACGCACATTTGCTGTATAATACTACCCAGAATCCCTTACCATAAAACAATATTAAGTATTAGTACAGTCTGTAAAAATGCAAGTGAGAATCGTTATAAACTTGGACGAATCCATACAGGTAACACAACGCAAAATAAACGTAATTTATTTTAAATGTCTAGCGATGTTGGTAATAATTATAATTACTACATTTATAAATCCTTAAGACATATAATTAATTTAATATGAATTAAATCTACATTTTCTTTAATTACAATTGCGTAAATTTGGAACAGCTTCGGTACTTACTTTTTTAATAGCCAGGCAGTTGATCGTGGTATGCTTAGTTGAGAGTCTGTTTCATATTGCTTGTATTGTCGTTTCTGTAAATTAACTGAAATGAAATAAAATGTAATAAATATTGATATAAGTTTGTCTACGCATTGCAATGACGTCATTATTGACCAATCGGCACAATATGCCACAAAACAAGTAAGCTTATGCGAACCGGGATCTAAAATCCGACCAAAGTCTATTACCCCTGGACCCGGAATCATTCGGAATATCAAATTCCCACCTGTAGGGAATAGGTTCACGTTCAGTCTAAAGTCCTGTATATGCCCCCCACCCCCCCACCCCCCGCCTGAGGGATAAACATTGATATTTGCATTACTGCCAAAAAAATACATGCGAGTTAAATTTATTCATTTCATTTTTGTATTTTATTGTGAGTGAATGTGTAGCTGTCTGACGCCAAATCCGAAATGAGAAAATTCAGTCAGAAGTACGCAAACCGAATATATTGATTGGAAATGTCTATCTATTTTACTTTTAAAAAATCGTAAATACACTTTGTCTTGAAAGTGTATGCCATGTATAACACGTGCTTTAAGAAAAGAGCGCGAATTTGCTGCTGACACCAACGATGTCACGTTCCCAGCATGGGCAGCGTGCAATCACTGATATACTAGTATACTAACGTAATCGTAGGCGAAAAGCTCAGTACTTAGATGCAACGCAGGCATTTTTACAAAAGCAATGATGATACTTTTCAAATAAAAATTGAGTCTACGTAATAACCTTTAGTTCATTTGAAACCATTCCTTCACAACGCCCTACGAGTTATGCTATCAAAAAATGGCAAATGTGCCATTCAGTGCAAAGATTCGTTTAAACAAGTACAAAATGTACGAAATGCAAAGCATGTAAGTCATGTTTATTAATACTATACAGTACTGTGTAGAACACATGCGCGCTTACACGTAAAAACATGTTTGAAATTAGCAGACATATTAATTGCACAAAACATAAATGCACGTTGATGAATGTGTTCTGGTATAAGTGCAGTCAAACATTAGTCTTAATATTTGCGTGTCGTTTTTTTTTCTATTGACTTTTACATTTTCTTGAAGTATTTTAGATATATAGATATTAACCAACCAAGTAAGCATATTAGTTTGCTGCAAATAGTTTTAAAGATGTACGGTCTAATTGCAATCGCTTTAACAATTCGTATATGTGGCCAGTGGGCAATTAACCAACGATAATGTTTAAACAATTTCCCGTAGCGTAGTGAAAATCGGAAACGGTAACTGTATTAACTCACCAATAAATGCGTTGTGTATTGATGCCAGGTGTGTGACGAGTGTTTGTTTTTGGCTGAGAATCTTGCCGCATCCTTCAGTAGGACATGCCCATTGTTTTTCTGATATCTGACAGTTTCGTAGCGTTTCTTCGTTCACACTAAAACGAAGACAATTATTTATGACATTTATAGATTACTGTTATCGACTGAAATAAGAAAATAAATGATATAATTATGTGTACACGTTCTATCATTGCATAAGAGGCGAATCTGTGAGCGCTGCTAGACTGCGAAACTGATTTACATGACGGAAAACGGCTGACTAATATAACTTATGTTAGTTAAAAGTAACAACACAAAACATATTACACTTTACTTTATTAGTAATCATGATTCTTACTTGTGATTTTGCTGTGCGTTATTTCCAGAAGAACTTTCCATCTTTAAAGATAATTCACCAATAAAATATGTGCAGTAAAATCAACGCATGCTGCTCTTTAAGTCAGCTTTTTCATTTTAATGCTTTCAATACTAGTACATGAAACCTAGTTATGCCATGTTCGATAGATCTCAAAAGATTATCTAATGTAGTCTGACATCCCGCTAATTAGGTTCTTATGCAACCAAACTAACTCATCAGTAATACCCGCAGTAAACATGGTAATCTTCCCTACACGCACATAAGTACACAGCTGCAAGATACTGCTGCGCTGTCAGTATCACGTGACTGGGTTTGAATGACCACGCTTTTTCTCAACTGATAAGCCCGCCCGTTTTCACAACGTCGCCGCCATTTTGGCTTGTTGTACACAGATTGGGTCACATTTATTTCTGATTTTGTTGTCCATTTAGAAGCATTTACAGGACAGCAAATACAATGGCAAACAGAGTTGGACTTTTTATTTGGATAAATGATGTTCCTGTTAGTGGAAGTGTTCTTAAACTAAGCAATATTGTCTTTCCGAGAAGTGATTATGCTGAATATGCTGTTGGACAAAAGGTGACCGTAAAATGTCCAGGCCTGGGGAAACATGATGCTGTTATTGCTAAAGTTGGAGGTAAGAATTTAGTGGCCAATAAATTTGCAAGATATCAACAATGTGTATATATTTATGTATATTTGCTATTGTTGTTATTGTTGTTTTAATTTTGATAGCATATATAGGAGTAGCGTATGTACTTTGTCAAGTCAGGCGTATCTGAATGTTGCATACAACGCAAACAATATATTGCATAGTCGATCAATAGTTAGAACTAATTATTTAAATGTATTTCGTTTAGACGTAACAGACAAGAAAGACTTTGAAATGCTGCTGAAGGAAAAACAAGCAGATTCACAGAACTACTAGAGGAATTGAATGTTGCAGCTAACAGACAAGTTTATTACAACGGTGACGAGAACGAAGAATCCGCAGAACCTGCAGATAGTTCTACAATTTCGGAGCAAAATGTACACACGTAAATTAAGAATCTTATCATTTTGTTATTGTTGTTTTATATATAGCAACAATGATGAAAATTTATGCAACATACATTTGTTAAATAAACAATTATAATAAGCTCAAAGAAATGCAATAAATATGCTAACTTCCGTTTTATTTGAAACATATAACGATCGGTTGTAATTTTTTAAGCAGGCATTAAAATTATGGTCACGTGATCGGCGTATTTACATCCAGTCGTGAATAGTAGGCTTTGTTCTATTGGTTTGTAATTTACGACTGACCAATCGGCGAATGCGTAACATATTGAAGTCGGCACATAAAGCAAAATGGCGTCCGTACTTAGAAGTGAAATAGTAAACAAGCTGATGTTCAAGATTTGTATATAGAATTTATATTATCATCAAAAGAGCACTGCGAATAAGTTATTCTACTGGATTATTAATGACAACATGTATGTTGTTTTATTGATAAACCATCGCAAAATGTTATTTACGAGTTTGAATTACTCGGAGCTTAATGCGTTGACACTGACGGAATGTTTTTAGAAATATTTTTGCCACATGGATTTCGTTCATAGCAAGCTTTTGTTATCGTTAGGTGGAGCCGGTACGAAAGCAGACGAAGGTGGTAAAGCCAAAGGCTGTAAAAAGAAAGACCGACTTCAATGACGAGGTACAATTGAACAGCACGACAGTAAGTACTGCTTATTTTTACATACACATGTAATTAAATGAAATAAATTATAAATAGGTTGTGATTTACATTTTCGGTTTGGTTACTAGTATAATCCGATGGACATTGATAATAACTGAAATTCATCATGTTATTTATAATTATTGCATATATTAAATAACAAAAATAATTATTTTTTTGTGTTTTGGGGGATGTTTACTACCGTATGAATTGAAAAAAAAAATTGTGTTGAAATTTACTGCAGATTCACTTTTAAGTTCATTTTGTGTATTATAGTCATGGTGTCCATTCAGTTTTTTTGTACCAATTTTCGGAAAGTGTTTGCTTTTAGTTAATCCAGTAACCATTTGCTTTTTAGCAAAGCAATGAGTGGCTGACAAAATATATTTTTATAAATTATATTTCAATGAAAGCCAAGACTAACAAACTGCTGGGATACATGCATTATATTAAACGGCATATTTTACATATTTTTTTTTTATAAAAAAAGTATTTCTATGTTTATACTTTAGTACACTAACTTAAAAATGATATTTGTTAATGTGACATCATGATGTCATCATTGCTTTTTTATTTAGTTAAATATTGAACTACATAAACATTCATTGAACGTTTTACTATAATCGAGCCATGTATGCTGTAAACAAAAAAACCCTTAATACTCAGTTCTGACAAGTTACTTTTTATATGCTGCAGACTGTACTAATTAAGCACCAAAAAAGTAAAAAGCTTTAAGATTTGTTTCAATAAATAATATGCCGCATCTCGCACCAGTTTATAAGCAAATGTGTATGTATTGGTTGTTAATCTGTATTTAAAATCTTTCTGGTAAACATAGATTCCTGCCCCCATCGATAGTCATTATTAAGAAATTGTTCTTTATAATGTGTTTATTTTTTCAGCAAAAGAAATTAGAGCAAGTTGCAGAAAATTTGGCATTATGTGACTTTTCACAAAATAGGTATGATATTACAATCTGGAGCTGATTATTACTTCCATCTTAGATTCTGTGCAGCTAATATAAAGAATGATTTTTTTTATTGGATAATTTCTCTGTTTTAATACTTAAATGTTGTTTGAAACAATAATGAAAAATCTTCTATGCAGTGTTCTAGACCTGTAGTATTTATCATAGCCAGAGAAATTTCTTCTCTGTTCAATAGACCTTTTCAGGTTTTGCAACAAAGTCTTCCTAAGCTATTGTTAACAGATTCATCAAATATCACAAACAGATAATAAGTTCACCACATGCTCTTTTGTGTTAAATACATTAACCGTTAATCACGTGATATCCTTATACAATGATTTGATAAAATTGCAGATTAATTGCATATCATTGACGTTTGTTGAGGCGTCTATAGTTTTCTAATGGAATAATTTCAGGCTTGAGGACACTGGAAATTTGTTTACTGCAAGCTTGGCAGTGCTAGCTGACAGTCCAGTAAAACAGCCATCTTCCGGAAATGAGACAAGTTCTCCACACCCTATGCCACTCACTTTGTCTCCAGGACCATCATCTCCAGCTACACCAAGATGATTCTCCCCTCGACATCAATACCAGTGTTGCAATCATCAACAAGAATTATTCAGTTTGAGAGCATCTGTAACTAACCTGGAGTATTGGTGTAAACAGATGTGGGATGATTTGGCTGTAAGTTTTAGTTATTTGTTCTTTTTTTGTTACATTTAGGTACATTTTCATGCAACAATAAAATTGCATGCAATGTATGTGAATTTTATTTGAATATAATAATGTTGGTTATTATTTCAGTCTGTTAAAAGTGAGTTGGCAATAATGAGGCAAGCCAATTTTGATGAAACATCCAGGCGTACACAGGATGTGATCAAGGTAAAAAGTTATGCAGTTGTTTTGATTTATTGAATCCAAGGGAAATTTAACTGTCTAATGTGGTATCTTTTTATTTACTCGTTTTCTGAACTAAATGAAGTCCCTTCACCCCCTTAAATAAATAAATGGGTTTCTTTCTCAGAGGTGGAATCAACTAGCTTGTTTTTGTTGCATTTTGGCCTGTTGCATCACAGAACTCAAGCATGACGCAGCAGACTACCCCAGTATCAAGTCCATCAGCCACAAGCTCTGTGGCGACCTACAAGGGTTACACCAAGGTTATTGTACATACTTAATTGTTTTTTGACACTTTGTTTTATTTTAGGAACAATTGCTATAGCTAAAGCTGTATATACTGAATGAAAACCAAGAATACTTTGTTTAATTCAAAATAAGTAAAATACCATTCTGATCATCTTTAGGTAATTTTACTTCATTCACACATTTTAATTGTTAAAAAATGCAGAAATTTATATTGGACAAATTATCGTACTTTTTGTGTGCTGGTGCTCTGCAACATGTGAATGTTATGCAGTTTAAAATTACTCTGGCTAGAATTTATTTATAGAATTCCAAATCTGCTGCAAATACACGTATACCGTAGTGTATGTAATTTAACATTTGGAATAAATAAATAAACTTACATGCGCACAAAAAAGCACAACCTATGATTAATATTTCCTGTTCAAACTAAAAGAAAAAAAGATAAAATAATGTGGTGCTGTAGTTTATTCAAGTCTAACTTCCTGGCATTGAGTAAATTTTTCGTTGCAGAGTCAAGTAGTTGCAGAAATTTCCTTCTGCAAAAACTATAAGAAGGCGACAGCAAAGGCCTTCCGGTTGCTGTTCAACAGGGAGGAGGTGGAGGGGAGGTCGCTTAGTGGCCAGAGGGGGAACGCTGGAGATGCCAGGCCCCAAATAGAAGACAGACCAAAACTGTCCTTTCTTCAAGGTGACATTCTTTATAAACCTGAAACTGGTTATAATGAGGAGCAATGTGTTTTACAGTAGTTTTTTTCTGATGAATTATAGCTTTAATAATGGCCTTAAAAATGCATGATGTTTATCTCATTTTAACATCTCATTTTAATAAATTATAAATGTTACAAAAAGCTAAGATTGAGTAAATCCAGTAAACCATTGAAGTAAGCATTCTTGATATAAAATAGTTGTTGATTTTTCAGTTGGAAATAATAAGATAATTAATAAGAAAACACAAGTTAAAGAATCATAACAATATTTATGTATAAGTCATTTTTTTCTTGTATTACAGAATGCATCCTGGAGTGTTATCCAGCAGCAAAAAAAGAGGACATCAATGTGGTGCTGAGGCATCTTCTGAAGCCGTCACGAAATGTTTTTAATAATTAGTCCCTTACACTGTAGATGTTACTAATGTAGAAAAAACAGCCCTTAATACTGTGATAACTCGAAAAGTAATAAAGATATTTTCATAAAAACTTTGTTGCGGAAAATAGAAACACACTTCATTAGTATGGGACTCATTTAATGGTTGCAATACTGTCATAGCCTTGTTAAATTTCTGTTATTGATTGTTTTGTGTTTATATAGTAAAGATGTAAATATCAGAAAGTTATGTGACACAGTATAATAATAATGTTAAAATCCTAGATCATTGTGTACAAATTAGTAAGAACTTAGTGACGGTAATAATAAAATGTATTATATATTTGATTTTATATCTTGTTTGTTTTTTATTAAACATTACATGTATTTTATATTCATGCAGGTGACCACAAAATGACAATAGACATTTTGCCATCGATTTTCCACCAACGGTGGCAAACTGTGAAATTTCTTACATGGTTTTCCACTGGATGGCAAACGATGGAATTTCGTCCAAATACTCCACCGATTGCCACCGATTGTGGAAAACGATGGCAAACAGTGTAATATTTTACATCGTTCTCCACTGGATGGCAAACGATGAAATTTTGTCTAAATACTCCATCGTTTGCCACTGTTTGCCATTGTCTGTGGAAAACGATGTAAAATTTTACATCGTTTTCCACTGGTAGTGATCGGTGGAAAACGATGGAAAGTTTGTCCAAATACTCCATCGTTTGCCATCAAATTCCACCGAATGCCATCCATGATGTAAATTCTTCCACTGTCTGTTTTTTTTCATCATTTGCCACTGATTTTCCACCGATTTTCATGTCCAAATACTCCACCGTTTGCCACTCTTTTTTTCCATGGCAAACGCTGAAAATCTGTGGCATATTTACAGACGGGTTAACTGAGTATCAAAAAATGTACTAAGAAAATATTAGGAAATACTATCAATAAAGAACAATTATTTCTCTCATAAAAAACTGACAATTATGAGATACCAAAGAAAATATATTACTTACTGCATATTCCTATCTGTAGTCCCCAAACGAATGACAAACAGTTGTGCCAGACCCACTAGTTTCAGAGTCTAAACTAGCACATGAGTGACCAACCTACTGATTTTAAGGTTTCGGGTACACTGAAGAGTTGGGCGACTTACAAGAGAAAATTCAAATAATTAATATGCATAATTATTAGACCTGACCAATCGAATTTCAAGAATGGCCCCTAAACATCTGATCTAATTATAACTGTTGCCATATTTGGAGCATCCATGCTCACCTTGGAATGGCCTGTCTGTTGTTTATTTTAACAACAACAGAGACACTAGCAGAGGGTATAGCTGGGTCGAACTGTCAATTTTATCATTTTAATTATAAATTATTGTCTTAGCAGACAAAGAAAACCAACACAAGAAGCCCACTCATATCTCCTCACATGGCATGTGGTTTCTGCCAATCTTAGTCTCTCACACCTTTCTCACAATAGAACAATAAGAAATGACTAGTATCAGTTCTGTTTATTAGACACAGTTCTGTATATTAGACATACCTTTCTCACAATAGAACAATAAGAAATGACTAGTATCAGTTCTGTATATTAGACATACCTTTCTCACAATAGAACAATAAGAAATTACTAGTACCAGTTCTGTATATTAGACATACCTTTCTCACAATAGAACAATTAGAAATTACTAGTATCAGTTATGTATCTTAACATAAAGCATATACCTTTCTCACAATAGAACAATAAGAAATGACTAGTATCAGTTCTGTATATTAGACACAGTTCTGTATATTAGACATACCTTTCTCACAATAGAACAATAAGAAATGACTAGTATCAGTTCTGTTTATTAGACACAGTTCTGTATATTAGACATACCTTTCTCACAATAGAACAATAAGAAATGACTAGTACCAGTTATGTATCTTAACATAAAGCATATACCTTTCTCACAATAGAACAATAAGAAATGACTAGTATCAGTTCTGTATCTTAACATAAAGCACATACCTTTCTCACAATAGAACAATAAGAAATGACTAGTATCAGTTCTGTATCTTAACATAAAGCACATACCTTTCTCACAATAGAACAATAAGAAATGACTAGTATCAGTTCTGTATATTAGACACAGTTCTGTATATTAGACATACCTTTCTCACAATAGAACAATAAGAAATGACTAGTATCAGTTCTGTATCTTAACATAAAGCACATACCTTTCTCACAATAGAACAATAAGAAATGACTAGTATCAGTTCTGTATATTAGACATACCTTTCTCACAATAGAACAATAAAACATTACTAGTATTAGTTATGTATCTTAACATAAAGCACATACCTTTCTCACAATAGAACAATAAGAAATGACTAGTATCAGTTATGTATCTTAACATAAAGCACATACCTTTCTCACAATAGAACAATAAGAAATGACTAGTATCAGTTCTGTATCTTAACATAAAGCACATACCTTTCTCACAATAGAACAATAAGAAATGACTAGTATCAGTTCTGTTTATTAGACACAGTTCTGTATATTAGACATACCTTTCTCACAATAGAACAATAAGAAATGACTAGTACCAGTTCTGTATATTAGACATACCTTTCTCACAATAGAACAATAAGAAATTACTAGTACCAGTTCTGTATATTAGACATACCTTTCTCACAATAGAACAATAAGAAATGACTAGTATCAGTTCTGTATATTAGACATACCTTTCTCACAACAGAACAATAAGAAATGACTAGTACCAGTTCTGTATATTAGACATACCTTTCTCACAATAGAACAATAAGAAACGACTAGTATCAGTTCGTGGGGGCATACCAAACAACCTGCTTTTACGTGTGAAGCAAAATAGAACAATTTAATCAATTAACAAAACAACAACAAATGAAATGTATCTACAGTCATAAAATCAAATAACTAACTTCTCTACATTCAAAACATATGGCAAATCAGTGTTTCTTTATCACTTTTTATCTGTGTTTACTTAAGTCTCTCTTGCTTAGTAATCACATACTTGTCTAAGCACTACATGTATCTAACTGTGTTCACTTAAGTCTCTGCTTCTTGACAAACTTCTTGACGCCCCATGTTTTTGCATCTTTTCCTGAATGGTGACAAGAGGCACAAATTGGTCTAACAATTGAATACTTTGTATACAAATCCGCAACATACACATGATTGTCGTCAAACAAATTGTCTGGAGACCCACAGTGAATGCAGACTGGTAGGAGGTAGTGTCGACACTTTGCTGAGTAATAAGCTATTTCAACCTCCCAGCTGCAGGTCACACATCTCGGTACATATAGGCCAGGTTCATCTTCCAACTGATCTCCCCAGATATAAGACTGGCAAGTCTTGATGTTTTGTAAGCTTTTCTCCTGCAAAAGTATGAAATAAGATTTGAATATGTATAAATCAAATCACATATGAAGACAGTAAACATCTGTTTAATATAAATATAATTATTTAGTTTAAGATGCATTTGTATGTTATTGTTGTTTACAACTATTGAAGCAAAGTCATTTAGTGTTATAAAATGATAGTGTATTCCATAGTCAGAAGTACAGAAATCAAAGTATCACTGTATATAAAAAACTAAAGTGTTTGATCAGACAGCCATATGATTTTTAGCTAGCTGGGCTCCAAGTTGCAAACCATTTTAAGAGCCAATAAGCAAATGTCATCTTTATTTCTGATGAATATGTATGGTTGGCATAAGGGTAATAATTACTTGATTTCAATAATTGTATACTGATTTTACAACGTACATGGAAGTAACACTATGATACACAGGGGGCCAATGATGGATTGATTACCTTAAAAAGTGGTAGCCTTGTTACAATCTGTAAGCATAAGGTAACAAAGCTTCAGGTTCTTAAAACGGACTGCATTGTCACAAAAATGTATACCTGTTGCGGGTCATGCTTGTTTGGACTGAAGACGCATCTTGGCTTGTTACATTCTCCGCACAGGGCAGCATCTCGAAGCTTCTCACTCTGATATCATATGAAAAAAATGTTTATGTTAAGTCAGCTTATGTTGTTTATTACAAACAACATAAGCTGAATACTTTTTCATGTGGTAAATGCCTGCTGCCTACCTGCAAAAGATGTTGGCAACATTGTACAGTATTGATTACCTAATTACCTTTTCCTGGGTTCTCTCAAAGGCCAGGTGTTATATTGCAAAGGATAGCAGACTGCTATGCACTTATGCCGACCAGCATGGGTTCGATCCTAGTTCTAATCATAGTTTACTCAATGTCTCCTTATATGATTTTACAGTTTGAAATAACGGATTGGCCACTAACATACAGGAAATAAAGCTCTTTTGAGTTGCAAAAACAATCATATATTACCTTCAAAAAGTCTCTATTCTGTTTATCTTGATCTTGTAATTCCTCATGATAGGCTCCAAATGTCTTAGTTGATGGTATGTACTTGTCGTGAGTCAGGGCTTTCCCAAACAACTGCAATTTATTTTTTGCCGAAATAAATACCTTGATCGATTTTTATACTATGGTTTTTCCAAATTTGAGATTAAATCTCAATGGTCAAACATTGTTCCAAATGTCCAAATATTTTCAGACATCATTGATTCCAGTTTATAAACCTTGGCTGAATTAAATACAATACAATATCATTTAATCATTATATTAACCATAGAAAATCTCTGAACATGTAAGATGAACTAAAATGTCAACAACTAAATGCCTTTCTATTCAACAAGAGGTAGAACTCAATTATTTTGTCAAATGAATTAAGTACACGTATGTACTTTGATTATGCCAAATAAATTGCAATCATTGTGCATAAGGTACTCCTAACCATCAAATTCTATTGCAAAAGTATGCAACATATATGTGTCATTTGCACAACTTCTAAAATTAGGCAATAAATAATACCTCACTGAATGATAAGTAGTGTTCTCCACTTTCGTCTGGCTTAGGTTCAGGAAGAAAACTGAGGCTGTCAAAGACATCCTGATCTCGGACAGGGTTGATTGAGCAGTACAGACATTCATCAGATGAGCACTTTTTCAGCTGTAGGCAGTAGTGGCTAGATTCAGCATGCTTCTCCAAGAAATCATTCAGAACATTTGAAACTGCTGTTAATGGGCAGTGTTCAACATTAAAGGCAATTCTATCTTGTCAAAATATGCCTGTATACATGAGTGTATTTTTACCCATGACTTCAAGACATGACGTGTCATAATAAAAATATATTAAACATACTGTATTCACCAACATTGTCAATAAAGCATTTTCTTAACAATAACCAATAATAATGTTAAATGATTTAAGATATTAAATATAAAGATACCCAGATAAAAAATGTTAAATGCATCTTGTACTATTGAATGTTAAATACACCTTTTTTGGGTACTTTTATCAGGTTATACTATTCAATAAACATAAGCATATACAACATAAAACAAAAACAAATATATAGGAATAGTATCATATTAAAATCGGACGACATTTAATGCAATATGTGTTTACAATTGAGTAGATTGCAAGGTATACATACAGTTATTAATAAAAATCCTTTGAATGAGGAAAACAATAATTATAATACAAGCACATCATGTACGCATCCTTCTTTAAATGAAATTTGTGTGCTTACCTGCAGATGCTTGCTTTTCTTCAATTCGGCGCTTTTTGTATCATGTGAAGCTACTGGACTGTCTGCTCCAAAGCCAACACCAGTGATATCTAAGAAGGTTGTGATCTCTTCATCATTTACCCCCTTTGTAGTCATAACATGTTTTCTTTTCAAGCTCATTTGTGAGAAACTTTTATTTACAAGGTCAACCACAGGTTCGATACTTTTCTTGAAAGCCTCTTTCAGACCGTCTTTTAGTTTGGCTTGATTTCTGACTCTGTGGTCCGGTCCTTCATCAGTATAAAGGCATATAATTGGGGATCTTAAATTTATGCCATCTGCAGAGTAGGCATTTTTAGATCTTATCAGTTCAATTACTTCAGCAGCATGTCTAAATGGACTGGATGGGCTGAATACCTTTTCCTTTGTTGTCACATGCTTGTCCCCTGAGAAGAAGCTAGCTTTTGAGTTCCTAGGAATGTCTGTGACAAGAACAACTGAACAAACAAGACCTCAAAGTTGAAAATCATGGTCAGTGGCAACAAGGACTGGTTCCTCAGCAGGAGCTAACACCTTTTTATGTCCTCTGACTCCAGTCGATATGGGGATTCCTGGTCCACCTACGGAAACTATTGACTTGTCATCCATGCATAAGAACATAGCACTATCTCTAAGCTGCACACAAAATTCTGTCATGTACTGTAAATATTTTACAGCATAGTGTGCATCAGGATGTGAAACTCCTGCCTGGTGCGTCTGCACACGGAATTTCACATTGAACTGACCAGTGTACCTAAGGGCAGTTTTATGAAATGGATTACTGGGACAAAACTGCAGTCTGATTGTTTCATTACTAGGAATGGGTGTACCATCTGGCACTTTTTTAGCAATTTCATTCTTCCAGGTCTCTATTGTGTTTGCCAATGGCAAGTAAATTTCATCACATATTTGCCTTTCACTGACCTGTAAAACCTGTTCGTCAAAGTAGTTTCCCATTTCGTCAAAAAAGGCATCATAATATGGATCAGAGCCATTAGTTGCTTGTAAGTCTATCAACATCTGATAGTCATCTGCTCGAATGATCTTTGATACCCTTTCATTAATTTCTTTTTCACTGGAAGAATTAGCACTTTCTTCATACCCCGTTAGACTAAAATACATGTGTCTAATGACTGACTTTGGACATTTCACATAACTTATAAATTTGTCATTCTTTTCTCATGGCCATGCTTGAGAATTTCGGAAGATCTTCTGATATTTCAGAGATAACTTTCATGTTGCAGTCCATTTTGTCTGCTGTCTGGCCTACTGGAACACCCCAAATGAAATTTAATGTTCCTATGCTTTCCCCATATGCAACCCTATATAACATGATCGGTTTCGACAGACGTAGGTTTTTGATGAATTTGCGACATTCAATTTGATTATCGGGACAAAAACTGTCAAGATGCACGTAGGTATAGTCTGGAGTATTCACTATGGTCTCATTCGAAGATCTATATTCTTCTTTGACATTGGAATCAACAATAGGATCGATGCATACTGAGGATCAGTCACCAGAATTTGCCTTTTCTCTTGGTTGATATGTGCTTTGGTGCTTTTGGTTATCACTTTCAAGCCTGTCCTTGAATTTGTTTGTGATTGTGCCAAGCTACCCATGACTTGTGCCAACTTTTTGTTTCTACTGTCACTCATGGATAACAAACTAACGGCAGAGAATAGATCTGCAACCAGTTCTATCATTCTGTCAGCTTTAATAACTGGAGGTCTATGACGGAGCTTTGAAGTTGTTGTAGTTCTGAAATTTGTTTAATTCACATGGGATCTGGCAACCAGATTCTTTAAGTCTCGGGTGACAGTGATCTTCATACCACAGTGCATTACTGAGTGATTTTAGAACCTGTTTACCGCTATGTTCAACAATGTCAGCCGACCAACCACAGCCAGTTTCTTCAGCCTAGTCAATCAAATCAGAGTAGAGTTTTGAGGACCAGTAAGTTTTTTTACGTTGTCATTTTTTTGCACTTCATGCTTTTTTGGCATTATAGACCTCTTTGACTTTGTCATTAAACGCATTAGTCGAATCACAGTTAGTACTTGTAGACGGAAGGCGATTGGAGTTTATAGTAAACTCAACACATTTTTTATTTAGATCGATGGCGACACTCAGTTGCATGTGAATGTTATACATTTTTATTTGCTACATACTGCCAATCCGATTGCCTACTTTTACTCATTGAACGCATGAGGGCAACATTTCATAGCCCGAAGCAGTGGCCGCTGAGCGAAATAAATCTGCAAAATAATTTGTAACAGGCTGATTCAGAGCAATTGGAGAAAAATTACATTTTCGTTCAAATCTTTTGCAGACACGACCAAATAAATGAACGCCGCTATTTTTTTAACCGTAAACGTGAAATGAGAACTGTCAATGTCGTAAAATATGTAAGCTAGACTAAACTAAATCGATTTAGAAAAGCTGGAAAAGCAAGTCGATGAGAACTTCATTTTAAAAAATCCGGTGCTGGGCAAATTTTAGGTGCGGGCGCAAAAAAAAAAAGATAATTTTTTTTTTTCACTTTACGATTTTTCGGTATGGTAAATTGGACGAACATCAGATCAATTTGTTATGGCCTAACCAATGTTTTAAATCCAATCGACCTTATCCATAATTTTCAAACCTTGCACAACAGTGTGGTCTTCATCTGTACCAGTTCTCAGGTGAGTGCTTTGGGCCATCTTGTTAATTATTTCTATAACAGAGCGAAAGAAAATCTGCAGACTGTAATCCACTTAATTTTAGTCCGGTCCAGTCTTTATAGCTGGCTTAGTGGACTGACAATCCACTGATTTCAAATTAATTCGTGAAGACTGTAGTGACAGCACTTTATAAATGATGTTTAATGAAGCAAATTGATGGACTTGCAAAATTCACCTCACTCATAAACTTTTTGCGCATGATTGATAAGATCACTTTACACAATTCATTATTGTGTGCAGAAAAAGGGTTACATTACACCAATATTTATGTTCAGATACGGAATGCTGCTATGATCGTTGAAAAAAAAGAAGCTATTTCCAATTTTATTTTAATTCACCTTTTAGGATTTTAGGTGAGGAGATCCTGTTAGATAAGAAAAAAAAATCCGGCCTTATTTTTCAGCAAGTAGTTGCTAAAAAATGCCTGGACAATAATTGTCCACTTTGTACTTATTTTAGCAACGTTTGAAGTCCCATTACTCAAAGCAAAATCATTGAAGGGGAACATACACCTTATATGCCCATCTTCTCTTGGTAATGGAGCTTCACATAAAGTTCATTGAAATCTGGGCAGTAGTTGCTTAGAAATAGCACAGTCAAAACTGTACACTATACACTAATTTCAGCAATCTTCTAAGTCCCATAACTCCAAGAAAAATCATTGATGCAGAACTTTCTGATACTATGTGCACATACTTATGGGATGTATCTTCCCATAAAGTTTAATTGAATTCTGGCAAGTAATTATTGAGAAATAGCCCAGAACACGACTTTTGCATTACTAATTTAAGAAATCTTCAGTCCCATAACTCTGAAAAAAATCACTGGAGCAAAACATCCAATTAATATGCATACCTACTCTTGGTAATTAAGCTGCCCATAAAGTTTCATTGAATTCTGACCCGTAGGTGTGGAGAAATTGTGCTCTTTATACTAATTTCAGAAATCTTCAAAGTCCCATAACTCTAAGAAAAATCAGTGAAACAGAACGTCCTGGTAATACGTACACCTCCTCTTGGTAATAAAGCTTCCCATAAAGTTTCATTGATTCTGGCCAGTAGCTGCTGAGAAATAAGCCAGACAAGAAAGCGCTGACTATTAATGCGCCCCCAAAATTGTCCTGGGAGCATAAACAAAGTGAACAATACTATCAATAAATTAAGATAGCTACAATTTATTTTGTATAATCTTTCTTTTTTACATAAATAAATATATTTTAAATCATAAATGTAAATTACAGTATTACATCATTTCTGCAATCAGTAAACTATACATGGCCACAAAATGAGAAAGAGAATCCAAATGTGCTGAATATTTAAGTTTTCCTTCCTAAACATAATAAAAATATGCAATTTGGTAATAATTAACAAGTATTGTTAATAGTAATTTAATTGTGTCAATAAAGCTAAAATGAGATAAATAAATATAACTTTGGTATAGTTACATAATACTGAGGACACTGAGGCAAAGCATAGGAGACCACAGTGAGAGGTTTAACATTCAGTAATATTTACATTATATATTTGTGTATTCTTTTAATTAACTATGCTGAATTTGTAATAGTTTACAGTATATAATACAATTATAATGAACTCCACTCATTTTTATAATGATTTTGACTGGTAATATTTTTTGAACAAAAGCAACAAATAGCTGAAACTACTGTACAAAAAGGTATATTATGTTGTCTGACTTATTCTTACCATATGCTGTGGCTATACACAATTGCAGTGACTTCAATATGGAATTACAGTCTAGATTTCCAACTTGTCACGTGGCTGTTAAATGCAGACACAACATGGTGTGGCATTAGATAAAACTACCATCAAGTTTGTGAACACATGATATAACATGATCAAAAGTTTGGCTCCATGACATCATCAGTTTATGTATATCACATGATCAAAAGTTTGGCTCCATGACATCATCAATATATGTACATCACATGATTAAAAGTTCGTTGTCCTAGTGACAGCCTCAGTATATGCACATCACATGATCAGTTGGTTCCCCATTTACTTCAGGCTTTCACTCCCTGTTTTCTCCACTCCTCAGTTGAGACACAGCTCATTTCAAATATGTCCATGGAAGCCACATGATCAGTTGGTTTCCCATTTACTGCAGGCTTATATATACACCATATAATCAGTATGTGCCCAACATCATCAACAGGTGTGCATCAAATAATCAGTTTGTAGATGTCTCCATGGTATCATCAGAATAAGAAAGTCATGTAATTAGTAGGTACCCAAATTACATCATCAATATATCACATACGTTGGTTGGTGCTCCATGACATCATCAATATAAGTGCATTGCATGATCCAAAGTTTGGTGTCCTAGTGACAGCATCAGTATATGCACATCACATGATCAGTTGGTTCCCCATTTACTGCAGGCTTTCACTCCCTGTTTTCTCCACTCCTCAGTTGAGACACAGCTCATTTCAAATATGTCCATGGAAGCCACAGAGCACGCTCCTATGTACGCTGCATGATAGCGCTCTGGCGAAGCATGCACCTACGGAACAAGTAGACAATGAATTAGCTTGTGTAACTTCAATTTAAATTAAAGTCTGTATTATTTAAAACAAGGATATCAGAAAAACTGACGGATGTTCCAAGGCAGTCATATTTGTAAAGTGACTGAATATTCAAATAAAAAAACAATTACAATAATTATATTAATATTTGATTTTCATATAACACACTATTATGTGATGTTAGAATAAGACGTCAAACATAGAATAAACTACATTATTATACAAATGTTTTATATGTAGTTAAGCATTTGTAATTTTAAAGTTTTGCAGAGTAATAAGTGCAATAGGCACCTGCATATATAATTACATCAATAAAATTTATTTTGCATCAAAACTGTATACTTGTATGTATTAAAAAAAAATTCACAATAAAATAGAAACCGTGCCCATGCACGCATGGACACAGTTTTAAATATAGTAAAAATGATTAAAGACATAATAAGTTTTTACGAAAGAGTTATGGAATAAAAGCAAATTATTCTAGCATTCACAGAATATAACCAATATACAAACAAAATACCATGAAATGCACAATTTTATAGGAAAAAAAGAAATATGTCAATTCTATGTTTGATGTCTAATTCTAACTTCACATAATAGAGTGTTATATATAGTTCACAACAAAAAATATCTTTAAAAAAAATATTTGGTGTATGTTATGTGTTCAATATAAATTGAATACAGTGTACTCCCTCTATACCAAACACCGACCGGACCAGACCATGTGTTTGGTTTTCAGGGAGTTCCGGTTTACTGAGGGTTTGAGGCAAAATACAAGAATGCATATAGATTATATTAATTTATTCGTTTCATTCAGATTTATTCAAATATGGCGTTTTATGACAGTACTAATTTAAAACGTAACGCATTATTATAACATACAACACATTTTGAAATCAAACCAGATTGTTAAGTTTGTCAAATTCACATGCATTTCTGAAACGACATTTCTCCCGCGCAGCATTTTTCTCCCACTGTTCACTGTAAGTAGATTTTCTACGAATTATGTCACTAACTGTAGACCTGCCTACCCCATACTTTTCACTCAGAACCTTAAGCGAGGGTTTGTAGATAGATTCTGTATCACTTATCAATTGTATTTTGTTTTCAAGAGTTACTTCAACCCATCAACGTTTAGAAGGTGGCTTAGACATTTTAAGACTGTACTAACTTTGCAGAAAAATGATAAGTCGTAAGTAACTTCGAGCATAAATACTTTTATCATTTCTTTCAAGAAAGCCAGTTCTGCTCAACATTGCTTTGATTGCTGTGATGCACTGTTAATTCGATCAACATCATTCAAATTATGTTTTAATTAAAGTAATCATTAATAATTATTACATCATTAATAGTTATCACCTGAGTTATATAAATTGTTTGTAAAATGTTTAAATATTTGCTAAACAAATAAAAACAGTCTAATTAACATACTTAATAGGCAAAGCCCATTTATTTCGCGACTAAACACCCTTATCTGGAGTCCTAATATGTTGTCAAACTGTTGCCCTTAATTATTGGATTAAGCGTGCAATCACCCTGCGGCAGGACAATTGCACGCTAAAGATAATCAGTAACATCAGATTGTCACACATGTTGTGTTTACAGAGGTCAATTTGTACTCCAAAACAAAGCGATGTATAATACCTGCTGTTTGATATTCAGAATACAGAGGTTCGGGTGTACCGAGGGTTTTTGCACATTAAGCATATAGGCAAAAAAATGGTACCAGAGTGTCTGTTCGGTTTTCAGAGAGTTCTGTTTTCTAGAGTTTGGTTTTAAGAGATTACACTATATAAAAATGAAGACCTTGTTTATTATGATATTCCAGTGATTTGTTTAGCTCACCTGAGCATGAAGTGAGCTATTGGTATATGGGACCTCTATGGCGGCGTCTGTATGCCGTCAACAATTTGGCCAGTTATCGCGATAAAAGACTACATTTTCATCCAATCTTGACCTAACTTGCACAGTTTGTGTATGACAATAAAACCTCGGTTGGTATTGATAATGAGCCGAATTGAGAAACATTAGAGTTATGGCCCCTTGTTTGTGTGGAAAAAATGCAAAAATTGCCTTTTTCATTCATAGAGACTTCATTTTTCTGCCAATTTTGACCAAACTTCCACGGTTTGGGTATTTTCAAAAGATCACAGTAGAAGCCAACATGGGGCCGGATTGATTCACAAACACCAGAGTTATGCCCCCTTTTTTGTTGACAAATGGGCAAAAATTGCCACTTTACCTTGATTAAGACTTCATTTTTTGACCAATCTTGACCAAACTTCCACAGTTTTTGTGTGACCAAAACATTTCAGCATGAGCCAAAAATGGGTAAGTTTAGGCCACAAACACCGGAGTTATGGCCCCATGCATATGGAAAAAAATGCAAAAATGGCCTTTTTGTTTATGGAGATTTTATTTTGCTTCCAATCTTGACCAAACTTTCCACAGTTTGTATGTGATCATAGGACTGCAGCAGAAGCCAAGAATTGGTCAGATTGGGAAACAAACATTGGAGTTATGGCCCATTTTTGTTAGTGAAAAAAATGCAAAAATTGCCTTTTTCGTGAATTGAGATTTCATTTGTCATTCAATCTTGATAAAACTTCTGCATGTTTTGTATGGCCATTAGATCTCAACACAAGCAGCAAATGAGATTAGCCACGAACAGTAGTTATATTCCCTTTATTGTGAAAATTAATTCAAAAATGGATTTGATTCAAGACAGGGACTTCAGTTTTAACCAGTCTGGACGAAACTTGCACAATTTGTATGTGACCTTTACATCTAAAGGAAATTTGAATTAAAATTTGAATTGGATGGGTAAATGGCAATACACTCTACTCTTTGAAACAGGCCGGCAAGCATGACATGACGTTGCACAGCGGTTGCCATTATCTTCAGAACTACAGCATTAACACTGTTCTTTCGAAGTTGCCTTCAAAAAGTTGGATTGAGAAAATTTATCCAGGTCCATACTTATTATATGAGAGTAAATCAGCTAGACAAATTATTTAAGGACATTAATGGCGTACATTCCCACAAGCTTTTCACAGCATTAAGACTTTCATATTTGCCAGTACTCTGAAGTATTACAGTTGGTACATTTGTTGGAAAGTGGAAGGGGCATAAATTTGTTAAAATACAAAACTGTGAAAACATTATATAGTTTATACAATTTTAAGATTTTGGAAAAAAAACTTTAACCACAAAACCTATGTCAAACAGAGTTATGCCGATTATTGAACCTGATGCTGGAGTTGATGACAAAGGTATATTCTAAGTTTCAAGTGAATAACCTATGTAGTTTTCAAGATATAAGACTTCTGTATATAAACTTTGACCAGAAAATCTATGCAAAAAGGGGCATAACTCTGTCAAGCTTCACAACCAGATTTATGAGGAATATTTCCCCTGCTGCTGCAGTTGATGACAAAGGTGCATTCAAAATTTCAGGTGAATAACTTTTGTAGTTTTGAAGTTGTAAGACATTTGAATATAAACTTCAACAAGAAAATCTATTTGAAAGAGGGCATAACTCTGTCAAAATACAAAACAGAGTTATAGAGAACTTTGCCCTTGTTACTGGAGTTGCTGACAAAGGTATATTCCAAATTTAAGGTGAATAACTGATGTTGATTGAAGTAACAAAATTATTTAATATAAAATTTAATCACAAAATCTATGTGAAAAAAGGGGCATAACTCTGTCAAAATACAACACAGATTTACGGGGAATGTTTCCCCTGACACTGGAGTTGATGACAAAGGTTAGTTTCAAGTTTCAATTGAATAACTTCTGTAGTTTTGAAGTTACACAACTTTTGAAAATAAACTATAACCAGAAAATCAAAGTGAAAAAGGGGTATAACTCTGTCAAAATACTAATAAAAACTTAAACCAATACAGACGCGGACGCCAACGCCTGGCGAGTAGAAGAGCTCACCTATTCTTCGAATAGTTCAGCTAAAAATGAAAATAACTTTATTGGACCAGTGCATTGTCAGTGCTATTTGCTAAGCAAAACGTGTGCTATATACGGAGTAAAGTGGCCCACAATACATGGAACGCATTGAAAAGTGTTCCGCATTTTCAACATACGATCCGACTTTTAGACTGCAGTGTAGACGAGTTTCTATTTTTTAGCACACGTAACAGAATTTACAATGTTGCATTAAAATAAACAAAAGGCAGTCTGCAATCTTATTTCAGACGTCTTTTATTGTAAACAATGGAACGTTTTTTAATACAATCTTCAACTTCGGAACAGAAACCTGAACCTTTATATAAGCTCCACCACCCAAAATAACTAAAAAAGATTGTGATAAGAAATATGATTCAACTAAACGTACAAGAAGTTTTCAGCAAACTTGGCTAAATGATTTCCCATGGTTACGAATTGACGATGATCAAACTGCTACATGTAAAATATGCAATCAGTTCCCTCTTTTGGCAGATACTAAGAGTAGTCTTAACACAGGAATGACTCATATTTATATATGGACAAGTGGATTTCATTCACGGACAAGTTAAATTTCATAATAAGTTGTCCGTGGACAAGTAAGTTTTTTTTAGATTTTGCCACCCCTTTTCAATAAAAGATGTAGTCTTTATTGCCATAACGGTCAAATTGTTTACAGCATACGGATGACAGATGACGCAGGAGAGGTCCCCTATACCAAAGCTCACCAAGCACTTCTTGCTCAGGTTAGCTCAAAAGTTCTAAATTTTGTAGTGCAAGTTAAATATTTACCAACAATAGATCCAGTGTTATTTGAGCCAAACAGACTGACCTTGTACATAAGCCTTTGCTTTTAAATATACATTAGTTAAATTGAATGAAGTTCACTGTTATGCTCAGTCTATTAATCACGGTGTTACAACGAATTGGTAACCTCTCCGGCAAAAATAGCGAAGGGAACTTTGAGGGCTTATAGTAATCGCATCGTCCATCTGTTCGTCTGTCTGTCCATCTGTCACGCTTCTTGTGCATAACTCCATTATTATTGAAGGCATTCAAATGAAACTTTTTAAATGATAGAGGACAGTGTGAGGAAGGGCAGAGCACAAGGACCACAACTCTTTCTTGAATATTTATGGATATATTACCCTTTTTTATTTTCTTGTGTGAAGCATTAATTTTCTATTGCAGAGCATTCTAAACCATCAGTAATGAAGGGATTCAAATGAAACTTCGTAGAATGGTACTAGACAATGAGAGAAAGTGCAGAGTTCAAGGACCATTACTCTTTCTTCAGCATTTATGGAGTTATCACCCTTTGTTAATTGTTTGTGCAGAGCATAACTCCATTAGTATTCAAGGGATTTAAAATGAAACCATATATATTGATAGAGGACATTGAGAATAAGAGTAAGTACAAGGAACATAACTCTTTCTTCAATACATAAATTTATGGAATTACTGCCCCTCAGTCAATTTACTTGTGCAGTGCAGAACTCCATTAGTATTGCAGTGATTTAAAATAAAACCACATGTATTGATAGAGGATGTTGAGAGGAAGTGCAGAGTACAAGGACCATAACTCTTTTTGTAGAAAGCGTCATTTTCGCCAACATGTCACCGACATTGTGTTGCCTTCCTCTGACAAGCATATGCTTTGTGGGCATATGTCACATCCTGTGACAAGTCTTATTTATGTATGCAAGTATACAAATCATGCGAATATGTCAATTATGCGCTAAATTTATTGAAACTACATGTATATTATGCCCTAAACATTAGCATGTTTCAGGTATGCAACGGCATGGTAGATTTGTTTTACAAATGCAAATGTGAACTCAAATGAAGGAAAACAATTTTAAACAGTCTTAAAACATGCATATTTTACATCTGAAATCAGTACCTCTAAGTACCTCTATGTGTACTGTGTTCTACCAATGCCTATTGAGTGTATTGAAGGTCCAAAAATTTTCAAAAGTAAACACCCAGTACAATTATAAAAACTGTTTATAATATTTGAAAACCGCACAAAATAATTACAACACAGACATCGATTCGGAGAGGTTACAGGTACCTCCCAACTCTGACGGCAGCCAAAAATTATAATAGTTACATCGGTTGTTCGCATATAAAATTATAGATAACAATATACACACCTCTGGGAATCATAAATAAGTTGAGCCAAACTCCAGAAAAAAGAAATATTTTAATGAAACAAGTGGAATATTGTCAGGAAATATCCCAGAAATTAACAAACAGCAGCCAAAGTAAGCTACTGTTTTCACTATTTTTAGGAAACAGATAATTTAATACAGTAGATTCCGCTTAATTGAATAGCCCATTTGTCACGTCCGAATATTCAAATATCCGGAGTATTCATATATGCGGAATCAGTCATATTTCAATTATTTCAATGTTAATCAGATATGTTATGATCTTATTTAATCCATTTTGATGATATAATGTCAAACCTGTTACGTAACAAAATGTTTCATACTTTAGAATGCTAATAAATATGCAGAAAAGCGTTCATAGATGTTTGTTATCCATTATACGGTGCATTTGAAAAATAATTCACTTGTAATAATCACTAACAGCTACATTGCTTTCTAGATGTGTACTTGCGCTTTGTTTGTATAATGTATTACATGTAACAAAACTCATTGAATTGCTTTATGATTAATTTTGATTTGGTATGATACATGATGCATAGGGTTTATATACACGAATTGAGAATGAAATGTCACACTCATCACTTTATGCAAACTGTCGAGTAACACGCGTCAAAAGTTTGTTTCCGAACTGCAACCAATTATCATAATGAAAACTGTGAATTATATCAGTTTCATTAATCAGTTCTAATAAAATCTAATTATGTTTTGTAACCGGAGACTCCAGTGTATGCGCTGTACTTGACCCGCAAATTACACCTATAAGTCACGTGACATTCAACAGACGCTGCATTCATGCGTAGTGTGAAATGATAACAAAGGCGGTCATAGAAGCGTGACTGTCAAAACTTGCGATATGATACGTATCCTCGGAGATTATGTGATTATCGAGCGGACTATACGCCTACAACTGATAATTGGCTATTCAATTAACCGGAGGACACCATATTTTCTATCAGATTAGGCGGAGTTTTTACAATGGGAATGAATGCAAACGGTTTGGTGTTTTCAATCTCTATTCAATTAAGCGAAATATTCAATTATCCGATATTCAATTAAGTGGAATCTACTGTACTGCAAATTCCTTTGTGAAATAGTAGTACTTGGTCCACAGCGTTCTGTTATACCAAAATATCATAGAATTTGGCGACAGTAAACTATATATCGACAAGAAAGTAACGTACCTGTATTTCTCTGATATACTGAGAGGGAGGATTTTGGGTTATTTTTAAAGGAGAGGTTACCGATTAACTCCGTGTTAATGAGCGGTAGGTTGGGAAAAAAATGTTTGTGTGATTTGGGAAGTGGACTTGCAAACATGCATATTTTGCAAGCAGTATAAATATGATTTAAATAGGAAACTGACAATACCTTTTACAACTGGACAATCGTCTTCATGTCATTACTGAAAAGCAAAAAATATAAACGGTTAATTGCCACCACAGGCATAACAAGAGGGTCAAGATGGCACTGTGGTACTCTCCTGAGTTGAAGGTGATCCAAACATTTCTATAAAATATTTTTGAAATTGTACTAGTATTTTTCATTTAACTCATATAAGAAAAACTTATCTGACTCCTGGCAACTATGTTTTGAATCATCCAAACTGATTGTAAGGAATTTGGGTCACCCCAAAAACCTTTGTTTTAGAAAATTTCCTGATGTTTAATGGCTACTCTTTCAAAGAATCAAAATGGTTTAAATGATTTTGGTAGAGGTCCAGCTATGAAACATTTGTGTGAAATACTTTTAACAAGGTATTGCAGAAATGTTGTTGGGTCACCAACAATTCTAGTATGTGCCCCAGGACCATTTAGACCCTGTTATTGTTAATGCCTCCAAGGAGGGCCTAAAGAAATCACTCCATCAGTCCTCAAGTACAGTTTGGTTGTTTGTAGGTGTTTGTGCGTGAGTGTCGGATTGGGCCACAAACACTAGAGTTATGCCCCCTTTGTAGGTAAGGTTAGACAACAGACACCGTAGTTATGGCCCCTTGTTATTAGATAACTTTAAAAGTTAACTAACAAACATGATTATTCGAATTGGACGTCCAAGATAGATAAGATTTGTGAAATGGTTTGTTTCAATACATATAATTAGGCAAGTCAAAAGGCATGCTGATTTAGTATTTTTAGCTCACCTTAATGCGAAGTGCTTGGTGAGCTATTGGTATAAGTGGACTGTTCTGCGTTGTCAGTATTTTGTAATGCATCCACATTTGGGATGACGGACGGTCCATGGACGTGATAGAGACTTCACTTCTCATTCAGTCTTGACCAAACTTGCACTGTTTGTTTATGACATTAAAATCTTGAACTATTTCAGTAATGGGCCAGATCGGACCAGGAACACTAGAGTTATTCTCCCTTTTTCATGATAAAAAACTGCAAAATGTGCAACATACAGGCTTAATTTTTCATCTGATCTTGACCAAAGTTGCACAGTGTATGGATGAGCTTAAGATTTAAAAATAATTCAAAAATGGTCTATAAAGGAGTACATATATGACTGTTATTACCCCCATTGTTGAGAAAAAAATGCAAAAAAATGGACACTGTGGAAGATAGAGACTTCATTTTTTGTCTACTTGCACAGTTTGTGTATGAACATAAGGTCTTAGTTGAAGTCAAATATGGGTCAGATCAGACTAATAAGACAAGAGTTATTGGTCCTTGTTAGTGAAAAAATCAATAATTTTTCAACGATTGGTTTTCAGTCTCCATAGAAAATTAACTTTTCATTCAATGTTGTCTAAACTTGCACTGTTTATGTTATGACCATAAGATCTCAGCTGGGTGTAATGACAGGCCAGAAAGAACAAGGATTACTAGAGTTATTTCCCCTTTTAATGAGAAAACTTGCAAAAAATGCACTTTGTGCAATATAGAAACTCCATTTTTCATCTAATGTTGGTCAAACTTGCACAAATTGTGTATGACCATTAGAGCTCATAATAAGAACCAAATAATTGCCTAGATTTGGACACTAACAAGGGTTATTGTCCCTTGTTTTTGAAAAAAAGGAAAAAATAAGACTATCAATATAGAGACTTAAGTTTTTACTAGCGTGGCAACAAATAGTATTTAGTAACAGGTTAGTTGGTTTTGGTATATGAGCTGTTAACGGGTAAGCTAAACATCATTTAAAACACCTCAACATGCAATTAAAATGCTAATACATCCATTATGATGATAAGTTTGATTGACTATCCCTAATCGATGATAAAAGTAAAGCTGACAGGTGTCTTATTGCTGTCACTTGTGATAGTTTTAAGGGCCCTCAATCAGTTTTGGGGGAAGGGGCCCACCGCCCTCTGGAGGGGGAATTTTGACTGACCGGGAGAATATTTTAATATGGAAGTTTTTACAGATTAACTGATTCGAAAACTCAACCTGAACAAACTCGCGTCTACTTGTCGTTTGGTAAAAACGTCATGTAATATTTACGGCAATTGAAACTCATATAAATATAATTTTGATTTTTTTTAGCACAAAAAAAACAAAGCTCAGAATCTACCGATAGCGCTTAAAATTTGTACTAGGATGCGGTATACATGTAACATTGCAGCTATACACGCATTTCCGCAAGTTTTTCGTGAGTTGGCCGGCGTTAATAAATAGTTAGCGCGTTTTTCTAGCCCAGTATGATTTTATGTAACGGAGATATGAAACTAATATAATTAATATCAGTATGCAACACATATTTTTTGGTAAAATTTATTTGCAGTCCCGCTTTTTAAATTATTAATTAATTTAATGTATTCATTTAAAAGACCGAAAATGGAAATACACTACAACTCCATTGCATCGGGATATGCAGGGTCCATGGATTGCAATCGCGATATAACTTTTCAGGTCATTCATGTGCATATTACATGTAAATCAGTTATCACAACACATATACTATATCGCCTATTCAAATTTTACTGTTCACACGTCATAAACAAAATTTTTGAATAAAAGTTGTATAGCACATACCAACCAAATTTTTGTATTGCCATCTTTTGCGGTATAGATAACATTATTGTCGTTCAGATAGGTCAGTATTGATTTAAGACATACGGGTACTTTGTACACCTTCCATGTGGACAGCGTGTAATTGGGCTGCTAATTTAAGCGACAGCAGTGAAAGAACGTTATTATGGGTGGCATGCGCTATATAAGCTGATGATGTCAAACTGTTTCACTTTGATGTTGAACGGATTGGTTTATTGTTTATCGCACGTAACATGTGTCAACGAAATATTAGCGATGTAGAGATCTGGACTAAAATGGCTATACTTATGAGGCGGAAGATTATTGGCATTTTAACTCGGTTTTCTGTTAGTTTTTTATATATTTTTTTGCAGACCTCCTAGGGGGAATTTTTCCATTTTTTAGGGGAAAAAACCCAAACTTTTTAGGTGGGGGAGTGGGGCTGATATTCGGGGGAAGTGGGGCCGATATTCGGCAGCAAAAATCGTAGATTGAGGGCCCTGGTTTTAAATATTGTTCTATAAAAATAAGGAACAAAACATCCCATGTGGAAATCAGCTGGATGTTTGAACCTCACATGATTGTAAAGATTGGATGAAACTCTGTGTAATGTAATTGTGCTTGGGCATGGTAAACATATCACCTATTGCTTCAGCCTGGATCCCTAAGGTTTCGACTGTACATGCATCAGTATTGTACCTATCAATTGCCTGGTGAAGTAGGCCAAACAGGCGTTTGTATAGCGCCTGTCAGTTGCCAGCTTAACTTCAGAAGGCTTGACAGGCATCTGTATCAAACCTGTCGATTGGTGAACAACAGTAAGATATCTATCTAATGTGGGTCAGTTTTTCACACAGATGTCAAAGCTGGTCTCTGTCATTGTCCGTACTCAGCTGAGCGCTTTGGGCTATCATAGCACGCTTGTTAGCTCACCTGAGCACAAAGTGCTTGGAAAGGGACCTCTCCGGCATCGTCCATCGTCTGTCATCTGTATGCCATCAACGATTTGGACCGTTGTCGCGACAAAGACTACATTTTTTATTCAATCTTGACCTTACTTGCACAGTTTGTGTATGACCATAGCATCTCGGTTGGTATTGATAATGGGCCAAATTGGACCAGACACCTTAGAGTTATGGCCCCTTTTTTGTGGGAAAGAAATGCAAAAATTGCCTTTTTGGTTCATAGAGTCTACATTTTTCTACCAATCCTGACCAAACTTCCACAGGTTGTGTATTATAAAAAGTTCACAGTAAAAGTCAACATTGGGTCCGATTGGGCAACAAACACAAGTATTATGCCCCCTTTTGTGTGTAAGGTTAGGCGACAGACACCAGAGTTATGGCCCCTTGTATGTGGAAAAAAATGCAAAAATGTTGTTCTTAGAGACTTTATTTTTCTTCCAATCTTAACAAACTTCCACAGTTTGTATGTGATCATACGACTGCCGCAGAAGCCAACAATGGGTCAGATTGGGCAACAAACATTAGAGTTATGTCCCCTTTGTTAGTAAAAAAACATGCAAAAGTTGCCTTTTTGTTCATCAAGATTTCATTTTTCATTCAATCTTGATAAAACCTTTTTTGCAAACACATATTTTGTATGGCCATTAGATCTCAACACAAGCAGCAAATGAGAAAGGCCAGGAACACAACAGTTATATCCCCTTGATTGTGAAAATTAATGCAAAAATGAATTTGTTGTAAGATGGGGACTTCATTTCAACCAATCTGGACCAAACTTGCAAAATTTGTCTATGACCATAAAATCTGAAGCTCATTTCAATATAGGACGGGTAAATGCGATACACTCTACTCATTGAAACAAGCCGGCAAGCATGCATGACCTTTGTGCAGTGGTCGCCATTAACAGCATTAACACTATTCCTCCTGTATTGCCTGCGAAAAGTTGAATACCAAGGTAGAGAAAATATATCCAGGTTCTAACTTGTTCTATGTATGAGAGTCAATCAGCTAGAAATTTATTTAAGGACACAGTAAGGCTTTCGTCTTTGCCAGTCCTCGGTTGAGCCCATAGGACCATCATGGCCCTGTTGTTTTTCAATTCAGACAATACTAATGTTGTAATTATACTCCAACCCCCTCCCTCCACTTAACAAATTTCTCCGGGGGGTATACTGTAATCAGCTTGTCTGTCTGTCCATCAGTCTGTCTGTTTGCATGTTAGGATTTTTGTTTCTGGAGCATTACTTTCAAACCCTATTAGATTTTCAGCTTCAAAACTTAATAAATGGGTAGATGTTTGTTAGGTGAAGTGCAGTGCACATGAATTATAACTAGCTGCAGAATTTATAGAGTTATCCTCCTTGTCAGACCATTTCTTAATCAAAACGCTGACAGCAAAACAGCGTAGAAAGACTGTTCAGGCCTTTTTCTATAAGCCTCATGGGTCAGAATATCTGACCCATTCCCAGTGCAAAATATGGTTGTTTTTTCTCAATTGAAAAAATAAATTCCCCTCAGCTATAGAATTTGGTTTGGCACTGTCACAATCTTGAAGAAAATTACATGAAGAAATATTTGAAGAACAAAAACATTAAAAATCTTCATGGCATTTAGATATATATTGCTAATTTATCAACTAATTTATGAAAATTGATACTGACGACAAGATTTATTTGTACATCCTTTTCCAAATTAGGCAGATTTTGCGTTAAGAAATTACCAATTTCAAACCTGGTATTTTTTCCCCAAAAGATCAGAAAAAGGCCTGCTGTTAACGACAAAATAAAGTAAAAGCATGAGAATTAATTTGAAATTGGGACTACCGGGTTCAAGGAAAGTGCAAGCTTATTCAACTTTATAATGACAGTATTTGATCGTGTTCTATACAAATATTGATGGTTTTACACGTTTTACCGTTTAGGCATAGCTACAAAAAACAAGAGCTGTGTCAGGACAGCGCGCTCGACTATTCAACTGTTTTGTCATAGTTATTGGCCTTTATCACTAAAAAAGAGGCATAATTATGCTATAATGCTGGTCACTGTTATGTGCCTTGTATAATGACCTTGAAGACATGTGAAGTTTTAATTGAATATCTGTAACAGATATAAAGATATGGAGTTGTTGCACGCAAGCTTTAACCTGAAATTTCCAAGTACAAAAAGGGGTATATATCTGCCAAATTGCAGGTCAGAGTTATTGGCCTTACATAATGACCCCAAAGACATTTTTGAAGTTTCTGTTGAATATCTGTATTAGTTACAGAGATGGTAACATTGTTGCAGGCAAACCTTAACCTGAATTTTCTCTTGCATGCAAGCCTCCACCTGACTTTTCTAAGTACAAGAACGGGGATAATTCTGCTAAAATGTTGGTCACAGTTATGGGTCTTGGCCAGTTACCTTATATAATGACCATGAAGGCATCTGTGAAGTTTCAATTAAATATCTGTAGTAGTTATAGAGTAATAATTTAGTAATTTTGCAGCGATACCACTGCGATGCCAACAAACCGGTGAGTAGTATAGCTTGAGCTATTCGGTGAGTAGTCGATGTAAAAAATACCTGAATCTGTGAACAAGTCCCTTTAAAATTATTAGGTGTAAATAAGTGTTCAAAATAATTACGATATCACTCATAAATATGGACAAATTGATCAACAATTTTTTAATTTGATCGAAGTTACTTTCAAAATGGCAAGAATCCTACTACCCGTAGAGTTTAAAACAATGTTTAATACAGGATAATCTAGAGCTATCACTGAATGTGATTAATACCCCCACATACCATTCTTGACACTCAAGAAGAGCTTTGCAGTTGTATTGCTTTGACACAGAACATTTTTTAAGGGGAAGAAAATCATTGATAAATATTTTAGTACATGGAAAAAAAAGTTTTTTTTAAAACAAAATCTCAGCAATATATTTCGAAACTGCACCGTTTAATTTAAATGTGTGTTGCTATTAAAGTTTGAAAATACTGAATAGTGCCCAGTGTTACACAATAGCGAACAGCTTCAGTGCCTTCAGTGCTTTGTTTATTTTTAGTTTCTTAGAGATTTTTGGAAAAATGTCGAGTTGGAAGCAATAATCAGAGTCAAAATGACATTCTTTTATAAACACAAAGTTGTATACAATAGCCATGGCAATGTAAATAAAAAATATACTGTGAACTGAAAACACTTTTACCCATATATTATATATATATGATATTGTGAAGGTAGGGAATTTTCGCCTTTTCGCAAAAATTGGGTAAGCCGATCTGAGAACCTAAAAATCAATAATTCTGGGGCTGTATTCCAGCAACATCTTAAGCATATCTTAAAATAAATTCACATATAAGTTTTTTTTGTACGGGTATATTTTTAAAACAACGTAAATTAGTGTAAGGAAAATAGTAGTTATCAGAAGTTGATAAATAGTGAACGATTAGCAGAATTTCATGTACACGAGCAATAAATGCTTAAGAAATGTGTTTATTTTATGTCTAAGGATAAGATTTAACTGAAGATTTTTCTGGAATACAGCCCCTGGCTGTAATTTGTCTTTAACAAATTGTGAGCATTTTTATTAGTAGAAACAGGACATCAATAAAGAAATCGCTTAAATGGTAGAATTGTATAGTGTAAGAATTCATAGTTAAAATGTGTGTTTTTTACTTACTAAAACACTTCCAATCTTTGCAAGAGACGTTGCCTCTGAAAAATAAAGATTAATTAAAGATCAGTATTCAGTGTATATAATGTATTATAACAATGTTTCCATAATAATTACAACAAAAATGAATGCATACCATTTACTTTCATTAATTGGGAAATTGTTTTTCATGGTTTTTATGATAAGCTCTGTCTCACTTTCAGTAATGTATGTCAGTAATGTATAACAATATTAAAACAATTCTCTTTTAAAATGTTTTTATGTTGGTTTTAACTGCCATAAGAACAACGTGCTCATGGTCAGCTTTTGTGATCACCTATTTCTGTCGTCCCTAGTCAACATTTACCTATAAACACAATAGACCACATTTATTGCCCAATCTTCATGAAACTTGCCCAGAATATTTGTTCCAATATTATCTTGGATGAGTTCTATGGGTCATGTGGGGTCAAAAACTAGGTCACTAGGTCATATTGAAGAAAAAGCTAGTGAACACTCTGGAGGCCACATGTTTTTCCCAGTCTTCATGAAACTTGCCCAGAATATTTGTCCAGTGATATCTCAGCCGAATTCGAAAATGGTTCAACTCCATTTAAAAACGTGGCAGTCTCCCTTATATGGCTATGTTGAAAACTTTAATAAGCTTGTGAACGCTCTAGAGGCCACATTTTTGGCCCAATCAACATGAAACTTGATCAGAACATGTATTCATATGATATCTCAGTCAAGTTCGAAACTAGGTCATGTTGGGTCCTAAACTAGGTCACTGGGACAAATTAAAGAAAGGTTGTGAACACTATAGAGAGCTTAAAACTGGGTCATATGGGGTCAAAAACTAGGTGACCAGGCTAAATTGAAGAAAAAGCTTGTGAACACTATAGAAGCCACATTTATTGTAATTTCTGTTTAGTTCCTTAGCCCCTCAGGTGAGCGACCTAGGGCCTTATGGCCCTCTTTTATTTCTTTGTACTTTGTTTGAATTACTAAATTTAATAAAAAATCAACTTACTATGTCAATCTGCTCCAACCTGAAAAACATTAAAATATAATTTTCAGACTTGAGATGACTTAATCAAATTTTAGTACCATTTTAGTACACTGCAGATCCGTTATATTGGAAAATCCAGATCAAACTGGATTTATTTATGAAAGTGGCGTAAAAGGAAAATATAAAAGTACATGAGAAACAATTGGGATCCACGGCCAATTTGCGATAAATTGGATATTGCAAAATAACGGATCCCAATATAGCAGATGTATAGAGCACATAACCCATTCCATATTTTGAAAGGACTATTTTTAGCGACAGTGCCTGGTGGATTCCTAGACTAAGGCGTGCATTAGATAAGATTTTAGTTACAGTGGACACTAGTCCCAGAGTTAAAAAAATAAAGGGGTATTTGATTCTTCATGGGCAAATATAAAAACGATAATGTTTGTTTTAAAGGTTTAAAGGTGTGTTTTGAAACAACACTTGGTATTAAATTAATTCATGTGTACTGTATTTCCATCAATAAATGGTGTGAAATTCAATTTTATATTCAATATATACTGTAATCGACAATGTATTACCCGCACCCATGTATAACGCTCATCCGATTTTTGAAGCAAAATTTGGTGGAAAAAAACTAGAAAACAATTTGCAGCTGTTGTTTGTTAATGTCCACTGCTGTTATTTTACCAACTTTTGTCCAAACTGAATATAAATATTCATGTTAATATTCATTAAAACGTAATATTCAATAAGTTTATGCCATAACACAATATCCATTTTAATTGCAATACATGTATATTTCTTCAATCCCTTGCAAAAACAATGGTCTGATTTTATAGACACCCTTAAAATTTACTCTAGAACACTAATTAATTTAAATGCTCTATTGACAGTGCTTGCTTTGCTCAGGTCCAGTAGTATTGATTGATGCTTTTTTTCACTGACCATGTGCTGATCATGTTACCAGCTTAACTGCCACAAACCACTAGAAGCTGGCCCCTGTTTGGCAGTCATATCAAAGACTTTTTGAAGTTTGATTGACACTGTTGCCATGGTGTTGCTAATGGCTAGCAGATTTAGAGGCCTGGCTTATTGATGTTGTTGCACTTTCACCAGTTGGAACAGGTGTTATTGTCAATGACTATGTTTATTAGAGGTGCAACGATATACTGGTATAGCCCGATACATGCAATTGCAATATCTTCTTGCGGTACGATTTTGCTGTTCCACAATATTTTAAAAAACTTTCTGTACAAAGCACCATTTAACAAAATACGAAAATAATTTGTAAATTATGATAAGTTATACACTAAACACATTAGTTCAACTTGAAAGTAAATATTCATGTTAATATTCAATAAGTTTTCCCTCATAACTCAGTTACCATTTCAATTCCAATACATGTTTATCTCAGCACCCAATTTAAATCTCCCATTTATCCACTGCAGCAAAACAACATTCTGATTGTTTGACACCCCTTGTCATTTCCCCTAGAACACTGAATTCATTAATGCTCTATTGACAGTGCTTGTGTTGTTCAGGTACAGTAGCAATTATTGATGGTTTTGGACACCACTTATTACAAACTGCTAGACAATGGCAGAGTTAGGTAGTCACATCAAAGACTTTTTAAGTCAAAACGCCACACTGTTGCTGCTAAGGAAGGCTTGCAGATTAGGAAGCCCAGTTAATTGATGACACTACACTGTACACTGTCAATATTCTTAGTTTTAACAAGTGGTACCTGTGTTTGTAAACGATTTTATTGTTTGTTCAAATTTAAAAAAAATAAATGCATGGTAATTAAATGCACTTGTTTTATTGATAAAAAAATAATTTATTTACAAACAAAATATAATGAATATATAATTAACAAGAAATGTCTTTAAAAAAAACAATCGGCTTTGAAATTAATATTGAGATGTCATTTAAAAATTAACTAAACAGACAGCCAAGATTATCAGTTACGTGACTTCTCAGACCCCAGATTTTTCGGACACTATAAGAAAACATCTCGGACCCAAAAGTTAAATTGAGATAAATTTATTAATTTAGAAATTAAATAAAATTATCATTAATATCTATGCCGTGAATAAACCAATTTTACAGCTCAGTGTTTCCACCAGTGATATATGAATAACCAACATAATTGTTATCTGAATTTGTCAAGCCAATTTAACAAATTAACAATGTTAGAAAATAATTTCGGGAATGGATTAAAATTATTATGTATCAGACGAGTCTATGTAGTTATTTATAGTACTGGTAATATACCATTCATGTAAGTTATTCAATATAATAACAATTTGAAGTCAAATAAGCATTTATACTGTGAATCCCAATAAAAAGCAATAGTCAGGGAACATTCAGCGTTTTTTTAAATGTTAAGACTTTATTTTTGATAACGCAAACATAAAAATTCATTAGACTATGAAGATTTTTAATTATATCAGTACAAATATGATATATCAAGGGTTCCTGTGTACAAATTGTGTATTCATGCTACGCGAATAACAATTCGACGTTTTCCGAATCTTCTTTCATAACACTTTATCTATAGAAAATGTAGCATCTTTTTACAGATTCAATAACATCTACTGGAGAAGTTGATAGAAAGATTCAAATATAAATAATCATTAATAAATCGTAACCACAATTTTAATTTAAATAAACAGTAAGTTTATAAATATAAATTCCCCATTTATTGAAATTTTTAGGTTTATGACTCTCTGAACGAGTATATTTACACTGCTATGCAACGGTGTCAAGCTACGCGCGCTATTTTTAGAATGACACTACTGCTTCTGGAATGTGATTAACTCGCTAGAATCAATGGGCTACATGGAACGGCAACTCTGTGAATGAGATTTATGAATGGGAACATTGCACAATTGCTATTTATAGAGCGTACAGCTTATAAAAAATGTAGGCTAAACAAAATAGTTATTTCCTTACGTGAATGAATATAGCATTCTCTTTATGGCATACAATGAGAAAATAGGTTCATAATTAGCCTCAGTTCTAGAGTATTTGTCAAGGATATGTTTATAACTTCATTTTGACCGCTTATGTTAACAATTATGTAAATTTTTAATCCCCAAAAGTATGCAGCAGTTATTGGTATCCGTTAAACCATTGTTTGAAGTTTGCATTCCTAAAATTAAACTTTGCCCAATTCTATTGGCATTCAATTTCCCCGCTGCATAATTATTGCAAGAAATCTAGGTCAAAAGTGATCTTAGACAGCTACGCCGAAAAATGCTTATTTTTCTGAAATAGTATCATTTGAATACAACGTTACATAATTAACTGTTGACAGTACCAGATCATAATACAATGTTACATAGTAAACTGTTGACAGTACCAGATGATGTGCTTTAGTACAATTGATGCAGTTCCCTTCGTATAATATGATTAAAATAAGCAATTAATAATGTTGGTGATCATAACATACTATTCACTTATTCAAGATATGTCAAGTTACAGTTACAGTTTGAAGTTTGGCAACTGGACATTTAAATAATCGTTTTTAACTGCTTGGTGTGGATGTAGTTACCTGTTTTACCGTATTTAAGATACCAAACAGTAAAATAGAGTAAATACATGTACTAGATGTAAATTATAGGTGTTCTTTTATTGTCTATTAATTTTGTCGTTATGTATTCAATATGTATTCAATACGTTTTGCAATACAGGTTTAATGTATTGCAATATATTGAAATACAGGTTTTGCTGTATTGTTGCACCCCTAGTGTTTATAAAGGATTTTATTGTTTATTCAATTTGGAAATACAATTGCAAGGTAATTAGAATGCAATGTTTTGTTAATAAAAATACTAGTAATTAAATATGAAATAAAAATAATGAAAAATAACTAAAAAAACAACAAAAAACATGACTGTTCATGACTGTTACCGTGCATAACGCGCACTAAAATTTTAAAGCGGAATTTTAGGGTAAAAACACGCGCGTACTACACGGTCGATTACAGTATTGCTTCAGTATTTTAAATTAATGGAAACCCAGTTTTTAAGTTGCTTCCAAATTTTAACGAAGAATAAACAAGAAATATCTTTAATAAAGATATTCGGGCGTATGTTATGCAAAGTGTGTAAATTGAATATCCTACACAAATTTTTAAAGTGATGCACATGGTGATTTAGTTTATAAACAAAACGTCTCATTTCTTCATAGATCGTCATTCTACATTTAATATCATTTTTCGATATTATTTAAAATAACATAATTAAATGAATGTTCATTATCAAATAACAATCTCATATTTTTATGTGGCTAGCTCCTGAAACAGTATTATGTAATATTTCTATATTTGGAATAAATACAAAGAACAGCATTATTTCATGTCAAAGCAATGAACTGATGAACTGTCCCATGTTTAGATCAGTGCTACTTGATTAACCCAAATAAATCAGGTCTACTCATCTGCGCATCAACCTTACGGACTTAAATTTTTCATCAGGAATCATTTTAAATCTAAACAATATAGTATTTGTCAGGCGAATCAAAACTTACTAGAAGTTACATTGTTTTGAAGAAAATAATAACGAGAATGAATATCAACCTAGATCAAATTTGCATTGGAATAAGCATTTATACTATGTGTGCCAAATGAAAACACACGTCAGGGAACATTCATTGCAATAAAAAATAATGATTTGTTTCATTTTGTTGTAACAAAAACGTTAAGTTATTTTAAATAGTGGCGAAAGGTAAACAAAGTAAATAGGTATGTTTGGATTATTTCAAATTGTCTAATTTTTCCATTCACCTCCAAAAGGAAATTGAGCCAATTTTTTAACAGGCCTTAGAGAGGATTTCTTTTAAACTAGCTGATTTAATGGTAGGAATTATTAATTTGGGACTTCTGGCGGGACATTTTCACAACATTTGATAGGATGTTAAGAAAGGTCAAAAGCTGGGTTAAACAGCTACGCCGAAAATTATCTCCAATACTACTCTTATATGAGAGCACCGTTGAGATTATTGCTGCAAATAATATACACTATGGATTCTTTTTTTTTGCCTTAAATCGAACACTATTTCAATTCAGTGTCAATGAAGGAGAGTTGTGAGGGTTTCCTAACAATCAGAGTGAAATTTTGTTGTCGACTTTCCAAGCTTACAATGCAATGCTTGGTGAAATGATGAAAATAAATAACAGTGATTTCGGCAACCTTGATATTAACATGTACTACCTGTTTTGTTTCCATATTGGCATTAGTGGAAGTAATTGTTTTCTATGTATTTCGTTCATAAATGATACCATTTGCAATCATTAGTATCCTGTAGCAGATTTAAAAACAGTGTATTGGTTAATAATAAAAAAGCGTTATAAACAAAATTGTTGCAATCATAGAACTGTTGAACCAATGTTGAGGCATAATTAATATTTATAAACTGTCAAGTAACATCTTGGATACAGTTCCATATCTTGTAGACCAACCACTATCAACTGTAAGAAATACAAAACAAAAATTGTCTCTTTTCTTTAAGCACATGTTCCACATGTAAAGTACACATTTCTCTGTGAAACAGGTAGTAATCAGATAATGGAATCTGATTCCACATTATAATCAATTATTGTTTCCAACAGATGTTCCAACACAACGTGTTTCCAGTTTTGTGCCATGCCTATTAGACAAACAATAAGACATTAAATAAACAAAATGGGACTTAGTACTCCTATCAAGGTAATGGTAAACATGTCACAACTTAAATTTTTCAGAAACAGTACACTTCTGTGATGAACAAAGGCTGCAAGTCGGGGACATACATGTTTTACAAACATCTCCTGTTTAGTATAGGGTTTCAATTGTCTTAATAACATGAAGACCATCATTAAAAAAAAAAGCTTCATTTTCTCAAAATGAACTGGATTCTGCAAATGTTTCCGATTACCTACGATTGATATGCTCCCTTAAGAATTTTGGTGCTGTTAAATTTATACTTGGTTGTCAAAATGAAGTGACAGCTCAATGAAATATGTGCGGTTGTTAAATGTGTATCTTTGTGAAAGGAAATGTTTTTGTAATGCATTACACTGCAGATCCACTATATCGCGTTTCCCGGGGTTCATAGATCGTGATAACCATGTAGCTGGATCGCGATATAATTTGTCAGGTCATTCATGTATATATAGATATATATGTATACACTAAACTATTTTTTGCGAACTCAGAACATAAACATCCTTAATGTGTTATATCCATATATAAATTATTCCATTTGTTTATAAAAATATAAATATTATATCTTGTAATAAATTTTGAATCACATTTGATAAAATTTCATATCTGAAACGCCTATCAGAATGTTACTGTTTATGTGACAAACACAAATTCTGTGTACACTTAAACTGCACATGTATTTTATGTAAATGTGCTCAAATGTATGTCACCTCATCTACATGGAAAGTGTGAGTGTATTGACTGCCATATAAAAACTTTGTTGGGCAGAGAACATTAAGATCTTTACTTTTGTCATATCTCAAATAAATGAAATTGGGTATCTATATCGCGCGACAATGTGCAGTTCGCTTTTTCTCTTTAACAAAGGCACGGTTAGGGGACTCACTGGACCACCTCATTTCAAGGTGTTAAGAAATTGTTCGGTGGTCACTTCTGAGACGGTCCAGTGGTTCAAAAATATTTTGTATTATTGTCTTATGATAAAGGTGCTCTTTAAGAAACCGGCCAATGTCATTACCAGTAGGAATGATAAAAGAACACGCATTCATAGTTTTGTTAAATAATGTACAGAAATAAAGGCTGTATGATTTTTATAAACAGCAGTCACTGAAACAATATGTCTATGATACTCTATGTACTTACATGTTTACCCATCTGAGATCTTACTACAACCTATTATGAAGTGTGTGACGACTGAAGATGATCACAAATATAAATGTATTCACATACACATTACATGTTTTGCAGTAATTTGTAGTTTTGGTTAGTTTTCTGGGAATTTCTTGAAATGAGGTGGTCTGTTGGTGCCTAGGTAGTCCGGTGGTGCTGAGTTAGTTGATGTTCATGAAACTGAAAGTAGACCCAACCAAAGCTTGTCAAGATTCATAAACGTCGAATTACTTATAATGTTCGGATATTTATAGACTGTAGAGGAGGGAAAACAAAAAAGAGAGAAATATGTGTCAATGGCGAAATGGGCCACACAATAGAGTACATTGTTGAAGAACTACTTTCTCTAGGAAATATAGATACAGTCGATGAAACACTGTATTTTTAGCTCACCTGAGCACAAATTGCTCATGGTGAGCTTTTGTGATCCCCCATTGTCTGTCGTCTTAAAATAGATTAAAAGTGTCAACTTAAAAAATCTCTGAAACCACAAGGCTCAGAGATTTCATATTTGGTATGTAACATCCTATAAAGGTCCTCTACAAAAATTGTTCAAATTATGCCCCTAGGGTCAAAACTGTCTGCGCCCTGGGGTTTCACATGGTTTATATAGAATATATAGCAAAATGACTTTAAAATTTTTCTCCTCTGAAACCGCAAGGCCCAGAGGTTTCATATTTGGTATGTAACATCCTATAGTGGTCCTCTTCAAAGATAGTTTAAATTATGCCCCTGGGGTCAAAACTGGCAATGCCCCGGGGTCACATGGTTTATATAGAATAAATAGCAAAATGACTTTAAAAATCTTCTCCTTTGAAACCGCAAGGCCAAGAGGTTTTATATTTGGTTTGTAACATCCTTTACTGGTTCTTTGCATAGTTTATTTAAATTAGCCCAGGGGTGAAAACGGCCACTCCCCGGGGGTCACATGGTTTATATAGTATATAGAAAATTACCTTAAGAATCTCCTTTGAACTCACTGGGTCCAGAGATTTGGTATGTAACATTCTATAGTGGTCCTCTACAAAAATTGTTCAAATTATGCCCCTGGGGTCAAAACCTTCAATGCCTCAGGGGTCACATGGTTGATATAGACTTAAATAGCAAAATGTGTTTAAAAATCTTCAAATTTCGGGTGTCAAATCTGGCCACACCTCAAGGGGTCACATGGTTTATATAGACTGAACTCTAACTAGCAGAATGACTTTAAAAATCTTTATCTGAAACCACAAGGTTTGTTCAAGATTGTTCAAATTATGCCCCTGGTATAAAAATTAACAAACCTTGGGGATGCAAATTCCAATTAGGTTACAAGGTCTCTATTTTCGGTTTCATGAACATCAGCAAACTCAGCACCACTGGACCACCTCAGCACCACCGGACCACCTCATTTCAAGAAATTCCCTGAAAACTTATGAAAATAACAAATTATTGCCAAACATGTAATGCGTATATGAAGACATTTATATAGGTGATGATCTTCAGTTGTCACACACTTCATAAGTGTTGTGCAAGATCTCAGATGGGTAAACATGTAAGTACATAGAGTATCATAGACATATTGATCTATGACATACAGTTATTGTATACACCCTCCACATGGACAGTGTGTAAATGGGCTGCTAATTAAAGCAAAACGGTCAAAGTATATTGTCAAGGATGGCATGTGCGATATAAGCTGATGACGTCAAACGGTTACACTTCAATGTTGATCAGGTTGAGTTATTGTTTGTCGCACTACGAGAGTGTGATAAAAATGTAACCATGAAGGCACAAAAATCTGGACCAAACTAGATTTATTTATGAACTTTGGGTGACAGGAAAATATTAAAGTACATGAACAAAATCGGGATCCACTGGAGATTCGCGATATGTTGGATATTGCAAAATAACTGATCGCAATATAGCGGATCTGCTGTGTATGTTTAAATTGATAAGAGAAAATACAAATGCTTATTTATTACCACAACAATTATTAGTTACAGTGTTACAGTAATTAAAAGAATCAATAACTAATGTTATTGATCAGTAAACAGTGTCACCCATACAGGGCTCGACATTAATGGTTTCTTAAAAGAATTTAAGGTAACTCAATAATTTACTTTATCTTGCGTTCCAAAACAGATAAACAAAAAAGTCTCAGTGAATGGTGACCAAAGTTTAAAATTAAAAATATTTAGACACATAATTTAAATTATGGTCAGTATTGCAAATACATTATTTTTATGTTGTTGGTTTCTGTCGAGCCCAGTCATATACCAAACATTCAACGATCTATAAATCAGGCCTGGAAACTACATCGTTATTTTGATTATCAAACCAAGAAATATAATTGTGTATGAAAGTATTTTACTTGCGCATTTCAAGGATTAAGAAGGAGAACTTGTAGTCAAGAGGCCTGATTTTAATAGAACAAAAACATTAATGAAAACATTCTTACTGAACTGCTGCATCTCTTCTCTCTGGATTAGGAAAACGAAACTGTATAAACATGCATTATAACTGTAAGCAGTTTAGAACAACGCATGGTTTGAATTTGATGTGAATATTTGTTAAGATTTCTCTTACGTTTGTTCATGACGACACCTTTTTAGCTCACTTGAGCACAACGTACTCATAGTGAGCTTTTGTAATTACCTTTTGTCCGTCATGAATCGTGTGTTGTAAAACATTTACCTTGTGACCACTCTAGAGGCCACATTTATTGCCCATATCTTAATGAAACTTGCTCAGAACATTTGTCCCAATGATTTATTTTTGGATGAATTCGAAACTGGGTCATGTGGGGTCAAAAACTAGGTCACTATGTCAAATTGAAGAATATGTTTGTGAACACTCTAGATGTCACATTCTTTGCCCAATCAGCATGAAACTTGCTCAGAATATTTACTCTTATGGCATCTCTGTCAAGTTTTATATGGTTCGGCTCTGTTGAAAAACATGGCCGCCAAGGGGCGGGGCAGAGAATAAGTGTATTAAGTTTTAATGAAATCCTTCAAGACATTCCTGAGAAACTAGATTACTGAAAAACTCAAACCTATCCAAATAGCTCATATGTAAAATTTCTAATGTGTAAAAAGTCTAGTAATTTTTACAAATTTCAAACTAGAGTTACCAGACTTTACCTATAGGTTCATTTTAATATGGGGAATAAATGTTTAAAGTTTCGATGAAATCCCTCAAGCCATTTCTGACAAACTATCTCACCGAAAAACTTCTGCTCGGGGCAAGTAGAATTGCTTGTCTTTTCTTTGAAAAGTCAAGCTAAAAAATGGGCAAGATCCTGCCACAAGCACAAGAGTTATTGCCCCTTGTTTAAAAAAAGGACTTTATTTATGGTATTCTGCTTTCCTATCTTTTCAGCCTCTCCGGTCTTGACGTCCCGCCCCCCTGAATAATGGAAAATGGTTATTATTTATTAAACTCGGGTAAGTTATTGGTATTGTGAATTATTTGTATTGTGACAATGATCTCATAAAAACAGTAGTTTATGCACCCCGCATCTTGATGCGGGAGGCAAATAGTGATTGTCCTGTCCATCCTTCCGCCCATCCTTCCGTCTGTTCGATACTTTGTTTCATTGCGAGATCTCAGGAACTAATGACCAAGATTTGATAAAACTTTATACGCAGCATCCCAATAGGGTGGACACGCGCTCATTGTCAGGATGTTCCAGCCAGATAATGTTTCAGGGAGTTATTGCCCTTTGATTAGAAATAGGACATTTTCTAAGGAAATTTTTGTTCCTGCGCAAGATCTCAGGAACTAATCACCCGGATTCAATGAAACTTAATATGCACCTTCCCTACCATGGGGATATGCGCATATTGTTAGGTCCTTTCAGTCTGATGATTTTTCAGGGAGTCATTGCCCTTTTGATATTTATTATAATACATTTGAATGGAATATTTTCATTTCTGCAGGAGATCTCTGGAACTAAGGACTCTAATTCATTGAAACTTTATATGCAGCATACCTACCTAGAGGACATGAGCATATTGTCAGGTCGTTAGAAAAAAAAAATGCGGGAAATTATCACAGTTGTACTACCTTAATGAAAAAGTGTCAGAAAAGAATTTTGGAAAAAAATGATACGAGAACCGAGAACCGTAAGTGATAATACCGCACCTCCACTGCCCAACCTTTATAGACCATTGCACTGCCCCATGAATGAAATCAAACCTAACCGAACCCTCTCTTTGCATACATGCGCTACCTTAATTATCAAACCTGTCACAACAGTATGGTTTTGTCTTTGCAAGTACTCTGGTGAGTGTTTTAGGCTATCATGGTGCTCTTGTATCCTACTTACCAGCATTGATGATGGCATCTCTGAAATAAAACATCATTAAATGTTTAAGTAATTTCCAGGGAAATGCAGATAATGTCAACATTGTACAGGTAAGTTTTCCCAAACAATTTGTACAGTTATTCCTCTTTTTAATATTGCAAAAACATGTTCATATTAGAAAGAAATATGCATATCTGGACCAAAACATCCATGTTTTTAGGGGATCTGAGTCTAGAAGGACATTTACTGTATACAGAAATATCAATGCTAGTGCATTATGTGTTAACTATTTCCACCATTTGTACCTGGAGTTTGTTACAATAACTCTTGTTTTCTTCATAGTATTTGATTCATGGTATTTATGGTAGTTTGCAAGTGGTTGTGCAGACAAGGATACAGGATTTAGAGTTAGAGGAGGCGGACAATTTGTTATGTTACACCAGCTTGCTTCACAAATGTTGTGTTACATTAGTCACATGCCTAGAATACGTTTACCTCTCCAACACCTCTTCTCTTTGTACTTCAGGTTGTAATTCCCCTTCCATAGCCTCTTCTACTGCCTCGTCTTGAAGAATTACAAATTTTAACTTCAAAATGAATTTACATCTAGTTCTGTTTGATACAAAATTGAAGACAATATACAGTTAAGTAGTATACTATGTCTCCCCCCACAAAGTGGGTAGGAAGACGTATTGATTTTGTGCTGGAAAGACATACAGTTATTTCGAACACTGTTGATCTGAATTCCTTGTGATTTTGAAAATTATTTTCGGTCCCTCTTTAGATCACCTTAGCAAAAAGTGCTCAGGATGAGCTATTTTGGTCTGTTACCTTCGTCATCTGTAGTCGTCGTCAACAATTAAGAAAAATAATCTTTTTCTATGAAACCGTTTGGTTAAAATTAAACAAACTTGGTATGAATGTTCATTGCGTGGTCCTCTACCAAACAAATTCAAATTCTCACTGGGTCAAATAAAGAATATTTTGCAATCTAGGAGCCAATTTTTTAGCTCACCTGAGTACAACATGCTCATGGTGAGAATTTGTTATCACTTTTTGTCCGTCAGTTGTCGTGCGTCGTCACAATTTACCTCGTTTACACTCTAGAGGCCACATTTTTTGGCCAATCTTCATGAAACTTCAGAACATTTGTCTTAATGATATCTCGGCCAAGTTCTTATCAGGGTTATGTGGTATCAAAAACTAGGTCACATTTCTTGAAGTCACATTTTTTGCCCAATCTCTATGAAACTTGGTCAGAACATTTGTCCCAATGATATCTCGGCCGAGTTGGAATCTGGGTCATGTGGGGTCAAAAACTAAGTCAAATTGAATTAAAAGCTTGTTAACTCTCGAGAAGTCACATTTTTTGCCCTATCTTCATGAAGCTTGTTCAGAACCTTTGTCCCAATGATATCTTGGCTGAGTTCAAAACTGGGTAATGTGCGGTAAAAAACTAGGTCACTAGGTTAAATGGAAAAAAAAGCTTGTGAACACTCTTGAAGTCACATGTTTTGGCCCAGTTAACATGAAACTTGGTCAGAACATTTGTTCTGAAGATACCTCGGCCGAGTTCAAAAATGGTTCCGCTTCGTTGAAAAACATGGCCGCCAGGGGTGAGGCAGTTTTCCTTATGTGGCTATAGAAAAAGCTTGTTTACACTCGGGGCAAAAAATGTGACTTCAGATCAACATGTAACTTGCTAAGAACCTTTGTTCTTATATCTCGGCTGAGTTCGAGATGGTTTCACTCGGTTAAAAACCAGGGCGGCCGGGGGTGGGACAGTTTTCCTTATATGGCTATTGAAAAAGCTTGTGAACATTCTAATAGTAACATATTTTGCAAATCAACATGAAACTTGCTCACAACCGTTGTTCTAATGATATCTTGGCTGAGTTCGATAATGGTTCCACTCTGCTGAAAAACGTGGCCGTGATGGGGCGGGGAAGTTTTCCTGATATGGGTATAAAGAAAACTTTAAAAAGCTTGTGAACACACTAAGGGCTTTTTTATTACCCAATCAAGACATGATTTACATATTATATGAATGCCAAATTTTCCTATGACCGTTGTATGACCATAATATCACAATGGTAAAAACAGGATTATAATATTGCCTATAATTACCCCTGATACGGACATGGTCAAAACAGTGTTACAGACATTTCATGGTCAGCAGGGTGACCATGGTCCAAATATGGTTAATGTCTGATATGGCAATGGTAATAAATACAGTAGCTCTGATCTTTAAAGCATGCACAGTACTTATTGTCGAATGTAACCCTCATTGTCGGAATAACGAGTCTGTATAGATAAAACTTTTTTTTTTGTTTTCTTGATAAATAAACTATATTTTTTCAATGTTGATTTTCTTATATATAATATTCAATGGCATTTTACTTGTGGGTAATGCTTTAAAGCTTAAAATTTACAGGTGTATAAATAAACACAACAACCAAGGGTTGTATTATACTGATATCCAACTTACTTTTAAGGAAATAAATGTCAGATTCACTCAAAATTGACTGGTCATGTTCTTTGGACCGACGGTTTTTGGGAAGTCTGGGTTATGACAGTATTGCAAACAATAATTATCCCCTACCACTAAAAACCCTTATCAGAAATTTGTGCCAGGTAGATAGTATTTTTATGATCAAATGTTATGTATTTCTTTGAGTTACTACATTATTAAGTGTTCTTACCATTTTTAGCTCACCTGAGCACAACATGCTCACGGGGGTTTTTGTGATCGCCTTATGTCCGTCGTTCTTTCGTTGTCATTATTAAGGCAAAAAAAAAAAATTGTGTATTTTGGCAACGGTCTCAAATATAGAGTTTACCCTGTACCTGTGTATGTATGTTAGGTCACAAGAGCAAAATAATAGATTTAAAAACTGAAAACTTTACAAATCTTCTCTGAAACCACAATGCTTGGTGCTTTCATATTCGATATGTGACATCCTTTAGTGGTCCTCTACAAATACTGTTCAAATGATGCCCCTGGGGTCAAAACTTGCCACGCCCGAGGGGTCATTTGGTTTATAATGACTTAAATAGCAAAATGACTTTAAAAATCTTCTCGAAAACCGCAAGGCCTAGATGTTTCATATTTGGTATGTAACATTGTAAGGTTGTCTGCTACAAAGTTTGTTCAAATGATGCCCCTGGGGTCAAAATTGGCCACAGCCCGAGGTCACATGGTTTATATAGACTTACATAGCAAAATGACTTTAAAAAACTTCTCCTCTGAAACCGCTTCGCCCAAAGGTTTCATATTTGGTATGTAACATTGTATAGTGGTCCTCTACAAAGATTGTTCAAAGGATGATCCTGGTGTTAAAACTGGACACACCCCGGGGGCCACATGGTTTATATAGACTTAAATAGCAAAATGACTTTAAAAATCTTCTCTGAAACTGCAAGGCCCAGAGGTTTCATATTTGGTATGTAACATCATATAGTGGTCGTCTACAAAGATTGTTCAAATTATGCCCCTTAGGTCAAAACTAGCCATGCCCAGGTGGGGTGGGGGGGGGGGGTCACATGGTTTATATAGAAAATCTTCACCTCTGAAACCGCAGCGCCAAGAGGTTTCATATTTGGTATGTAACATCCTTTAGTGGTCCTTTACAAAGTTTGTTCAAATGATGCCCCTGAGGGTCAAATTGGGCCAACCCCGGGGGTCACATGGTTTATTTTGAATATGAAGCAAAATGACTTTAAAATCTCCTCTGAAACCAGAAGGCCCAGAGGTTTTGTATTTGATATGTGACATCCTATAGTGGTCTTCTACAAAGATTGTTCAAGTTATGCCTCTGGGCTCAAAACTGGCCACGCCCTGGGGGTCATGTGGTTTATGTATACTTAATTAGCAAATTGTCTTAAATCTTCTCAGTAACCGCAAGGCCCAGAGGTTTCAAATTTGGTATGTAACATCATAAAGTGGTCCTCTACAAAAATTGTTTAAATTATGCCCCCCAGGTGAAAACTGGCCGCACCCCAGGGGTCACATGTTTTATATAATCTTAAATCTCAAAATGACTTAAAATCTTCTTGTCTGAAACTGCAAGGCCCAGAGGTTTTGTATTTGGTATGTAGCATCCTATAGTTGTCTTTTACAAAGATTGTTCAAATTATGCACCGTGGGTCAACACTGACCACATCCCATGGGTTACATGGTTTATATCAACTTATATAGCAAAATGACTATAAAAATCTTCTCAGAAACAGCAATGCCCTCAGCTTTCCTATGTTTGGTACGTAACATTGCATAGTGGTCCTCTCCAAAGATATTTCAAATAATGCCCCTCGGGTCTAATCTGGCCACATCCTGAGGGGTCACATGGTTTATATAGACTTAAATAGCAAAATGATTTTTAAAGTCTTTACCTGAAACCGCAAGGCCCAGAGGTTTGTTCAAGATTGTTCAAATTATGCCCCTGAAATAAAAATAAGCCACACCTTGGAGATACAAATTCCAAGTGGGTTACAAGGTATGAGGTGAACGTACTAGGGCCCCCAGGGCCTTCTTGTTTTGGCTTTATAGCAAGACCTTGCTTTGGAATGCATATGGGGTGGGTGGGGTCAAGGTCACTGGTACTAAAAATATATAAACGGTTTCCGCTCGATAACTTGAGAACGCATTGAGATATTTTAGTGAAACTTAATACATAGATACCTTATATCGTGACCTTAAGTGGGATTGCATATGGGGTGGGTGGGGTCAGGGTCACTGTTACAAAAAATAGAAAAACGGTTTCTGCTCAATAACTTGGGAACGCATTGAGATGTTTGAATTAAAATTAATACATAGATACCTTATATCGAGACCTCGCTTGGGATTGCATATGGAGTGGGTGGGGTCAAGGTCATTGTTACTAAATATAGAAAAACCGTTTCTGCTCAATAACTTGAAACACATCGAGATATTTCAATGAAACTTAATACATAGATACCTTATATTGAGACACCTCGGGATTGCATATCGGGTGGGTGGGCTCAAGGTTTCCATTACTATTAAGAGGGCCTTGATGGCCCAAAGGGCTCACCTGAATACTTGCAAAGATGAAAGCCTTACTGTTGTGAAAGGCTTGTGGGAATGTACATCATTATGTCCTTAAATAATTTGTCTAGCTGATTTACTCTCATACATAGAACACATAAGGACCTGGATATATTTTCTCTACCCTAGCATCCAACTTTTCGAAGGTGAATAGTGTTAATGCTGCAGTTGTGAAAGATAATAGAGACCACTGCGCAAAGGTCATGCATGCTTGCCAGCTTATTCCAAAGAGAAGTGTGTTGCATTTACCTGTCCTGTATTGAAATTCACTTTAGATTTTATAATCATAGACAAATTGTGCAAATTTGGTCCAAACTGGTTGAAAATAAAGCCCCCATCTTGCAAGAAATTCATTTTGGCATTATTTGCATTAATTTTCAAAATTAAGGGGATATAACTGCTGTGTTCATGGCCTGTCTCATTTGCTGCTTGTGTTGAGATCTTATGGCCATACAAAACATGGAACTTTTATCAAGATTGAATAAAAAATGAAAATCTCAATATTTGCATTTTTTTTCACTAACAAATGGGCCATAACTCTGATGTTTGTTGCCCAAGCTAACTGCTGCTGCAGTTATATGATAACATACAAACCGTGAATTTTAGTTAAGATTGGAAGAAAAATAAAGTCTCTGTGAACAAAAAAGGCAATATTTGCAGTTTTTCCTCATACAAGGTGCCATAACTACCATGTCTGTGGTCTAACCTAACCCATTTTTGGCTCCTCCTGAAATCGTTTGGTCACACACAAACTGTGGAAGTTTGGTCAAGTTTGGAAGTAATACATATAAAGGTAAAATGACACATTTTTGCCTATTTTTTTACAAAAAAGGGGGCATAACTCTGGTGTTTTGGGACCAATCTGGCCCTATGTTGACTTATACTAGATTATTTGATAATAAACAAACTGGAAGTTTGGTCAAGATTGGTGGGAGAATAAAATCTCAAAGAATGAAAAAGACCATTTTTGCATGTTTTCCCATAAACAAGGGGCCATAACTCTAAGGTTCCTGGTTGAATTTGGTTCAATATAAATATCAACCAGGATGTTATGGTCATGCACAAACTGTGCAAGTTAGGTCAAGATTTAATGAAAATGTAGTCTTTATCGCGATAATGGTCCAAATTGTTGACGGCATACGGACAACGGCCGCCGCCAGATAGAGGTCCCACATACCAATACAGGGTTCGTACAGGTCCTGGAAACTCCTGGAAAAATGTATTGTGTGTTCCAGGGCCCTTGAAACTCCTTTAAAATCAAAGAATCTAATTTTAGTCCTGGAATACTCCTGGAATTTCTGCAGATAACATAATAATGTAATGTTTACGTTCAGTAATAAATTTAAAAAAAACACAACAACATATTATTGAACATACAAGTTTTTTTCTCTTTTCGTGTTCTCGGCTTCACGCCTACTTTCACTTTCCAAGAACGTTCTTCAACAGAGTTATTTCCCTTCACCATTCACCATTTCCGGCAAGCATGTGGCCTGGTTTTCGTGCTGGCAGAAGATCGGTCCATTTTTTAAAATGCCTGGCGGAAAGTGCGTGTTCAGTGATGCCTGGCTGCAAGTTGATGAATACAAACAATGGCTTCAAAAAGAACAGAAGGACCGACATGCTGCTTTTTGCACTGCCTGTTGAAAATCAATAGACATTGGCAACATGGGAGAAAGTGCAGTGAAAAGCCACGGTAACGGTAAGATAGAATCTGATTATGTTGTAAATAGAAATTATGTTGTAAATTTATTTTTGTATGGTTGTAATAAATTTATTTCTTTAAGCCAAATTTTAACATTGCAAAAAAAACAAAGTTATAATTATAATAATATAAAGAAACTTTAAGAAAATTATCAGGTAACGGCTGAGATTTATTTTAATTGTCTAACCTGTTAAAGTGTTATGGTTTTTGACCACTACTGACACTAGGGTACAAACATTAAATAACTATAACATTTTAAATCACCATAATATAACCTATATTCCTAATGCCATTGCTTGCTTTGTTGTAACAGGTGTGAAGCACAAAAAAAACTTGCTGCGGGAAGCACAGCAGTTGCAACTATTAGCAGTTTTTTCAAGTCCCATCCTGCAACGACCAATGACACCATCTCTGACTCTCACTCAGCTAAACCTATCCCCTCAACTTCAACAGCATCTACTGAGAACAGCATCAGCTGCACGGAAAAAGTACCCAAATCATCTTGAAAACCAGAAGCAAGAGGAAGTCCGCATAGAAGCAGGAAAGAAAAGAAAAGCCGAAGAAGATGAACTTTCATGTCTGAAAAAAAGGAAACTGATGAAAGATGCTGCCAGCTTGGAGCATTCTGCAGACCAGAAAGCTAAAGATGCACAAGCTCAGAGAAAATTTGATCTAATAGTTGAGTCTAATACTCTGAGAGACAAAGCAAAGGAGATGAAGAAAGATGCTGAGGAGTTGTGCAGATTAATTTCAAAGAAGGAGTCAGAGTCTCAGAAGAAGTGATTAAACATAGTAACATTAATTACAACATGAAAATGTTGAAATGAAAGACTGTATATAAATCAAATGAAGAATAATTGGACTTGACTGAAACATACCACTACAATAAATAATTTCAAGCTGGTCTTCAATTACTGATCAGTGATAAGACTCAGTATTAACGTTTGAATGGTCCTGGATTTTAAACATTATTGTCCTGGAAAACTCCTGGAATTTTGTGGTATGTTTTGTGTACGAACCCTGTAATAGCTCACTAAGCACTTCATGCTCAAGTGAGCTAAAAATAGACAAATTGTTTGTGCAGAAATTAATGCATTTCATTTGAATTTTTTTTTTTTTTGGAATTTGCACTTTTCTTGTTTAATATTGGTATGTAACATTCTATGATGGTCCTCTACAAAGATTGTTCAAATGATGCCCCTGGGGTAAAAAATGGCCATGCCGGGTGGGTTACATAGTTTCTATAGATTTAAATAGCAAAATTACTTTGAAAACATTTTCTGAAACCGCAAGGCTCAGTCCATGGTTTCATATTTGGTATGTAATATTGTATATGGGTCCTCTACAAATATTTTTCAAATTATACCCCTGGGGTAAAAAATTGGCCACGCCCTGTGGGTCACATGGTTTATATAGACCATACAAATCTTGTCCTGAGACTGCAAGGCCCAGATCTTTATACTCGGGTAAGTGCTTTCGTGCCATTTAGCCCTCTTGTTATAAGCCATTATGATGCCTTTAACTCAGGTGAGCGACCAAGGGCTATTGTTGCCCTCGTGTTAAATAACTTGGTAGAAATGTTAAGGATAATGAGACTTTATGTCGCGCACAAGAAACATGTCCTTAGGTCCAAAGTCAAGGTCTTACTTAAAGGTCAAAGGTCAAATAGAAGAATTTAAGCTATAGACCCTGTCCGGAGCATAATTTTGTCCAGTATGGAAGGAATTTCAAACAACTTGGCACAAGTGTTTAGCATGGTGAGACAGTGTGTGGAGCGCAAGAACCATGTCTCTATGTTCAAGGTCAAGGTCACACTTTAAGGTCAAATGTCAAATATAAGAATTTAAGCCATAGACCCTGTCAAGAGCATAATTTTGTCCAGCATGGAAGGAATTTCAAAAAAGTTGGCACAAAGTGTTAAGCATGGTGAGACAGTGTGTCACGCGGAATAACCGAGTATCAAGGTCCAAGGTCAAGTTCACAATTAAAGGTAAAATGTAAGAATTTAAGCCATAGACCCTGTCTGGAGCGTCATTTTGTCCAGCATTAAAGGAATTTCAAATAACTTGGCACAAGTGTTGAGCATGGTTAGACGGTTTGTGGCGCGCAATAGCCAGGTGCGTAGGTCCAAGGTCAAGGTCACACATAAAGATCAAAGGTCAAAGAATTTAAGCCATACATAGACCCTGTCCGGAGTATAATTTTGTCGAGCTGGAAGGAATTTTAAATAACTTGACAGAAGTGCTAAGCATGTGGAGACGGTGTACTGATTGCAAGAACTAGGCCTTAGGCCCAAGGTCAAAGTCACAATTAATGTTCAAACCTCAAATTAAAAAATTTAACCCAAAGACCATGTCCGAAGCATAATTTTGTCCAGCAATGAAGGAATTTCAAATAACTTGGCACAAGTGATAAGCATTATATGGCGGTGTGTGGCGTGCAAGAACCAGGTGTCTTGGTCCAAGGTAAAGGTCACACTTAATAGGCCAAAGGTCAAGTATATGTTAAGATTTGTAAAGATTTCTTTGTCAGGACTAAAACTATTGATTGGAAATTTGTGATACCTCAGCTTACTTCCCAGAATAAGAGAATACATTAGCATAGTACAATATCAAGGGAGATTTATTTTGCAAAATATTTATTATGCACGGATAAAGCTGGGCCATGTACAAGGGCTTTCCGGAAAGTTCATTAACAGGCTCTGATAATATTTTAAACATGAACTTATAGACCCTTTCCACATTCCCGTTATCGAGTATTGTAGGAGTTGTCTCCATTGATAAAGCTAATTTAGAACGAGGCTGACGATGTATTGGCTGTAATTGTCCATAAAGGAAAATAATGTTCAGTGGAGAAAATGTTGAATAAACGCATAAAATGTTGTTTTTTTTCATTAAACTTGTCTGTTTTATTCACTAAATTATGTATATGTGGATATGTTGCAAAAACTTTAATTATAATGCTAATACTGTAGCAATCACAAATCTGCTAACAAAACTTTGTTTGGCATAATGATTATGTTACTTCATATTCAGATTTGAATTTTAAATGATTGAAATAAGTCATTGCGGTTACATAATTAATAAATAATTAATTAATTAATTAATATTTAATTAACAGAAGCAGTTTATTTATTCCGGATTCAGTGTCGGCTGGGGTAATTATATTGACAGCTTGACAGTTACATACAACATTAATAATATTATTATTATTAATGTGCAAGAAAGTGATATCCCAGACTATGCTTTTTTGTTCTTTTGAGTGAAGCAACTTACGAATTCTACCGATCGAGTTAACCAGAATTAAATAAGAAGTTTTTTACTTTGTACTCTCTAATGACGACAGAGAAATAAAACATCATTATTTAATATCAAAACGTTCGAAAGCAGTATTAATTATCGTTTCTATATGTCTTCAAACTTTGTGTACAAACACATGTACATTCCACTGATAAACTGTCATGAGTTCAACCAAATGATCAGGATAATTGCAACTAAAATTAAATTTTGTCTTAAATAAAGGTTGTTGTTTTTTTTAAATGATGGTTATTTCATTTGTTATCAAGTACATTCATGAAGTCAGTTGCATAGCTGCCGAGACAATGACCTGAGTATTACTTCACTAATTGATGCTTTTTGATTACGTAATTTATTTTAAAATTGGGACCTATATATGCACATGCTGGTTACATAATAATGGTCATGTGTTTATACAAGCTTATGATCTTATAATTGATAAGACCAGGTTTAAACAATACGAACTCCGTCAGTCTCAGATAAAGTGCCCAATTTTAAATTACATTTTTTTCCATTTTAGCGACGATATACTAATTAAATTGACACTCTATTATCATATATCATAATTATATTATGTGCCATGCTATTTCTGTTTATTAGAAAGTAAAATAAGTGAATCTTTATAACATTTTAAAAGTAATAAACTGTAAATGACCACTATGCAACCAGTATTAACCACTATCAATACATTGCAAGCCTCGTATTCGATAATCGCTAAAAATGGGAATATGAAACTCGTCTATTTATATGAAATCTGTGAAACATGCACTTTGATCTGTACTTAAAAATCAGAAAATTATGCAACTAAAACAAGGTCTTGTAAGGAATTGTAAATTACATCACCATAGCAACAGTACATGGTAATGTATGGATCACTTTGAATTATTTAATATGCCTTTGTCATGTGCAGTTGAATTTTATACTTGTACTAAAAGAAATTTTACCAAATTGATTTTACACTATCATCAATAATACATTAATGAGATATCAAAATTTCAAATGCTTTGCTCAAGTTTTTCATTTTTAGGCCATCAATAATGGGGGGGCATATAGAGTTTATCCTGTCTGTGGCTACGTACGTAAGTATGTACGCTTGTAAGTTTATACATATGTAGGTATGTGCGTATGTACGTATGTTCGGATTCTTGCCCGGACAATAACTTTGTCCAGCATTGGAGGATTTTCAAATAACGTGGCATAAATGTGAAGCATAATGAGACGGTGTGTTGCACGCAGGAACCACCAGGTTCCTAGGTCCAAAGTCACACTTAAACGTCAAATGTCAAATATAAAAATTTAAGCCTCCTATCCATGTCTGGAGCATAATTTTGTCCAGCATGGAAAGTGTTGAGCATGGTGAGACGGTGTCTAGTGCCCAAGAACCATTTTTTCTTATGATATCTTGGCCAAGTTAAAAAATGGGCCTCAGGAACATTTGTCCATATGATATCTCAGCCGAGTTCGAAAATGGTTCCACTCCGTTGAAAAAACATGGCGGCTAGGGAGCAGGGCAGTTTTCCTTGTATGGCTGTATACACTAGAGGTCACATTTATTACCCAATCATGAAACTTACTTTGAACATTTGTTCCAATAATGTATCGGTCGAGTTCGAAACTGGGTCATGTGGGGCAAAAGCTTGGTTACTGGGTCAGTCTGATGTCAGTTTGTTGTCAAAAACACCATTTCGTAAGGGAGGCTAATACATTGTATGTTATACCTTTTCCATTGTTGTGTGGACAACATGATCCTGTCAGATTTCTTGAACCACAATTTGCTATATTGCTGGCATTTTTGGCTCCCATATTAGTTGGTTCTAAGTGAACCATATTGATTAATTACCATATTTATTGATGCATGCTCATGTTTGTTTACCTCTTTGCAATTTACAGATAAAAGAACAGCTCAATAGATTTTCTAGTACTTTAAACTCAACTTACCTTCATACATATATGTTCTGAAAAAAAATAAAAATAAATGCATATATGTGTTAATCTTTAAAAGCTGCAACGTCACACATGGGGAAAATGACAGAAATGAAAAAAAAAATCTATTCTAGAAAATTACTATATTATTTGATACAACTGACTAAAATAAAGTTGACACATTAACACAAGTTTGACACACATTGCTTTATTCATTACAATGCATTGTTTCAACCCGATTTTAGAAGCGTCTCGAGACTCTTCAACTATTTATAACTCTTAGGTTGTTGTTGTAAACTTACCATGTGGTCCTTACAACCAATCGATTTAACTTCCAGAGTTCCGTAGTTAACAAAACACAACTAGCGCTTAAAACTTTCCAAAACATGTCAAGGTATTTAGCGGCGCAGTTAGAGTGTCTGCTTCTCACGCAGAGGACCCTGGTTTGTTCCCGCGAAGGAACACTGGACTTTTTGCTTAAAAATTAGTTTGTGCAACTTTTTCCAATATATTTCATGTAATGATTTTAAAAAGAACTATTGATAAACAAAAACAGTTAAAATATTATATAATCTTTCATTTTAATAGTAATGGACATGCAGAATTAACATCACATCTTCAATATCATACACCCAAAAGTAGTAGCCTATTTTTAGAAGGCTTACCCAAACGAGTCGTAAAGTCTGCTATTATTTGTATTGTCATTATACTATAAAGCCGTGTTTGATCGATTGCATTAGATGATTTTAATTACTTTTACATAATAAACAAGATTTTTGACCTTACTCATATTTCTCTCATCATCTGTGAGATAGCAGCTTTAAATATGACAGACAGGCATAGGAAATGACAAACAAGCACAATAGGGCAGTCATAAGTTACACTTTTGCAGGCATGAAATGACCCGGCAACCAGAATGGCATGGAAATATTACAAATTGATTAAGTCAGGAATCTATTAATTCCGGAATGGTGCAGTGGTATAATTATTTTAACCCTTTATTGTATTAAAAAGTTGTCAGTCTACGTAAATTATGATTTTAAGAAAAAAGCTATTTCACAAACATAAATCACAGTCCCATTACTTTGGCAGATTTGAATATGAGGTTTTTAGACTGTTGTTGGAACGGTATTTAGAGAGTGTAAAAACCTGTATCAGTGGAAAACTAATTCTTATCTTTGCAGGCAACAAATCAATAAAAGGTAATTAGAAAGGGTCCTTTAAACAGCTAAATGTCACTTTTAATTAGTTAAGCTAAAACACGTCCTGTGTATTATCATCATTGTATTTACATTGTGATTTATAACAAGAGTTTTTAAAAAAGTCAATTATAAGTGTTACTCAAAACTTGAATCACACCCATGATGTTGCAACTTACTTGTATGTAACCAAAATATTCACCAGTGTCCTAGAATGGGAGCACTTAATTAATGAGCTCCATGGGTAATTTTAAGCTCACCTGAATACGAAGTACTCCGTGAGCTATTTGTCTATTGAATGTAAAGACTTGTGTAACTGAAATTTTGTAAAAAAAATTCTGGAGAAGCAAAAATTGTTTCATTAAAATGATACATATTTTTCAGTATACCAAATTTCTGATAAGTGTTATTATGACATGTGAAAAACAAAGAAACTTCACATTGAAATATCTTGTATCAAACAATTAATAATTAAACCCCCACTTTTTATGCCCCAAAGGCAACTTCAGGGTCATATAGTAATCGCACAGTCTGTCCGTCCATCCGTTATGCTTCTTGTGCAGAGCATAACTGCATAAGTATTGAAGGGATTGAAATGAGACTAAATATAGTGATAGAGGATAATGAGAGAAAGTACAGAGTACAAGGACCACAACTCTTTCTTCAATAATTAGGAGTTATTGCCCTTTGTTTAATTTTCTTGCGCAGAACATATCTCCATAAGTATTGGAGGTATTCAAATGAAATTTCATATAATAATAAAGGACAATGAGAGGAAGTGCAGAGCATAAGGGCCATAACTCTTTCTTAAATATTTACAGAGTTATTGCCCTTTGTAGAATTTTCTTGTGCAGAGCATAACTCCATTAGTAACTTAATGAAACTTAATATAATGATAGAGGACAATGAGAGGAAGTGCAGAGCACAAGGACCACTTTTCTTTCTTCAATATTAACGGAGTTATTGCCATTTGTTTTATTTCCTTATGTGAAGTATTAATTTTTGTGTGGAGCAGATCTCCATTAGTATTGAAGGGATTCAAATGAAACTTCATATAATGATAGAGGACAATGATAGGAAGTGCAGAGCACAAGGACCATAGCTCTTTCATAAATATTTATGGAGTTATTGCCCTTTGTTTTATTTCCTTATGTGAAGCATTAATTTTCTTGAAACTTGATATAATTATAGAGAACAATGAGAGGAAGTGCAGAATACAAGGACCACAACTTTTTCTTCAATATTTACAGACTTATTGCCCTTTGTTTTATTTTCTTATGCAAAGCACAACTTTATTAGTAATGAAGGGATTTAAATGGAACTTCATTTAATAATAGAGGACAATGAGAGGAAGTGCAGAGTGATTTAAATTACAACCGCATATATTGATAGAGGATGTTGAGAAGAAGTGCAGAGTACAAGGACGGTAACACTTTTTGTAGGAAGCGTCATTTTTGCCAACTTTAACTGGCATTGTGTTGCCTTCTTCTGATAAGAATTTGCTTCTGGGGCATACGTCACATCCTGTGACAAGTCTTTTTGAAAAAGTGGGGGCTATATAGGAATCACGCGTGTTGGTCTGTACATTGGTAAGTCCCATATTTCGTTTAATCTCCATAATTTCATAATGCCTGGAAGGATTTTAATACAGCTTCAGATTATTATTCTCAATGACCAGACATTGTGTCGCCTACATGACAAATGCATATCTGTCAAAGGTCACAGTTCAAGGTCAAAGGTCTAATACTTATATTTTGTTTCTACTCCATGACTTCTTTATGCCTGGAAAGATTTTAATATAACTAAAAATAATTATTCCAAAGGGCCAGATGATGTGATGCATGACTCATGCTTGGCCTTCAAAGGTCAAGGTCAGAATTCAAGGTCAAAGGTCAAATACAGGTATAATACTTGTATTTCGTTTCCGCTCCATAACTTCATAATGCATGGAAGGATTTTAATTCAGATTATTATTCCCCACGACCAAATAATGTGTGGCGCACATGACCCATGCTGTCAATCAAAGGTCAAGGTCACAATTCAAGGTAAAAAGCAAATTATTGTATTTCATTTCCGCTCCATAACTTAATAATGCCTAGTAGGACTTCAATATAACTTCAAATAATTATTCCTTATGACCAGTGTCGCATACATGACCTATGCTTGTAGGTCAAATGTTAAGGTCACAATTTAAGGTCAAAGTTTTTATATTTGCATTTTGCTCCTCTCCATAACTTCTAAATGTCTGGATGGATTTTAATAGTACTTTAAATTGTTACTCCACATGACTAGACAATGTGTCACACACATGTTAAATGCTTATCAGTCAAAGGTCACAATTCAAGGTCAAATATGTGAATCATTTCTGCATATACTTTACCTATCAAGCTCATTTTTCCTTATATGCTGGTCATTTTGTCATTCAATACATTTTTCCATATCAAAGTTCTACATCTGTGTCAAAGCTCTACATCTGTGCCAAACCTGTGTGGGGGGGTATTAATCACCTTAACGATAGTTCTAGTTTAAAAAAGGAATAGTTACGTTAAATTTAACACTAGAATAATTAATGCAAATAATCACATAAGTATTCTTGATGTACTTTGTGACTTAAGATTTTAAGTCCAAAGTCATTTAAGTGCTGTTACGTTAAAACAGGAAATTACATTGTGAAAAAACATTATGATGTTTATCATGTATTCTTCAGGTTTTTAATGCATTTTGCAAAGTAATTTGTTGATTTTGTATTTGAGTGTTGTAAAAATATATGATTCAGACTACAAAAAGCAATTAATTTAAAGATATGCATTTTTACACTTACGTGATTTCTTGCACTTCATTTATTTTTTGCTAAAGTTGGGTTACTTCCCTTTGAAAAATGCATTTATGTTATGTCAGGCTCTGTAACTTTCAATATCAAAATTCAAGTATGAGAATATACTGTATCAAAAATTGTTATGTAAGTGCTTTTATGTCATTTTTTCACTAATTAAAATATATGTTTTCACTTATATTAATTAAGGCAGTTGCTCAAAAACATCATTTTTCCCTTAAAAGTAGTTTTAATATCTTAGTAATTGATGCATATCACACACAAAAAAACTCAAAAATATGAAATTGTACAAATGTTAGTTACATGACTTTATAAATTGGTAGATGTATTTGTAATTTAGGGGACCTTTCTTGCATCGTCTGTGGTCCTTATGCTGTCAAACATTTGGACTGTTTTCTTAATAAAGATTAAAGTTTTTGGCGTAGCTGTCTGAGATCACTTTTGACCTAGATTTCTTGCGATAATTATGCAGCGGGAAAATTGAATGCCAATAGAATTGGGCAGATTTTCTAATTTTAGGGAATGCAAACTTCAAACAATGGTTTAACGTGTACCAATAACTGTTAAATACTTTTGGGGATTAAAAATTTACATAATTGTTCACATAAGCGGTTAAAATGAAATTATAAACATGTCCTCGACATATACTCTAGAACTGAGGCTAATTCTGAACATATTTTCTCATTGTATGCCATAAACAGAATGCTGTATTCATTCACGTAACGAAATAACTATTTTGTTTAGCCCACCTTTATATAAGCAGTACGCTCTATAAATAGCAATTGTGCAATTTTCCCGTTCATAAATCTCACTCACAGAATTGCTGTTCCATATAGCCCATTGATTCTAGCAAGTTTACCACCGCATTCCAGAAACAGTAGTGTCATTAAAAAAATAGCGTGCGTAGCTGGCAAACCGTTTTATAGCTGTGTTAATATACTCGAACATGCATCAATAATAGCGTTCAGAGAATCATAAACTTAAAAATTTCAATAAATTGGGAATTTATATTATAAACTTACTGTTAATTTGAATTAACATTGTAGTTACGATTTATTAACGATTATTTATAATTGCATCTTTCTATCAACTTCTCCAGTAGATGTTATTTAATATGTAAAAAGATGCTACATTTTCTATAGATAAAATGTTATGAAAGAAGATTCGGAATACGTCAAATTGTTATTCGCGTAGCATGAATACACAATTTGCAATACTAATTATACACAAGAACCCTTGATATATCATATTTCTACTGATATAATTTTAAAATCGTCATAGTCTTATGAATTTTCATGTTTGCATAATCAACAATAAAGTCTTAACATTTCAAAAATAGCTATTGGGATACACAGTATAAATGCTTATTTGACTTAAAATCGTTATTATATTAGATATCTAACATGAGTGGTATATTGACAGTACTATTAATAACTATATTGACTCGTCTAGTACATAATAATTTTGATTCATTCCCGAAATTATTTTCTTACATTGTTAATTTGTTAAATTGGCTTAACAAATTCAGATGACAATTATGTTAACCTTAATTATTTTGGTTATTCATATATCACTGGTGGAAACATGGATTTGTATGATGAATTTATTGAATTTTTAAATTTATCTCAAATTAACTTTTGGTTCCTTGAAGTTTTCTTAGTGTCCGAAAAATCTGGGGTCCAATAAGTCTCCTAATATTGGTTGACCAACAAATCTGGGGTATGTGAAGTCACGAAACCGATCATCTTGGCCGTCTGTTTAGGTAATTTTTAAATGACATCTCAATATTAATTTCAATGCCGATTGTTTTTTTAAAGACATTTCTTGTTTATTCAATATTGACCTAACTTGCACAGAAGCCAATTGTGGGCTGATTGGGCCACAAACACCAGCGTTATGGCCCCTTTTGCTTTGAAAAATAGGCAAAATTTGCCATTTTACCTTGATAAAGACTTCTATTTTTTCCAATCTTGACCGAGCTTCCACACTGTGTAGGTGACCAAAAGATCTCAGCAGAAGCCAAACATGGGTAAGGTTAGGCCACAAACACTGGAGTTATGGCCCCTTGTGTGTGAAGAAAGATTTCCAAAATGGCCTTTTTTTGTTAATAGAGACTTTATTTTCGTTCAATCTTGACCAAACTTCCACAGTTTGTGTGTGATCATATGGTCACAGCAGATGCCAACAATGGGCCAGATTGGCCTCTTTGTTTGTGGAAAAAAGCAAAAATTGGCTTTTTGGTGCGTGGATATTTCATTTGTCTTTCGATCTTGATCAAACTCCAATAGGTTTTGTATGGCCATAAGATCTTTGCAGAAGCAGCAAATGGGACAGATCTGGCCACCAACACTGGAATTATTTCCACTTTATGGAGGGGTATTTAGGTAACAATTCCTACATGAATGTTGAGTGTTCCGACATGCGTGTTGACTATTCTTGTTGGATTGTTTATTATGCGCGATTGATATTTACATGTCAAATAATTTTAGTTTTATTTACATGTCAAATATTTTTAGTGCTATCGTTCTTTCTAATAAACTCTTAATCCTTGATGAAATTGCCACTCATCTCACCGATATGTTTAGTTTATGTTCAGAAACACTCAGAACGCAGTACACATCCGCATTCGGATTAATCACAAAGCAGCAGGCAGTAAGTATAATGTAACATACAATATTGCAAAGCAAATTATGACTGCAGGTGGCACTTGTTCGTTTTCCATATTTTGAATTGTTTGTAAAAAATAGCCTAAATTTCTGATTGAATTGTCGACTATTTTCAGAGTTTCTTCCCTTTGTTTTGAATGTTTATGGAAATTTAAAAGGATACTACCATTTAAAAGTATGAAATTGCGAACAGTTGTGCAAGTGTAATAATATACTAATAAAGATAAAATATTGTGCAGCTGCCTAAGTATAAAGTCTAGATTTTACTAATTATTACTCATATACATTGTATATACTTACATAGTATATAGTGTATACTTCAAACACTATATAACTCTATTCAATCATGATTATTATGTTTAATGTTTTTACAAGTAATTGGGTCAGCTTTTTTAATGTTTGTTTAAATTTTGTGAACATTAAATTCAAGTCTTTTCACTATATTAAAGCTGCTATGTCGCAAATGGGGAAAATCACAAAAAAGAAAAAAAAAATTCAATTCTAGTAAATTACTGCATTATTTGATACAACTAATTGAAATAACACTGTTGACACATTAACACAAGTTTGACACACATTGGTTTATTCATTACGACGCATTGTTTCAACCTGATTTTAAAAGCGTCTCGAGACGCTTGTCAACTTTTATAAATTTTATGTTTTTGTTGTAAAATTACCAGATAGTAATCATTTTAGCTGCTGGAGTTGCGTAGTTTACAAAACACAAGTAGCGCTATGAGATTTCCAAAACATGTGAACGTGTTAATGGCTCAGTTAGAGTGTGTGCCTTTCTCGCAGAGGACCGTTGTTCAATCCCTAGAAGGAACTCGGGACTTTTATGCTTAAAAATCAGTTTGTACGACTTTTTCCAAGTTGAATATCTTTCATTTAAAATAAAATCAATCAATGAGCGGAAATAAAACAAGAGCTTTCTCAGGACAATGCGCTCGATTATTCAACCGCTTTGTCAGAGTTATACGCCTTTATCACCACAAAAAAGGGGCATAATTATTCTAAAATGCCGGTTACAGTTATTTGCCTTGGCCAGTAATCTAACATAATGACCATGAAGACGTGTAAAGTTTCAAAAGAATATATGTAGTAGTTACAGAGATATGTACTTGTTGCACACAAACCTTAAGCTTAATTTTCAAAGTACAAAAAGGGGCACAGTTCTGCTAAGTTGCAGGATAAAGTACCGTAAATTCTCGCTTATAGGAAGCCCCCACGTATAAGACGCACATACAATTTCAGATCCTAATTTGTGGAAAAAAAATCTGCGATTTGAAAGCTTCTAAACATCAAAATAGTAAATTTCGTGTCCATTGTTTATTGACACTGAAAATATTTTTGTCATGAAAATCGCAATGAAGATACATTGAATAACGTGTGTTTTCGCTGTATTGCAAGGTGTTGAAAAGTCTCAAATGTGAACAGCTTTATTTACTCTGCAAGTGCTAATTGTCTGCTTGACAAACACAGTCAGTTTTGCAAGTATCATCAATGACACCATCCATATTGTTTGCAGAGCAGTATAAAAGGTGTGAAGTAGTTTCGACAGTTGGTGTTTATACTACGGTTCATATTTCTTTTGTATTATGTTTCATTGTATATATAATTTCGTAAAAATAAGAAATAAGAATATAAAACACATAAAATAGAATATTTATTATAAAATGCACGCAAACCTTAACCAGAGCATTACACTGACGCTGACGAACAGGTGAGTAGTGTAGCTTGAACTTTTTGGTGAATAGTCAAGCTAAAAAGGGGTATATTTTTCTCAAATGCTGGTCGTATTTTGGGCCATGGGCAGTGTGACCTTTTATAATGACCCTGAAGATATGGGTGAAGTTTAAATTGTATACACTGCAGATGCGCTATATCGCTATTCGTTATTATGCGATATCCAATGTATTGCAAATCAGTCATGGGTCCCGATTTTTTTTTTCATCTACTTCAATATTTTCCTATTACCAGACAGTCATAAATAAATCCAATTACCGTAAATTCTCACATATAGGAAGCCCCCGTGTATATGTGCAAAAATATTGTAAACAGTACGTATGACTTTCCAATTTTGTACTATTTTCTAATGATAAATGTGCTTTTTAGACTGTTGGCGCAAGCCAAAAGGATTAAGTAGTTGTAGTCAGAAATCGGTCTTAATGGACCTACTTCTTTACTCTGCAGGCTACGAGTCAGTTAATCGATAAATTGCTGCGCTTTGCTTGCTGAGAAGTTAGGCTCCCTGTTATTGATGCTACCTTCCATGAATAGATGACAAGAAATTGATCCGACTTTAACACTAATAAGCCATAATAATAATCCAGTTAGTCCAGATCTACAAGTGAATTCATGTTGCATCTATTCACATAGGTATGATAGCATATCTGTTTGTGCTGTTTACTGTTTCACTGCGTACGTATTCATCCTATCGCGTAAATTTAACAACAGCTAGACTCGGTTTCATAAAGCAGAGCAATTGTAAACACTGGATTGACGATTGCTATTGTTTTAAGAATGCATATGAATTGTGGAAAAGCATTGTACTTCTAAAGAGAGTTTTGAATGTATTTTACTAATTTAACGTATTTTTAATTAAATGGGTATTGATATGTGATAAAAAGCCCTGAACATTGATTCAAACTTATACGGTTCATCGACTATTTTTACCTGTTGTAAATTGACTTGTATGCATATAAGTCTGTTTGGTTTTTAAATAGTTTGCACAAAAAAGATTTGCCTCACACGAATTAAAAAAAAAAAATGATGAGAATGTCGTAGAAAAATAGCATTGAATTAGACTCCCGCTATATACGTTTTAATTTGCAAAAGACAGTGACCTATATCTCCTTCTTCAATAAGGTAACTGGCTTATACCAATTTACTTAAGTAGAGGGTGTATTTATGAATTTCGATATTTGTTTTGTAGAAATTGCATAACATACAGGTGACTAACTTCAGTAAATGTTCCTTATGATAAAAATACTCTCATTATTTATTTGCCCTTGGTTTCTATTCTCGCCAACAGTCTTTCTAATATGTCAGCGTTTTGATTAAGAAATCGGCCAATGTCATTACTAGTAGGAGTGATAAAAGAGCACAATTTCATAGTTTCATTAACTAATGTACAAAAATATAGGCTGTAGGATATTTATAAGCTGAAGTCATTGAAAGAATACGTCTATGATACTCTATTTACTGACATGTTTACCCGTCTGAGTTCTTACTAAAATGCATTATGAAGTGTGTGACGACTGCTGAAGTACATACGAATTACATGTTTTGCAATAATTTGTAATTTTGGTTAGTTTTCTGGGAATTTTTTGAAATTGGGTGGTCCGGTGGTGCTGAAGTGTGTTTTTTTTATGATTCCTACTGGTAATGACATTGGCAGATGTCTTTAAAAGCGCGTTTATCATAAGGAAATAATACAAAATTCGAAAGTCATACATACTGTTTACAATATTTTTGCACCACAGGACCACCTCAGAAGTCACCACCAGACATTTTCTTAACACCTCGAAATGAGGTGGTCCAGTGAGTCTCCTAACCGTGAAATGTAACGTGTATACAGAAAAGATCAGACATATAGAATGATGTCAAAGATCAATACTGACCTATCTGGAGGACAATAACGTTATGGACACAGTGTAACTGTTTATTTTTTGTATAAGAGAACATTTTAACTGCACATCGTTTGCAATATACATACCTAATTTTGTTCTTATGCGCTCAAAACTTTTGTACAAAAGTAAAGATCTACTTGTTCTATGTGCTAGAAAGTTTTTACATGGCAATCAAAACACCCACGCTTTCCATGCGGATGACGTGAAATTGTAAATGTCAGCTTAATTTTCGCTCTTTTTTTCTAGCCAAACAAGGGATTTACATTAAATGAACGTGCAAAATAATTGTTTATAGAATTTGTGTTTACGTTAGTGAACAATAAAATTTGGATAGGCGTTTGAGATTTCTTATACATTATTTGAAATTAATTACAAGGAGTATTAATATATTTTCTTATAGAAATAGAATATTTACTTATCGATATAACACATTATGAACGTTAACAACAATGAAAATGGTGGGTTAATTAAGTTTAGGTTTTGAAATCGCGAACATCGGCTAGTGTATATATGTATATGTACATAAATGAACTGACAAGTTATATCGCGATCCGGCTTTATCACAATCGCGATCCATGGACCCTGCGAATCGCGATATAACGGAGTTGCAGTGTATCTAGTAGATATACTGATATTAACTTGTTGCATGCAAACCTTAACTAGTGCATTACGCCTATAAGTGGAATAGCTATGGACTGTTTGGTGAATATTCTTGCAAAAAATAATGTGCGAAAAGTAAGGCTGTTCAAGGTTGAGAAACCAGTTGCTCAGGCTGTCAGTCAACATCAATGTCTGTCATCCTCTGGCAACATTGCATTGCATACCCATCTTCTGTCGTGACTACTGCCAATTCGATGAGGTTCTGAAATAGTTGAAAAAAAATTCTGTATGAAAGAATGTGTACATAAAAAAATTTATCTGTATTAGTTAAATATTTATACCCCCACAAACAAAGTTTAGATGCTGTATATAGGATTGAACTTATCTGTCTGTCCGTTGGTCTGTTTGTTTTTTGGTTTGCAGATAATAACTCAAGAAAGGTTTGACATATTCAAATAATTTTGTACACACGAGAAACATCATAAAATAAGGTCAAGTTCGACTTTGGTTACAAACCACTAAATTTTGTCCAAGTTATGGCCCCTTTTTGACTCAAATTCCCTAAAAACATGGATTTCCGGACAATTACTCAAGAATGGCTTGACATATTCAAACAATTCTTGGTATACCTGTGTAGCATCATAAAATACAGGTCAAGTTCGACTTTGGTTACAAATACAAAATGTTTACACAGTTATGGCACCTTTTAGACTTAAATTCCCCAAAACGTGGTATTCGGACAATAGTTTCTGGAAGGCTTCACATGTTTAAATTATTTTAGTACATATGTGTAACATAATAAAATACAGATCAAGTCCAACTTTGGTTATAAACCATTAAATGTTGACCGAGTTATGGCTCCAATTGAAATAATTTTTTTCCAAATACACTGATAAACATTCACAAATTAAAGCATTCTTTATAGCAAGACCTCGATTGGGATTGCATTTGGGGTGGTTGAGGTCGAGGTCACCATTACTAAAAATAGAAAAACCATTTCCACTCAATAATTTGAGAACACATTGAGATATTTTAATGAAACTTCATACATGGGACGGGTCATTCCACCATTACTAAAAATGAAACGAACAGTTAATGTTCTACAGCTGAAAAATGCATAAAGGTATTGTTATGCTACTTCAAATGTAGATACCTTATATTTAAACCTCACTAGGGACTGCATATGGTATATATTAGGGTCAATGTTACTGATACTTAATATGGAAAAATGTGATGTCTGTTCAATAACGCAAGAAACAATTGAGCTATTGTAATACAACTTCATATAGAGATCAATTATAGCAAGATCTTGCATAGGATTGCATATTGTTTGTGTGAGGTATAGATCAAGAGACGTGGCTTGGTATTACTTAAGGGATGGGTGAGGTCAAAGTCACCATTACTTAAAATATATTATAAACATGCTTTCTGCTTAATAACTCAGCAGTGGATTGAGCTATACTGGTAAAACTTGTTCACTTACATAAACGTACTTCTGTTCAGGGTCAGTATTCTTAAATGTCCTTATAATTAACTAAAAAAGCAATGTTTTAACAACGTTTTACTTTAGTGCAATTCCTAGCCATAGCTCTATGACCTTCAACTTGAATCGAGAACTTGATTTTATTATTGTGTTGACTTATATGCATTTTATGCATCGAAAAATTTGGATTTCAAGGAATCCCCACATTTCTTGTTATTGTTATATACCTCCGCACCATAAAAACCAGCGTTTACAGACAAAGCTACTGGAATTGAACTAGTAGACGTAAGGTTGGGTGCAGTGAGGTCTCAAAATTATTCAGGTCCAATGGTCTGGTAACAAATAAACTTAATGTCGAACCATGGTATGATTATATAATAAAATAATTTTTCTGTGAACAACAAAATAACTGCAGTTAAAATGGCACAAACGAGAGAACAAAGTATGGTATTAAAGCGGCAGATATTCTGACAGCTATTCAAACAATATACTTTGTTATTAATCAAATATACTGTTTGAGTATCAACAATATTTTGATTGAATAGTTAAGAAAAATATATACAAAGACAAAGAATTGGATACACTATTCGAACTCGCATCTACAAAATATTCCGCATGTGCGTAGTGATACATTATGAATATTCATGTTGATATTGCTACTCCTTCTAATTATCCTTTTGCTGCAAAAGTGTCATCAATAAAAACTGTTTCACAAACTGCCCTTTTAAAATGCACTGTAACCACTTTGCACTAATTGTAATGATAATTTTTTATTATATGCTTTTCAGTGAAATATGGAATTTTTATTGGTGAAATTAAATTTAATATTTTCACTGTTGGAGCAGTGAAAATATAACATAAAGCGGACTTTTTATTCCATAAATAGCATCGATCTACAAGTAATGGTTTGCAACTCTTGACAATTTTGTATTCATGTACAGTATGTACATGCATGTGTTTACATAAAACACATGATAAAATTCAACAAAATTATAATTTAGCGACAACGACTCACAAAATGTGGCACTTTTTTCCCACCATACTAACGAGTGACAGTTTTAAAAGTATTTATGACGTCTCTTTTGTGACATAAGAATACACTGACTTGTGACATTTAAGCTCATCTCACGTATTTTTATGTATTTTATGTCCAAAAGCATAAAATAAAAAGAAAATTTGTTGATTTTAATTTAAGATCTTATTTGTTTCACTGCGCCACTCGTGAAAATATCATTTTCTATAAACACTTGTGAAATAAAATATGATCTTACACCAAAATCAACAAATATACTCTATATAATAAATATAACCTAAAAGAGATAAATATATTCTAGTCAGTTGAATATAATGGAATTTCTTTAGAATTTCTGTGCCACCCTGGAAGTACAATCAACTTCAACCAACTTTCTTGTTCTCAGTGCAATTGAAGCAATATGAATGAAGTATAAGATCTTTGCAAATCACTTTACTGACAAAAAAGTTTGTTCATAGTTTTACACAATTAGGGCAAAGTGAATTTCTGATGTGTTTTTTTCAGGTTAATGAACAATAATACAAAACAAGACTTACCTCCACTGCATCCATTTGCATTGGTTCTTCAACCCTAAAATGCAAAACACATTAAATGAATGTTTTGTACATTTTAAAATTGTGTGTGTGTCTCTTTTTTTATTCCCCTGGTATCTAGATGTCGGCAATGATTGATCGACCTTTACCTTATTTGGACTCAGAATAATTTAAATGGACTGTCCAACACCAACCAGAATGATGTGTGTTTGTCTAACACAACATCTTGTTTTTGGCTCAAAAGTGCTCAAGTACACAAAGTGCTAAAGATAAAGATGAGTTATTGTGGTTGTCGTTCGTCATCAACAATTACTTAAAACGACTTTTTGTCTGAAACACCTGGGCGGATTTGAGCCAAACTTGACAGGAATGTTTCTTTTTGTGTGTGTTTTTTTTATAAAATTCATTCAATGCAATGGCAAATAAAGAAAACTGGTTGCGAAGCTCCTAACACTTTAAAAAATCTTCTTTTCTGAAACCACATGCTCAATATCAAAATAATTTCACACAAAATATAATGTTCATTGGGTGATCCTCTACCATCTTCCTTAAAATAATGTTGATTCTTTAAAAATCGTGGCTTTCAGGGGGATGGGGAAATTTGACTGTATATGGTAATATAGGCAACTTTGACAATCTTCTTGTCAGAAGCCACTTACTGGATTTTGAAATATATCACAGAATTTTTCATTGGGTGACCATCTACCAAATTCATTCAAATAATTGTGATTCATTTACAAACGTGGCTGCTGGGTGTGTGGAAGCTTGACTGTATATGACCATATAGGCAACTTTGACATTCTTGTCAGAAACCACTTAAAGAATTTCAGAATAATTTCACAGAAATGTTCTTTGGCTGTCCCTCTACCAAATTCCTTGAAATCATTTTGATTTGTTAAAAAACGTGGCAGCCAGGGGGCATGGCAGTTTTCCTTACTTTCCTCATATGGCTATTCTGAAAACTTTAAAAATCTTCTTGTCTGAAACCACAAGCTGGATTTCAAAATAATTTCACATAAATGTTCTTAGGTGACCCTATACCAAATTCCTTGAAATCATTTTGATTTGTTAAAAATCATGACCGCCAGGGCGCGGAGCAGTTTTCCTTACATGGCTTTACTGACAATTTTTAAAATCTTCTTGTCTAAAACCACTGGCTAGATTTCCAAAAATGATTTCACAGAAACGTTCCTAGGATGACCCTCTACCAATTCCTACCAAAGCATTTTGATTCGTTAAAAAATGTGTCGGGGCAGTTTTCCCTACATGGCTATATTGAAAACTTTAAACTTCTTCTAGTTTGAAACCACTAGCTGAATTTCAAAATAATTTCACAGTAATGTTCCTTGGGTGACCGGCTATCAAATTCCTTGAAATCATTTTTACTTGTTAAAAACATGGCTGCCAGGGAGCGGGGCAGTTTTCCTTATATGGCTTTACTGACAATTTTTTAAATCTTCTAGTCTGAAACCACTTCCTTGATTTCAAAATTATTCCACATCAGTGTTCCTATCTACCATATTCTTGGAAATCATTTCAATTCATTAAAAATAATGGCCACCAGGGGAAGGGACATTTTTCCCTTTATGGCTATATTGAAATCTTAAACAATCTTCTTGTTAAAAGGCATTATTATGTTTTACACTCAGGTGAGCTACCTATGGCCATCTTTGCCCTCTTGTTAACTTTGAGCAGTTTTAGTATGTTTCTTGGGTGATAAGGACAGTAAGTGCCACACATAACCCGCAGAATTCGCGCTGTCGTGACAAGCCTTTGATCAATATTCGCGAAGTGACATCACAAAAGTTCGCAACGATTCCCGAAATATGGCCGGCGGCCCCAGCGCGCGATTTCGCGAAGAATATGTAACGGAATTTCGTCACGATTTTACAGGTATATGTGCATCTGCTCTTCAAAATTTAAGAGTTGTACAGTTTTAACGGTCTTTTAGCAACATTCTACATTGTGTGTTGCACAGAGTATGTTAAATGTAGATATATTATTTTTTTATTTAAAGCACTATTATATGACAGTATATTAATCAAAGAAAACAGTGAAAACGCATATAAAAGTCACAATGAATTTATATAGAGTGTATATACGTTTAGGTTTACATTTACAATTCGGACAATAATCATTAAATCAACTTACAATTATAAATCACTGTTCTTCTGTTCACAACATATTATCACCCCTTTTACGTATATGCCACATTTTACTAATTTGCTTAATTTGAATTTGATATCACTTTTACAATAATATTAACTGATGTCCATTTAAATAATTTATTAGTTAATCGTTATTTAATTGTTTCGATTGTTATGTGAATGTGTATATGGGGTTCATGTGATGATTATAAAAACGCATTATTATCTTATTCATCGTGGGCATAATTATTTCAAACATTCCTTCTTTTATAATATCCATTCAGATTATTTGTTTACACGTACATATATGTCATCCTCACCCGTTCAACAGCATATTCAATTTTATCGTATTTATAATCATCATAAAGATGCAAATCACCGACGTTTTGACACATTTTATAATAATCGTGTACTTGAGTTGTTCTGAAGGTGGTTATATACACGAAAGTGTCTATAATTATTTGTAATGTATGGTTTCATTGTAACATGTATTTACAAAATTTACTTATTGTTACTCATCCGTAAACAAAATTAATGTAAATACACAATGTATATGACATGAAAACCATCACAGTGGTTATTGTTGCCTCTTCAAAATTTGGTGTTTGCTAAAGAAAACATAATTTGTTCTGCAGAGTACCGGTTCCCAATGAGGGGTGGGGGTGAGTGCGTGTAGACCATAGCTACCTTTCTGTGTTTTCACATGTTGTGCAGGAGCGTAGCTGGACCCAAATTAGGATTACGCACAATTCTAGGCGGGCCGGGGTCTAAGTCTTCTCTGACATATTTGGTGGTATTTTATCGAAAACAACTCTATTTATGTATACAATTTGCCACAGGCAAGACCAAAGAGGAAGTTAATCTAATATCATTGTCAGTTGAAATGGAGCCACCCTTGTATTCCTGATTTTCAAATAACTTGGCAGAAGTGATAATCATTATTAGGGGGGGTGTCGTGTGCAAGAACTAGGTGCCTTGGTCCATTCTGGAAGTCACACTTTAAGGTAAAAGGTCAAGTATATGTATAAATGTTAAGATTCTGGTCCAGGCAATAACATTGTCAAACATTGAAGGATCTGCAAATAGCTTGGCAGAAGTGATAACCATTATAAGACAGCGTGTCATGCGCAAGAACTAAGTCCTAGGTCCAGGTCATACTAAAAGGTCAAAGGTTAAATGCAAGAATTAATACCATGGACTCTGTTCGGAGCATAATTTTGTTTGACATGGAAGAATTTTGAAATTGTTTGCCAGAAGTAAAAAGCATCATGAGGATATGTGGCTTGCAACATCCAGGTACTTTAGACCAAGGTCAAGGTCGCACTTAATAGGAGTTTAAGCCAATTTCATTGACTGAAGTATAATTTTGTCCGGCATGGAAGAATTTTTAAATTACTTAGCAGAAATGATAAACGTGATGTGCAAGAATCAGACCTGAAGCTGAAAGGTCAAGCCACTAATGACAGTCAAAGGTCAAATAATTGTCCAGAGCATAATATTGTCATGTATACAGGGATTTTCTGATAAATTGGCAGACATGACCACCATCACCAGATGGTGTGTCACATGTAAAAACCTGACTTGTGAAGTTAGTAAATAACTTCTCTTTATTAAATGACTGTACAAAGCATAATTTGAAAATGGTCCAAAAGCAATTTGTTGATTCTTCACAGAATGATTTAAGATAGCAAGAGTATGTGAAGCATAAAAGAACCTAACTCATAATGGCCCAACAATTTTAATTACTACACTTTATTGACTTTTGTCAGTACTGAAACTATTGATTGGAAATTTGTTATACCTCGACTTACTTCACAGAATAAGAGATTACAATATCAGAAAGTGCAATATAAAAGGACAGTTCTCCTTTTGCAAAATAATTTGTATGCTTATAGTCAAAGCGGCACCATGTAGAACAGGCTGCATAGGTGGGGGCAGCCGTGTCTGTGGACACATTTCTAGTCCACTATAGAAATTATGACAATAAATTTGTGTAGGCAAAAATTATTGTTGGCGAAAGGCCCTTTGTCTGTGTCAAAACATGCGTCGTGGGGGCATCTGTGTCTGTAACACATCTAGTTTTAACTGCAGAACTCTTGAAAAAAAAGGTCGGCATGAAAAAAAAAGGGTCAGTTACTAAGGGCCACCAGAATCATAACTAATTTGTTTTTGGCCTTGGTACAGAATTTAACATTGTTTTGCAAATATATGTGATCATTAACAAAAATTATTATATCTACTCTGTTTTAACTGTTATGTGCCAGTATTGGTATCCTAATTTCAGATTTTACAAGAAACTGCCACCTAGGGGCCCTTTTTGATGACATAGTCCCTTTAAGCTACAGATGTTGTTCTTGTGCACAGCATACATCCGACAATTGAAAATCCCTCCTTGCCTCTGACAAATATTAGACTTTTGACATTGAACTGTGACCTTGATCTTTAAAGGCCAAGCATGGGTCATATACGCGACAAATCTTCTGGTTATGGTGAATAATAATCTGAAGTTATGTTAAAATTCTTTCAGGCATTTAGAAGTTTTGGCGTGGAAACAGAATTAAAATATTTGACCTTTTACCTTGAATTGTGAGCTTGACCTTTGACAGACAAGAATCGGTCACATATTTGACACATTATCTGGTCACAGCAAATAATATTCTCAAGTAATATGAAAATTCTTCTGGACATTAGAAGTTATGGAGCGGAAAGAAAATACAAATATTTAACTTTGTATTGAGACCTTGACCTTCGATGAACATGCATGGCTCATGTACATGACACTTTGTCTGGTTGTGAGAAATAATATATACTATTATACAAAAATCCTATCAGGCATTAATAAGTTATGGAACAGAAACAAAATACATTTATTTGATCTTTGACCTTGAAATGGTGACCTTTAACTTTGATGGACAAGCAGGGGTCATGTACACGACACATTGTCTGGTCCCAGGAAAATTATCTTAAGTTATATTAAAAAATGTTCATGCATAAATTTATGGAGCAAAACGAAGTACAAGTATTTATCCTTTGACTTTAAATTGTGACCTTGACCATTGACAGACAAGTATGGGTCATATGCGTGACACATCATCTGGTCATCATGAATACTAATCCGAATATATATTGAAATCCTCCCATGCATTACGTAGTTATAGAGCTGAAACGAAATACAAGTATTTAAAAATTAACCTTGAATGGTGACCTTGATGTTTGAAGGATAAGTAAGGGTCATGTATGCGACACATCTTATAATCCTTTAAGGCATTATGAAGTTTTGGAATGGAAACAAAATACAAGTATTTGACCTGTATTTGGCATTCGACCTTGTATTGTGACCTTGGCTTTTGAAGAGCAAGCATGGGTCATGTATCCGACACATTGTCTGGTCATGGGAAATAATAGTCTGAAGTTGTATTAAAATCCTGCCAGGCAGTATGAACTTATGGAGCAGAAACAAAATGTTGGACGGACGTACCAATGTACAGACTAACATGCGTGCTTCCTATAAAGCCCCCACATTTTTTAAAGTGAGGGTATAATAATAATCTGAGTCAGAATCACCATAATCGTCAGAACATGATATACAATCTCTTAATTAACCAGCAAATGCTGAACACCTAGGAATTTGTTAAATAAGTTAAAAAACAACAACAACAAACATATGGTTTATAGAGAGAAAGGCATCATAACTTTAAATAATTTACAGATACCTTTTTTTTTTTTGGTAAGGTGACTGAAATGAATGCATTTTAATATACCCTATCATTGCAAATGACATCATTCAGTGTTGCCAGCAGACTTTAAAAGACAGGGAATTTTGATTTTTTTCAAGGTCAGCGAATTGTCGTTGAGTTTTGAAAAAAAGTCAGTGAAAAATAAAATTCCAAAAAAGACAGTGAAAAGTCAAGGAAAATATTGCCTGAAGGTAAAAAACAATTTGTATGAATATAATGGCATTCTTCATGTGTTTTGAAATACTAAAATGTATGTATAAATGCATAATATTCTTATTTTTAGTTAGGAATATAATAAACATTAATAATAATAAATAAAGCAGTTGTCAGTTATTAAAATTGCAGATGCTTGTTGTAATATAAAAGTAAATGTTATGAGAGGATTAGGATGACTAAAATGGGAGGAGGAGGCCGTTGAAAAAGGGTGGTTTTGGGTGGTGAAAAACTGGATTTAGTCTGGGAAAATTTTAAGTAGTTATAAACAAAGAACATACAGTAAATTAAAATTATTTTTGAAAATGTTTCATTTTATTTCTTTGATGAATAACCGTCAAATGAAATGGATCCAAATAAAAAGCATTTTTATGCAAACTGATTGAACGAGTGGAGTGCTTCAGTTATTTTGTAAAACAAAACAACTGACGAAAGACGAGATTAATTTTTGCCCTGAAAATGGTCAAGTTGTACCAAAAAAAAAAACGCAGTTAATTTGGGAGGCTATATCACAAATTGCAAGAACAAGAAACAAAAACATGCAAACTATTGAAACATTATTTATAAAATCAGCAGAAAAAGTGACAAAAATGCTGGATAAAAAAAAAAGGAAAAAAAAGGATTTGGGCGAGAACCACATTTGTTCAATTGATAACTGCAATTACTTATTGGTCAAGCTATAAGATTTCAAAATAATCCAAAAATGGTCTAGCTTTGGTTACAAACACCAGAGTTATTACCCTTTGTTTGTGAGAAACATGCCAAAAAAATGGACAATGTGGAAGATAGAGACTTCATTTTTTGTCTAATCTTTACCACACTTCCACAAATTGTGTATGACTGTAAGATCTCATAATAAACCAAATAATTGCACCCAGATTACAGTGCAAACAACAGAGTTGTTGGGCTTTCGCTTACCTAAACATGGCAACAAAATGTCCTACACAGTGAACTCCTTTTTCAGATACGAAAATAAAGCGTGATCAACAATCGGAGGTTGAGAAATTAATAAGAGTTTAAAAAGCACTTTTAACGCATTTTGGCTTATTTACTGTTCGTACAAAAATAATATGGGTCAAGGAACCTCTATCACACCATATTGATTTATTTTAGTGTAAGGGACACCAACCGCTAAATATGATTGCATCCATCACAGTAAATTTTCTGTTCACCCCACGACCTATTCAGGTGACTTCTATCACCCCCCACCCACTATACTTATTCCTGGAATCACCCTTACCGATATCCTACACAGTTCACACCAAACCAGGCAAATAAGGAATCCCCAGAACCGATTTGAATGTCGAGGCGGAATAAGATTCTTAATTTATATTGCAGTCTGATGATTAGGCGTAAAAAACAACAACATTTTACTGGGTTTGTCAAATATTTTTTTGTGTTATTTACTTTTTTCAATAATGAAATGCTTTTTGGATAATTATGTGTTTTGTTTTGATAGCAGCCACTTATAAACAGGGTTTCCCCCAGGCCGATATGGCATGTCGATAGCGACATCCATTCGTAATCTAGGGTGGTCTTCCAACATCCCATAATTGCAGCGACATGCCTTAATCAGCCGCCAATAAACTGTGAAAACATTGTTTATTATCTACACGTGCGGCTTGCTAGTCATATAATAATCAATTCGAGGAGGCAGTTCTCGATTGCCAGAATTAATCGACTAAATTACCGGGTAGGTAAGATAGCAAGTGGAGCGTTAATAGATACTTGAATGCACTTTAATTAGCAAATACTGTATGCGCCTCTTTTTAGCTCACCTGAGCACAACGTGCTCATGGTGGGCTTTAAGGATCGCCTTTTGTCCGTCTTGCGTCGTGTGTCGTCAACATTTTCCTTGTGAACACTCTAGAGGCCACATTTATTGGCCAATCTTCATGAAACTTGGTCAGCATATTTGTCCAATGATATCTCGGCCGAGTTTGAAACTGGGTCATGTGGGATTAAAAACTAGGTCACTAGGTCAAATTGAAGAAAACGTTTTTTAACACTCTCAAAGTTACATTTTTTGCCCAATCGTCATGAAACTTGGTCAGAACCTTTTTCCCAATGATATCTCGACCGAGTTTGAATCTGGGTCATGTGGGGTAAAAAACCAGGTCACCAGGTCAAATTGAAGAAAAAGCCTGTTGACACTCTAGAAGTCACATTTTTTGCCCAATCTAAATGAAACTTGGTCAGAACATTTTTCTTAATGGTATCTCGACCAAGTTTGAATTTGGGTCATGTGGGGTCAAAAACTAGGACACTAGGTCAAATTGAAGAAAAAGATTGTTAACACTCTAGAAGTTACATGATTTTCCCAATCGTCATGAAACTTGGTCAGAACATTTGTCCCAATGGTATCTTGGCCGAGTTCGAATCTGGGTCATGTGGGGTCAAAAACTAGGTCACTAGGTAAAATTGAATAAAAGCTTGAATTTCAATATGTACTTCAAAATTTGAATGTGTTGTCACTTAAGTTTTTAAAACCATGAAGATTAAGGCAGCATTTCCATCAGTCCATATCAGTATATTCATATCCATATAAAAATTTAACATGGAAAATTGTTCGACTAATGAAACTCCGGTGAGTGACCCAGGGCAATTTTGCCCTCTTGTTGTCTCAAAACTGTGAAAACAAAATGTTTGCAGTTTATAAAATTAGCAACATGAATAAAATGTTTAAATGATATTTTTTTAGCTCACTTGAGCACAAAGTGCTGATTGTGAGCTGTTGTGATCGCCCGTTGTCCGTCGTGCGTGCGTGCGTCGTCTACTTTTCATTCAAACAACATCTCCTCCTAAACTACTTAGCAGATTTTAGCCAAACTTCACAGGAATGATCATCTTTTAAAGTTGTTTAAATCGTTACGGTCCACTGCATATGTGATCAGCAGCGCTAAAAATAGATTAAAAAAGTGTAAACTTTAAAAATCTCTGAAACCACAGGGCCCAGAGGTTTCATATCTGGAATGTAACATCCTATAGTGGTCCTCTACAAAGATTGTTCAAACTGTGCCCCTGGGGTCAAAACTGGCCACGCCCAGAGGTTCATATGGTTAATATAGACTATATAGCAAAATGACTTTAAAAATCTTCTCTCCTGAAACCACAAGGCCCAGAGGTTTCATATCTGGTATGTAACATCCTTTATTGGTCCTTTACATAGTTTGTTCAAATTATGCCCCTGGGGTCAAAACGGGCCTGTCTCAGGGGTCGCACGGTTTATATAGAATATATAGCACAATGACGTAAAAAATCTTCTTTCCTGAAACCACAAGGCCCAGAGGTTTCATATTTGGTATGTAACATCCTATAGTGGTCCTCTACAAAGATTGTTCAAACTATGACCCTGGGGTCAAAACTGGCCACGCCCTGGGGGTCATATGGTTTATATAGAATATATAGCAAAATGACTTTAAAAATCTCCTCTGAAACCACAAGGCCCAGAGGTTTCATATTTGGTATGTAACATCCTTTAGTGGGCCTTTACAATTTTTGTTCTAATTATTCCCCTGGGATCAAAACGGGCTATGCCCCAGGGGTCACATGGTTTATATAGAATGTACAGCAAAATGACTGAAACCACAAGACCAAGAGGTTTCATATTTGGTATGTAACATTCTTTAGTGGTCCTTTACAAAGTTTGTTCAAATTATGCCCCTGGGATTAAAACGGGCCATACTTCGGGGTCACATGGTTTATATAGAATATATAGCAAAATGACTTTAAAAATCTTTCCCTCTGAAACCACAAGGCTCAGAGGTTTCATATTTGGTATGTAACATCCTATAGTGGTCCTCTACAAAGATTGTTCAAACTATGACCCTGGGGTCAAAATTGGCCATGCCCCAGGGGTCATATGGTATATAGAGTATATATAGCAAAATGACTTTAAAAATCTCCTCTGAAACGGCAAAGCCCACAGCTTTCCTATATTTGGTACGTAACATTCCATAGTGGTCCTCTCCAAAAATTGTTGAAATTATGCCTCTGGGGTCAAATCTGGCCACACCCCAAGGGGCCACATGCTTTATATAGACTTAAATAGCAAAAGTTACTTTAAAAATCTTTATGTGAAACCGCAAGGCCCAGGGATTTGTTCAAGATTGTTCATATTATGCCCCTGGGATAAAAATAAGCCATGCCTCGGGGATGCAAATTCCAATTAGGTTACAAGGTCTCAGGTGAGCATCCTAGGGCCCTCTATTTCTTTTCATTTCTTTAATTATTATCTCATCTTTTAAATTAGAATAATTATTTTTGTAAATCCCATCTATCATGGGATTTGAGCAAATTTTGCTTTTATGATTTTCATTAATCGGTCCTTTAGATTTGTTTTTTTCGAAGAAAGTATGTACAGAAGTGCACACTGACACACCGAAGTTAGACCCGACGTCACCAAGAACATCGTCAAGGCAGCGTAAAACGAGCGCAGCAGATGAATGGAACAATCATGCCCATGCTTATCACACCCGATGGTAATTTTGTGCAGACATTTCCATTGTGAAACATTAAAACTTGAAATATGGAATTATTATGTTGGTTTTATAAATAAAACACGTTACCTACTTATCTCTAAAATACATTTTCTCATTGCAGGCAATGGTATGTTGTGATTCCTGTGCACGAAACACCAGCGACGACCAAAGAATTCAAGGCAGTGTGGGTGGACATCCCATGCACGTCCATCCGGAAAATTTCCTGCACCAAACAGGCTGAATTTGACTTGCACATCAAGGCCACTGTCTTCGAAACCACGTCCGCTGCAACAGCTGGAGGGGTGAAGACTGGGTTCGAGATCCAACGAGATGCAATGAAGGCTTCAATGGAACTCGTCTACTTCCTGTGCAAGGAAGAGTTGCCCCATCATACGAAGTACAAGCCACTGCTAGAGCTTGCGAGGGCCTGGGTGTCAACCTCCTATCACAGCTAGACATGGGTGGCAACGCCAACTACACGTCGAACCGGCACATACATGATGTCCTGACGCTGAGTGAAGTCATCTGGCAGCAATTGCGTGACCAGGTAGACTCATCACCATGGTTCAGCATCATGATTGATGAAACTACGGACATTTCAACAACAAGCCAGATGATCAACTACATCCGGTATCTGTATGAGGGCCACAACAAGACAGTCTTCGCCGGTCTCCGCGGTCTTAGTGATGGGAAGGCTGATACGATATTGGCAGAGGTCAACACTTTCCTGATGGAGAATCAGCTTACGTACGACCATCTCATCGTAGAGCAGCTCTACAGATTCTACAGCAAGAGTGCTACCAGGACATCCACACTCAAGGAAGTACAAAAGGTCCTGGACGAGCCGGCGATCCGTCTGGTTGAGGCCAAGGATGTTTGATGGTTATCACTCGAGGGCGCAGTACATGTCATCCAAGTCTGTCTGCGATCCATCATCACAAGTCTGAGGAGAGAGGCGGAGGACAGATGTGACGCAGTCGCACATTGCCTTGCCTGCTTCTTGCAGACATAAGACTTTGTTGCCACGCTGATAATGATGTGTGACGTGCTACCACACCTCAAGAACCTACAGACTCACGACGGAATGTACAGTCAACACGCTGGTGAATGGCTGCATCCCGATAGTCCAATGCTGAAGAACTACCATGGAGATCACACTAGAAATCTACCAGCACTGGTGGCAGACCTATCCTCTACAGATGAGTTCAGCTTCACTACACTGAGTGACGAGCAGATTTCCAAATTCAAGCATAAGGTTATTGAATTAAGCTTTGATAAATTATTAATTTTAGTTCTCCTGCCCTGGCAGCTGTAGTTTTACTTAATAACTTTGTATATTTCTACTAGATTCTGAAAATAAACACATGAATACGGAAAGAACATCTTAAAGAATCAAAAACGTAAAGTAGTTTTATTCAAATCTTTTATTCAATTTCAGGTGTACGATTTGTTCCTGGACTCGGTGATCGCCAACCTTGAGAAGTGCTCCCCCAACATCGCAGAACTGTAGGCGTTCAGCATCTTCCTCCCGGAGGCGTGGCCAGAGAATGAAGCCCTGATGCTGGAGTACAGTCAGCAGCAGATGGCCGTTCTCGTTGATCGGTACCGGGGGTCTCTCCAACGCCCAGACGCAGTGTGGGAACAGTATACACTGCTAAAAAATGCCGTGATCCTGGACGAGACCCTCTGGAAGCTGACCCTGACTGGCATCCTCCAATGGGTTGTGGGGCCATTCTGCACCGGTATGCAGGACCTGGCAGTTATCGCAGCTGTGGGACTACTCATCCCAGTGTCAACTGCTGACTGCGAGCGAGGGTTCTCGACCCTGAACAGGGTAGACGTCGCAGCGTAGTTGTCTAAATACGAGACCCTCGCAGCATCTACTCATCATATCTATGGAAGGAGAGACGACAGAGCAGTTCCCTATTGATGTGGCCGTGTAGCAGTGGGCCAAGTGTAAAAACCGTTGTCCGGATGTTTGAGATCATTGAAATTTGAACCGTATCAGTATTTAGGTAACGATTATATATGAAACATTGCATTTATGTATGAACGTATTTAGACCATTAAATACTAGGAATCAAGTGTTCATTGTTTTTGTTTATATTTTGTTTTGCCATATATTAGTGTACATACCTTTAAAGTATACGCCACATTGCACCAGTAACGTTACTCAAACATAAAATTGTCTAACAACGTAGGGAGGGGACACCCCTCCCAAGCCCATCGCGTCATGGCCCGACATCCCTTAAAATATTCCTGGGTGAAACCCTGCCTATAAACAATGCTTCAGGATGTTACTTATATGTTTTCAGTATTTATTCATTTTTACAAGGTTCAACTTGACCATTTACCAACTAAAAAAAAAAAAAAAATACAATAATACATACCTACCCAAATTTTGGGGGGCATGTAACCTGAAACAAACTTAATTTTTTTTTACGCCTTATGGTAGTTTATAAGAGGGTTTGTGTAGTACCAAACTATGTTCCTGAATTCTTCATCGTCCTCCTCATCATCTTCCTCCACCTGTCTTTCCTCCGCTTCTCTTTCACCTTCATCTACTCTCCTCTCCTCCACTGTTGAAAGAAAAGACTTGTAAATCATGACTGTATACCATATAGCTTCACACCATATTCTTTGAAGAATGATTGTACCATTTATACATAGATACAGGTGACTATTATTACGTAAAATCATTCATTTATTTTAATGAAGTTAGTATATTTTAATCTTATATTATAATAAATGTTGACAATTACTCATTCAGAGAAAAATTGAAAACTAAACTAATACTTTGCTGCACAGCAAAACAAAGGGATACATTCCTTCTTTAATGTAAATCATGACTGTATACCATATTACTTGAAACCGCATCTGTTATTGTAAATCATAGATGTATATACCATAGTACTTCAAACAGCAAACCGTATTGTGCCTATTTATCCCCCTCTCCCTGATAAACGCCCCCCTCCATTTTTGACGTTATGTAAAATAAATGTCTTACCTGAATATGATATTTGTTTAAGCAAAATTTGAGAGGAAAGAAATCGAAACAATTTGCAGCTGTTGTTTGTTAATGTCCATTGATGTTATTTTACCCAATTTTGTCCATGTTTTTATTGTTGTTTTTCTGGAATATTGTACTAAATTTACTTCTATAAAATCATAACCAATGTAACTTCAGATACGTATACGTAACTACCTTTTTCGCCAAACACATATTAATCCAAATTTAATTGAAATATTCATGTTAATATTCAATAAGTTTTATGCTGTAACACAGTCTCCTTTTTCATTCCAGTATATGTATATTTCATCCTTCCTATTTAAATCTCAAATTAAGCCAGTCAACAAAACAACTGTCTGATTTTTTCACATCTTTTTGACGTGTCCCCTAGAACGCTAATTCATTAATGCTCTATCGCCAGTGCTTGCATTGTTCAGGTACAGGAGTATTGATGGATGCGTTTTCACTGACCAGGTGCTAATCGTGTGTTACATGTTCACTGCTACAAACCGCTAGAGAATGGCGCTAGCTCGGCTGACAGAGCAAAGACCTTTGAAGTCAAACCGACACCTTTGCTATGGCTATTGCTTACCAACTTGCAGATTTAGAAGCCTGGCTAATTGATGATGTCACGCTTTCGCTCCTTGTAAGTTGTAACAGGTGTTGCTTAGTATAAATGACAGTGTTTTTAACGGATTTTATTGTTTGCTCAAATTGGAAATGTGATTGCAAGGTAATAAGAATGCTATGTTTTGTTAATTAAAAATATGAATTCAATACGAAATAAATATAACTAAAAAATTAAAAACAAAACAAAAACATCTTTACAGCATAATTTTCAGGTAAAAAAGTGTGCTTTCTACACGATTTTTTACGGTGTTTAAAGCCTCAAATATCGTTTTAAACTTATGATACATGAAGTGTATTTTCTTAATACATATACATGCTCAAAGCTTTTACAATTGACATTCTAAATTAATGACACCTTAATTACGCCCCCCTTTTGAAAAATGTAACGCCCCCGGGGGCGATAAATAGGCACAATACGGTATATTATTGTAAATCATGAATGTATACCGTATTGCTTCTAACTGCATCTATTGTTGTAAATCATGAATGTATACCATATTGCTCCTACCTGCATCTATTATTGTAAATCATGAATGTATACCATATTGCCTCTAACTGCATCTATTATTGTAAGTCATGAATGTATACCATATTGCTTCTAACTGCATCCATTATTGTAAATCATGAATGTATACCATATTGCCTCTAACTGCATCTATTATTGTAAATCATGAATGTATACCATATTGCTTCTAACTGCATCTATTATTGTAAATCATGAATGCATACCATATTAGTTCAAACTGTATCTATTAATGTAAATCATGAATGTATACCATATTGCTTCAAATAAATTGATGTAAATCATGAATGTATACCATATTATTTCAAACTGCATCTATGTGTCTGTATACTGTGGAATCACTTGAAGTAACGGGGTACAAATTTCATGCACTTGCGATCGCGGACATATTCGCGCTGTCTTTAATTCGCGCAACTACGATTTTGAATAAAAACAAAAACGATAATTGGTTTTTACACAAAATATGTATCAATTATGCAATAAAATGAAACACCATGCGGAACGCCAATGAAGGGTCCTATTGTGACAGCTTGTTTGTTGCAATAAATACATATATTAGTACCGGATTAGGCTCTTAATTGGCAACAGTGGTTGCAGATTTAGGCGAGACAATAGATACAATATATCACGTTATGTCAAACTGATACTTTGTTAATAATTGTTGTTAATTAAGTGCCGATTGAAATACTTTTTTCGGCTCAACACTGCGGGCTCTAATTCTTTAGTCAAAAGATCAACTTGTAAAAAGTAACATCTTCATGTTTCTTTTACTCATTGCATTACGAGTGTTCAAAATCATGCCTTTGCGTAACTGTGTTATAGAAATACAATTGTGTTGTTATGTGTTAAATATTTTTTATACAAAAGTAAAGATCTCAGCGTACTCTGTGCTACGTGTTTTTATGGCAATCAATTCACCAATGGTTTCCATGTGGATGACATGACGTTGTGCATGTCAGCATAACATTCGCAGGTTTTTTTAGTAGAACAAACGATTAAAATGAAATGCATGTGTAGTTTAATTGTAAAATAGAATTTGTCTTTACATCACGTGAACAGTAATATTCGGAAAGGTGTTTTGGATTTCGAATAGATCATGTGCGAATTGAAATTAATTACAAGGAATAAAATTGGATCTCTATATTTTTATATATAGTGTATGACCGCATTTAAATGAACGAAAATGCACACAATTTAAAAGAAAAAAATCATTAATCAGAATTAAGCCGATAAAGAAAACATTCAAATCTTATTTATTAAAAACATTTGCATCGTTTTGACATATAAGCCTATCTGCGTATATTTACGAACGATAACCGACGTCCATTTGAACAAACGTGTAAGCTCCCAAGGTGTTGCTGCACTAGGAAATCGGTAAATATAAAAATTAGACCACCGCCAAAATTAGTGATTCCACAGTACCATATTGCTTTAAACATATATTAATGTAAAAAATAGCTGTATATTAAGGACCTTAAGAATTAAAAAAAAATATACATAATAAAGGTTACTTTGGCGGCATCGGCGGGGGGGACCCCTTTAGTTTGTGCAAACAATAGTTTGAGAAGTTTTTGTGCAATCATTTTGAAACTTTAGGGAATTGTTAGTAGTTATAAAAGGAAAGTTAGTTTGGTTTTCGGAATAATTGCTGTTATCGTTTTTGAGTTGTGCCCCGTCAGGTGACACATCCAACTCACAGAGTTCTAGTTTAAGATAATTTTGGGCTCATTCACTGACTTTCCATTGCATGTAATCTCAATATATGGATCAAATGAGGTAAGCAATGTTTGTTCTGTAGAGCTCAAATGTTTTTTCCAAATCTGAACAGCAATTGCAGATACATAAAGGCAACTAAATCATCGCTTTAAGATAACATCAGTCTATTCATTTAAAAACAGTGGTGATTAGCACAAGTCCCATGCTTTTCATGAATCACTGTACTTCTAACAGTGATGTCAATAGACGCTTCCGGAAAGTATCATTTGTATTTAAATTAATCTGCAATATGATCCTATCATTGCTCTTGGTTATCACATGATTAGTGGTTAAACTATTCCATACAAAAGAGCATAATGTTTGTGATATTCAGCATGTGGTGATGTTTGTAATTTTGGATGTATGGAAATTTATTCTGTAACAAAAGCTGGGGAGGAGTTATTCGTGGCAAATCCCGGATTGGTCTATTGTCATTAACTGGTTTGGAGGGCCGTCTACGAAACCTGTTGTACATTTGAAGTTTGAAATATATAAATCATGCATGGGCACTAAATTTTGAGAAACTAGACATTAAATGTCTCTAAGTGTAGGAAAGACCCTCTCAGAGTGGCTGTATAATTATGAGTTTCATACTGACTAAACAAAAACTTCTCAAGATATTGTCTGCACAAACTAAAGGGGTCACCGCAACCAAAGTAACCCATATATGTAGCCTTTTGTCGACACTTAAACATGGTCCCCAGGTGACAGGGCCTTTTTCCGTGAGTACATTTTGAAAACCCTTGTCAGTAAACACTAGTTGGATTCCGAAAAGAATTCACAGACTTGTTCCCTGGTCGACCCTCTACCAAAATAGAGCCTCCAAAGGGAACTTCCATCAATGATGGGGGGGCATAAAGAGTTTACTCTGTCCATTGGTAAAAAAACTTATGTACGTTTGTGCGTGTATGTTTGGATTCCTGTCTGGACAATAACTTTGTCCAACATTAGAGGCTTTTCACATATAACTTGGCAGAAATGTTAAGCACAATAAGACTGTGTGTCGCGCCCAGGAACCCGGTCCCTAGGTTCAAGGTCAAGGTCACACTTAAAGGTCAAATATAAGAATTTAAGCCTTCTATCCCTGTCTGGAGCATAATTTTGTCCAGCACGGAAGGAATTTCAAATAACTAGGCACAGGTGTTAAGCATTGTAAGACGGTGTGTTGTGCACAAAAACCAGGTCCAAGGTCAAAGGTCAAATATAAGAAATCTATCCTTACCACTCTATACGAAGCATAACTTTGTCCAGCATGGTTGGATTTTTGAAACTGATAAGCATGATGAGACAGAGTGTTGCGCGCAAGAACCAGGTCTCTAGATCCAAGGTCAAGGTCAAATTTTAAGGTCAAAGGTCAAATATAGGAAATCAATCCTTAACACTTTGTCCAGAGCATAACTATGTCCAGCATAGATGGATTTTCAAATAACTTGGCAGAAGTCATAATCATGATGAGACTGAGTGTCGCACGCAAAATAAAGGGTAGCTTTCTAGGTCTAAGGTCAAGGTCACAATTCAAGGTAAAAGGTCAAACATAAGAAATATATCCTTACCACTTTGTCCAGAGCATATTTTTGTCCAGCATGCATGGAATTTTAAATAACTTTGCATAAGTGATAAGTTCCAAGGTCAAAATTCAAGGTCAAATGTCAAATATAGGAAATTAATCCTAAAACACTTTACTCCAGAGCATAACTTAGTCCAGCATGGATAGTTACTTGGTAGGAGTGATAAGCATAATGAGAAACAGTGGCGCCCCCAAGAATCAGGTCCTTTGGTCCAAGGTCAAGGTCACAATTCATGGTCAAAGGTCAAATATAAAAAATAAATCCTAAACAATTCGTCCGGAGCATATCTTCGTCCAGCATGGATGGATTTTTAAATAACCTTGCAGAAGTAATAAGTACGGTGAGTTCTAGTGTCGTGCGCAAGAGTCCCTAGGTCCTAGTCCTTTAATGAAACTAAATACATAGATACGTTATATCGAAATCTCGCTTGGGATCCCATATGGGGTGGGTGGGTTTAATGTCAAGGTCCATGTTAATAAAAATAAGAAGAACAGTTTCTGCTCAATTACCTGAACATGCATTGAGATATTTTAATGAAACTTAATATATAGATACCTTATATCAAGACTTTGCTTGGGATTGCATATGAATGGGTGGGGTCAAGGTCACCATTACTAAACAGAATAACGTTTTCCGCTCAATAACTTGAGAACACATTGATATATTTTAATGAAACTTCATACATTGATACCTTATATTAAGACCTTGCTTGGGATTGCGTATAGGGTGGGTGGGGTCAAGGTAAAGGGCACCGTGACATAAATAAAAATAAAAACGGTTTCCGCTCATTGGCTAAAAAACACATCGAGATATTTTAGTGATACTTCGTACATAGATATCTTATATCTAGACCTGGCTTGGGATTGCATATGAGTTGGGTGGGGTCAAGTTCACCGTTACTAAATATAGACAAACAGTTTCTGCTCAATAGCTTCAGAAAACATTGAGATATTTTAATTACAATTCATATATAGATATCTTATATATAGACCTCGCTTGGGATTGCATATAGCTGGCGTCAAGGTCACCATTAGTAAAAATTTTATTTTTGTGCTGACTTCAATGCATTTAGTTTTAAAAATTTGGTTTTGGGGGAATTTCCATGTTTCTTGTTTATTTGTTGTCTTACTTATAGATTTAAGAATATATATGAAATAGTTTTGATACCTCAACTCACCACACAGAGAGAGGCTTTGGAGATTCTTTAGATGCACAAATAAAATGACTCTGCCTTATTAGTTTTGGAATTGTTTTTCTTTAGTCGTTATATCTTTACCACAAAAAAAGCTTTTTTGAAGGGCTTATCTCTGTGACAATGGTACTCTTGTTGGAAATAACTTTACAGAAATGTTCCTTGGGTGACCCTCCATCAAAATACTTAAAATTTCAATATAAAAGATGGTCCCAAGGGGTTGGGGTCTTTTTCATTATATTGCAATATCGAAAACTTCAAAAATCTTTTTCTCCGAGACCACTTGTTGGATTTGAAAATAACCGAAATGTTCCTTGGGTGACTCTCTACTAAATTTCTTTAATTTATTATAATTTGTCAAAAAAACAACATGGCAACAAGGGGGCAGATTGGTTTTTATGCCTCCATCTGGCCAAGGTATTTACTTGAAACATGAAATACTTCTTTACTATTCTTTACTATCAATGTCTCCACCAGGGAAAGCGACCCCCATAATTCTGTTTTGTATTTTTACAGATTTATGCTCCATTTTATGCCCCCAAAGGAGGGCATATAGGAGTCGCTACTTCTGTCAACGGGTGGGTGCTTGAGTGTGGGTGAGTGGGTCTGTCCGTCCAGACTTTGTTACCGCTCTGTAACTTTTTAATGCCTGGGTGAATTTAAATATAACAGGTTTCCCAATGACTAGACGATGTGTCGCATAAAACTCCCATGCTCATCGGTCAAAGGTCAAGGTGGAAATTCAAGGTCAAAGGAAATTAATTGTTGTTTCCCTCCATAATTTCTAAACGCCTTAATTGATTTTATTATAACTTCCGATTTTTATTCCCTATGACAGACGATGTGTCGCATACAACTCCCATGCTTGTCGGTCAAAGGTCAAGGGCACAATTAGAGGCAAAAGGTCATGGATTTTCGTTTCCGCTCCATAACTTCTAAATGCCTGGATGGATTTGAATATAACTTTTGATTGTTATTCCCTATGACCAGACGATGTGTAGAGTACAATGCCCAAGTACATCGGTCAAAAGTCTAGGTCACAATTTCAGTTCAAAGGTCATGAGTTTTCGTTTCCCCTCCATAACTTCTAAACACCTAAAGGATTTAAATATAACTTTAGATTATTATTCGTGATGACTGGACGATGTGTCGCGTGAAACACGCGTGCAACTCCATGCTTATGGGTCCAAGGTCAAGGTCTGAATACAACGGCAAAGGTCTAGGATTTTTCGTTTCCGCTCAGTTACTTCTTAACGCCTGGAGGGATTTTAATATATCTTCAGATTATTATTCCCCAGATTATTATCTGTTGCGTACAACTCCAATGATCGTGGGTCAAAGTCACAATTCAAGGTCATGTTAATTATTTTTGTTTCCACTTCATATGTTCTAAATGTCTGGAGGGATTTAAATGTTATTCAGATTATTATTCTCCATGACCAGACAATGTGTCGCATACAACTCCTATGCATGTCTGTCAAAGGTCAAGGTCATGATTCAAGGTCAAAGGTCAAGGATTTCTGTTTCTCCACCATAACTTCTAAACGTCTGGAAGGATTTAAATATTTAAGTTATTATTTCCAATGATCAGGCGATGTGTCGTTTACAATTCCCATGGTCCTCGGTCAAAGGTGAAGGACACAATTCAAAGTCAAATGTCATGAATTTGTGTTTACACTCCATAACTTCTATACACCTTAACGGATTTTAATATAACTGAAGATTATTATTCCCCATGACCAGACGATGTGTCGCATAAATCTTCCATGATCTTCAGTCAAAGGTCAAGGTCACCATTCAAGGTCAAAGGTCAATTATTTTTGTTTCCACTCCATGGCTTCTTAACTTCTGGAGGAATTTAAATATTACTTCAGATTATTGTTCTCCATGACCAAACAATGTGTCGCATACAACTTCCATTCTTGTCTGTCAAAGGCCAAGGTCGCAATTCAAGGTCAAAGGTCATGGATTTCACAGGTTCTTTAATATATAATATATAATTTATTTATCCATGCATTTTTTTGCTCACCTGAGCTCAACATGCTCATGGTAAGCGTTTGTGTTCACCTTTTGTCCTTTGTCAGTCGTCCTTTGTTAGTTGTCTGTCATCATTTACCTTGTGAACATTCCAGAGGCCACATATATTGCCTTATCTTCATGAAACTTGCTCAGAACATTTGTCCTATGATATCACAAATATTTTCAAAACTTGGTCATGAGGGTCAAAAACTATGTCACAAGGTCAAATTGAAGGAAAAGCTTGTTAACACTCTTGGAGTCACATTTTTTGGCCCAATCATCATGAAACTTGCTCAGAACATTCATTCTTATGACATCTTTGCAGAGTTCAAAAATAGTTCTGCACCCTGAAAAACATGGCTGCCTGGGGGCGGAGCATTTTTCCTTATCTGGCTATATTGAAATTTAAAAAAAAATGACTACATTAAAGGCCATATTTATTCCCCAATCTTCATAAAACTTGCCCAGAATGTTAGATTGGACAAGTTCAAAACAAGGTCATGTGGGGTCAAAAACTATGTAAGTAGGTCAAATTTTAGAAAAAGCTTGTGAACACCCTAGAAGTCATATTTTCTACCCAATCTTCCTAAAACTTGCTCGGAACATTTGTTATGCTCCCCGAAAATTTTTAGGGGTGCATAGAGTCGCCACTTTGTCCATCTGTCTGTCCGTCCCACTTTCTTGTCCGAAGTATTTCTCAGCAACTACTGGCGGAATTTCAACGAAACTTTATGGAAAGATTCATTACCAAGAGGAGGTGTGCATATTATCTGGACATTCCGCTTCAGTGACTTTTCCAAGAGTTTTGGGACTTTGAAGATTTCTAAAATCAGTATATAGTGCACATTTCTTGATTTTCTTGTCCAAGCTATTTCTCAGCAACTTAACTAGCCGAAAGTAAACAAAACTTTATTTGAAGCTTCATTTCTTAGAGAAGGTGTGCATACTACCAGGAAGTTCCACTTTATAAATTTTTCTTAGAGTTATATGACTTAAAAGTATATAGTGCACAATTCTTCACTTTCTTGTCCAGGCTATTTCTCAGCAACTACTTGCTGGAATTCAACAAAACTATGGGATATTTCATTACCAAGAGGATTTGTGCATACTACCAGGACATTACACTTAATGATTTTTCTCTGAGTTATTGGACTTTAAAGATTTCTGAAATCAGTATATAGTACACTAGTCTTAACTTTGTTGTTTGTGCTATTTCTCAGCAGCTACTTGCTGGAATTCAACAAAACTTGGAAGCTTCATTACCAAGAGTAGGTGTGCATACTACAAGGACCTTCTGCTTTCATGATTTATCTTAGAGTTATGGAACTTTGAAAATTTATAAAATAGTATATACAGCATAAATTGGCCTGATTTCAATAAACTTTTATGGGAAGCTTCATTACCAAGAGTAGGTGTGCATATTAGCAGTATGTGCTGCTTGAATGATTTTTCATGGAGTTATGGGACTTGAAAAATTTCTGATATATAGTATATAGTGCACAATTCTTGTCTGGGCTATTTGTCCGCAACTACTGGCCAGATTTCAATAAAATTTCATGGGAAGCTTCATTGCTAAGAGGAGGTGTGCATATAAGCAGGATGTATCACTTCAATGATTTTTCTTGGAGTTATGGGACTTTGAAAATTTCAGAAATATAGTATATAGTACATATTTCTATTGATTTATAGTTATTTTAAGATCTTTGCCCTTCTCATTGCATTTATATTGCTTGACAAAGAACATTGGGGAGCATCCATCAGTTTTGCTGATATCCCTGTTTCAATAATATATCGAATGAGCTCAATATTGGATCACATAGGGTCAAGTACTAGGTCACCAGGCCAATTTGAAGAAAAAACTTGTGAACACTTTAAACTGGGTTATGTGGGATCAAAAACTTGGTCATTAGGGCAAGTTGAAGAAAAAGCTTGTGAACACTATAAAAGCCACATTTTTAGCTCAATTGTCAGGAAACTTGCTCCGAACATTTGCTCCAATGATGTCTTAAAAAAGTTTGAAATTGGGTCATGTGGGGTTGAAAACTAGGTCACTATTGCAAATTGACAAAAAAGTTTGTGAACACTCTAGATGCCCCAATTTATACCCCAATCATCATTAAAATTGCTCAGAACATTGAATGTTTATGCCCCGGCATCTTTATACTGGAGGCATAACGTGATCGTCCTTCCATCCATCCTTCAGTCCGTCAATCTTTTGGTCCATCCATGACAAGGTTAAGTAGATTTTACCAATTTGCGTCTAGCACCAACACCACATACTACAACACTTTGATACTTACACAGTTGTTGCTTATAACCATTCCTATCCACTCATATCACCCAACTTCACTTTGACCTTGACCTTGAACTAATTTGGACTTAAAATAATTCAAAAGTGCCATTACTACAACACTTAGATATTTACACAGTCGTTACTTATGACTGTTCCCAATCCACTCATATCGCCTAACTTCACTTTGACCTTGACCTAATTTGCACTTAGAATAATTTGTATGGGCTGTTTCTTGGTTAACTAGATTTTACCACTTCGCCTAGCAAAAACACCGCTTGCTACAACACTTGGATACTTACACAATTATTGCTTATGACCATCTCCAATCCACCCATATCACCCAACTTTACATAGACCTTGGCCTTGAACTAATTTGGACTTATAATAACTCAAAAGTGCCATTCCTTGGTTAACTAGATTTTACCGTTTTGTCTAGAACCAACACCGCTTACTACAACACTTGGATAATTACACTGTTTTTACTTATGACCTTTCCCAATCCACCCATATCACCCAACCCACTTTGACCTTGACCTAATTTGGACTAAGGAATTGGCTACCCAGCACTAACTGGGGGCATGTGTGTTTATCAAACACAGAATCTTGTTTCCCAATGATATTTCACATTAGTTCAAAACCCAATCTTGTGGAGTCATAAACTTATTATATCTTTATGAATGAAAAACAAGTAATGGAATTAAAATTGCAAAAGCTGGGCCGGTGTGACGAGCGTTATACCACTGAGCCATTCACTGTCCTATCTTTACTGTAGAAAATACTGCTTTATTGAAAACCCTGCTTTAAATACTGTAACGAACAGGTAGTTTTTTCTTACGTATACCCAAAGCAGGCTATTAGAAAATTTTATCATGCAGATTGCTTTAGCACAATCAACTGCATCATCATCACAGATTTGAAAAAAAAAGAATGTGAGCAGTAATGTATATACCTTCCTCCACCTGTTGAATCCCATTGTTTAGCTCTTGGAGGGTGACGTGAAGCTGAAATAAACAAACATATGCAAAATTAATATCTGAGCAATTGATACAAAAAACCAAGACCTTACACTATATGGAGAATGATGCAATTATTAAGTGGAATTATGTAAAACACATGTTTAACACAGCTATCATTAATGGTATAGTAAAGAGAAAAAATGGTTATGCAACCCTTCTGAATCATGTTTGTTCTTTCTCGATCTTCCTTCAAATAGTATTCCTCAGTATGAATATATGCCGTGTCACCCTAATTTCGATTGTGACGCATGCGCGTTAAATACATTCTGTTATCTCACCACTGAGTTTGATAAAACACAATTGCAATGTCCTGATTGCAAACAAAGTAATTAAAAGACCGATTTATTTTGCTTTTTCATTTATATGTTAGGTTATTATACATGACCCTACTGATCTGTATCGTTTGGAAGCTTCTCATAATTTTGTGGGCACTGACTGGCCGGCCTACTTTGGTTGTGAAAGAGTGTTTACAGCATCAGTTTAGTTTCACTTTGTTTGTGCTGGACCCTGTGCTGATCAACGAACGAAAATCTTGGTGTAAACTTGTGTTTTTTTTTAATTTTATCATTATAAATACATACTCCTTGTAATATTTTTTAAAAGGTAACAATATAGGCCTGACGAAATCTACACACTTGATCAATTTTCTTTGTGTAGGTTTAAATTTAGGCTTCATGAATCTATGAATATTCTATTGTGTTAGTTATTGTTCTTAAATTTTAAATAAATGATAAAATTGCATGCAGTGATTCATGGGTAGGAAGGAGTTCAAGTTAAAAGTTTGAAAATGTCAGTCAAATTAAGGGAAAGGGGATTGTTTATGTATTTTCTTACTGAAAATAGCAAAATTCCATTGAGAAATAAACACAAGGGAGATAATCATACATGTGCAATTATCCTTTGAAAACATTTATAAATATACGATTTTTATAGAACGAAATTTCATGAATTCAACTCCAAAGTAGTTGTGTATTTTATTGGTGATTTAAATGACCAAGTCACTTATTGGTTGACATATAATTTCCTTTTCAGATACTGCAAAAATATACAATTCACTTAACAGTTATAGTCATTTTGGAAAATGTTTTGGGATGCACGTGCAAAAATTCGATTAGTTTTAAACGGCCAAGTAATTTTGGTAACCCACGAAATTATGGTAATTAGGCATATATAATAAAGGAATACATTTTAGGATAGAGCTTTTCATGGTACTATTGTGCAATACAAGGCTCTCTTGCGATAAGGGTACTGGGTTGAGCTCATGATGAAGAATGTTTTGTGTTTGTACATTTGGGTGGAAATAATAACTTTCCTTAAAAATGTAATTGTAAATTTAAATTTGATATTTGGACTAAGCAATAGACTCAGGTAGGCAGTTTAATCAATTATTACCCTCCTATTTACTTATGTTTGCATTTAACACTTTCAGGTAAAATAGTTAACTCATTTTGTTTTATTAGCTTACGTAGGCTTCATTCATTTTGCAAAGTTGGTGTATAACCATAAGATCTGACATGAAGTCCAGAATTATCTAGATGTGACAAGAAACACAGTAATCAGCCCTTGTGTGTAGAAAAAAAACGTTCATATGTTATCAATAACAGTGGCTTGTGCAGGCAATAAAGACTTCAATCTTATTTTCAATGTTAACCAAAGTTGGGTAGTTTGTGTATTACAATCAAATTTTAGTTGGGATTGGTAAAGGGCCAGATTGCCCCAGAAATGCTAGTGTTATTGTCCCTTATTCATGTAAAAAAATGCCCTTTTCTAAAATACAAACTCAATTTTAAGCCAGTCGTGACCGAATTTCAACACTATGTATGACCATAAGATCTCAGCAGAAGCAACAAATCGGTTAGATTGTGCCAGAATACAAATGCCAGAAGAGTTATTTCCCCCTTGTTTCCTTTTGTTTTTTCAAAAATGGACTTTATACAGAAAAGTTACTTTATTTTTCATATAATCTTGACCAAACCTCCACTGTTTGTGTATAACCATGCATATTGATGAAACACAACCCAAATAGTGGCTTGATCAAATGACAGACACCAGATTTATTGCTCCATGTTTGTGCAAGAAAATGCACAAATCCAAATATACTTCGTGCAGGATTGAGTCATGATTTGTAATTTTTTATCCAGTCTTGACTACTTGCAGGTGAGCATGCATTTACAGTAAAGAATGTTGAGGAAAATGACCTGAGAATCATGAGCAAAAAGCACTGCACCTTTACTGCCCAACTTGTATAGCCAATTGCACTTCTTGATGCATGAAATCAAACCAATTTTGTCCAATCAACATGAAACTTGCTCAGAATACTTTTTCTAAAAATATCTTGGCCGAGTTCGAAAATAGTTCCGCTCCATTGAAAAACATGGCTGCAAGGGGGGGGGCTTTTTTCCTTATATGGCTATAGAAAAAGCTTGTGAACACTCTAGAAGTCACTTTTTTTTTTCCTTTTTGACATAAAACTTGCTCAAAACCTTTGTTCTTATGATATCTCGGCCAAGTTCGAAAAAAGTTCCGCTGCATTGAAAAACATTGCTGCAGGGGGGGGGGGGGGGGGCTTTTTTCCTTATAGTTTGTGAACACTCTAGAAGTCACATTTTTTTGCCTAATCAAAATGAAACTTTCTCAGAACCTTTATATCTCGGCCGAGTTCAAAGCTTGTTGACACTGTAGAAGTCACATTTTTTCCCCAATTTTCATGAAATTTAGTCAGAACATTTGTCCCAATGAAATCTCGGCCAAGTTTAAATCTCGGTCATGTGGGGTCAAAAACTCTTCATGAATCTTGGTCAGAACATTTGTCCCAATGATATCTCAGCAGAGTTTGAATCTGGGTCATGTGGGGTGAAATATTTGCTCCATCGTCATAAAACTTGGTCAGAACATTTGTCCCAATGGTATCTTGGCCGAGTTGGAATCTGGGTCATGTTGGGTCAAAAACTAGGTTACTAGGTCAAATTGAAGAAAAAGCTTCAATTTCAATATGTACTTCAACATTTTGAATGTCTTTTGTCACTTAAGTTTTTTCAACCATGATGATTAAGGCAGCATTTCCATCAGTCCATATCAGTATATCCATATCCTTATAAAAATCTAACACATGATAAATTGTTCAAATAATGAAACTCAGGTGAGCAACCAAGGGCCATTTGGCCTTCTTTTTCCAGAATATCATGCAGCGTACCAAATGCTAATTGTGAATAGTCTGAATAAATCTGCATTGAACAGAATTCGGAAGTGAATAAAGCAATTGTTTGTAACAGTTTTACTTTGAGGATCAGTGTTTCGGGAATAGCCAGTATCCATCAAACCATAATTATGTTTACTATGTTGTCCATTATTTTCGTAAAGCCTTCAGCTTTCGCATGTATAGATAGCATTCCGTTTTGGACGTATAAGGGGATTTGGACTTTAAACTGCAAAAAAATCTACAACGCTCTGACCTACCCATGCACATGCGCAGTCGCAACGGAATTGAGACACCGAAAACATGTAAAAAATATTTGGGCGTTGGGGGGTTCACACGTACATTTTATTGGGCTTGTCAATTTAAACTTTTCTTTTTTTTATACACCATGTTGGACATTTAAGATATTTAGTAATTAGGTAACTATTCATTATCTGAAGGTGAGTTTTCCTGTTGTTCTGACACCGTTACGGAGCAGCTGTTGAAGAAAAGTAAGTCCAAACCTTAATTGAAATCTTGTATGACTACCCTTAAAAAGAGTATTTAGAAACAAAGTAAGTCTTTGGACAAAATCATAATATTTTTGACATTAAAAAGTTGTCCAGAAAGACATTTCGTCTTTGACGCATTTGCTTGGCATTTCATCTTCGGGTATTTTCGGAGCATGTGGTTAGCCACGTGGTACCAGAGGCCGATAATGAAGTTTAGGTACCATTTGAGCCATTGACGGTTGAATTTGATGCTAGAGATGTCTCTGACAATGAGGATTATAGTGATTTAAATCGTGGCTTTTCTGAAGCTTTGTTTCGTTTTAGTGACAGTCAGAATGACATAATAAGTGATGATGAAAGGATTTTTAACCAAATTGAAAGAACATGAAAAAGGAAAATCTGTTTCAGACTCTATAGCATTTATCAATGTGTCTTGTTATACAGATGTGCTCTTGAATAAGTAAAAATTCCAGAAAATTTGACAAGGCTACACCGTCGCTTGTGAACCAGGAGATATGGAGAATGTTTGACAAGAAAGTACATCCTAATGACAGACTTATGGTCAATTTTCAGTCTTTAGTTTCTGCCGTATTGCACCTATCATTCAGTTGGCGGAGTTATTGAATGGCCATGTTTCTTCGGAGGCACTATCTATCTGATTCTCTGACTCTGTTTGGACAGATTCATTATCATTTATCATATATCTGTACAAAGAAGGTATCTTATCTGGCCATGTTTTTAAGAAGAAGTATGCCAGTCTGTGTCAGACTTTTATGCCCATTACAACTATATTGTTCAAGAATGATATTTCAAAGAAAATTAAAAAATTGTGATTTTCAAGTTTCACTGGGAAAAGATTATTAATCCCCCGCCGCGAAGCTGGAGAGGGGTTTTAGGAGTGCCCTTCGTCCGTCTGTTCGTAACATTTTCGTGTCCGCTCCATATCTCCTATACCCTTTGAAGAATTTTCATGAAACTTGGCTCAAACATTTAGGTCATTGAGACGATGTGCAGAAGGCATGAGTCAGTCACACCGGCTCAAGGTCAAGGTCACACTTGAAGGTAAAATATTCCAGCCTCCATTTTGTGTCTGCTCCATATCTCCTATGCCTTTTGAAGGATTTTCATGAAACTTGGCTCAAATGTTTAGGTCATTGAGACAATCAGCAGAAGGCATTGGCCTTTCACGCCAGCTCAAGGTCAAGGTCACACTTGAAGGTTAAATTTTTTGAGCCTCCATTTTCGTGTCCATTTTTCGTGTTTGTCGTGTCCGCTCCATATCCCCTATACCCTTTGAAGGATTGTCATGAAACTTGGCTCAAATGTTTTGATCATTGAGACCATGTGCAGAAGGCATAAGCCAGTCACGCAAACTCAAGGTCAAGGTCACACTTGAAGGTTGAATGTTTGAGCCTGTATTTTCATGTCCGTTCTATATCTCCTGTGCCTTTTAAAGGATTTTCATGAAACTTGCCTCAAATGTTTATCACATTGAGGCAATGTACAGAAGGCATGAGGCAGTCACGCCACCTCAAGGACAAGGTCACACTTGAAGGTCAAATGTTTGAGCCTCCATTTTTGTGTCTGCTCCATATCTCCAATGCCCTTTGAAGGATTTTCATAAAACTTGGCTCAAATGTTTATCACATTGAGGCGATGTGCAGAAGGCAGTCTTGCCACTTCAAGGTCAAGGTCACACTTAAAGGTCAAATGTTTGAGCCACCATTTTCGTGTCAGCTCCATATCTTAATTTCTGAAACTGTACTTTCATATCTGGTCCAACTGTGCCAGATTAAGGTCAGTGTGATTACCTCAAAGTCACCTTTAAAATCTGATGAAGGATCACGGCGGGGGATATAGCTGTCCTTTGGACTGCCTTGGTACATATACATTGGGGGCCAGTGTGGAAATTACAATTACAGTTCTCGAGGCAGAGTAAGGTATCCTAGACATCCTTCGGGATCGTTCAGCTAGGTTGGCAGATATCAACCTTACCCACAGGGAGGTACTTCTGGGGATTACAGACACTATGGCAGGTCTAGGCCTCCTAGGAGAGCACCAAATGCAATCTTTACAGCCCTATATGATCAGGATTGAATAAAGTAAGTGTTATTGGTAATTTAAAAAATCATTAAAAAAATTTGAAACAAATTATGAATGATTCATGGATTTTAAATGCAGTTACTGGATATAAAATTGTTCTTGAAAATGAACCATATGCGAATGTCACTCCTAAAGAAATCGCATTTAAAGGTGAACGATGGGAGATAGCAAATAGTGAGGTTTGTGAATTACTAAATAAAGGTGCTATCGTTAAATCTTTACTTGAAACTGGTGAATTCATATCAAATTTATTTATTGTTCCAAGGTCGAATGGAGAATATAGACCAGTTATTAATTAAAAATATTTTAATCATTTGGTTGAATACAACCCTTTTAAGCAAGAGAGAGAGACCTTTTCTGTTGTTTTAGATCTTGTAAATAGGAATGTTTATTTTTCAAAAAAATATGTCTCATCGATGCTTATTTTTCGGTTCCTACACATGAAACGGACATTAAATATCTGAAATTTTTGTGGAATGGCAGACTATACAAATGTGTATGTTTTCCTTTTGTTTTATCAATTGCACAATATTTGTTTACAAAAATTCTCAAACCTGTTTTTGCGTGGTTAAGAATGTAAAACATTTGATGTTATTATATTTATGACCCCATTAATATGAACCATGTCAAACTGGCGTGTTTTTATAATACCAGTACATTGGTTGATACCTTGGTTGCATTAGATTTTGATTTAAACTGGCATAAATCTGTGTAACAACCTTGTCAGAGAATTACATTCTTTGGTTTGATTATTGATTCTGTCGAGTTTAAGGTTTACTTGGCTGATAAAAGAATGGAAAATATCATTTCTATGGCCAACATGTTGGTTTCTTTAGAGTGGATTGAGGTTAGACAATTTGCATATTTCAGTGGACTTGTCATTAACACATTTTTTGCAAATTTTGAAGTCTAGATGCACTACCCTACACTTGAAAGAGATATATTAGTAGGTCTCCAGAATTCTGTGGACTTTAGTATTAAATTGCAGTTGTCTGAGGCAAGCGTCAGGAAGTTATATTGGTGGATAAATAATGTTAACTGCAAAAATGTGAAATTCATTAGACAAAACCCAGTTGATGTTCATTGCAAAACCTATGCCTCATTGGAAAGGGTTGCTTGTGTTGACCTAGTCACACACGTCCATGCTTATGGTTGGTGTACGCAAATGGAGTCAAGAAATAATATTTATTATTTGGGGCTTTTGTCTGTGTATTACTCATTACAGTCACTGATAGTAGTTTTTGCAGTAAGCACATTCATGAACAGTCAGATTATGTAGCAGCTGTTTCTTGTTTTAAATGATTTTGGGGGAATGACTTCTTTAGCTACATGTATGGATTCTCTTGCTAAAGTAATTTGGGATTGGTGTTTAGAAAGAGATATTATTTCGTCTGCAATCTATGTTCCAAGAGTTCAAAACAAAGCAGATTTTTAGTCTAGAAATTTCTTGGACTCTACTGAATGGGAACTGAAATGTGTAATTTTTCAGAGTTTGTGTAGACAATGTTTTTACCTTGATATTGATTTATTTGCCTCCAAGCTGGATAAACAAATGCCTATTGTTGTGTCCTTGTTTCCAGAACTGGGCGTTTACGCAATTAATGCTTTTAATTTCCCTTGGAGTGAATGAATTCCATGTGTATTTCTTCCATTTAATATGATTGGAAAGGTGGTAAACAAGATATTGATAGACATGGTGGAAAGGTGTTATTTATTTTTCATTAATATACTTCACAATCTTGGGTTCCTTTGAATTTTGAAATCATTTTATCCATTTCAATAAGGTTATCCAGGTACAAGGACCTATTGGCTCCATCGCACAACTATCAACTTCACCCTTTGGGTAGGCATCTGCACTTGATCGCGGGGGGGGCGGGGGGGGGGGTTGTATCAGGAAATCCCTATTCTTCCAGGGAATTTTGTGGCCAGTTTAACAGTTCATTTGCGTACCTTAGTCAGTCAGAACCAAGAAGCAGTACCAATTCGCATGGTAGCACTTGTATACTTAGAATGGTATCCGGGGTAGTTATCCCTTTTAACACGACTGAAGCAGTGATACTTAGTTATTTGTATTATCTTTTTAGATTGAGAAAATCATATTCAGTGATTAACACACATAAAGGGATGCTGTTTCAAACTCTTCCCTTTTTTGGTAATCGTTGGGTAAGGATTGTATTTTAGTATCTAGGTTTATAAAAGGTGTTTTTCTGTGTCTACCTCCTTAACCCAGGTATAGTTAGTTGTTCGCAGAACAACTAAAGATTTCGCAATTCCAAAATTGAACAGTCTAAGAACTATGATCCTAACAGCTTTAGGACAGTCAACTACGCGCAAGTAAAAAGTGCCGTTTTGAATTCCCTTCGTTTAATTGGTCAATGGCAATCATTACAATAATAAATTTAATTAGAACATGACATGTTGCGAAAACTTAAGTCAACAACTTTCAATGTAGGATCAAATATGATTGTACTCGCGGAAGAATAATAAAATAGTACGTTATGCAACATCCTAAAACATTCATGAATGAGAGTTTTGGGTCACGAGGTGAGCGATTATTACGCTGTGGTGGTTGATTTTTTACGGAGCATTCCGGATATAGTCGGTGTATCACGATTGAGGTCGGATACACTAATCATATCAGAAGCTACAATAGGCAGAATTTTAAACGCGGAGAGTCGTAACGTCAATAGCCTAGTGGATAGCTTGTCGAATTTGCATTCTGAAGGACCTGGGTTCGATCCCCGGCAATGGTTGAGAATTTTTCATATATTTTTTGACAGTTTTGCTACTCCAGATGCTTACTTAATTGAAAGGGAATACATGTTAAGACATTTCCAAAAGAAACAAACAATCTTTTGAAAGTAACTCCCTTCAAAGAACTTAAAACACTTGCTAAAACAGTTGAAAAGCTTGTAGCGCAGTCTTAGCATTCATATAATGTTTAATATATTTTTTAATATTCATCATCTTGTTTGTTTTTAAGGTTAATATTGAGTTTTGTTCAACTCCAGAGCATCTGTCTTCCTCAGAGAGTGTCCAGTTATGAAACTCATAATTGTCTTTTTCACTATAATTATACATGTATATCCAGATTATGTGTGTTAGTAATGAATATTTAATGTCAGAATGTCAAATAGGAATGTCATTAAATTAATATATGTTTGTAGCCCAAAGAAAGAGCATGCGATTGAAAATCTGACAAATAATTTGTCTCATTAGGTTTCTTGCCCGACATAGTTTTTTTTATTTTGAATGATTTTTTTGAAAGGCTTTAAATAAAGTGTACTCATACAGAGTTTTGAGCTGCTGAACGTGACTTTATCTAGTGTTTACACCGGATTACGTTTTAATTAGTGGCGTATGATTTACAATGGACTAAATTCATCAGCTACACATATTGAATTGAAACAATTCAAAACGGCATGATTGAGAAAAAACAACAACATAATTACACAATGACGATATATTTATTTCAAAATTTGATTGACATGTTTATGAGGCAATATTGTATTTAAACTTTCCATTTTGAATAGTATATATCGCTTAGGATTGATCAGTTCATATTTATAATATTGAACAAATGTTATAGTAAATACGTTAATGAATGTTTTCGTTCAAACATTTACAACCACTGAATTTAAGGTGACGTATATCATCCCTGTCTAATTGAACAGACTGTCTATGGTGTGCCCAGTGTTACGTAATAGTGAACAACTGCACTGCCTTCAGTCCTTTGATATTACATGGGATGTGTCTGTTGTGTTGAACTATTTGGAAATATTAGTGCCTATACAGGTTTTATCCTTGAAGATGATGACTTTGAAAACTGTAGCTCTTCTGGCTTTGGCACCAAGAGCTCAGACCTTGGTATCTATAAATATTGATAATATGTTTATTAAACAACAGGGCGTTGTGTTTACTTCTTCAGTTATGTTGAAAAAGTCTCGATTAGGACATCCTTTTACGTTGAAAGTGGAGCATTTTCATGATGAGGCGCTGCACACTCTACATACACTTCATGCCTATATTGATGCTACAGAATATGTAAGGAAGTTATGGTTTGTGCTTGTATAATATAAAACTTTCAAGCAAATGACTACGAGCACTGTTGCTAGATGGTTGAAGTCCATATTCGAATTTTCTGGTATTGACTCTGACCATTTTTAGGCACATTTACTCAGAGGTGCTCGACATCTGTAGCTTTTACGAAGGATGTTCATTAAAGACTATTTTAGACACTGCAGATTGGAAGTCAGATAAAAACATTTAGACAGTTTTATTATAGATGTACTTTGAATAGTTCTAGCAATATGTCTTTCAGTAATGCTGTTCTGTCTGGTTAGGTCCTACGATGATATGTTACTAGAATTATTATTAGAAATTTAGTTTGGCCAAGTTCAATGGAAGTTTTGGTTTTGCTGCCTTGCAAAATGCTATCTATACATGTGAAAGCTGAAGGCTTTATGAAAATAATGTGCCAGCATCCAAGCTTTATCACTGGATGAAATTCATTATTGGAGTAAAGCCAGAGGGTGAGCATGTATAAACCCTCCTCTTGTTTATTGTGCATAATTATAATATGCTTTTATGGATTATATTTTATCCTTTTTTGATATTGTAGATGATTTAATTATTTCCCACCCTTTTGGTATTTATGGCAACAAAACCATGTTAAATATATGTATGTTTTCTGTGTGTTATTTCCGTTGTTACTGCGCATGTGAATGGGCCTGTTTCGCTTGTCGGGCCCGACATGCCTTCAAAGAAATTAGTCATTTGCCGACGTGTAAATAACGCCGACATGCTTTAATGTTCAAAGCGACAACCCTTAATCCCTTGATCTATTCCACCAATCTTAAATCACAAGGCCATACACGAACGCCGTTTTGATTGATAACGTCTAACTTCCAACAGTGTTATTGACAAGTGACTGAACGGTGTAGTCCTGCCCACAACGATCTCATTATCCAATCAAATATGGCGATTTTTAGGGTGGAGTTTATACCTTACTAACAACTAAAAACGTGTTTGACAACAAATACAAACGTTGATGGGAGAAGTGAACAGGCATTTTAAAACATTTGAATATTATATTTAACGTTTCATTTTATCCCGGTAATTTCCTTATCCAACGCATAAATTGACAATCAAAATTATGGAAACGAATAATGTATATAGAGCCTCATTTTAAAACACAATTTAACGTCGTCAAATGTAATTTTGTTCTCATAAACACTGCAATTAAGCACGTGAGCAGTACACTCACTTTTTTCATGAGGCTTCCGTGACCTTGTGCATGGCAATTTTCGCGCGCTTTTGTAGAAAAACACTCTTTTTACATGGAGATACTGGCCCATATTTTATATCGATTTGGAACCGCATATTCAAGTATTTAAAAACGGCTTTTAATGTTAGCATGTAGTATAACTGATATTAAGTATTGATTTCTTTTGCATCCGAAAATAGTTAATGAAATACAAAACAGTTTTGAAAAAAATGAGCGGTCATGAGATAATTTGAAGGCAGAAAAAGTTATGCTTGAATGCTTTTTTAACGAATCTGAATATATTATGTATGATTGAAAATTAATTCCATAAACAATGCAGCCTAAGCGATAAAGGGCGGTAGTTAAAGTGATACTGCCAATTTGATCGCCGCCGGGATTTCAAACGTCGTAGCTGATTTCGAAAGGTGGGGTCGCGCGATGCGGCCAATTGTGGGGAGTTGGATTGAGCAGTGCAGTCAATTTCGGTGAGGTGGGGACGATAGTTGGTCGATTTCAGGGAGCTAGGATCAGCCGGTACGGCCGATTTTGAAGAGGTGGGGGTCAAATGGAGCGGCCGATTCAGGGTGTGGGGGGCTAAGGGGTCGGATTTGAACGATCTCGGGAGGGGGTCAAGCCAATTTTTGTCGCGGTTGGTGGTGTCCGGGATGCCGACATACCTTCAGGAAATCCTGCGGGAAACCCTGATAGTAGATTTTTTTGCTGTTTAAAGTGCAGATCCCCTCATACATCCAGAACGGAATGCTATCTATACATGCTCAGTCTGCGGCTTTACTCCAATAATGACCTTCATCCAGCGCTCAGAGTGTGTTTTATAAAATAGAAAAAAATCCAAAAATAAACCCTTTCTAATCTGGAAGGATTTCACTCGTGGTCATAGGTTACTGTTACGTGCAAAGGGGAAGTCTGTTACAAGGAGTATGATTCGTACTATATTGACAATTAAATTAGGGGTGTCACAATATTAGAAATCCATATCGCAATATATTGTGATATTTTTCAATTTATTATGATTTTTATTGCGATATATTGCGACCGTTGTATTTGTGTTGTTAATCAACTAGACTGATAAAATCACTATGGACAGCGCAATATTTTATGGGATGGTTTTTTAACTTTGTATTAACATCGATGTTGGTGAAAGGCGCAACAATAGCAACATATAAACAGCAGATAGAAAAGCAAAACAATTATGACCAACACTCTCAAACCGTCTGTCATTGCTGTTCACTGTATTTATTATAATACATTCAGAGTGATTTTTGTACATGTACAGGTATACTATTCATAATGTATATTTGTTTTGTGCATAAACTATGTATGTATTGCTCTCTTTATTTTACCTGGAAACAGTATCACTGTTAATGTATTTTTAAGCATAAACTTTTAAGAGAACACATGTATACCAAACATAAATAGAATATTATTGGTCACCAGTACAGTCTACATATAATGGTCTGGCTTTTCACCTTCACTCCTACAAAACTATCAACTTTACCAAATGATACTGGCTTTCAAGTGTTTATTACTGACTTAATGCACTTTTTAATTCAGTCAAAAGTTGTGTAATCAACGTAATAATAACAAGAAAAACGAGCTGTCAGAGGGCAGCGCGCTCAACTATTCGAAGTATTTCAGTTGGTACATATTTTGGATAGTGAAAGGGTATAAATTTGTTAAAATACAATATTTTTAAATGAAGCCTTGTATAGTTTATAAATTTTTGGAACAAAAACTTTAACCCAAAGATATGTAAAAAGTGGGCTAACTCAGTCAAAATACAAAACAGAGTTATGGATAATGTTGCCCCTGATACTAGAGTTGATGACAAAGGTTAGTTCCAAGTTTCAAGTGAATAACTCATGGAGTTTTGAAATAACACAACTTTTGAATATAAACTCTAACTAGAAAATCTATTCCAAGTTTCAAGTGAATAACTCATGTAGTTTTGAAATAACACAACTTTTGAATATAAACTCTAACCAGAAAATCTATGTGAAAAAGGGATAAAACTCTGTCAAAATACAAAACATAGTTATGGGTAATGTTGCCGCCGATACTAGAGTTGATGACGAAGGTTAGTTCCAAGTTTCAAGTGAATAACTCATGTAGTTTTGAAGTTACAAAACTTTTGAATATAAACTTTAAACAGAAAATCAAAGTGAAAAGGGGGCATAACTCTGTTAAAATACAAAATAGAGTTGTGATGTTGCCCCTGGTACTAAAGTTTCAAGTGAATAAATTATGTAGTTTTGAAGTTACACAACTTTTGAATATAAACTTTAAACAGAACATCTATGTGAAAAAGGGACATAACTCTATGAAAATACAAAATAGAGTTACGGGGAAAGTTCACCCTGATACTGGAGTTGATGACAAAGGTATATGAAGTTTAATGATTAGCTTTTGTAGTATTGAAGTTACAAAACTTTTGAATATTATCTTGAACCAGAAAATCTATGTGAAAAGTGGCATAACTCTGTCAAATACAAAACAGAGTTATGGGGAATGTTGCCCTTGATACTGGAGTTGATGACAAAGGTTAGTTCCAAGTTTCAAGTGAATAACTTACCGTATGTAGTTTTGAAGTTACAAAACTTTTGAATATAAATTTTAACCAGAAAATCTAAGTAAAAAAGAGGCATAAATCTGTCAAAATACAAAACGAGAGTTATGGGGATGTTGCCTCTGACACTGGAGTTGCTGACAAAGGTTATTTCCAAGTTTCAAGCGAATAACTTATGTAGTTTAGAAGTTACTCAACTTTTTAATGTAAACTTTAACCAGAAAATATATGTGAAAAAAGGAAAAAAGAGAATAACTCTGTCAAAATACAAAACAGAGTTATACGGAATGTTGCCCTTGATACTGGAGTTGATGACAAAGGTTAGTTCCAATTTTCAAGTGAATAACTTATGTAGTTTTGAAGTTACAAAACTTTTGAATATAAACTTTAACCAGAACATCTAAGTGAAAAAGGGGCATAACTCTGTCAAAATACAAAACAGAGTTATGGGGAATGTTGCCCCTGACGCTGGAGTTGATGACAAAGGTATATTCCAAGTTTCAAGTGAATAACTTGTGTAGTTTTGAAGTTTTGAAGACTTTTGAATAAAACTTTAACCATATTCAGAAGCAGACGCCGACGCCGGGGGTAGTAGGAAAGCTCACCTATTCTTCGAATAGTCTAGCTAAAAATAAGAACTGTAAAAGGTAAGGATGGGACCAAATACTGAAATCAATATTTGTTATAGGTATTCGAATATATTCGAATATTTGTTTTGTAAATACTACTATATACGTCACTCTGTCCGAATATATACCTATCCGAAATATGTATACTACGTGTTCGTAGTTGTTTTACCTTGTTTCAGTGGTAAATAAAATAAAATAAAAGTCTTGTTCTGGTAATGAGCGATATAACTTAGTGAGTGTTAGGCTAATATAAAGAAATGTAATATATTGTTAAATGTATTGTTAATTAATTTTTAATCGTTCCGTACACAAATTTCTTATTACATAGATTACACGCGACCTGGTTGTTGTCTAATGACCGCGTAAAGTACTTCCAAGCACATGATGACGGCATTGTTTATTAATCAAGACTCTTGTATAATATACGTTGTTGATAAAGGAGAATAATTTACAAGTGACATATATTAAGATTGACCAGATCATGCTAATTTTGTTAAAGAAATTGATTGGCTGATAATGGATTCATTTTGATTGGTTTACTTAGAGAGTAACTGTAATTTACTGTAAACAAGTTAACCGTATAGATGTCACTTAAGGACAATAAACAACAATATACACCTTGTGCAAACTTTGAAACCGTTATCACAACATGGCCCAGTTTTGTTATTTGTGATACAATGCGCCATATTCGAACCTCCTGCAAACCATTAATTCGCGGCCCTTGTAAAGACGTTAATTGGCATGTTTGGCATATGTTGTAAAAACGTTACACTGCCCCCGCCCACCTGCTAGGCAGGAAATACGACTGGAATTCATGTTAACTTTGCAATCAAACTGGAAAAAAAACATGATTTTTTAAAACAAATTTTGTTCTTTAAATAAATTTGAAAATCGAATAGTCATATTCGTTTTTTATATTCAAATATTATCAGATATTTGATTATTTGGTCCCATCCCTAGTAAAAAGATCAAATAAATAATGCAATATATCGGTATGGGCATTCTTATTGCCATATTTTATTGCAAAATCAAATATTGCAATAAACCAATATTGTGAGACCCCTAATTTAAATATTTAATTTAATTATTTTGTGGTACAATTGCTTCAGTGATTTTCATGTAAGAGACTTTAAAACGATGCATGCATACAGCTGACATACTTACATCTCTTGCTGTGTTCAGGTGTTCTTCCCTGATGACACAACCTCTTTGAATTTTCCTAGAAAATAAAATAATAGCAAGGCTTGACACCATTATATGTCACCCAAGCATATGCTTGTCAGAGGAAGGCAATGTCAGAAAAAGAGTACAATACATGCTCAGGACAAATATCTTGACCTCTTAGTGTGAGCATGACCTCTAACTTAAAGGCCTGGTTCTTGCTCCTGACATCTTATAATGATGATCATTCCTATTTGTAATTAATTAGGAAATTCCTCCATGTCAGAAAAAAAATGCTCCTTACCAGACAAATATTTGACTTTTGAACTTGAATTGTGACCTAACGTTTGAAAGACAAGCATGTGTGATGTACATGAAACACCATCTGGTAATTGGGAATACACATCTGAAGATATATTAAAATCTTGCCAGTCATTTATAATTTATTGAGCAGAAACAAAAATCCTTGACATATGTGACCTTAACCTTTGACGGACAAGCATGGGTGTTGTACGCGACACATTGTCTGGTCATTGGGAATCATAATCTGAAGTAATATTGAAAGAAGTGATGGAGCAGAAACAAAATCCTTGACATTTGACCTTGAATTGTGACCTTGACCTTTGACAGACATGCATGGAAGTTGTATGTGACACATTGTCTGGTCATGGGAGATAATGTTCTGAAGTTATATTGAAATCCTTCCAGCCATTTAAAGTTACTGAGTGGAAACAAATCCAGACAGACGGACAAAAACCCACACATAAATATGTACAAACAGATCGACTACTACTGTGGAATCACTTGAATTGATAGATACAAATTTCGCACACCTGTAATCGTGGAAAGTATGTCTGCAATTGTTTTCCGTAACCCCTAGGTCAAATTTTCATGAACTTTTCAAGATTGATCAGTACCAATCAAGTTGTGCATATAGTCAGCATGTCTTGGTCGGTAAAATTTGAGCAGAGTTATGACCCTTTACAGTTTTTTACATAACAGAACTTGTCTGTGCTTGTTCTCTGTAACCACTGGTTGGATTTTGACGAAACTTGACAGGATTGATAAGTACCATGTCTTGTTGTGCATATCTTTGGTATGTTGTGGTCGGCAGATTTTGGGTGGAGCTGTGGCCCTTTGAAGTTTTTCACCTGAGAGGCCTTGTCTGCCCTTGTTCTCCATAACCCCCGGCTGGATTTGGATGGAACTTCACAGGATTGATCAGTACTAAGTTTAGTTGTGCATGTCTTTGGCATGTCTTGGTCAGCAGATTTTTGGTGGAGTTATGGCCCTTTTGTAGTTTTTCTAATAACCAGGGCTTTTTTTTCAGAGGCTGGCCAGAGGCCCTATGCGGCAAACATTTTTGGTTGGTTAGATGTTATACTGACGTTGGTTATTTTGACGTCAGAATCCGATGTAGGTCCAATGTCCAGGTCAAACCGAAATCTAACCATTAGCTAACATAATTCCAACTATTCTTAACAACAATCCAACAATATTAAGCATGGTCATTTTTCATGTGCTCAGTGTAATTAAGGTAGTAGAACTCTAATGGGCAGTATTTCAAACCTTATTTTAAATATTAATTCCATTTTCTGTATTACATCACTGATCTTATAACAAATTTTAAGGGTGGCTTTCCATGCAAATTTTTTTTTTTTTTAAATGTTCAATACAACCTCTTCTTCCATTTTTGTGTCGCCTGACTAGGTGACATAATAGGGGTTACTTATCTCGGTGGCTGCAGCCGCGGCGGCCCCTTTTGCTTGTCCGGACCATATCTCTTAGACTATTAAAGCCATCAACATGAAACTTCATAGGGAGATAGATCTCATTGTGGGGGAGTGCAGTGCACATGAACAGTTACTCTGCACCTCATACTTTTGGAGTTATTGCCCTTTGGTTTTTTTCATACTTAATTTTTGTCCGAAGCATAACTCTAAGACTATGAAAGCTATCAACGTGAAACTTCATAGGTAGATAGATCTCATTGAGGAGAAGTGCAGTGCACAAGAACAGTTACTCTACACCCAATACTTCCAGAGTTATTGCCCTTTGTAAATTTTCATACTTATGTTTGTGTCGCATTTTTTGTTTTAATAAGTCTTTTCTTTGCAATTAGCAAGAGTGCAGTGCTTTTGAAGATTTCAATTAATCTCTCAAGAAACATTTCAGCATTAACCTTAAGTGCTTCTTCATTTGGATTGACGTAAGCTATCCGGCGTCAGGCGACACATCCGACTCGTGGAGTTCTAGTTTCATTAAAGTTCAATTACCCCTATTGATGACAAATAAATCATACCTCAATTATAGTTGCAAATATATCCAAAATGTTGGTGTCATTTATACAAGTAATTATTGAAGATTATAAAATAAGACAACATAAGGCTTTAAAGAATATAAAAATATTGATATTTATCAATTTTCTATGGTAGCTCAGTATAAACTTGAAGATGACAGAAGAGATAAAATAATTTGTTGTCTGAAAGATGTTGGTTTTCCTTGACTGGTATTGTTTTTCTCACTTAAATCTTTTTATTATTTTTCATTTATGACATATATTTGATTAACATAGAAAGTTAGAAAAAATTTACCATGTAGTTTTTGAAAAAGTGAAGAAAAACTATCATACCCCTTAAAAAATAGACAGCTATATTCACGCAACTCCACAACAATAAAGATCATATGTGACATAAATCATGCATTTTGATTTCAATGAACTGCTCTGATTGTGCAATAACGAACAGAGCAATTGGCCCTTGTTTGTGAATAAAAGCAAAAATTGGACTATGTTCAGGATAGATACTTCATTTTTCACAAGAGATGGCATCAAATACTATTTCAGTAACCAGTTAATTGGTTTGAGCTGCTTATTGGTAATCTAAATATCAGTAATAAAACCAATAAAATGCAATTAACAAATGAAACAGGCATCTGAATTGCACCTGTCAATTGAAAAGTCAACAACAGTAAGATATCTGTCTTATGTGGGTCATTTTGTCGCCAATGACATTCATATGTCTTATGTATTCTCTGTCATTTAGCGCTTTGGGCCATCATGGCCTCTCGTTCTTTATCCCACAAGTGTTTGGCACATTTTATGCTGTTATTATTATCTGTTAGAGAAGATACAGACTTCAATTTTCATCCCATCTTCACCAATATTGCACAGTTTGTCTATAATCATAACATTTAAGTTGAAGTCGAATATAAGCAAGATCGGGCCAAAAACGGATTTATAGCCCTTTCTTTGTGAAAAAATATACAAAAATGGACATTATTCAGAATCAATACTTCATTTTAATGCCGCCAAAGAGAACTTCAGGGGCATACAGTAATCACATCGTCCATCCGTCTGTCCGTCTGTCACGCTTCTTGTGTGGAGCATAACTCCATTAGTATTGGAGGTATTCAAATGAAACTTTGTATAATGATAGAGGACAATGAGAGGAAGTGCAGAGTACAAGGACCACAACTATTTCTTCAATATGTATGGAGTTATTGCCCTTTGTTTTATTACCTTATGTGAAGCAATACTTTTCTTGTGCTGAGCATAACTCCATTAGTATTAAAGGCATTCGAATGAAATTTCATATAATGATAGGAAGACAATAAGTGGAAGTGCAGAGCACAAGGTCCACAACTCTTTCATCAATATTTATGGAGTTATTGCCATTGTTTAATTTTCTTGTGCGGAGCATAACTCCATTAGTATTGAAGGGATTGAAATGAAACTTAATATAATTATAGAGGACAAGGAGAGGAAATAAAGAGCACTAGGGCCACAACTCTTTCTTCAATATTTATGGAGTTATTGCCTTTTGTTTAATTTCCTTATGTGAAGCAATAATTTTCTTGTGCGGAGCATAACTCCATTAGTATTGAAGGCATTCAAATGAAACTTCATATAATGATTGAGGACAATGAGAGAAAGTGCAGAGCACAAGGACCGTAACTCTTTCTTCCATATTTAATGAGTTATTGCCCTTTATTTAATTTTCTTGTGCGGAGCATAACTCCGTTAGTATTGAAGGGATTCAAATGAAACTTCATATAATGATAGAGGACAATGAGAGGAAGTGCAGAGCAAAAGGAGCACAACTCTTTCTTCAATATGTATGGAATTATTGCCCTTTATTTAATTTCCTTATGTGATGCATTAATTTTCTTGTGCAGAGCATAACTCCATTAGTATTAAAGGGATTCAAATGAAACTTCATATAATGATAGAGGACAATGAGAGGAAGTGCTGAGCACAAGGACCAAAACTCTTTCTTCAATATTTATGGAGTTTTGCACTTTGTTTAATTTTCTTGTGTTGTGCATAACTCCATTAGTATTGAAATGATTTAAAATAAAACCACATTTATTGATAAAGGATGTTGAGAGGAAGTGCAGAGTACAAGGACCATAAATCTTTTTGTAGGAAGTGTCATTTTTGCCAACATGTAACTGACATTGTGTTACCTTCCTCTGACAAGCATATGCTTCGGGGGAATACGTCACATCCTGCGACAAGCTTTGTTCATTCAATCTTTACAAATTGTGCACAGTGTTGTCTATGAACGTAAGATAACAGGTGAAGTCGTATATAAGCATGTTCGGGCTAGTTATTGCTCCTTGTGTGTGTGAAAAAAACATCAACAAGTAATCAATTATTGGCTTGCACACACAATTTTTTATTCATTGTTTATCAAATTTACACAGTTTGCGTATCACCATGAAACTTTATTGATAAAATTTGATTTCCAAAATTTGATTTCCAACAGTTGCAAACCTTGCATGCAGTTATTTGTACATGCAACATTGATGGCTTCAAAGCCTGCATTAGCATCATTTATCATCATTGGACAGAAAATTATAAAAAATTGACCTTATAGCACAGCCATCTAATTCTCCAAAACTTTCTGCGAAAAAGACATCAAAATCTACTGTTTCTGCATTTTCTAGAATTGTCACTGACTTAATGAAAAAAGGTCAGGTAAGAATATCGAGAAAAATGATTTAAGAACCAGTAGAAAAAACACTGCACATCCACTACCCAACTTGTATTGTAGTTAGCCCATTGCACTAACCGATATTTGAAATCAAATCGATCCTATTCCCCTTTGCGTATAGTTCAGATACCGTAATTTTCAAACCTGTCGCAACAGTATGGTCTTCATCTGTACCAGTTCTCATTGAGCGCTTTGGGCCATCATGGCCCTCTTATTTAAAATGTTCTTGTAGGAAATCACTGATTGGATTTCAAAATAACTTAAACAAATCTTTCTTGGTTTATGCTTCCAAATTCGTTTAAGTGAGTTTGTTTTCTGTCATTTTTGTCTGTTTTCAGTAAAAAAAAAATCTTTAAATATTGGAATATGGTATTACATTTATACAAGCTATGCTATGATTCATTAAACTGAGGTGAGCGACCCAGGGCCATCTTGGCCCTATTGTTTATATCAAGGCTATGCTCTTGAAATAAAACGTGATTACATGGAAAGTTGTGCCACAACATGGGCATATTCTGGAGATGAAAAACAGAAAAAAAGTTGTGACAACGATGGAAAAACATCCATTGTTTGTTTCAAAAGGAGTCATTTTTAGCACCGGCTGTTTTTGGCCACACTACGGTAGCCAGAGTTCACTTTACGATCCCCCCCCCCCCTTAACAATTATGAGTAATGTGCTTAACATTTATTGAATCTAAATAACAATAATTCACACAAGAATATATAAGTTCTGTAGAAGCTACTTACTCTTCAATAGCTGCACAAACTGTGCAAATCTCTCTGATGTGGCTGAAAGAAAATAAAGATAAAATTAACAAGAAATGTCTTTGAATAAGACAATCGGCGTAGAAATTAATATTGAGATGTCATTGTTTTGCCCTAGATATAATACAAGAGGACCAAGCTGTGACTTCACGGACCCCATATTTTTAATTCCCTACTAAGGAGACTTCTTCGACCCCAGATTTTTTGGTCCCTACTAAGGAGACTTCTCAGACACTATATTTTTCGGACACTATAAGAAAACGTATTTGATGCATGAATTTGTCATTCAAATTTAACAAATTATTATTGTCAGAAAATAAAAGCGGGAATGAATGAGCAGTAAGTTTGTGAATTTCCGATTTATTGCATATATTTATAATCTCGGGTTTAGGATTCTCCAGACGTTAATTGATGCGTGTGTATTAACACAGCTTTACCGGGCACTATTTAGAATGATTCTCCTGCTGGAGTTATACTCGCTAGAATTAATTCACGAGGACGACAGTCGGTTAAAGTGTACAATAATATAGGGATTTAGCTAAAGCGGAATGACAGGGCGGCCCGCCTTCCATTTTTTAGCCCCGCCCTCTTTCCCTTTTCCTCCGCCCTTTTAAAAATGTTCCCGCCCTCGTGTACTTTTTGTCATTTGTGTCAGCACAGACATGCCCTAACGCAATTTAATTGGTTACTTCCGCACCTTGGCAACACATCTTGGCCTAAATTATCATTGACATATCGTAGCGACATGTATCATTAATCAGCTCGTCATGGGCATGCAACATAAATTATCACTTACCGAATTAATGGTAATTTAGTGCAGATTGCGGTGCTTCTGTAAAATATTTTTTGCAGCTGTTGTTTGTTAATTTCTAATTATGTCATTTTACCGAATTTTATCCATGTTATTGTTGTTGGTGTTCTGGAATTTTCTACTGAATTTACTTTCTTAAAAAACGTTATCAATGCAAACTAAATTTCAGATACACAAACATAATTACCTTGCATGCAAAAACACATATATTAATCCAAATTGAATTTTAATATTCCATAAGTTTTATGCCATACACAATTTCCAGTTTAAGTCCAATACATGTATATTTCGTCACTCCCTTTTAAATATCTGTTTTATCCCATGGAACAAAACACCTGTCTGATTCTTTTGACACCCTTGACTTTTCACCTAAAACGCTGATTCATTAATGCTCTATGGATAGTGCTTGCATTGTTCAGGTACAGTAGTGTTGATTAATGCTTTTGTTCACTGCTACAAACTGCTAGAGAATGGCCCCAGCTTGGCAGTCACATCAGAGACTTGAAGTCAAACCAACACCTGTTGCAAATGGCTTGCAGATTCAGAAGCCTGGTTAATTTTTGACATGGCGCTTTCACTCTTCTCAGCTGTAGAAGGTGTAATTGTCAATGACTGTATATTTAACGGATTTTATTGTTTGTTCAAATTCGAAATATGATTGCAAGGTAATTAGGAATTGATGCAGTGATTTTCTTTAAAGAAATAATATGAATTTAATATGAAATAAATATGAAAATATATTTTTTTTTTAAACAAAAAAAACACACATTCCAGTGGCATTTAAGTATGTAAATAATATATATGCTAAAATCGTCATAATAATAATAATAATAACATTATTTTTATCTTTTGAAATGAAAAGTAAGGATTGCTAAATATTATTATGAATATTATTAGTATTAATCATATAAATTATGAATTAATAACAATAATAATAAAATTAATAATAATACAATTAATAATAAAATTAATTAATTATATATGTATAAAATTAATAAATTATTATTATAAACCTGCCCTTTTTCGCGAAAAGGCCCCCCTGCCATTTTTCAGGCCCCCCTGCCATTGTTTTAGTCTCGCTAAATCCCTCATAATATTTTTACACAATGATACAACAATAGGAAATATAAGCTCAGTCAAATTTGCTAATATTTGTTTTGCTTCATTATCAGAAAAATACCAGAAATTTACCACTTTATATTTTCTGCTTGCAAGCCTAACAGGCAACATTGTACGTTGTGACTGACTGTGGTTCCCGTAAATTGTAGCATTGTAATTGCTATTTATAGAGGGCGCCGATTATGTAGGCTAAACAATATAGTTATTTCATTATGTGAATGAATATAACATTCTGATCATGACATACAATGAGTAAAACGTTATTAGCTTTTATATTTCAATCATACCAGCAATAATAGATAATATCTAAATGTGTTATTGAGCAGAAACATATTTTCTATTTTTAGTAATGGTGACCTTGACCTTGACCCCACCCACCCCATATGCAATCCCAAGTGAGGTCTTGATATATGGTATCAATGTAAGAAGTTTCATTTAAGTATCTCAATTCGATCTTAGGTCATTCAGGGGGAAACCGTTTTTCTATTTTTAGTAACAGTGACCTTGACCTCACCCATCCCATATGCAATCCCAAGCGAGGTCTCAATAAAGGTATCTATGTATTAAGTTTCATTACAATATCTCAATGCGTTCTCAAGTTATTGAGCGGAAACCATTTTTCAATTTTAGTAACAGTGACCTTGACTTTGACCCCACCCAACCCATATGCAATCCCAAGCCAGGTCTCAATATAAGGTATCTATGTATTAAGTTTCATCAAAATATCTCAATGCATGCTCAAGTTATTGAGCAGAAACCGTTTTTCCATTTATAGTACCAGTGACCTTGGCCCCACCCACCCCATGTTGAACGTTGTTAGTACGCTTTTAAAAACGTTTTCCCGCATTTTCAAAATCATTTCAACAAAGAAAACTATAAATGTCAGAAAGCGTTCAAACTTTCCTCAAGAAATCATGCCATTTTGGCCAAGTAAAAAACCACTGGGATTTGTCACAGTTCCTGTTAGCTCACCGGAGCCTGAAGTGCTCGGTGAGCTATTGTTATAGCGGACCTCTCCTGCGTCATATGTCGTCAGTCGTCCGTGTGCCGTAACAATTTGTTTTGTAAGCGAGCTGGAGACTTCACTTTTTATCCATTTGTCACAGTTCCTGTTAGCTCACCGGAGCCTGAAGTGCTCGGTGAGCTATTGTTATAGCGGACCTCTCCTGCGTCGTATGTCGTCAGTCGTCCGTGTGCCGTAACAATTTGTTTTGTAAGCGAGCTGGAGACTTCACTTTTTATCCAATCTTAACCAAACTTGCATAGTTTGTGTATGACTATAAAATTTTGGACAGGATTGTTATTGGGCCAGATCACATCAGTAACACTCGAGTAATTGACACTTTTTCTTGCACAAAAGTGAACAAATTGCTTTATCCAACATATGGACTTTATTTTTCATCCAATCTTAATCAAACTTTTACAGTTTGTATATGACCATCAGGTCTCAGGAGACTCCAAAAATGGGTCAGATCGTGTTTCAAACACAGCAGTTATTGCCGTTTGTTTATGAAAAAATATATAAAAAATGGACATTATTCAGGATGGAGACTTCATTTTGCATCCAATCTTCACAAATCTTGCACAGTTTGTCTATGACCATGAGATTACAGTTGAAGTCAAATATAAGCAAGATCGGACCAGAAACACCAGAGTTATTGCACTTTGTGAAAAAAATATGCAACATGAAACATGGAAATTCCATGAAAACCAAATGTTTTGAATGAAATGCATAAAATTCAGCACAATAATGAAAGAAAGTTCTGGGTGCAAGGTGAAGTTCATACACCTACGGCTAGGAAATAGTGACCTTTATCTTGCAATCCAAAGCCAGGTCTTAATATCTACATATGAAGGTTCATTAAAAATCTAAATTCGTAAGGTTCATTAAAAATCTACATTTGTTCTCAAGTTACGGAGTGGAAACCGTTTTTTTCTTTTTAGTAATGGTGACCTTGACTTTGACCCCACCCACCCCATATGCAATTGCAAGTGAGGTCTAGATATAAGTTATCTACATATAAATGTTCATTAAAATATCTCAATTTGTTCTCTAGGTATTGAGCGGAAACTGTTTTTAGTAATGGTGACCTTGACCCACCCACCCCATATGCAATCCCAAGCAAGGTCTCAATAGGTATCTACATATGAAGTTTCATTAAAATATCTCAATGCGTTCTCAAGTTATTGAGCGGAAACCGTTTTTAACTCACCTGAGCACAACATGCTCATGGGTTGTGCTCGTGGTAAGCATCTAGGATCACCTTTCCTCCGTCATGCGTCATGCCTAGTCAACATTTTCCTTATGAACACTCTAGAGGCTACATTTATTGGCCAATTGTCATGAAACTTGGTCAGAACATTTGTCCCAATGATATCTCAGCCGAGTTCAAAACTGGGTCATGTGGGGTAAAAAACTAGGTCACTTGGTCAAATTGAAGAAAAAGCTTGTGAACACTGGAAGTCACATTATTTGCCCAATCAACATGAAACTTGCTCAGAACATTTGTTCTAATGATATCTTGGCCGAGTTCGAAAATTGTTGCGATCCTTTGAAAAACATGGCCGCCAGGGGGCGGGGCAGTTTTCCTTATATGGCTATAGAAAAGCTTGTGAACACTCTAGAAGTCAAAATTTTTGCCCAATCAACATAAAACTTGGGTGGGGGGGGGTTCCTTATATGGCTATAGAAAAAGCTTGTAAATACTCTAGAAGACACATTTTTTCTCCAATCTTCATGAAACTTGGTCAGAACATTTGTCCCAATGATATCTCTGTTGAGTTTGGGTCATGTGGGGTCAAAAACTAGGTCACATGGATGAGAAAGCTTGTTAACACTCTAGAAGTCACATTTTTTGCCCAATCTTCATGAAACTAGGTCAGAAAATTTGTCTTAATGATATCTCGGCTGAATTTGAATCTGGGTCATGTGGGGTGAAAAACTAGGTCACTAGGTCAGATTGAAGAAAAAGCTTGTTAACACTCTCGAAGTCACATTTTTTGCCCAATTTTCAGGAAATTTGGTCAGAACATTTCTCGTAATAATATCTGGGCCGAATTCGAATCTGGGTTATGTAGGGTCAAAAAATAGATCACTTGGTCAAATTGAAGAAAAAGCTTATTAACACTCTAGAAGTCACATTTTTTTGCCAAATCTTCATGAAACTTGGTTAGAACATTTGTCCTAATGATATCTTAACCGAGTTCTAATCTGGGTCATGTGGGGTCAAAAACTAGGTCACTAGGTCAAATTGAAGAAAAAACTTGTTAACACTCTAGAAGTCACATTTTTTGCCCAATCTTCATGAAACTTGGTCAGAACATTTGTCTTAATGTTATCTCGGCCAAGTTTGAATCTGGGTAATGTGGGGTCAAAAACTTGGTCACTAGGTCAAATTGAAGAAAAAGATTTTAGCACTCTAGAAGTTACATTATTTGCCCAATCATCATGATGAAACTTGGTCAGAACATTTGTCACAATCTCGGCCGAGTTCGAATCTGGGTCATGTGGGGTCAAAAACTAGGTCACTAGGTCAAATTGATGAAAAAGCTGGAATTTCAATATGTACTTCAAAATTTTGAATGTCTGTTGTCATTTAAGTTTTTCAAACCATGAAGATTAAGGCCGCATTTCCATCAGTCTGTATCAGTATATCCATATCCGTATAAAAATCTAACACATGGAAAATTGTTAGACTAATAAAACTCAGGTGAGCGACCCAGGGACATTTGGCCCTTTTGTTCATAGTTTTAGTAAGGTTGACCTTGACCTTGACATCCACCTACCTCATATGCAATCCCATGCGAGGTCTCGATATAAGGTATCTATTTATGAAGTATCATTAAAATATCTTGATGCGTTCTCAAGTTATTGAGCGGAAACCGTTTTTCCTATTTTTAGTAACAGTGACTTGTCCTTGACCCCACCCAAGGTCTCGATATAAGGTATCAATGTATGAAGTTTCATTGAAAAATCTCTATGCGTTCTCAAGTTATTGAGCGAAAATTGTTTTTCTATTGTTAGTAACAATGACCTTGACCCCACTCACCCCATATGCAATCCCAAGCGAGGTCTCGATATAAGGTATCTATGTATGAAGTTTCATTACAATATCTCAATCCGTTCTCTGCCACAGCCCAACGACAAACCCCAATCTAATAACCAAAATTTTTTTTCCTAAAATTTGGTTACAAAAATGGACATTATTCAGGAAAGATACTACCTTTTTCATCCAATCTTCATCATTCTTGCACAGTTTGTCTATGACCATAAGATTACAGGTCAGGTTGAATAAAAACAAACTTGGGCCAGAAACACTGGAGTTTTTGCCTTTTGTGAAAAAAATTACAAAAAATGGAAATTGTTCAGGATAGAGACTTCATATTTTATCCAATCTTCACCAATCTTCACCAATCTTGTACAGTTTGTCTATGACCATAACATTAAAGGTGTATAAAAGGTGTATTATAGTCGAATAAAAGCAAAATAGGGCCAGAAACACTGGATTAATAACCCTTTGTTTTTGAAAAAAATATACAAAAGTGGACATTATTCAGGATTGAGACTTTATTTTCATCCAATCTTCACCAATTGCAAACAGTTTGGCTGTGAACATTAAGTAAACAGGTGAAGTTGAATATAAGCTTGTTCGGGCCAGAAACACCACAGTTATTGCCCCTTGTTTGAGGAACAAAATATCAATAAGTTATCAATGATTGACTTACAGACACGATTTGTCATTTAATGTTGACCAAACTTACACAGTTTGCGACCATATGACCATAACAGTTGATTGATAAAATTTAATTTCCAACAGTTGCAAACCTTGCATGCAGTTAATTGTATATGCAACATTGATGGCTTCAGAGCCTGCATTAACATCATTTATCATAGTTGGACAGAAAATTATCAAAGAAAAAGCAAAACTTGACCTTATGGCACAGCCATCACAAATATCGCATTGCAACTAGTTCTCCAAAACTGTATGCGAAAAAGACATCAAAATGAACTGTTTTTGCACTTTCCAGAATTGTCACTGACATAATGAAAAAGGGTCAGGTAAGAATATCGAGAAAAATAATTTGAGAACCAGTAGCAAAAACACTGCACATCCACTACACAACTCATACTCTAGTTAGCCCATTACACTAACTAATCTTTTAAATCAAATCGATTCTATTCCCCTTTGCGTATTGTTCAGATAGCTTTATTTGCAAACCTGTCACAACAGTATGGTTCTCATCTGTAGCAGTTCTCAGGTGAGCCCTTTGGGCCATCATGGTCCTCTTGTTTTAGTTTAGTTTAATAGATCAGGCAACAGAAATGAGAAATACCTATATAAAAAGTCCAAATTTGTTTTTGTCTTTAAATGGCATTTACCATCGTGTTGAAGAAATAAAAACAAAATAATATCTCCTAGAATATTTTAAATCAGAAATATTAAAATAAGAACGCCGTAACTAGTGCCAAAAGCCTGTGGGATAAAGAAAAATTGACCAGGTTTGTCATACAAACACTTAGCGCTTACCGGGTAATTTAATGTGATGACATTTCTTAACACCTCTAAGTACAATTATGTTGAGTGTAATGTGTCCCCATAATGTGATTATCATGACCAAAAAAAATTTGGTGTCGGTAAACAATGGCTGCGAAATTAACAATTTTGATGTGTTTAGAAGGGTTTCTTTTTATTTTTTTAGTCCCCTACCGGTGTTTTAGTCCCCTACGGGAGTGGACTATAGGTTTGCCCTCCGTCCGTTTGTCTGTCCGTCCCCAAAACCTGGTTCCTGTAATAACTCAAAAAGTACTGAACTTATTTCAGTGATATTGGTATACATATAAACATCAATGTGGCAATGTGAGGGTTTTGCATGACCTTTTTTTTTCACCAGAGGTCAAAGGTGACATGACTGTTACTAAAAATAGAAATAAACTAAATACTGTATAAATTCGAAATGGACATAAGATATGACCATAAAACTTGGTACAGAGATTGAACTATAGGTTTGCCATCTGTCTGTGTGTCGTTCTGTCTGTTCGTCCATATGTCGGACTGTTCGTCAGTCCCCAAAACCTGGATCCTGTGATAACTCGGAAAGTACTGAAGACACTTTGATAAAACTTTGTATACGTAGCAACAGCTATATGAGAATTGTGCACAACCTTTTATTTTTCACCAGAGGTCAAAGGTCAGGTGACTGTTACTTAAAATAGAAATAAACTTAATACTGTAATATTTTGAAAAGTGCATAAGATATGATCATGAAATTTATGTCTGTGTGCGTCTGTCTGTCTGTTCGTCCGTATCTGTCTGTCTGTCCCGTCCCCAAAACCTGGAGCGGGCGTTAACTCATAAAGTACTGAAGATACTTTGATAAAACTTTGTATACATAAAAAAAGCAATGTGAGGATTGTACAAGACCCTTTATTTTTCACCAGAGGTTAAACGTCACATGATTGTTACTTAAAATAGAAATAAACTTAATACTGTAATAATTAGAAAAGAACACAACATATGATCATGAAACTTGGTACACAGAATGGACTATATGATTGCCCTCTGTCAGTTTAGTACTGCAATAACTCAAAAAGTAAATCGAATGTCTGGTCAATGTTACTAAAACAGAAAAAAACAACAACTTAATACTGCAGTGACAAATGGGATTTGAATATGAAACTACAGATAAAGGGCGATTTGACGGTATTGCACAATGTTTAATTAGTAGGGGTTTTCACGGGTAGGGGACTCCTGTATTGCTTGCAATACTATCAAAGCCTTGTTTTATTAAAATCTGCACCCAATTGAATAAACAGTATAACCAGAAAGTAATCACATACAGGCCGTAAAGCCTTGATAATTTGATGGTGAGAACTTTTATAAAATTTGGTAAATTATACCCACCGGTTAAAACTTAACCAGCTACTGCAGCTGGGTAAGACTTAGTTGTGGTTACCACAATGTAAATGCGACACAATGACCTTAATGGTGATGATTTCAGCAGTTTCTATGAAAAAATTCACGTGTTACAGACCTGGGGACTAAAGGGACCTGTTCACAGATTGGCAAATTGAGATTTTCAAATTGTTTGTCATATATCTCAAAAAGAAAAATACCTTGTAATATACAGAAGAGAAATAACTTTTATGAGCAAGAAATCTATTGGAAATGGTGTGTCGTTTAAGAACAATCTTTATTTGAAATATATAAAATATTCATTTGTAATAATGATGACTTTCATTTTTAATAACACAAACATAAAATTGCATTATACTATGGCATTTTATAATTATATTCTGTAGGAATATGATGTATCAAGGGTTTCTGTGTATAATTGGTATTGCAAATAATGTATTAATGCTACAGAAATGAAGTAAAAGTAACATGAATAACAGTTTGACGTATTCCGTTACTTATTTCACCACATTTTATTTATTGAAAGATATCTTTTTATAGGTTGATTAACATCTACTGGAGAAGATGATAGAAATGTGCAATTCTATTTAATTCTTAATAGAACGCAACCGCCATTCCATTTCAAATTAACATGCAAAGTAAGTTTATAAGCATAAATTCGCGATTTATTGCAATATTCGCTCTTATGATTCTCTGGACGCTAATTGATGCATGTATATTATAACAGCTATACACCGGCAGCTAAACGTGCGCTAATTTTAGAATGATCGTGAGTGTGTTGAACTCGCTAGAATCAATTGTTATTTATAGAGCGTGCCGCTAGGCTAAACTTAACAGTGCATTAATTCTGATAACGAATATAATATTCTGATGTTGACATACAATGAGAAAATACGCTCATAATTAAGTTCAGTTCTAGAGTGTATGTCGAAGATAGGAATACAACTTTATTTTAACCACTTATGTAAACAATCATGTACATTGTAATCCCCCAAAGTATGCAGCAGTTGTTGGTATACATTAAACCATTGTTGTAAGTTTGCATTCCCTAAAAATAGAAAATTTGCAAAATTCTATTGGCATTCAATTTTCCCGCTGCATAATTATAGCAAGAAATCTAGGTCAAAAGAGATCTTAGACAGCTACACCGAAAAAAAAAATACAAACAGCAATCACTGCCTAGGAACACTTAGTGCAATGCTGTAATAATTTAAATTTGCTTAAGGTCACTGAGGTGTAATGGATAATGGTGTCCACCTTATGATCATGGGGTCAATAGTTTGATCCATTGTCATGGGGATTTTTAAGCAAGTCTGTTAATCTTACACTAAGTAATGGTTGTATCCAGGAAAGGGAGTCATGGCTCATGTTCCAATAGAAAATTAACCACTTACTTTCTCACAACTTCAGAAAGCTCCATGATCAGATGTATGGCTCGATGTCTGAAAAAGAAAATTAATTGTTTTGTTTTAATATTAGTTAATTGAATGTGATTTATTAATATTAGTTGCTAATAAAGTTTTTGGTATAGGGGGGACTGTCCTGCATTGTCCGTAATGCGTCAACAATTGGGCAGGTGGACGCATTTGATACTTCAATTTTCATTCAATCTTTACCACTTGCACAGTTTGTGTATGACCATAAAATTTCAAATAGGTTCAATAATGGGCCAACTATGTCAACTTTTTGACACCCATCTGGCTTGTTTATAAAAGGTCCTAAATTACAATAACTATGTGCTGCAGAATAAATTAAAGGCACTAACAAGGTGATGCAAATTAAACTAAATATCAAATGTTTAATGTTGAGATAACAAACTTATTAGATTATGAGCTACAAATTTATACACATTTTCCTAAAATAAATTATTAAATTGAATTGGAACAGTTTGAATTTCAGTTTGGTATTTACATTTTCAATACTACAAAACTAGCCAAAGTTTATCGTTCTATGTAGAATATCATGCAGCTCGCCAAATGTTAACCTTGAATAGTCGGATGTAATCTTCAGAGCCAAAAAAATCTGCAGTAAATAAAGCTAGTGTTTGTAAACATTCATATAGTAATTGCATCGTCCGTTCGTCCGTCTGTCCCGCTTCTTTTTTCACTATTTATGGAGTTATTGCTATTTGGTTATTTTTGTGTGTGGAGCATAACTCCGTTGGTATTGAAGGGATTCAAATGAAACTTAATATATACTGATAGACAACGATGAGTGAAAGTGCAGGGTACAAGGACCACAACTCTTTCTTCAATATTTTACAGAGTTATTGCCCTTTGTTACATTTTCTTGTGCAGAGCATAACTTTATTAGTATTGAAGGGATTCAAATGAAACTTCATATAATGATAGAGGACAATGAGAGGAAGTGCAGAGCACAAGGGCCATAAATCTTTCTTCAATATTTAAGGAGCTGTCGCCCTTTGTTTTATTACCTTATGTGAAGCAATAAATTTCTTGTGCGGAGCATAACTTCATTAGTATTGAAGGCATTCAAATGAAACTTCATATAATGATTAGAGGACAATGAAAGGAAGTGCAGAGCCTAAGGACCATAAATCTTTCATCAATATTTATGGAGTTATTGCCATTTGTTTAATTTTCTTGTGCAGAGCATAATTCTATAAGTATTGAAGGAATTCAAATGAAACTGCATATAATGATAGAGGACAATGAGAGGAAGTGCAGAGCTTAAGGACCACAACTCTTTCTTCAATATTTACAGAGTTATTGTCCTTTGTTAATTTTCTTGTGCTGAGTTTTACTCCCTTAGAATTGATAGAGGACATTGAGAGGAAGTGCAGAGTACAAGGACCATGACTCTTTCTTCAATATTTTTGGAGTCATTGTTGATAGTATCATTTTTGAGTGCTGGAGTTTTGAATTGCATGCTTTGCATAAGAAAATGTGCTCTAAGTCAAGTCTGCGTATGTTTTGAGCCGCCTTGCACATACAATTTGTACATGAGGACTCCTAGCTCTGAATGCCATTTTGGCAGAATGTTTAGAAGGGCAAACATACATGGGAATTGATTGAAAATCTAAATGGTTGACTCCCAGTTTGCCCTGTTTCAAGCAAATGTCAGGTTATTTACACAGAAAGACATGAAGTGTTTAATGTGCATGTTTTTGCAGGAACATTGATGTTGAAAATCACTGAAATTATTGCAAACACTGGTGAAACTGAGAACCCATGCATGTTCAAAAAGTATATTGAAACTTTGCAAAATTCATTATCCTAAATTTCTGGGAAGATACAGTCAGAACAATAGTAACATGATGTATTGTTTGTTTTTAGGTGTTGCCAGTATTTTTTAACGCCCCCCCCCCCCCCCCAAAGGTAACTCAATGGATTTGTTGACATTTTACAAAGTGACTTATTACATGTCGAAACTACTACTAGTTTCATCAAAAGAATCTGGGGGTATAAGGAAATAATTAACAAAAAATATCTTTAAAAAGATATTTGGCGTATGTTGTATATGTTTGTAAAGAATGTAAATTGAATATCCAACATGAATATTTAAAACTGATGCATATGTTGATTTGGTTTATAAACGAACAGTCTCATTACTTCATAGATCGTTATTCTACACGCATTTAATATTAATTTTCATATTGTTAAAACAAATAAGTAAATTTTCATCATCAAATAGGGAACTGATATTTTCATGGGGCTAGCCCATAACAAGTAATTCAAAATGTTTATTTGAAATAAATAAAAAGAATATCATTTTTAATGTCAAAGCAAAGAACTGATGAACTGCCCAATGTTTTAAATCAGTGCTACTTGAATAACCCAAATAAGTCAGACTCATCTGCTCATCAACGTAAGTATGTTTATCTATACAAAGTAAAACTAAGCATTTTACAACAACAATGAAATATATATATTTGAAGCGTTTTTCATGATTTAAGTATGCAAAAAAAAAAATGCATTTATTCATAGCCTATATAAAAACAATGTCTATTTGTAGATTGAATAACCTCTACACGATAATTTGGTAGAAACATCCGTATTTCACAAGAAAAAAAACAATGATGCTGTGCATCATAAGGCGCAGGGAAACTATGAAAAGTCCACGTTTTTTAAGCTATCGTAATTATGTAATGTCCGTACAAATGTCTGATCTTACCGTCTCATATTTTTCATATATAGTATTTGTCAGGTCAATCAAAATTTAATAGAAGTTACATTGTTTCCAAGAAAATAATGACGAGAATGAATATGAGCGTTTATCATATCATGGATTAAGCATTTATACTATGTGTGCCATATAAAAACACACGTCAGGGAACATTCATCGCAATTAAATATGATGATTTGACTTCATTTTGTGATAACAAAAACGTCAAATTATATTTAATAGTGGCGAATTAAATTTATATTCCTTTGGGAAAATACGTCTCGAGCGTTTTTTGTGTATAACTATTCTAGTTTTAATGCATTCATAAAATGCACGTAAGGTAAAAAAACAACAAATTTAAATGAAATTAAATTACTTATGTCGGAAGCTTCCACCAATGTCTATTTATAGCAAGATGCAAAATCTATTGATATATTGAATAGCCTCTACAGGAAAAGATGAGAGAAAATGCAATTCTAAATAAGTCTTAATAAATAGATCTACAAACCATTATTCAAATAAACATGCATGGTAAGTTTATAAATATAAGTAATTCTTTTTTCATTATTAATCTTATTGTCTATCGTTCACTGGATGCTTGTTAGAACGAATCAGTGTTGCTGACGTGTATACTATTAACAAGCGCAGGTTAGTCAGCGAGTGTATTCTATGGAATGTTGACTATCGAATATGGATATTAACGGGGGATTTTCCCAAGGTCATGTTACACGGCCTGTTAACACTGGCATGTAAATTGAAATTGAAAATTGAGCCAATGCAACTTCTGTGTAGAGAGCTCAGAACTGGAAATTGGTCAAAAACGTAAACAAAGTAAAGAGGTATGTCTTGATTTTTCCACATTGGCTCATTTTTAGCTCACCTGAGCAAATGTGCTCATGGTGAGTTTTTGTGATCGCCCGTTGTCCGTCGTGTGTCGTCAACTTTTCATTCAAACAACATTTCCTCCTAAACCACTTGGCAGATTTTCACCAAACTTCACAGGAATGATCATTAGGTGACTCTCTTTCAAAGTTGTTCAAATCATTACGGTACGCTGTATATGTAGGTCACCAGATCTAAAAATTGATTTTAAAAGTGAAAACTGTAAAAAAATCTTCTCTGAAACCGCAGGGCCCAGAGGTTTCATATTTGGTATGTAACATCCTATAGTGGTCCTCTACAAAGATTTTCAAATTATGCCCCTGGGGTCAAAACGGGCCACACCCCGGGGGTCATATGGTTTATATAGAATATATAGCAAAATTACTTAAAAAAATCTCCTCTGAAACCACAAGGCCCAGATGTTTCATATTTGGTATGTAACATCCTATAGTGGTCATCTACAAAGATTGTTCAAATTATGCTTCTGGGATCAAAACTGGCCACGCCGCGATAGTCATATGGTTTATATAGAATATATAGCAAAATGACTTTAAAAATCTTCTGCTCTGAAACTGCAAGACCCAGAGGTTTCATATCTGGTATGTAACATCCTTTAGTGTTCCTTTACAAAATGTGTTCAAATTATGCCCCTGGGGTCAAAACGGGCCACGCCCCAGGGGACACATGGTTAATATAGAATATATAGCAAAATGACTTTAAAATCTTCTCCTCTGAAACCACAAGGCCCAGAGGTTTAATATTTGGTATGTAACATCCTATAGTGGTCCTCTACAAAGATTGTTCAAATTATGCCCCTGGGGTCAAAACCGGCAACGCCCTGGGGATCACATGGTTAATATAGAATTTATAGCAAAATGACTTTAAAAATCTTCTCCACTGAAACCGCAAGGCCCAGCGGTTTCATATTTGGTAGGTAACATCCATCAGTGGTCCTGTACAAATTTTGTTCAGTTATTGCCCTGGGGTCAAAACGGGCTACTCCCCAGGGGTCACATGGTTTATATAGACTATATAGCAAAATGAATTTAAAAATCTTCTCCTCTGAAACCACAAGGCCCAGAGGTTTCATATTTGGTATGTAACATCCTATAGTGGTCTTCTACAAAGAATCTCAAATTATGCCCCTGGGGTCAAAACTGGCCATGCCCCGGGGGTCACAAGGTTTATATAAACTTAAATAGCAAAATGTCTTTAAAAATCTTCTGCTCTGAAACCGCAAGGCCCAGAGGTTTTATATTTGGTATGTAACATCCTCAAGTGGTCCTCTACAAAGAATGTTCAAATTATGCCCCATGGGTCAAAACTGACCACATCCCAGGGATCTTATGGTTTATATAGACTCAAATAGCAAAATGACTTTAAAATTCTTTTTTGAAACCGCAAGGCCTGGAGGTTTCATATTTGGTATGTAACATCCCTATAGTGGTCCTCTTCAAATATTGTTCATATTATGCCCCTGGGGTCAAATCTGGTGGCACCCTGAGGGATCACATGCTTTATATAGACTTAAATAGCAAAGTTACTCTAAAAATCTTTACCTGAAACTGCAAGGCCCAGAGATTTGTTCAAGATTGTTCATATTATGCACCTGGGATAAAAATAAGCCACGCCTCGGGCATGCAAATTCCATTTGGGGTACAAGGTCTCTCATGAGCATCTCAGGGCCCTCTTGTTTCCATTTACCTCCGAAAAGAAATGGAGCCAATTTTTTACAAGCCATGGTGGGGATTTCTTTTAAACTAGCTGATGCAATGTTATGATTTATTCATTCGGGACTACTGGTGGGACATTTTCACAACATTTAATTGGATGTTGAGAAAGGTCAAAAGTTGGGTTAAACAGCTACGCCCAAAAATGCATTTTGCTTGTAACAGCTTAAATAAACTACTTAACACACATTTGAATTGTATATTTATGTAGTTTGAGTAATTTATTTGTGAATATTATACTATTTTTGTGGAATATGGCACACACATTCTACATGAGCTAACATCGTTATATCAGCAGTAACATAATTATGGTTCAAATACATCAAATAGTTGCTGAAAAGATGTTGCAAATGTATTTTGCAAGGATTTTAAAATGTTTTTTTAGCTCACTTCAGGGGTGAGCTATTGTGGTCAGTCTGTGTCCGGCGTCCGTTGTCAACATTTGTCTTCAAACAACTTCTTCCCTGAAACAACTAGGCAGATTTTAACCAAACTTGGCAGGATTGTTCCTGGGATGGTCCTTTACCAAATTCTTTCAATTTATTCAAATATATTGTAAGCTCTGGTTGCCATGGCAACCAAACGCATAAAAACTGGAAAACTTAAAAAATCTTGCCAGAAACCACTGGCTGGATTTGAAAATAGTTTTCACAGAAATGCTCCTTGGGTGACCCTCTACCAAATTCCTTCAAATCAATTTGATTTGTTCAAAAATGTGGCCTCCAGGGGGCGGGGCAGTTTGCCTTATATGGCTCTATTGAAAACTTTTAAAATCTTCTTGTCTGAAACCACTGGCTGGATTTTAAAATAATTGCGCAGAAATATTCCTTGGGTGACCCTCTACCAAATTCCTTGAAATTATTTTGATTAGTTAAAAAACATGGCTGACAGGGGGACGGAGAAGTTTTCCTTATATAACTAGATTGAAAACTTTAAAAATCTTCTAGTCTCAAACCACTGGCTGCATTTCAAAACAATTTCACAGAATTTGTCCTTGGGTGACCCTCTACCAAATTGCTTGAAATCATTTTTATTTGTTAAAAAACATGGCTGCCAGGGGCGGGGCAGTTTTCCTTATGTGGCTATACTGAAAACTTTTAAAATCGTATAGTTTGAAACCACTTGCTGGATTATAAAATAAATTTTTTTACAGAAATGTTCCATGGGTGACCCTCTACCAAATTCCTTGAATTCATTTTGATTTGTTTAAAAACATGGCTGCCAGGGGGCGGGGCAGTTTTCCTTATATGGCTATATTGAAAACTTTAAAAATCTTCTTGTCTGAAACCACTGGCTGGATTTCAAAATAATTTCAGGTAAATGTTCCTTGGGTGATCCTCTATCAATTTCCTTGAAATCATTTTGATTTGAGTAAAAAGATGGCTGCCAGGGGGCGGGGCAGTTTTCCTTATATGGCTATATTGAAAATTTTAAAAGTCTTCTTGTCTGAAACCACTGGCTGGATTTCAAAATAATTTCACATACATGTTCCTTGGGTGACTGTCGACCAAATTCCTGGAAATCATTTTGATTCGTTAAAAATAATGGCCACCAGAGGGCGGGACAGTTTTCCTTATAGGGCTATATTAAAATCTTTAACAATCTTTTTGTTAAAAGCCATTATGATGCATTACACTCAGATGGGCGACCTAGGGCCAGCTTGACCCTCTTGTTTTTTTTTAAAAACAAAATGATGTGTATGTTGAAATGCATGTGAAGGTTCATTCCAGTGCAATTGCCACCTATTTTATTTAAAGATGTATTTTCTTGGTTATTTTCTTTACATAAAACTCCACTTATAACGATATTGAGTGGACCATTGAATTTATATTGCTATATCCAAATATTATTACATCCGTAAATAGACATACAATCATTTTACATACATAATTATGTATAATGAAAGGTAATCATGCTGCATACTGCAATCAATTGTTGACAAATAAGAAATTCAAGATTATTATCAAAGATCACTACAATTATTTCATTTTCAGAATTTTCACGATGTGAGTACCTGTATATAACGCTATAATAATAATGTTTGACATTCCAGTATGGCATTACTACGGTCAGAATTTGTACAATTTTCAATAGACTGTAAAACAACCTGACACCGTGGTTAATGGCTGATTCGCAATATCTGCCACTGCTTCTTACACGCTTAAATAAAGAATAAACACAAAGGACAATATGATAACAAACACATTATTTTTGTGAAGCTTTACAAGTATAGATAGCAATCCGTTCTGGACGTATGAGGGGATCAGCACTTTAAACTACAAAAAATCTACTACACTTTGACCTACCCTTGCAATTACACAGTCACAACGGAAATGATACACAGGAAACATGCATAAAATGTTTTGGCATTGGGGGGTTCACACGTACGTTTTGGGGGGCTTGTCAATTTAAACTTTTTGCAATTTTTTTTTGTACACAATGTTGGACAACAAAGATATCTTGTTCTTATGTGACTAATTATTATCTAAAGGGGAGTTTTCCTGACACGGTTACAGAGCAGCCGTCGAAGAAAAGTAAGTCCAAACCTTTATGGAAATCTTGTGTGACTAACGTTTAAAGAGTGTTTAGTAAGGAAGTAATTCCAAGGACAAAAACAATACGTCTTCCGATAAGAAGAATATGTCTTAGGAAAGTAACAATAATATTTTTAACATTACGAAGTTGTCTTTGAGGAATTTGCTTGGCATTTCACCTTCGGGTGTTTTGGAGCACGTGGTTAGCCACGTGGTACCAGAGGCCGACAATGAAGTTGAGGTACCATTTGAGCCTTGAGAGTTAAAATTGATGCTAGAGATGTCTTTGACAATGAGGATTATTGTGATTTTAATCGTGGCTTTTCTAAAGCTTTGTTTGGTTCTGGTGACAGTCAAGATGACAAAATAAGTGATGATGACTGGGTTTTACCCAAATTGAAAGTACCTGTTTCAGACTCTCTTGCTAAGCTTATCAATGTGTCTTGCACAGATCAATGTGATACAGTTGTGCTCTTGAATAAGTATAAAATTCCAGAAAATTGTGACACGGCTACACCGCCTCTTGTGAACCAGGAGAATATTAGACAAGAAAGTACATGCTAACGACAGACTTATGGTCGATATTAAGTCCTTAGTTTCTGCTGTTTTGCGCCTACCATTCAGTTGGCAGAGTTATTGAAAGGCCATGTTTCTTCGGAGGCACAAACCGTGTTATCTGACTATGACTCTGCTTGAACAGATTCAGTATCATTTAGCTGTATGAAGAAGGTATCTTATTTGGCCATGTTTAAAGAAGAAGTGTGCCAGTCTGTGTCAGATTTCTATGCCCATTACAACTAAGTTGTTCCGAGATGATATTTTAAAGGAAATTAAAAATTGTGATTCTCAAGTTTTGCTGGGAAAACATTATTACACATACGTTGGAGGCAAGCGTGGAAATTACAATTACAGTTCTCGAGTCAGAGGAAGATATCCAAGACATCCTTTGGAATCGTTAAGTCAGGTTGTCAGATATCAACCTTACCACAACAAGGTACCTTTGGGGGTTACATACAGTATGGCAGGTCTAGGCCTCCTAGGGGAGCACAGACTGCAACCTTTACAGCACCGTATGATCAGGATTTAATAAAGTAAGTGTTGTTGGTAATTTAAGAAATCAATTACAAATTTGGAAACTAATTACGAATGATTCATGGATTTTAAATGCAGTTGCTGGATATAAAATTGATTTTGAAAATGAACCATATCAGAATGTCAATCCTAAAGAAATTGTATTAAAAGATGAACAATATGAGATAACGAATAGTGATGTTTGTGAACGGACACTAAATACCTGAAATTGTTGTGGAATGGCAGACTATACAAATTTGTATGTTTTCCTTTTGTTTTATCAATTGCACCATATTTATTTACAAAAATTCTCAAACCTGTTTTTGCATGGTTAGGAATGCAAAACATTCAATGTTATTATATTGATGACTACATTAATATGAATCAAATCAAACTGGAGGGTCTTTACTTACATTGGTTGATACCTTGGTTGCATTAGGTTTTGATATAAACTGGCATAAATTGTGTAACAACCTTGTCAGAGAATTACATTCTTTGGTTTCATTATTGATTCTGTTGAGTTTAAGGTTTACTTGGCTGATAAAAAGGTGGAAAAAATAAATAATTTCTATGGCTAATGTGTTGGTTTCTTTAGAGTGGATTGAGGTCAGACAATTGGCTTCTTTCATTGGACTTGTCATTAACGCATTTATTTTGCAATTTTTGAAGCCAAGCTGCATTACTGTACACATGAAAGAGATAAATTAGTAGGTCTCCAGAATTCTGTAGTCTTTAGTATGAAAATGCAGTTGTCTGAGGCAAGCTTTAGAAAGTTATATTGGTGGATAAGTAATGTTAACAGCAAAAATTGGAAATTCATTAGACAAAATGTAGTCGATGTTCATTGCCAAACCGATGCCTCATTAGAAGGGTTTGGTTGTGTTAAACTAGACACATAGGTGGACGCAAATGGAGTCAAGAAAGAATATTAATTATTTGGAGCTTTTGTATGTGTATTACTCAGTAACATTCACTGTATAGTAGTTTTTGCAGTAAGCACATTCAAGTAAAGTCAGATAATGTTAAAAGCTGTTTGCTTATATAAATTATTATGGAGAAATAACTTCTGTAGCTATGGATTCTCTTGCTGAATAAATTTGGGATTGGTGTTTAGAAAGAGATATTTTGTCTGCAATTCATGTTCCAGGAGGTCAAAACATAGCTGATTTTTACTCTGGAAATTTCTCAGACTCTTCTGAATGGCAACTGAAATGTTTAATTTTTGAGAGATTGTGTAGACAATGTTTTTACCCTGATATTGATTTTTTTGCCTCCAGGTTGGATAAACAATTGCCTAATTTTGTGTCCTGGTTTCCAGAACCGGACGCTTATGCAATTACCATAAAAGATCGTGTATTACGCGCACCCATGTATAATGCGCAGCCAATTTTTGAAGCAAAATTTGAGAGAAAAAAACTGGAAAACAATGTGCAGCTGTTGTTTGTTAGTTTGTTCATGATTTTTTACAAAATTTTGTCCACGTTTTTGTTGTTGTTGTTCTGGAATATTGTACTAAATTTAATTTCATAAAAAAATGTTATCTATGTACATTTGAGATATGCATACATAATTACCTTGTGCACGACATATTAAACCAAATTGAATGCAAATATTCATGTTAATATTCAACAAGGCTTGGATAGTTTTGCAAGCAATACAGGAGTCCCCTACCGGTGAAAACCCCTACTAACTAAAAATTGCGCAATACCGTCAAATCGCCCTTTATCTGTAGATGTACAAAGTCATATTCAAATCCCATTCGTCACTGCAGTATTAAGCTGTTGTTTTTTCTATTTTAGTAACATTGACCAGACATTCGAGTTACTTTTTGAGTTATTGCAGTACTAAACTGACAGAGGGCAATCATAAAGTCCATTCTGTGTACCAAGTTGCATAATCATATGTTAGGTTCTTTTCATCATCACCTTGCTCTTTGTATGTATACAAAGTTTCATCAATCTTCAGTACTTTTTGAGTTATGGCAGGATCCAGGTTTTGGGGACGGGACAGATTGACAGAGTGAGACCGACGGATGACCAGAGAGACAGACGCACACAGATGGAGGGCAAACCCATAGTCCAATCTGTGTACCAAGTTTCATGAAGTTTCATGATAATATCTTATGCACTTTTCAAAATATTACAGTACAGTAGATTCCACTTAATTGATTATCGGATAATCGAATATTTCGCTTAATTGAATAGAGATTTGCATTCATTCCCATTGTAAAAACTCCGTCTAATCTGATAGAAAATATGGTGTCTCCGGTTAATTGAATAGCCAATTATCAGTTGTAGGCGTAAAGTCCGCTTTATAATCTCATAATCTCCGAGGATACGTATCATATCGCCAGTTTCGACAGTCACGCTTCTATGACCGCCTTTGTTATCATTTCACACTACGCATGAATGCAGCGTCTGTTAAATGTCACGTGACTAATAGGTGTAATTTGCGGGTCAAGTACAGCGCATACACATCTAGAAAGCAATGTAGCCTGTTAGTGATTATTATTTTTCAAATGCACCGTATAATGGATAACAAACATCTATGAACGCTTTTCTGCATATTTATTAGCATTCTAAAGTATGAAACATTTTGTTACGTAACAGGTTTGACATTATATCATCAAAATGGATTAAATAAGATCATAACATATCTGATTAACATTGAAATAATTTAAATATGACTGATTCCGCATATATGAATACTCCGGTTATTTGAATATTCGGACGTGACAAATGGGCTATTCAATTAAGCGGAATCTACTGTATTAAGTTTATTTCTACTTTTAGTAACAGTCATGTGACCTTTGACCTCTGGTGAAAAATAAAAGGTCGTGCATAATTCTCACATTGCTGTTGCTACGTATACAAAGTTTCATCAAAGTGTCTTCAGTACTTTCCGAGTTATCACAGGATCCAGGTTTTGGGTGCGGATGGACAGACAGACATACGGACGAACAGACAGAACGACACACAGACAGATGGCAAACCTATAGTTCAATCTCTGTACCAAGTTTGATGGTCATATCTTATGTCCATTTCAAATTATTACAGTATTTAGTTTATTTCTTTTTTTAGTAACAGTCACGTGACCTTTGACCTCAAAAAAAAGGTCGTGCATAATCCTCACATTGCCACATTGCTGTTTATATGTATACCCAATTTCATCGAAATAAGATCAGTACTTTTTGAGTCATTACAGGGACCAGGTTTTGGGGACAGACGGACGGACAAACATAGGGACGAACAGACGGATGGCAAACCTATAGTTTAATCTTTGTACCAAGTTTTATGGTCATATCTTATGTACTTTTCGAATTATAACAGTATTTAGTTTATTTCACCTTTCACGTCACGTCACCTTTGACCTCTGGTGAAAAATAAAAGGTCCTGCATAATCCTCACATTGCTGTGTATATGTATACCAAGTTTCATCGAAATATCATCAGTACTTTTTGAGTTATCGCAGGATCCAGTTTGTTTAATTTTATTATACCCCCACAAACAAAGTTTAGGGGGGGGTATATAGGAGTGAGCTTGTCTGTCTGTCGCTCCTTCGGTCTGTTGGTTTTTGGTTTCCGGATGATAACTCAAGAAAGGCTTGACATATTTAAATAATTTTTGGTACACATGTGTAACATCATAGAATACAGGTCAAGTTCGATGTTGGTTACAAACCACTAAATTTTGACAGAGTTATGGCCCCTTTTGGACTTGAAATTCCCTAAAAACATGGTTTCCGGATGATAACTCAAGAAAGGCTTGACATAACTAAATAATGTTTGGTACACATGTGTAACATCATAGAATACAGGTCAAGTTCGATGTTGGTTACAAACCACTATATTTTGACAGAGTTATGGCCCCTTTTCGACTTGAAATTCCATAAAAACATTATTTCCAGTCGATAACTCAATAATGGCTTGTTGACATATTAAAATATTTCTTGGTATACATGTGTAGCATCATAAAATACGGGTCAAGATCGACTTTGGTTTCAAACCACTAAATTTTGACAGAGTTATGGCCCTTTATTTGACATATTCACCTAAAAACATGGTTTCCTGGCGATAACTCAACAATGGCTTGACATATTTATATAATTATTGGTACACATGTGTAGCATCATAAAATACAGGTCAGGTTTGACTTTGGTTACAAACCACTAAATTTTGACACAGTTATGGCCCCCTGTTTTAAATTAAATTTCCGTAAAACATGGACAATAACTCATGAAAGGCTTCACATATTTAAATTATTTTTGGTACATAGGTGTAACATCATAAAATACAGATCAAGTTCAAGTTTGGTTTCAAACCACTAAATGTTGACAGAGTTATGGTTCCTATTGAAATAGACGAGTTTCACATTCCCATTTTTAGCGATTATCATGACACAATAATTTATCAGCGAATCGAAAACGGGGCTCGCGATGTATTGATAGTGGTTAATACTGATTGTATAGCGGGCATTTACAGTTTATTACTTTTAAAATGTTATACATGTTCACTTAGTTTTCTTCTTAATAAACAGAAATGGCATGGTACATAATATAATAATGATATATGATATGAGAGTGTCAATTTAATTAGTATTCGTCGCTAAAAATGAAAAAAAAAGGCAATTTAGACTTAGGTAATTTCTCTGAGACTGACTTACTTCGTATTGTCCAAATGGTCTGATCAATTATAAGATCATAATCTTGTATAAACACATGACCATTATTATGTAATCAGAATGTGTATATATAGGTCCTTGTTTTAAAATAACATGTGACACAATTACATAATCAATGTGCATACCAATTAGTGAAGTAATACACAGGCTATTGTCTCGGCAGCTGTGCCACTGACTTCATGAATCTACTTGATATCATGTGAAATAACTATCATTTAAAATAAAAAATAATTTCATTTAACACAAAATGTTAATTTTATTGGCAATTATCCTGATCATTAGCTTGATATGATAGTTTATAAATGGAATGTACATATGTTTGTACACAAATTTTGAAGACATATAACGATAATTAAGATACATGTGTTTGTACACAAATTTTGAAGACATATAACGATAATTAACACTGCTTTTTAACGTTTTGATATTAAAATAATGATGTTTTATTTCTCAGTCATATTTTTATGATAATTAATAATAATTCTAATAATAATGTTATATGTAACTGTCAAGCGATTATATAATTACCCCAGCCGACACTGAATCCGGAATAAACGAAATGCTTCTGTTAATTAAATATTAATTAATTAATTAATAATTTATTATGTAAACTGGAATAAATTGAGCAATTATAAGTCTATTTCAATCATTAAAATTCAGATCTGAATATGAAATAACATAATCATGAATTGATGTCAAACATAATTTCGTTCGCAGATTTGGCTATGTTGTGATTGTTACATTATTTGCATTATAATTTAAGTATTTGAAACATATCCACGTATACATAATTTAGTGAATAATGTATTATTTAAGTTAAATGAAAAAACAAACAATATTTTATAAGTTTATTCGACATTTTCTCCATTGAACATTATTTTCCTTTATGGACAATTACAGCCAATACATCATCAGCCTCGTTCTCGATTCACTTTGTCAAGGGAGACAACTCCTATAATACTCGAAAACGGGAATGTGACAAGGGTCTATTAAATTTTTCCAAATACACTGTTGACCATTCACAAATTAAAGCATTCTCTCTCTGTCCATTTCTTTCGAATGGATGGCATTATTTTGTGACAAGGCCATATTGTGCGGGAATATCCCTCACTCATGTGACAATTCTAGTTCCTAGTTTTAGTAACAGTCACTAGACCTTTAACCTGTGGTAAAAAATAAAAGGTTGTGCATAATACTCACATTGCCGTTTATATGTAGACAAAGTTTCATCCAAGTATCTTCAGTACTTTTTGAATTATTGCAGGAACAAAATTTTGCGGACGGACGGCATGACAGACGGACGGAAGGACGGAGGGCAAACCTATAGTCCCCTCCGGTGAAACACCGGTATGGGGCTAATAAGTTTGATGCCGTAACACAATCTCCATTTTAATTCCAGTACATGTATATTTCATCATTCCCATTTAAATCTCCAATTTATCCAATGCAACAAAATAACTGTCAGAAATTTTTCACACCCATGACATTTCATCTAAAACGCTAATTCATTAATGCTCTATCGACACTGTTTGCATTGTACAGGTACAGCAGATTTGATTGATGCTTTTTCACTGACCACCTACTAATCATGTTACATGCTTAAAGTGCTGCAAACAGCTAAACAGTGGCCCCACCTGGCAGTCACATCAAAGAGTTTTTGAAACTGACACCATTGCTATGAATGTTGCTAACGGCTTGCAGATTTAGAGGCCTGGCTAATTGACGACATCGCGCTTTCTCTCTTCTCAGTTGTAACAGGTGTTACTATAAATGGCTGTGTTTTTAACGGTTTTTATTGTTTGTTAACATTGGAAATATGATTGCGAGGTAATCAGAATGTTTTGTTAATAAAAAAATGAATTAAATATAAAATAAATATTTAAAAAAAATAACAACAAAAATAAAATTGCCAGAAAATGACTATTACCGTGTATAACGCTCACCAAATTTGTATAGCCGAATTTTTGGTAAAAATGTGCGCGTAATACATGGTGTTTTACGGTAATGCTTCTAATTTCCCTTGGAGTGAATGGAATCCATTTATATTTGCTCCATTTAATATGATTGGACAGATCAAGGTAAACAAGCTGTTGATAGACAAGGTGGAAAAGGTGTTATTTATTTTTCCTCAATGGACTTAGCAATCTTGGTTTCCTTTGATTTTTGAAATTATTTCATCCATTCCAATAAGGTTACTCAGGCACAAGGACCTATTGGCTGTATCACACACCATCAACTTCTAGGGAATTTCTTGGCCAGTTGCTTAGTTCATCTGTGAATCTTGGGCAGTCGGAACCTAGAAGCAGTACCAATTCGCATGGTAGAACTGGTATACTTGGAACGGTATCCCTTTTACACATCTGAAGCAGAGATACTTTGTTATCTATATTATCTTTTTAAATTAAGAAAATCATATTCAGTGATTAACACACATAAGCTATCCTGCTTCAAACTCTTCCCTTTTTCTAGTTCTTGTTGGTGTAAGGATTGTGTTTTAGTGTCTAGGTTTATGAGAAGTGTTTTTCTCTGTCAACCTCCAAACCGCGATATATTATTACATGGGATGTGTCTGTTGTGTTGAACTGATTGAAAACATTAGTGCCTATATGGGAGCACAGACCTTGGTATCTATGAGTACAGATAATATGATTATTAAACTACTGGAAGTTGTGTTTACTTTTTCAATTATGTTGAAAACGTCTCGTTTAGGACATTCTTTTGCATTGAAAGTGGAGCACTTTCATATTGAGATGTTGTGTGCTATGCATACACTTCTTGCTTATATTGATGCTACAAAATCTGTTAGAAAGTCACAGTTTGTGTTTATATCGTGTAAAACATTCAAGCAAGTGACTACAAGCACTATTGCTAGATGGTTGAAGGGTATATTAGATTTTTCGGGAATTGACTCTGACCATTTTAAGGAACAGTCATTCAGAGGTAACAAAAGATGTTAATTAAAGAATATTTTAGACACTGCAGACTGGAAGTCCAATAAAACATTCAGAAAGTTTTATTTAAAATAGGCTTTCAATAGGTCTAGCAATGTGTCTTTCAGTAATACTGTTTTGTCTGGTTAGGTCCTGTGATTATATGTTAATATGTTATATTTTGGCTTAGTTCAATGGAAGATTTTGGTTTTGTTGCCTTTCAAAATGCTATCAATACATGTGAAAGCTGAAGGCTTTACGAAAATAATGTGCCGTCATCCAAGCTTTAGCCCTGGATGAAGGTCATTATTGGAGTAAAGCCGGAGGCTGAGCATGTATAGACCCTCCTCTTGCTTATTGTGCCTAATTATATTATGTTTTTATGGATCATATTTTATCTTCTTTTTTTTATTGTATATGATTTTATTGTTTCCCACCCTTTCGGTGTTTATGGCAACAAAACCATGTTAAATATATGCATGTTTCCGGTGTTTTATTTCCATTGCGACTGCGCATGTGCATGGGTAGGTCAGAGTGTAGTAGATTTTTTCATTGTTTAAAGTACTGATCTGCTAATACATACAGAACGGAGTGCTATCTATACATGCTTGGCCTCCAGCTTTACTCCAATAATGACCTTCATCCAGCGCTAAAGCTTGGCTGAGGGCACATTTTATTCTATATATAACAAACTTTATTCACAAATTTTCTCTTAACATTTTTTAACAAATAAGTCATAGGATCAGACTCCCAAGGCCAGTTTTAATTGATTATGAAACTCATGATTCAAGTTGACCCAATAACTGTTTATCTGAATCAATGTTTTTCACACCTGTTACCCACTCCAAATATTGTAACAAAAGGGGAATTTTTGCACCTGGGTTGTGAAATCAACATCGTTATATCCAAAACTTGGTTATACATTTGATTATTGTTAATTTGAACTCTGTTAATTCAAAGTCAGTGTTATTTCAAAGTATTTTTGTGCCCCCTGCATCGTCCTGTCCGTCCTTCCGTCCGTGACAAGGTTAAGTAGATTTTACCGTTTCGTCTAGCACCAACACCTCTTACTACAACACTGATACTTACACAGTTGTTGCTTATGACCATTCCCTATCCACCGATATCACCCAACTTTTTTACTTTGACCTTGACCGAATTTGGACTAAGAAATGGGCTACCCAGCATCATCCTTGGGCATGTGTGTTCATCAAACACAGAATCTTGTTTCTTGTCCCAAATTTATTCATTTTTACCTCACCTGAGCTATTGGTATAGGGGACCTCTCCTCTCCAGCGTTATCCGTCATTCATCGTCCGTCGTCCGTATGCGTCAACAATTTGGATCGTTATCGCGATAAAGACTTCATTTTTTATTCAATCTTAACCTAACTTGCACAGTTTGTGTATGACCATAAAATCTCAGATGGGATTGTTATCGGGTCAGATCGCACCAGTAACACCAGAGTTATTGCCCCTTTTTCATGCAAAAAAAGTGCAAAAATGCCCTCTTCCAACGTATAGACTTTATTTTCCATCCAATCTTAACCAAACTGTGACCATCAGATCTCAACAGACGCCAAAAATGGGCCAGATCATGTTTCAAATACCACAGTTATTGCCCTTTGTTTAGTAAAAAAATATACAAAAATGGACATTATTCAGGATAGAGACTTCATTTTTCATCCAATATTCACCAATCTTGCACAATTTTGGTCTATTTCCATGAGATTACAGTTGAAGCCCAATATAAGCAAGATCGTACCAGAAACACCTGAGTGATTGACCTTTGTGAAAAAAATATGCAAAAATGGACATTATTCAGGATAGAGACTTCATTTTTCATCCAATCTTTATCATTGTGTACAGTTTGTCTATGAACGTAAGGCTACAGGTGAAGTCGAATATAAGCATGATTGGGCCAGAAACAGTTATTGCCCCTTGTGTTTGGAAAAAAACATCAACAAGTTATCCATGATTGGCTTGCACAACAAACTTACACTGTTTGCGCATGACCATAAAAATTGATTGATAAAATTTGTTTTCTAATAGTTGCAAGACTTGCATGCAGTTATTTGTACATGCAACATTGATGTCTTCAAAGCCTGCATTAACATCATTTATGATCATTCGACAGAAAATTTTCAAACAAAAAGCAAAACTGTTTGCGAAAAAGACATCAAAATCTACTGTTTCTGCATTTTCTGTAATTGTCAATGACGTAATGAAAAAGGGTCACGTAAGAATATAGAGAAAAATGATTTGGGAATCATTAGCAAAAAAAACGCACATCCACTACCCAACTCATACTTGAGTTAGCCCATTGCACTAACCCATGTTTTAAATCAAATCAAAATTGATCCTATCCCCCTCTGCGTATTGTTCAGATACCTTAATTGTCAAACCTGTCACAACAGTATGGTCTTCACCTGTACCAGTTCTCAGGTGAGCGCTTTGGGCCATCATGGCCCTCTTGTTTATTTAACTAAAATAAACTTGTTCAACTCAAACTTTTTAAATTCAAATCATCATTATTTTGAAGTCTACAATTCGGTGGCAAATAAATATTTCACACTTGCCTATTGATAATTTGAAGTTGAGGTCTTGATTGGGACTCGATGATTTCACACCTTTGATGAAAAGATTCGCGGACCAAGCGTATTAAATAATGGCCGTTGTTTGCTAATGGACGCAATTAACGCTCATTAGGGCAAGTGGCCTGGGATCTGTATAAAATTGTGCAAGGTATTCTGGATAATTAAAACTACTTTCTCATTGGTGTCTTGCCAATGTAAGACTTTCAAATCGGTTAGTTGTCCACGAGCGATAAAACTGTATACCCATGAAAAAAGGTTAACCAAATAACTTAGGCTTGCATTTATATCTTTATACCAAGTCAGGATAAGAATTTTGATTTTATAAGTATTTTGTTTACTATTTTCTGAATTGTATTTTTCTCCCTTACGGTCGCGTATATGGATAAAAAGAAAAATGTGACGCGACCATCACGGGTGGTTATGAATGTTGAAAATGTTTAATCCGAACTATCGTTATTTTGAAGTTTTGAAATTGGCCCTAAAAAACCCCACTTACATAGCATATAATGTTGCCGAGTCCAAGGTCCCGGCCGGATCCCTATATATTTCAATTGATATAACATCGGTTGTAACACCATTATTTCGAAGTCGTCGGGACAACAATTTATTAATGTTTTATAACAAAGTAGAATATAAACATGTAATAATGCTTTTCCAAAAAAACAAACCCTTTTTATGCCCCCACCATCAATGATGGGAGGGGGGCATATAGAGTTTACCCTGTCCTTGGGTACATACGTATATACATATGTACATGTTTACGTATGTTCGGATTCTTGTTCGGACAATAACTTTGTCCAGCATTGGAGGATTTTCAAATAACTTGGCAGACTTTTTTAGCATAATGAGACAGTGGGTCGCACGCAGGAACCAGGTGTCTAGGTCCAATGTCTAGTGGGATAAGTGTTAAGCATGGTAAGACGGTGTGTCGCTCGCAAGAACCAGATCCCTAGGTCCAAGGTCAAGGTCATACTGTAAGGTCAAAGGTCAAATATAAGAATTTAAGCCATAGACCCTGTCCGGAGCATAGTTTTGTCTAGCATTGGAAGGAATTTCAAATAACTTGGCACAAGTGTTAAGCATGGTGAGATGGTGTGTCACACATAAGAACCCAGGTCCCTAGGTCCAAGGTCAAGGTCACACTTAAAGGTAAAAGTTCAAATATAAGAATTTAAGCCATAGATGCTGTCTGAAGCATAATTTTGTCCAGCAGGGAAGGATTTTAAACTAACTTGGCTGAAGTGCTAAGTATGTTGAGTCATAGTGTTGCTTGCAAGAACCAGGTCTCTTTGTATAATGTCAAGGTCACACTAAAAGGTCAAAAGTCAAATATAAGAATTTAAGCCATAGACCATGTCCGGAGCATAATGTTGTCCAGCGGCGAAGGATTTTCAAACAATTTGGCATAAGTGATAAGCATTGTGTGGCGGTGTCGAGTACAAGAACCAGAAGCCCTGGTCCAAGGTCAAGGTCACACTTTAAGGTCAAGTATATGTATATATGCATTCTTTCAAATAACTTGGCAGAAGTGAAAACTATTATAGGACGATGTGTCGCCCACAAAAGCTAGGTCAAAGGTCAACGTCACGCTTATAGATCAAAGGTCAAGTGTAAGAATTAAGTCCATGGAATCTGTCTGGGGCAAAATTCTGTCAGGCATGAAATTTTTTCAAAAAACTTGGCAGAAGTGGTAAGCATTATGAGACGGCATATAGCGTTCAAGAACCAGGTTTGTAGCTGAAAGGTTAAGGTCATTAATCAAGGTCAAAGGTCAAATAATTTTCCAGAGCATAATATTGTCTTTCATGCAGGGATTTACAGATAAACTGGCAGAAATGATCACTATCACCAGATGAGGTGCTGCATGCAAGAACCTGAATTGTGAAGTTAGTGAATTACTTCCCATGAGCATAATTCAAAAATGATAAAAGGCATTTTGTTGATATTGCACAGAATGATTTCAGATAGCAAGAGTAAATAAAGCATACAAGAACCATAACTCACAATTGCCTATAAGTTTTAATTACTACCCTTTATTGATTTTTTGTCAGGACTAAAACTATTTTGTGATACCACAAATTACTTCACAGAATAAGAGAATACATTAGCAGAAAGTACAATATAATCCTTTCGCCAAATAATTGGTATGCATACAGACAAAGTAACGCCATGTAGAAAGGGCTGCATAGGTGGGGGCATCCGTGTCTGTGGCCACATTTCTAGTTAATGATTGAAGTAGTAAATTTTATTGCACCGATTTTATACAAAATACAGAAATAATTTAGCAGTGCCCAAACATAGCAATATCTTTCAATGATAGCGCATGTGTATATGTATTTGGAGGTTTATCAGGTCCTTCCGCGGTGTAGCTGCATTATGTGTGGACCTGGGATATGTCCCAGAATCCCTGCCAAATTTTACTAGAGACACGCTGAAAGTTGGTACGAATTTTGATGTATAGCTGCAATTTGCAGCTATTTATTTTTTACTGATTTGTATTTGACTTCTGGTGTGGTATTGTGCTGTGGGGGGACCGGAGTACCAGGAGGAAACCCCACCTGTCGGTATGTTGACCGCAAACCAAACTCACATGCACTGAGTGGGGAGCGAACCCGGGCAGCCGAGGTGAGAAGTGAGTGTACTAGCCAGACAGCCCTGATGATACCGCGTTCCGGGGCCTGTTATTTAAGTGACATATGTCATGGTAAACCCCAATATGCAAGATATGCTACTCTTTGGTCCTGTTTACACCTTTTCAATGGGTAAAATGGCGGTTTGGTAAACAGTGGATCGCTTGAGAAGAAAATTAAATTTCTAACAGTAAAATTAGTCTAAAAATATGGCGCATTTCGAGTTTGTATTGTTCACATCACATGCAATATAATTGTCTAAGGAACTGTCAAACTTTTAAGGAAAAAACCCCCCACTTTAGATCATGTTATTTATAAAGTAAATGCTACTTTGAAAAAATACAATATACTTATAATATAATTATAGTTAATATATACACAGATTTAGTAAAAATTTGAGTATACTATCTGTACAGAGAAATAGTAGGGTCGTTTTAATAACTTAATGTTGTTTTTAAAAAAAAAAGTCTGTCAACATAATGCAATGTAAAATATTGTGTCAAGAGTTTTATATTCATGTACATATAAACGTTAACCCATAAGTTTTATAAACGCCAGCAATTTAAATTCGAAATACATGGTAGAGCCTAACGAGAAGATCATGGTGGTAACGCCGTGTTTTGTCATGCCTGCTGAGTTTCTTTGATGATGAACATTCCATCACTGCGGACGGTCACATTCATCCTTGTGGACTGCGGATATTGGCGTTCCGCGGCAATTTTTTGGGTCAACCGGAGTTTGCAGCGACACTGCAGAAAAGCTAAAACCCTTGCTAGCCGTACTGTACTTTGACGATTGTGTCCTGTCAAGTTGTTCTTTAATCTAAGGCTTTTGTCATTCTTTTGCATCAAGTTAACTGTCTTAAGAAGAAAACTGTCATCTGTTGTAGACATTTGCAACTGCGCTGTATGCTCTTCAGCCCAAACCAGTTTGACAGGGATTTTGGGGGCTAACAACCCGATTGTGTTGGTGGATTCATTGGAAACATTCTTGGGCATGTTTGTGATGAAAAAAATCATATTGTCAGGTAGGGAAACCAAAAATTACTCTGTAAATAGCTTAGGTGATGTATTGCTCATTTCAATGGGTTCTTTGGAAAGTGCTCTTGATATGCAAATTGCATGAATTCAGTGTGTTTCTGCGCTGTGTTTTAAAATCAAGGCTGCTGTTGTTGCAAAGTGTAAGTTTAGCAATGTCTTCATGATCATACTGAAGCTTCTTTACACTGGTAAATTCTGACCAAAAGGTGCATTGTCACATGGATTATGTAACCTTAAAAATGAAAAGAAGTAATCAAATGTATTCACATTTTATAATGGGAGCTATGTGTTGGTTGTACTTCCGAGACCATGAATCAGTTTTATAAAACAAAATGATGCCTCTTAAAACAAATTAGACATGTATGTTTTTATTTACCTGACAAACAATGATTTTATATAGTTTTCATCCTTTTTATCGTCCTAAGACGCTATAACCCATCAAGTAATTTTAAAATTGCGCTGTTTATGTTTAGGATAATCATGTGACAGTTAAGATTGGTCGATTTGCGCATGCGCACACTTGAATCAGGTGCTTGTATTGTGGAAAGCCACGGTATTTTTAAATCAGGAATACCAAGTTCAAGGAAAGTGGGAGTTTATTCAGTTTCTAATTTTCAAATAAATATACAGTTTATGACAGTATTGGATCGTGTTCTTTACAAAAATTTATTGTTTTACGCATGTTTTTACTGTTTAGGCACAAAAACAAGAGCTGTCAGAGGTCAGTGCGTTTGACTATTAGAAGTATTTCAGTTGGTACATATTTTGGATAGTAGAAGGGACATACATTTGTTAAAATACATAGCTTTTAAGTGAAGCCTTAAATAGTTTATAAATGTTTGGAACAAAAACTTTAACAAAGTCTATGTAAAAAGTGGGCTAACTCTGTCAAAATACAAAATAGAGTTATGGGGAATGTTCACCCTGATGCTGAAGTTGATGACAAAGGTATATTCCAAGTTTCAAATTAATTACTTATGTAGTTATAAAGTTACAAAACTTTTGAATATAAACTTTAACCAGGAAATCTAAGTGAAAAGGGGGCATAACTCTGTCCGATTATAAAACAGAGTTATGGGGAATGTTGCCCCTGACACTGGAGTTGATGACAAAGGTATATTCCAAGTTTCAAGTGAATAACGTATGTAGTTTTGAAGTTACAAAATTTTTGAATATACACTTTAACCAGAAAATCTAAGTGAAAAAGGGGCATAACTCTGTCAAAATACAAAACAGAGTTATGGGGAATGTTGCCCCTGACATTGGAGTTGATGACAAAGGTATATTCCAAGTTTCAAGTGAATAACTTATTTAGTTTCGAAGTTATAAGACTTGAATAAAAACTTTAACCAATTCAGACGCGGACGCCGACACGGGGGCTAGTAGGATATCTCACCTATTCTTCGAATAGTCGAGCTAAAGAGCGCATTTTTATGCCCATCTGGAAGTTAGTATCTTTAAGGTGGCACTTTACAGTTTCACACTAATATTAAAATTGGCAGGGAAGAAATTTCCCTTAAACATAGGGATACTGTGAAATTGAGTGGCATTAATTTCATTGTGTATAAAGTTATAACTGAAATGATTGCAGAAACTGATGAAATAGAGATCCCATAATTTGTAAATCATGCATGTTAAAATTATAATAGTGGTACAGTCGAATCTCATTAGTTCAAAGTCGTCAGGACCGATAAAAATACTTCGAAATAATGATTATTCGAATTAAATATTTCCAGATTATCTTAATAAAAAATATAATTTTAAAGATAAATGGTATATAATTGGGATAGCGGCCACAATACACAATTTGAATGGACCTTAAAAGTTTATAATTACGACATGTTTGATTGAATTTTTTGTTGTTTTTTAGCTACCCTGAGCACAACATGCTCATGGCGAGCTTTTGTGATCACCTATTGTTCGTTGTGCGTCATGCGTCTTCAACATTAACCTAATAAACACTTTAGAGGCCACATTATTGGCCAATCTTCATGAAACTTGGTCAGCACATTTGTCCCAATGATATCTCGGCCTAGTTCAAATCTGGGTCAATGGGGTCAAAAACTAGGTCACTAGGTCAGATTGAAGAAAAAGGTTATTACTCTAGAAGAAACATTTTTTGCCCAATTAACATGAAACTTGGTCAGAATATTTGTTCTCATGATATCTCGTCAAAATTCCTCAGTGGAAGGTCCAAGTTGACACAATGAACATTATTTTAAATTATCTAACAGAACACCAAACTCGATCACCCTACGTCCCGCTCTCCACCCATCTTGATTGACTATTTTTCAAATTTTTGGTGTGAATGAATATTATTTCACAGCAAGGAGCACGTATCTCCTTCACGCAGATATGTTTTTATATATGAATAATTATGTTAAATAATACTAATAATCCTTGGACATTTATTTATAACTATTTTAACTTAAGTGTAATGAAATACACCAGACATTTCGCGAAAATGTCACGATTGAATGTTAACAGAAATTCCCAACAATGACGTCACTTGAAGGTATTCCCCATGCCAGAGTACCTTGTTTTTGTTCAAACTACATTTTTACTTTCATCTTTAAACACACATAAGCATTTATTTCACACATTTAATTGAAAATAACTCAACATTCGAAAAGTAATGTTTATATCGCGAAAATAATTTCTGTTTCGAATCAGATCGATTAGATTTATGGTTAGTGGCGAATGTGCCGAAGTTAACCGATATTTCGCGAGTATTTCCGAAGTGAGTAGGACCTTTCTACCTTAATGATATCTCGCCCAGTTTGAATCTGGGTCATGTGGGGTCAAAAAGTAGGTAACTAGGTCAAATTGAAAAAAAGCTTGTTAACACTCTAGAAGTAACATTTTTTGTCCAATCTTCATGAAACTTGGTCAGAACATTTTCCAAATGGTATCTCGGTTGAGTTTGAATCTGGATCATGTGCTGTCAAAACTAGGTCACTAGGTCAAATGAAAGTAAAAGCTTGTTTACACGCTAGAAGTCACATTTTTTTCCCAATCTTCATCAAAACTTGGTCACAATATTTGTCCCAATGATATCTCAGCCGAGTTTGAATTGGGGTCATGTGGGGTAAAAAACTAGGTCACTAGGTCAAATTGAAGAAAAAACTTGTTAACACTTTAGAAGTCTCATTTTTCTGCCCAATCTTCAGGAAACTTGGTCAGAACATTTGTCCCAATGATATCTCGGCCTAGTTCAAATCTGGGTCAATGGGGTCAAAAACTAGGTCACTAGGTCAGATTGAAGAAAAAGCTTGTTAACACTCTAGAAGAAACATTTTTTGCCCAATTAACATGAAACTTGGTCAGAATATTTGTTCTCATGATATCTCGCCCAAGTTCAAAAATGGTTCCGTTCCGTTGAAAAAAATGGCCGTCAGGGGGCGGGGCAGTTTTCTTTATGTGGCTATAGAAAAAGCTTGTTAACACTGTAGAAGTCACATTTTTTGCCCAAACAACATGAAACTTGCTCAGAACCTTTGTTCTTATGATATCTCGGCTGAGTTTCAAAATGGCTCTGCTCCCTTGAAAAACATGGCCGCAAATGGACGGGACAGTTTTTCTAATATGGCTATTGAAAAAGCTGGTGAACATTCTAGTAGTCACAGTTTTTGCCAAATAACATGAAACTTTCTCAGAACCATTGTTCTTATGATATCTTGGCTGCGTTTGATAATGGTTCCACTCTGCTAAAAAAATGTGGCCATCATTGGGCGGGGCAGTTTTCCTTATATGGGTATAATAAAAACTTTAAAAAGCTTGTCAACACTCTAAAGGCCACATTCATTGCCCAATTTTTGTGAAACTTCCCCAGATCCTTTGTTCCAATGATATCTCAGCGGAGTTTGAAATGGTTCATGTATGGTCTAAAATTAAGTCACGAGGTCAAATAGAAAAACAAGAAACGTGGAAATTTAACGAACACCAAATTTTTCGAAGGAAATGCATAAAGGTCAGCATAATAATGAAAGAAAGTTCTGGGTGCCGTATGCATTCCTAAGCGAGGTCTCATTGTAAGGTATCTATGTAAGAAGTTTCATTAAAATATCGCGATGCGTTCTCAAATTATTGAGTGGAAACCATTTTTGTATTTTTAGAAACATTGACCTTGACCTTGATCTCACCCACCCCATATGCAATCCCAAGTGTGGTCTAGATACAAGGTATCAATGTATGAAGTTTCATTCAAATATCTTGAGAGGAAACCATTTTTCTATTTTTAGTAATGGAGACCTTGACCCAACCCACCCTATATGCAATCCCAAGCGAGGTCTTGATATAAGGTATCTATGTAAAAAGTTTCATTAAAATATCTCGATGCATTGTCAAGTTATTGAGCGAAAACAGTTTTTCTATTTTTAGTAAGGGTGACCTTGACCCCATCCACAACTTATGCAATCCCAAGAGAGGTCTCAATATAAGGCATCTATGTATGAAGTTTCATTAAAATATCTTGATAGGTTGTCAAGTTATTGAACGGAAACTGTTTTTCTAGTTTTAGTAACTGTGACCTTGACCCCGCCCACCCCATATGCAATCCCAAGCGAGGTCTCTATATAAGGTATCTATGTATGAAGTTTCATTGAAATATCTCAATCCTTTCTCAAGTTAGAGAGCAGAAACGAAAAGTTGACGCCTCCACCCCGCCCGCCCGCCCAATGACATACATAAAGTGAAAACTCTAGTTTTGCCTAATCTTCTTGAAAATTGCTCAGAAAATTTGTTTCAATAATATATTGGGACAAGTTCCAAACTGGGTCATGTGGGGTAAAAAAACTGGGTCACCATGGCAAAATTGAACAAAAAACTTTATAACATTCTTGAGGCCACATTTATAGGCCAATCATCACAAAACTTGCTCAGAACAGTTTAGTTCCTTAACCTCTCAGGGGAGCGACCTAGGGCCTTTTGGCCGTCTTGTATTAAATATTTGATTCATTTATTTGTATGTGGAAAGGTCAACTAATATACAAAAACCTAAAATTTGACATGTGTGTTTGCTGTGCAAGCTGGTTGGTGCAATACCTTGCCACGCCTGTATGAAAGAAATGTGTGAAAAAGTCATTGATTTTAATCGTGCAGATTAGCTCTTCAAATTAACAATTGATAAATACATGTAAAAACAGGAGTTTGGACCGGATTAATGGGTTTGAAATAGTGATAATTAGAAATAGCGAAACATCAAATTTCTAATTAAATTAAGAAGGAAAAAATTGTGACGGAAAATAAACTTTGAAATAACGAGAAATTTGGTTCAACTGTGTTGGAAATAATGGTGATCTACTGTACTTTGCATTATTATTTTCCCAAAATTTTCGTGAAGAGACAACCACAACAATGGTGAAATGTTGTTTTGTTTGTTTTCAGGTGTTAACATTATCAGTATATACTCGATGACTTGAATCCAGACCCCACAAGGTCGTATCTGAATCCTGCGAAATGGTATTGTGCCCCCATAACAATCAATGTAAAGGAGTTGATCAGCAATCCACATTGAGGGAACTGGCAGACCTTCTAAGCATTTCTTGGTTCACTGTGCACAGTAATCTAAGGATCTAGGAATGTCGGAAGCGAGTTCTGAGTACCCAGATTATCAAGAGACGAGGAAAGAGAGTGACTTGTTATACCCCCCCGCACAACAAAGTTGTAAGGAAAGTATACTGGAATCGGCTTGTCTGTCTGTTCATCTGTATGTCTTTTTTTTTTGTCTGGAGCATACTTTTCAGACTCTTAGATATAAAATTCAAACTTCATACATGGATAGATGGTTGTTAGGCGGACTGCAGTGCACAGGATTTATAACTTTAGCTGCATTATTTATGGAGTTATTCCCCATTGTCCCTACTGAAGGAATCGAACTCAACTTCCTACATAGATAGATGGTTGTAAGGTGAAATGCAGTGTTTCAGAATTATTATAAACTTTAGCTGAGTTATTTCCCTTCTTCAGTTGGTTGTGCTCTGCCATTCTCAAAAACTGCTGAGGGAAACACATTTTTATACCTCAGAACTACATTTTGCTTGTATCAATATACTTGTGACAAAGCGGCATGCAGGGGTTGTTACGCTATGACAGCGGCAGCTCTAGTTTGATGTTTGAAAGCAGTTTTGAGATGCTAGGACAGAACGGTGAATTTTCCTTAATAGGACAGGGGCGTAGCTTGGTTTAAATAAAGGTGTAGGCCAAAAATATTCATTTTTTCTGACTTTCTAAGGAAAAGTGTAGGCCATGGCCTATAGGAAGCTAAGCTAAGCTAAGCCTAAGGAACTCTAATCCACATGGGTACACCATTACGGCCATGAGTAAAATTCCACATCTTGCATATGAAATTGAAAATCACCTAAGTGCATAGATTTAGCTGAAGGACAGAAATGTGTATTTACTCCATGGTTAGAAGTAGAATTATCATGAAACAGACAGTCAGAGCTAGATGCAACATAAATACAGACTATTATTTGTAGATAAACACTGGTTTCACATGCATCTGTTTAAATCGTAAATTGTTTCACTAATGCATTAACAAAATTTGCCACTAGATATTGTTAATCTTGCAGGTTCTTCGACGGGACCTTTGGATGCTTTGAGGTGGCAATGCCTGGGACTCGAACAAGATATGGTGATAACATGCCTACTGACCACGAGCAAGCTTTGGAATTTGTTTATTGTGGTTCTAACTACTTGACTATTCTTCATACGCATGATGCATAGCGTTTGAACTGGATATTGTCAACAACAAAGATCTGTATTTCACAGTTGGCTGTAGTCTGATGTAGATATCACACATGGAATATGATTTAAACCCAAACTGTTTCAAGTGTTTATATTTGTTCTGATTATTTTATAGAGAGAGCACTTTTGGTGCTTTTGCTAGGTTATTGTAGAAAGCAGAGAAATAGCCTTATTTGTGAACAAAACATTTAGGTATTTAATTTGTTTCACAAGCTGCTGTAAGTCAGTGTTTTCACAAGCTGTAATTCAATGTTTTTGTCTAGAATGTGAACTGTGTGTACTTTGAATGAACCTGGTACGTTCATCCAGATTGGGAAGTTTTTATTACTACATGCCAATGCATGCAACATAAGTGAACAACGATAGGCATCTTTCTGTTTCAAAGATGTCAACATAAGTGAACAACGATAGGCATCTTTCTGTTTCAAAGATGTCAACATAAGTGAACAACGATAGGCATCTTTCTGTTTCAAAGATGTCAACAGAATGTTGTGAGCATACATGAACAGACAATTTGTGTTCGCTGACAGGAACTGGAGGGTGAAGGTCAATATTGCCATAGCATTGTTGCCAATATAATTTCACAGAAATGTTCATTGGATGACCCTCTACCAAATTTCTTCAAATAAGTTGATTTGTTAAAAAATATGGCCACCAGAGGGCAGGGCAGTTTTCCCTATGTGGCTATTTCGAAAACTTTAAACATCTTGTCCAAAACAACTGGCTGGAAATCAAAATTATTTCACAGAAGTGTTCTTTGGGTGACCCTCTACCAATTTTCTTCATATTTTTTCATTTGTCAAAAAACATGGCCACCAGGGAGCAGGGCAGTTTTCCTTCTTTAACTATATTGAACACTTTAAAAATCTTGTCTGAAACCTATTGCTGAATTTTGAAATAATTTCACAGCAATGTTCCTTGGGTGAAACTACCAAATTCCTTCAAATCATTTGGTTCTTCAAAAAACATCGCTACCAGAGGCAGGGCAGTTTTCTTTATTAAACAAATGTTTTTGATACATGGTTCCAGCAGGATTCAAACTTGCGGCTTCAAAAGTGCGCACTTCAGTGGAAACTCCTGTGCTTAACTACATTTATCAGACAAAGCATATAGCCGTACTTCATGTATATTTCATTCATATCTATTTTACTACTTATTTTCCCGCGCCTGTGAAAAGTGTCGCAGTTACCACATTTTATAATGATATTTATAAAAAAATATGTTACTGTTTGTTTATAAAAATTAGACCTGTGTGTGAAGTAATCTTTATGAATTTACTTTATGAATAAAAAAATTATTTTTGAAAATAATATACCATATTAGCTGCCAGTACGCCCCTTTAAAGGGATTTAAATGAAACAACTTTTTTGATTAGTACGAAAACTACACACATGATTTTCCTACAAAATTAAATTATGTATGACATGTCTATAACTTAAAACAATTTGTTTGCTATATGTATATACTCCAAAACTGTTTGTAAAACAGTATCTATGCATACGTTATGAATACTACATGTATATTGTGTATACATATGTATATTTGATAAGTAAATGTGCAGTGTGTGTTTTATATGCCTGACAGATGGGACACCTAGGAACACCCTTGGCGGGCAGCATCCAAAGACATTGTCCGCAGCATAATTATTTCTGGCATGGAAGGATTTTCAAATAACTTGGCCAGAGAAGAATCATAAAAGTTCAATGGTCAAATAGTTTAAATAAGATGGTGTTTTTGCTCCCAAGTCCAGTCATGAAGCTCTGATACATCATTGCTACATTGGTCATATGACAGTGACAGATATCTCATTGTAACACTGTCAAGATCAAGGTCATACTTAAAGGACAAAATACGAGTATGTATATGTTCATGGATATAATGATAACTCTCTTCATGCAAAGATGGATTCATCTAGGCACAAGTTGAACACCTTAATGGGAGGAAATCTCCCATGAAAGATTCAGATCAAAAGTCGGTCAAACTTGAGGGTCAAGGGTCAAATAACAGAAATTTAACATCTGAGTGATATCTGCTGTATGAATTAAAGATGTATAAAAACTGCACCAATAGTCACCATATTTATTTAAAAATTGTTTTATGCAAAATCAGTAAGTGGGAATTGGGACAATTACTTGATGTTTTTATCAATGCTACATCAGAATACAAAGGATTGGACAAGAAGAGGAAGTGAAGCAGACAAGAACCATAACTCATAATTGGCCTCTTGCTGATTGTTGTCATGGCCCTAGATTTTAAGGTTTTTTAAGTTATAAATGGGATATTTATATAACTCTTCTTCACTGACTTGGAGTATTCTAACCAAAATCAGCACCACCACCCCCACCCCCCCCCGCACAAAAATATAGCAGTATATTGTTTATAAGATTTGATTGCGTTTAGAATAAATGGTTATTTAAAAGATTAATTATACCGCTTTTTGCTGGGTTTATATTTATATGCATGCTAATAAATAAATCATATTTAAAATAAGCTGTATTTGTCTTTATACAATTTACTTATTCTACGCAAAATGCATTTAAAACAAAATCAGCTGAAATGTTGTCTGTGAAGGTTATTGGCTGGGATCCAGATGTGAACAATCATATTTTCTTTGAAGTTGGAAGTCTTGTGTCTTTTTGACAAACAAATATCCAACGAAACGCATCAATTTTGTAAGCGTTCTGAAATTACGTTCACTAGTCCAAGCAGAAGAAATGTTGGCAAGGCAATAAACAAATGCATACTAACACAAAACAAGAACCAACAGCGTTAGTCTGTGAATAACTTCGAAAAAAAGTGCACATAAAAAAACACTTTTAAACTTACCGATTAAACCAAGCAAGTAACGCTTCAACAAATTCGGATTGTTTATATGTATCGTGAGAACACGCCTAGTGAACATCCGCGTGCTCTCCAGATAGTAGTGTCTTGTTGGAAAACGATTACCCGTACATATGTTTTCCTGAACTTTTCCTTTATGCACGTATATCAACAATAAAAATGACATGGCATTGCCATACAGTATTTTGGTGTAATATACGCGCATTACTTTAGATACTGTGATAGTTCATTGTGTCAATTAATTAAACAAATTTTCAACAGTAGGCTACTAGGTACAGTTCATTGTGCTTCAGTAGAGAGCATTGACAGTTATTAATATATGCGAGAAATTTGTCAGAAACAACGCCGATTATAAATTTTTCGAAAGTATTTTGCATTCGATATGGAGATGATCTTTACATGTACCGTAACTGCAACTATATGTATATGCCTTTCGCAAGTTAGTCTAAATGGTCGTCGTTTCGGTAAAGGGGCGGGGGTTTTATACCAGTGGTATGATTTAAGAAACTACATAATAATTATAACGGTTTGTGCTATTATTTTCTTTATGCAGCACAAATATGCCGTACATTGTGAACACACATTTTTGCAACCGCTGTAGGTGGAGGCGTGTTTTGCTGTACATTTTACACCTACATAGAACCATCGTGCCGTGAAATACCACTTTATTTGACAGATTTGGTGAGTAAAAACTACCGTCGTGTTATAAACATCGTACGTGTATCTAATGAAGGCATTCGATGACATAATGTATGTATTCATTTTGATACGGTTATTTTGGTTGTGTTGATTAGGCTTCTACGCCCTTCTAATGCGCGGTACGTGCGAATATTCATATTAGATTTGAACCTTACAAATAATATTGGCACGTTTTGTTGTTACTTTTTGCAAACTATGTTGTTGTCCGTCCATTTTTGCTCAAAACTTGTCATTGGTTATCGATTCGATAACCAGAATGTCGTCTAGGGTGATATGTCCATCTCAACATGTAGTACGTTATGTACACAAGTATATCGTAGTGTGTAGGTGAGTAAATAAATAGTTTTAATTCGCTTTTTAACATTGATATTTCACTTGAAATATTTAGCATTTACTACTATTATTTCAAACAGAGTGGCCATTGCACACTGTCGGTAATCAGTGGCGCTACCTCTTTTTGAGATGCATTGAAAAATTGCGAATTCCGAGGTGGCGCTAATGACAGGAAGTAAAGGGAACAAACATTGATAGCCAAGTTGGTATTATATGTTTTCTAACAATATAAGAGTGTAATCGGACAATGTAGGGTGAATCTCGAGTAGTCATTTGTAGCCGCACTCACAACAGACCCGCATTCCAATGTTCCCACTTCCTGTGCGATCTTGCTTCCGTCAGCTCATGTCTTCAAATATTTCCAACTACTTTCGATAGGACGATATCCTTTCGGTTTTGCAGAGCATTATTCTCCACATTCCCACTTCCGGTGCAATCTTGCCTCTGTCGGCTATGTTTGATGTTTGTGTTCCATTGCAAACTTTTCGAAACATTCTCGATAGGTCGAAATCAACTAAGCGACAGTAGCATCCTTGCCTACCATTTCCGGTTTGCATCTGGGAGTGATGCGCCTCCTCTGGGTGCCACTTCCGGGCGGGATTGTTTCTGGACGCGCACGTGAGTGTCGCTGACAATAGGAGCCCCGCGACTACGAATAGCTTGAAAGATGCAGCGTCCATTGCCTCGACTTTAACTTGTAATTTTCTTTAAAAGAATGATACATTAAATTTCTGCTGGCTTGTAGTAAGATACACGCACCTTGCTTTCAGATGTATTCGCATTAACTGTATAACTCATTTCTTGCTATTGTCAAGTGTTAGCAGAATAATAACGACCATTGCATGCATGCGTGGTAATATGGAAAAACCAAAGGTATGGGTACATTGATATATACGATATGTTAAATTCCTATTACAGCAGTGTATCATCGCAAGTATATTTCAAGCAATATGTATCGAAGTTGGTGTGTCTTAAAATCTCATCTCGAAAAAGCATATTTTTCTGTTCACGTGGCGAAACAGAATACATGTATGAAGTTTATGGAACAAAACAAAACGTTCAGCAATTTCGCATTCATTTCTATTTATTTGCTAATATTTCTCAGCAATATGTGTTGTAAATGTTCACGACCGAGATGTTCTTTGTAAGTTTTATCTTTGTTCAGCTTACACAATTTTAAAAGGTTTACATTTACATGTATATACTATTATTTTAATGTTGACTTATGTTATACCAATAACTTGCGATTTTAGATAATTTAAAAAGGTTTCCAGATGTACACTATTATTTTAATGTTGACTTATTTTATACCAATAAATTGCGATTTTAGATGCATATGCTTTCACAAGAATGTTTTGGTACAACACACGTACTCGCATGACCGTGTGCACAAGATGGCAACTCTTAAAATTTGGTATATGACTTCGCTATAACGAAGTAAGGCCAACAATATGTGTTCGGGCAACCCGACCCTACCTAGCGAAAACCCCCCTACCCTAAAGTTTTTAGCGACGATTGTTTTCCGAGAAATCCGTGTTCGTCAGATTTTAGATAATTGTTAATGTTTTATTTTGACCGAAATGTGGGTTTTTTTAAGTTACAAAAAATCAATGTCTATGTGTGCTAAGTTATAAAAATGACACTACTACTACTACTACTACTGCTACTGCTGCTGCTGCTGCTACTACTGCTGCTGCTGCTGCTGCTGCTGCTGCTACTACTACTACTACTACTACTACTGCTACTGCTGCTGCTGCTGCTGCTACTACTACTACTACTACTACTACTACTACTACTACTACTACTACTACTACTACTACTACTACTACTGCTGCTGCTACTGCTGCTGCTACTACTACTACTACTACTACTACTACTACTACTACTGCTACTGCTGCTGCTACTACTACTACTACTACTACTACTACTGCTGCTGCTGCTACTGCTACTACTACTACTACTACTGCTACTGCTACTGCTGCTGCTGCTACTACTACTACTACTACTACTACTACTGCTACTGCTGCTGCTACTACTACTACTACTACTACTACTGCTACTGCTGCTGCTACTACTACTACTACTACTACTACTGCTACTGCTGCTACTACTACTACTACTACTACTACTGCTACTGCTGCTGCTGCTGCTGCTACTACTACTACTACTACTACTACTACTGCTACTGCTGCTGCTACTACTACTACTACTACTACTAAACTACTGCTACTGCTACTACTACTACTACTACTAAACTACTGCTACTGCTCTACTACTACTACTACTACTACTGCTGCTGCTGCTGCTGCTGCTGCTGCTGCTGCTGCTGCTACTACTACTACTACTACTACTACTACTACTACTACTGCTACTGCTGCTGCTGCTACTACTACTACTACTACTACTGCTACTGCTACTTCTGCTACTGCTGCTGCTACTACTACTACTACTACTACTACTACTACTGCTACTGCTGCTACTACTACTACTACTACTACTACTACTGCTACTGCTGCTGCTGCTGCTACTACTACTACTGCTGCTGCTGCTGCTGCTGCTGCTACTACTACTACTACTACTACTACTACTACTACTAAACTACTGCTACTGCTACTACTACTACTACTACTACTAAACTACTGCTACTGCTACTACTACTACTACTACTACTACTACAACAACAATCATCATCATCTCTTTATTTTCCGAAGGTATCTCATTAAGACTACACATTGATACAAAGTAATGGTAACAGTGGAAAATGGTAATCTTATCTACAATGAGGCCTTCAAACAACATTTGTATATGTAATTAAACAACATGTATTAACTGCACACATTTCAATCAATAAATGCGGCGAACATTACATAATTTTAGAACAGAAACATCATTATAACGTTTGTTATCTAAATATTAAAGTATTTCTTGTTGGGAAAGTCTCATCTAAGAGTTTACTTTAACTAAAATAATTAAAATAGTTCATGAAATAAAATGACGTATGAACATCGCAAACATGTTACTGATTGTAATGGTGTATATGTTCCCAAACTATTAGTAGAAGCAAAAAAGACAAGTAACACAATTTGGATCAATATTAACGTCAGTTAATAACAGTTATGTACATGAATTTACCAAAAGTGAGTATATAATTACAAATTGTAAGAAACGATGGTAATAACCAGTTCCTGTATGACACATAATGGTGTTATAATTAATTTCTAGCGTGAATCGCGTTCGTTAAGTAATTAAGTAATTAATCGATCATTCTTAACATAGTGTGACGTCACACTGCTGTATCGATTTAATTGTCAGTTATGGAAGGCCGGTGCGCAAATACATCAAACTAAACGCGTGGGCGGTTCGTTAATACAAGTAGCGTTGACAGAGTGAGTCTATGTACTAAAGAAAAGCATATATACTTGTGTTATATATAATGAAATATGATGTCCATACAAGCTTGCTGCAAATGCAAATACATGTTGAACATTTATTTGGTCGTTTCGGCTAACGAAATAGAACTTTAAGCCATAGTGTGCTTGTGAAGACTGATAGCTTAGAGACTTATTACTAACTAGCTGTTTATATTACGTTTACATAATATACATATACGATAGACTAGTATTTTTACTTTGCATTATACTGTACACGTTCATTATAGTGTGTTTAAATCAGGAATCGTTAGTTCCCTAGTTTCTCGAGAGCGCGTGCAAACTGCAGCACGGTCAGGTCGGCGAATCGGGCGCCAACGATCTGCAGACCAACCGGAAGTCCCTCGCTGTACCCGGCGTTGATGGTGATGGCGGGGTGTCCGGTGATGTCAAACGGGGCCGTGTTTTTTACCATACCCAGGGCATTTTCCAAGCGGTCTGTAATGACAGAGTAAACGTCCGGTTAACAATGCTATATTGTGCATTCGACTTATTCGTTCCGATGCTTGTTATGAAACCACTCGGGCTATCGTGGTTTAAATCCTACATATCGGAACTCCAAACGTTGGTTATGACCACAATAACCAACGCTAATTAACCAGTCTATTATTTCTGAATTGTAATTATTTTATTATTATACGCCCATTTAGAAAACGGAACATATTATGGAAAAACTTAAGCAGACTGGCGGCCATTGGTTGGCGGCCAAAAATCTTTGTCCGGAGTCCGGAGCATTACTTTGTCCTGCATGGATGGATTTTCAAATAACTTGGCAGAAGTGAATCGGCGTGTCATACACAAAAGCCAAGTCCCCCTAGGTCAAGTATTTGACCGTAGCGTGATGTTGTCAACCATGGAGAGATTTTCAAATAAGTTGGCATAAATGATTACCATCATGATGTGGTATGTCACATCCAAGTACCAGGTCCTTAGGTCCAAGGTCAAGGTCACATTTAAAGGTCAAATATTTGCCCAGAGCATAATTTTGTCATTCACTGAGGGATTTTCAAATCAGCAGAAATGATCGCCTTGGTGAGATGAGGAAGTGAAACATGCAAACACCATAAGTCATAATTACCCACGCTTTAATTACCCCCCCCCCCCCCCTCCACACACACACACACACACACCAGTTGGCTATGGTTTTGTCTCCATTTTAAATTTCAGATTATAAATGGGATATTTTTGATACCTCAACTTACCTCACAGAGAGAGGGGACAAAGATATGAATGATGCATAAATAACATGCGCTTTTTACCGGCGTATTTTGTTACAATGGCACTCTTGTTGTTATTGTAGCAGTAGAAGTAGTAGCAATAGCAGTAGTAATAGTAGTGGTAGTATCAACATTTTAAACATATAGTGTCCCATTTAATTATTTAATCTCTAAAAGAGTATGTTTTGATGAAACATTCCCTTTTCCGTCTTAAAGTCGACCAGTATATCGACCAATACTGATACTTTACAAAACATGTGTATTCGCTAGAAAAACAACAGTTCTAAAATCATCCCTGAAACCGCGGGATTGCAGTTTGACTTGTTTTCCAAACGCGTATGAAGAATGACTTGCTAGAATGCGTCATGATACTTACACTTGTAGAGATATTTTAATATCCGGTAGAAGCCCTTTCCTCTACTGTACTCACCGCTAACGCCCGACGTAGCACTGGGCAGCTTGGGGGCCTTGTAGGGCAGGGTGGGCATCACTAGGACGTCATAATTCTCGAGCAAAGCGTCATAGGCGCGAGTCAGCTTCATGCACAGGTTCTGGGCGCGTGCGTAGAACTGACCGCCATAGTTCTATAGGAAATAGTATAACAAACAGTTAGTGTGCGCTGGTGTCAGTTACAGGAGCTCTAGGTTCGCACTGAGTCAGCTTGCTGTCGCATCTCTGTAGTATTATGTATACCATGTCAAAATCGTATGTGTTGATTTTAAGTCTTGAAATGCGGTGTTGTATCTGATATGAGTTATACTATATACATATGATTTATTCTATCCCAAAATTTTAACCACCTTCTAGAGTGAACGCTTTATAAATAAATATACAAAAAATGCAAATGATTTACGTGTTTATGTTATGGTATTGAATTGTAAATGGCTCCATTTCGTAAAACCTTTCTAGTCTATACCACTAAGTGAAAATAACACGAACACTGATGTATGATTTTTTTTCCATATCTGCAACATATAGGATCATATCCTATTCAAAATTCGTTTCACAGACAAGCGTAACTTGTGATGTTTATGATTTTATCATTTATACACATAACTTCTCCATATAAAATTTTGTCCTTTACACAAACCTTCAAGTATGATCCTATCGTTTATACCATCCTATGTTTGTGCATCACTTCAACAAAATTTCTTGTATGATCATATCTTTGACAAAAACTTTCATGTAAGATACTTTTCCATCCATTATCCTACGCTTTGCAAATAATTATTTTTCAATGTATGATCCCATCATTATAACGTTCATTATGACCCTACATTTTTACACATACTTTTCATGTATGATCTTATAATTAACACCTACCTTTTCCACCCAAGATCCTATCATTTGCACCTACCTTCTCCATGTAAGATTCTTTCATTTACCTTCTCCGTTTTAAGATCCTATCATTTACACCTACAGTCTCCATGTAAGATCCTATCATTTACACCTACCGTTTCCATGTAAGATCCTGTCATTTACTTCCACCTTCTCTATGTTAGATCCTATCATTTACACCTATCTTTCAATGTAAGATCCTTTCATTTACTTCAACCTTCTTCATGTAAAATCCTATCATTTGTGCGTATCTTTTCATGTAAGATCCTAACATATACATGCATACTTTTTCATTTAAGATTCAATCATTAACACATACCTTTTCTATGTAAGATCCGATCATTAACACATACCTTCTTCATGTAAGATCCCATCATTAACATATACTTTCTTCATGTAAGATCCCATCATTAACACATACCTTCTCCATGTAAGATTCAATCATTAACACATACCTTCTCCATGTAAGATTCAATCATTAACACATACCTTCTCCATGTAAGATTCAATCATTAACACATACCTTCTCCATGTAAGATCCCATCATTAACACATACCTTCTCCATGTAAGATCCCATCATTAACACTTACCTTCTCCATGTAAGATTCAATCATTAACACATACCTTCTCCATGTAAGATCCCATCATTAACACATACCTTCTCCATGTAAGATCCCATCATTAACACTTACCTTCTCCATGTAAGATTCAATCATTAACACATACCTTCTCCATGTAAGATCCCATCATTAACACTTACCTTCTCCATGTAAGATTCAATCATGAACACATACCTTCTCCATGTAAGATCCCATCATTAACACATACCTTCTCCATGTCAGATCCCATCATTAACACATACCTTCTCCATGTAAGATTCAATCATTAACACATACCTTCTCCATGTAAGATCCCATCATTAACACATACCTTCTCCATGTAAGATCCCATCATTAACACATACCTTCTCCATGTAAGATCCCATCATTAACACTTACCTTCTCCATGTAAGATTCAATCATTAACACATACCTTCTCCATGTAAGATCCCATCATTAACACATACCTTCTCCATGTAAGATCTCATCATTAACACATACCTTCTCCATGTAAGATCTCATCATTAACACATACCTTTTTCCATTAAGATTCAATCATTACCACATACCTTCTCCATGTAAGATTCAATCATTAACACATACCTTCTCCATGTAAGATCCCATCATTAACACATACCTTTTCCATGTAAGATTCAATCATTAACACATACCTTCTCCATATAAGATTCAATCATTAACACATACCTTCTCCATGTAAGATCCCATCATTAACACATACCTTCTCCATGTAAGATCCCATCATTAACACATACCTTCTCCATGTAAGATCCCATCATTAACACATACCTTCTCCATGTAAGATTCAATCATTAACACATACCTTCTCCATGTAAGATCCCATCATTAACACATACCTTCTCCATGTAAGATCCCATCATTAACACATACCTTCTCCATGTAAGATCCCATCATTAACACATACCTTCTCCATGTAAGATTCAATCATTAACACATACCTTCTCCATGTAAGATCCCATCATTAACACATACCTTCTCCATGTAAGATCCCATCATTAACACATACCTTCTCCATGTAAGATCCCATCATTAACACATACCTTCTCCATGTAAGATTCAATCATTAACACATACCTTCTCCATGTAAGATCCTATCATTAACACATACCTTCTCCATGTAAGATCCCATCATGAACACATACCTTCTCCATGTAAGATCCCATCATTAACACATACCTTCTCCATGTAAGATCCCATAATGAGCACAAGCTTCAGTGGGTCCGAGATTTTGGCGACGTTTACTGCGTAACTCTCCCGAAGTTTGTTCATCAGCGACTCTGGGTAGTAGCCCTTGTTCATATATCCGGCGCCTATAGGAGCAAAGTATTTAAGGCGTGTCGTTGGAAAACCGGACTTTCCGCTCTATGGTATTTTCTGTTTCAAGGAAGTCTCTTCTAAACATAAATCAACTGTAGGCGGAAAGTGTCGTACCGGATTAGCCTGTGCGGACTATACAGGATAATGGGGGACCAACCTTTACGCACATGCATTAAGGCCGGGTTATTTTATTACCAGATTTTCCATATACGCCGCGGCGATTGTTTCATGTTATTGTTCGATTGTTTTAAAACATATATAACTTCGTTTTAGAGTAAAACGGACGGAGATGTCACGCTACAAGCTCGGACAGTAGATGAACAACGAAAGTGAATCCGTACATACTCACCGAATCCCTTGACCATGCACTGGTAGGCTCCGTCGATAGCGATAGGCGTCCAGATGGCAACACCTTCAACATTTATTGGGTAAGTTGTTTTGCAACCATATTTCATTGAATTTCTTTTGAACGGGCACGTGATCACGTATATGGGTTTACTTTCAAATAATTACCTGGTACTATCAAATCGATTACAACCCACATTTTGTAAGTGATATGTAGGAATCCAATCAATATGTCACACATAAACGGGCGGTAGTTTGTTCAAGTTGTGTAAATTACATGTGTGTATCATCGGATAAATGTCACACATTTTCTTTTATTTCTTTGTCACTAAAATAAATCCACACTAAACCAACCTTCCTTATGTAGGGGAAATGAAACTTCTTCCACTGTGACCCCCAACCCCCCAAATTTGGAAGCTGCGACCGTCACAACTTTCTGAATATCCGGCTCGCAGCCCACGAACGCTTCCGTCAACAGACCAACCCTTTTACCGCGGAGATCAACCTCCAGCTAAAAACAAAGGGACAGAAAGTCGGTATGTACTATCATAGAAATACTGTGTCAGTTTTCTGTCTTTCGTTCGATGCACGTGACAAGAGTTGGTATAAAACAAACGTCATCAAAAGTTTAGCTCTCCGTAGGAAACCACAGTCCTTATATTCTAGTGCTCATATGGGTACTCGTTCATATATAAATACCGCGGTTCACCATGAAATACACGATACTCTGACTGAATATCAAACAACTCACCAGCTCCGAATATTTCTCGCACTTCAGGATAGATGGTTGTCGAGAATCTAGACCGTTGTCATATCCGGCGATTGTCTGTCAACAATAAACAAAATATAAACAAGACTGTGCCTCAGACAATTGAAACCATGTACAAGTTTGTTGTTGTTGTTTTATTGTTTTAAAGAAAGGTAATGCTCGTGCTGGAATAAGTGTGTGTTTGGTTGAAGGTTGATAAGTATGAAGTATATTGTAGCTGATCCGGTATTTGAATGAATTCACCAAAATACGGATACCATTAAAATACAATACTTCAAAGAGAGGAAATAAAACTACTACTGAACATATTCGGAATCCAGTGATGGCGATATCTAAATCTTTGAACGCTGACAAGTTATATTTATCAGCCATAAATGTAGGACAATATGACTACATTAATTCCACCGTTACCTCTAAAAGAAGAGCACAATCCTTAACATTGCACGCCATGGGTCCGAGGTGATCAATGGTGGTTTCTATGGAGACGGCGCCCGTGTACGGCACCAGCCCAAACGTGGGTTTGAACCCAACAATCCCCACCCAGGAGGCCGGGATTCTTATCGAGCCGCCTTGGTCGCCGCCAATGGCCATGTCCACGTCGCCGTTTTTGATCTGGATTCAATAGTTACTAACGCGTTTATAATTGACGTATGTAGCCATCTATTATTCATCCGGGCCCGCATTCACCAACCCATTCTTAGTCTTTATGTCTTAAGAATAAGGAATATTCTTGAAACTGTTCTTCTAAGAAGGCTGTTTAGTTAAATCTTACTTGCAATTCAACAACAACAATATTATAGCATTCTTAATTTAGAAAGATTTTTGACGTGAGCGATATTGGTGCCAGCATATTTGCAAACGCACAAGTATTGTTTATTATACGCCCGTCTGAAAAAACGGTCGTATTATGAGAACTCCCAAGCCGGCCGGCGGGCGTACTGGCGGATGGGTTGGGGCTGGTGGGCAGGCGGCGTGAATTCTTTGTCCGGAGCATAACGTTGTCCAGCATTGATGGATTTTCAAATAACTTGGCAGAAGTGACAAGCATGGTGAAACGGAGTGTCGCGCGAAAGCCAGGTCCCAAGGTCCAAGGTCAAGGTCGCAATTCAAGGTCAAAGGTCAAATATAAGAAATCAATCCTTAACACTTAGTCCATACCTTCGTCCAGCATAGATAGATTTTCAAATAAATTGGCAGAAGTGACAAGCATGGTGAGGTATATAGAACCAGGTCACTAGGTCCTAGGTCGAAGTCACAATTCAAGGTCAAAGGTGTAACGGCGGCGTAAACATTTCGTTTCCACTCTCTAACTCGAGAACGAATTGAGCTATTGTAATGAAACTTAATACATAGATACCTTATTGTGAGACCTCGCATGGGATTGCATATGGGGTGGGTGGGGTCAAGGTCACTGTTACTAAAATAGAAAACCGGTTGCCGCTCAATAACTGGATAACACATTGAGATATTTTAATTAAACTTAATACATAGATACCTTATATCGAAACCTCGCTTGGGATTGCATAAGGGGTCGGTGGAGTCAATGTCAAGGTCCATGTTACTAAAAATAGAAGAACAGTTTCTGCCCAATAACTTGAGCATGAATTGGGATATTTTAATGAAACTTAATACATACATACTTTATATTGAGGCCTCGCTTGGGATTGCGTATTGAGTGGGTGGGGTCAAGGTCAATTTCACTGTGCCCAAAAATAGAAAAAAAAGTTTCCCCTAAAATACTTGAGAAAGAATTTAGATATTTCAATGATACTTCATACATAGATACCTTATACCGAGACCTCGCTTGGGATTGCGTGTGGGGTGGGTAGCTTCAAGGTCAAGGTCACCATTACTTAATATTGAATAAGGGTTTTCGCTCAATAGCTTGAGAACACATTGAGATATTTTTATGAAACTTCATACATAGATATCTTATATCTAGTCCTCGCTTGGGATTGCATATGTTTTGGGTGGGGTCAAGGTCAATGTCACCGTAAGTAAAAATAGACCAACAGTTTCCGCTTAATAACTTGAGAAGACATTGAGATATTAATTTAATACTTCATATGTAGATACCTTATATCTAGCCCTCGCTTGGGATTGCATATGGGGTGGGTGGGGTCAAGGTCAAGGTCACCATTACTAAAAAATTTATTTATGTGCTGACTTTAATGCATTTCGTTCGAAAAATTTGGTTTTCGGGGAATTTTCGTGTTTCATTTTGTTATCTTGATTATATATTTAAGAATATATATGGAATAGTTTTGATACCTCAACTCACAGAGAGAGGCTTTGGAGATGAATTAGATGCACAAATACCATGACTCTACCTTACTCTATTAGTTTTTGAATTGTTTCTCTATAGTCGTTGAATCTTTACCCCCAAAAAGCTTCTTGACGGGCATATCTTTGTGACAATGGCGCTCTTTTTGAGTCGAAGTCCAGTCTTTATTTCGAAGTCTAAGAATGGGTTGGTGAATACTGGCCCAGGACTGGTATTTTTAGAAGAGCCTTAGGCCACACCAAATTGAATACTTGGTTGGGTATCGGATTTTTTTTTTTTTAAATTGGAGCGAGCGAGCGCAAAAAAAAATAAAAAAAATTCATTTCTGGTTATTTTGGAGCGAGCGCATAATTTTCGCTAATGTATAGATATAAAATAAGTATTTTGCTTTGAACATGAGATTTTTATGTAATAAATGAATAAAGTAATGAACCATGAGATAAACAGACCTATTTAGACATAAAATATTTCTTAATACCGAAAGATTATAAAGTTTAACAAATATCAATGAACACTTCATTCAGTTATTCATTAAAGAACTTGTTTGGAATTTAAATGTAAAATTAAAACACTAATATTATGTCAAATTGTAATGCTTTGGAAAAGGGAATTTTGTTTTGAAATTTGAAATATATATTCAAGATAAAAAACAAATATATATATATATATATATATATATATATATATATATATATATATATATATATATATATATCTGTTATAATCTTTAGGCAGACATGAAGTATATATTTTTAAGACTTAAGCAGACTCGTGACTTAGGCAGACAAGATTTGGTCTGCCTAATATTTAGGTCCGCAGACTTAGTTTGTCCTTCGATTTTTTGCTTCAATTCCGATTTAGTATACTTCTATGTGTCTTTCTCAATTCATAATTGCATGAATTTCTCAATATTCCTTTTTTCCCCTGAAATTACGTGACCCCCAAAAAAGCCTTTATATATATGACGACATATACCCTAACGGATTTAGGCAGACATTGGTTAGAGATTAAATAAATGATGAAAATGGAAATATGTTTGTATTTTTGACTGTCTACTTCATAAATAAATTGTAAAACATGATTTATATTGATTTTTTTCCGTAAAAACTCAGTTAATAAAAAAATCGATTTTTAACGGTCTGTTAGCGAGAATATATTTTTCAATTTCCGCTCTGTGGTCATTCGTAACTACTCGGCTCCATACGTACCGATTCGGCAAATTCGCGGCAAAATGGCTACTCTGTCCTAGAGTGTATAGACTACGGTTCGCCAGTGTTGGCGGTTAAGATTAAGAAGAAGAATGGCTGCCTTGGGCTACGGAAAGCGTTGCGTAAGTTTTTTTGTTTGTTTTTTTTTTGAAAGGGTCCAATTTGCATTTCATCCTCCTCCTTCTCCTCCTCATCATCGTCATCATACCAATAATAGCATGGCTACATGATTTTTTGGGGATGTTTTGATCATGAATCCCAATCTATTTCCTAGAAGGTACATGTTTTCTGATTACAAAACTGAAATGATCATGACAATATCTTACTTGGAAGTGAAGTTATGACCATTTTTGTAGAGCACCCGTCAAAGTGCAATAAAACGTTGTACAAGAAAAAAACATGAAAAGTCAGCCCAACTATGAATTTGTGTTTATAAAGCTAACAGCTATGGGGGGAAATGTATTTTTTAAATGGTGCATGTTTTCTGATTACAAAACTGAAATAAAATCATAATTATCTCACTTAGAAGTGTTGTTATGACTATTTTTGTACACCACCCGTAAGGCTACAATAAGACGCAAATTGGGAAAATACATGAAAAATTAAGACTACTGTAATTTTTTTCATTATTTTGATAAAACACTTTGCCAAAATGTAATCTTGTAAAGGTGCATGTTTCCTGATTACAAAACTGAAATAAAATTTCATTTATCTCACATAGAAGTGTTGTTATGACTATTTTTGTACATCATCCGTAAAGGTGCAATAAATGTAATGCAAAAACAACATGAACAGTAATACCAACTATGAATTTTTATTATTAGGCTGAATACATAATGTCCATGTGTGCAGCCTAATTTTAAATACTAGTTGGTATGATTGTTCATGTTTCTTGCATTACATTTTATTGATAGTTTTATAAAAATCAACTGTTCTTTATGTGACTTGTTTTGCCGCAATGATTTTTACATACAAAAATGATTTATAGTGAACAATTATTATGCCCCAATTTAGTTCTTAACCATACTCTAAAGATATGTGTAAAACGGTGTATATTTCAGCAATAGGAAAATTTATAGCGATTGCTCGTAAATATCCACTTTAACATTAATTGAAATACCAGAATGACAAATGTACGAACCGACTGGGTACAAATTGTTTCGACGTAATTGGTTGTATAATTCAAATAATTAAACAATTGACAACGCATATGCCCTTATTTAACATATAGGATCCATCTTAATACATGCAATATATCCCTACTAGTGTGTCGACAGCAAATATTTCTCAAATATTTATATTTCTTCCGTATTCACGGTATTGTTATTCGTACACACCGCCGCCATCTTGGAATTGCGTTCAGTTTAACATGGGTTCGGAAAAGAGTCACCCATAAACAATAACTTTCCGGTTAAATTCGTTCTAAAGAAAGGTAGCATTTAATAAAAACCAAATTCATTGTTAAATATGTAGCCTGAAATCCAGCGAAATCGTCTTGTTTTTAAGAAATATTAGATTTTACACTTTCTGCGGAATTTTCGTATCTAAAAATAATACGTGGATTCTTTTATGGTTTCCCTGGTATTTCATCATCGTATTACTATATGTACATGATATTGTGCCACTCTGGGTAGCCTGGGACCTGAAAACGAAATGGCTGTGTTAAGGACGTTTAATTTAAGTCAATCACACTATGGAATAGACTCAATGGGTAGTTTTACCATTAATATAACTAAATTAAAACATGTGTTCTTATTTTGTCTATGTAAAATAAGTTCTTTGAACATTTGTTAGTGAATGTTAGTAATTGTAAGTAAAATTGAATGCACCACAAGACACAACAATACTATTAAAATATGAATATACGTTGTGTAAAATGCTAAGATATTTTATATCATAAGGTGTGTATGATAATAAAATAATGTCACACAAAATATAGATTCATAAACAATACAGCATATAGAGGATATTTGTTGGTTTCGGTAAATAATCAATTTTAACTCACGAGTGATCAGAGATATTAATATTTTCACGAGTGGCGCAGCCTCAAGTGAAAATTTTTATTTTCTATGATCAAGAGTGAATTAAAATCAATAATCATACAAAATCAATTAATTTTTTTTATTTAATGATTTATCCACCGTTTGTTTACATTTTAAAAGGTTTGAATTGGAGAATTTCGCAGGAATAATAAAAATCATGACGTTAAAAAACGACCTCATTTCACAACAAAACAGTGAAAATTATTGATAATTTCCACTGATATTTTTCACTGTTTGAAACAGTGAATTACCAGTTTTAAATCACTGATATTTCCATATAAGCCACAGGCATGCATTTAATAAAATCATGTTAGTTGTAAGTTTGCCTCCTATTTTACCTGTGATATCACTCTACCCTTCCACCATGCTTCTTTTCCGTTCGAGACAAATTTATGCTCAACGCATTTACCCGTTAACAAGCATTTTCGTGTGTCTTTCTCCTTGCTGGCATCCAATCTATGGGCATGCTGAATCAACTTTTTGGCGCTACATACTAGTTCCTCTACGTCCAATTTCCTATTTTTCCCTTCTTCATTTATGGAGAATTTTTACACGTCTTTCAGGTTGTCTGGACTTTGTTGTAATACAAAACGCCGGAAGTTTAATTGTGATTTTAATGCTTTTATTTGTTCAGTTTTGTTTGAGATTCTAATAAGAGCACTGTCAACTTCTGATTCTGTTTGCCACAGACCGAAATAGATAATATCATCTGTAAAGTTTGTCAGTTTCTGCAATCTCCGTGCTTCTTTGTCAGCACCCAATTTTGCTCGTTCTATCATCCCGTCTCGTATCTTTTTCTGAATTTCAGTATGCCTTTTTTTGAATTGTTCTTTCACATGAAAACTGTCTCTCATGGCCTCGTGTACAAGAATTTGTTTTTCTTCCTCAGATTTACTCTCAATCCATTTGCTGGTTTTGTTTGAAGTAAACATTATATATGCTTCTGAAGCTAGAACACTGATATTGGGTTTCTTGCGGAGTAAATTGTCCAGGTACCCAAACACAGATTCTGCAAACTTGTTGTGCTTCTGAGCGGACTTGGCCCTTTTCCTCATTTCATCTGTAGCCCCTGTCCATTTCCCTCCAGGTAGGTGATCCGCATAAAGCTTCTTTGAACACTCAGCCAGTGCTGGTAGAATTGCTTTTAGATATGTTGCGACAATGTCATTGTGGTGCCAATCTTCTATGACTGCTTTAAAACCGCTGCCGCTAAAAAGCGCTTGCATTGTAATGTTTGATTTTTTCACTGTTTCAATCGTAAATCCCAAAAGAATACAGCAAAGCTAATGCGAATGTACGCGCTTACATATTTATTAACTGGTGCATCATTAAAGTATGTCGAACTTTGACTGCAAATAATGGGAAAATAAAAAAAATTATTACGGCATGGTTTCGCTCATTATGCAGCTGCATCCTTTTGTAAACTTAAAATGATGACGAAAAACGCGTATTTCCCGAAAGAACTGAGTAAAACGTCATATCGCAAGGTGATTCCAAATGGAGCCTCATTCTGAACCGGTGTAAACGTTTAGCGACCTTCAGTAAACGATGTATTTGTGAAGAAAACAATGTAGATTATTGAGTGTCCATTCAAAACGTAATACGTCTAATGGTAAGATCAGTCTGTGTTCTATCATCTCATATTATTTTAAGGGCCGCAAATAACCGATAAAAGCCTTAAAAAGGCCTTCAAACTGCATATGGTTAACATTATGACACATAGGCGGCGCCTCGAATGCGAAAGTCCACGACCATTTGGTTTTTTTTTAATGATCTGTTGAAATTAAGGACATTAATTATATTTTCAGGTAAAGGCAGTCATAAACAACAATGCTGAACAACGAGTAAGTTTTTTAAGCTTGTAGTTCAAAATGTCGTGCCAATTTGGTTTACCTTAATGAAGGAGCATATCACAGGCTAATGTCAGTCTTCGACAGTAAGTGACGGACCGAGCCCTCCAAATTTTCCCTCGGTCCGGACAGCAAAATTTGTCAGCTATTAAACTGGACAATAGTTTTTTAGGGCAAAGTAATGATCAACGGTTCAATTGTAACCACTTGAAACAATAATTAAAAACATTCAAACCCATTGATATGTCATTTAGTTCTTAATTGTTTATTGAAGATGACGTCTGCGCATGTTTGTTCTAGGTTGTAACCTTTCACTTACGCATGTGTAAAATGTTCTTCCAAAATTGACCGTAGTGTCGCATGATTTTTTTATTTGAGTGAACAATATCAATATTGCATCAAAACAAACATTTGATATAGGCATACTTGTGTTTCTTCTGAATATTAAACGCATTACAAGTCATTAAATGCAAAATTTGACCAGGAACAAATTTTGAATATTACTGCAATGCAATTGACATGTGACCACATTTCATTGTTTTCACAACAGAAGCAATGTTAAACATGTTTTATGGAAATGACATTATTAAAATACTCTTTGCCAGCAACCATGGCAACTCCACGAGTGGAATGCAAATTACAGTAGGGCTGCAGTACGGCAAAAAAATCCGGTATGGCAATATATTGCCAGATTGCAAACCTAATTTAAAGTAGATTCTAATTTCAAATAATTACTAACAAAAATATCATCACAAGTAGCTAGCTTTTTGAAATTTTGTATTATACAGTCTGTAACTTTTTAATAAGTAATTACGTGTAATCATATATACATTTTATAGACCTTTGGGACAATAACATTGAACAGTCATTGTATGACACAATGCTAATTTGTTAAAATATAATATTACATGTATAAAAGTACATAAAAAAATAATTTATAATCATAACACATTTTCGTTATGACATAGAATTCTGAAAATTCTTAAAAACTTTTTCATGTGTGGATTTAAAAAATCTGGGGTAACATATAACTTTGGTTGGAGGGAATGGGGTAATATTTTGAATTGATGAAAATAAGCCGTGAAATGTGCATAGTGGGAATTCATGTCTGCCTTGTTGTAGTTCATGTCACTGTTTTGGGGAAATACGGTTGCAATCAATATGCTCCTTTAATGGACTAATCATAAGTACATAGATGTAAATAATTTACAGAAACGAGCACACATGACACCTGAAGAGGAGTGTGAATACTGGTGTAAGTCGGGGCTTGACAAAGAAGGCTTTGATGTTAAGTTCATATCGGATTTTAAAGGTGGGTATTAAATAAGCATCTTTTACAGTATAATATAACTTGTTTTGAGTGTAGCAATATGGTAGCCAATTCAAACTTTTGGTAGGTATTGGTAGCATTTACTTCTAATACCTGGATTATAATTCCTGTCTAGCAGTACCAGTTGATGATCATCAGTAAAATATTCATTATCCAGGCCTCTATGTTAAATGTCAAGAATGTTTGTTTCTGCTTAATAATAATATAGGCATATACTAAATTGTATAAAGGACCAGTCACCTGTTCACAGATTGGCAAAACAAACTTCCAAAGATATACCTTTTATTCAAGCAAAGTGAAATAATACGAATGACAATAAACATGTTAGAAAAGCTGTTTTGTTTAAGGATGATCACCAACATTATATAAAATTATAAAGCGTTTTTAAATGATTTTCATCAATAACTTGATAAAAAAGTGTACCATATATTCCATAAAAAACTTCCTGGGGACAGCGATTTTAATTATGCCTCGACTTTCACAAAAGGAGGCATACTGATTCGCCCTTGTTCGTCTGTACGTCCTTCCATCCATCTGTCAGTCAGATTGTTGTGTCGCGCAAAAGTATAGAGACATAAGAGTGATGAAACTTTACAAACATATATTAACCAGCATGTGAACTTGCGCACCTGGGAATTTTTTTTTTTTTTTACAAAAGTGGAATGCATGGGTGAAAGTTTTAGCACATGTGCCGGCATTTCCGTTTCTTTTAAGTTTGGCCGGGTCATTTTTCTGAATTGTGTAAATCCGGTGAGATTTTGCAGGGGGGTAGGTCAGTCTCGCCAGGCGACGGTCTTAATGCAGTAATTGTGTGTGTGTGTGCTATTTTTAGACTTGATTCACTTTGTTACTGTAACAGACGCAGCCGATAAAATAAGGAACTACGGTGACATAGATGCTACGGAAATATACGAACACCACCTGAATGTCGCATTTCCGAAAATTCCTTTATCCTATTATTTTACCGGACACTCCTGAGGACATCCATGTCCTGCTTTTTGATGCGTGTAAATAGCAATTATGTTGTGTATTACTCTTGCAAATAATATGCCCTGCATTGTTTTTGATGCTCTTCAGGTCTTGTTTTCACCAGTTAACTACAAAAGCAATAAAAATGATATACTTTTTATATTTTTGCATCAATATTTTGACCATGAAATGACTAATTTTAACCCTTCATATTTTCAAGCCAGATCATGAGATGTCATTTTGACTCCTAATTATCAAAATCCCTGCGTAAGTTTGTTTCAGGTGGGCCTTTAATTTTCTTAAGGGGGATGGTGCATTTATGCTGCTGCGTCACAGATGGTGTGACAAATATAAATGAGGCCAAAACACGTTTTTGCAATCTCCAGAATACATTCCTCAACTAGCATCACTGAATAGTATAAAGTTTATACTATAAACTATAATAATAATACAAATAATATCGGACTAAATGACATTTTGGGGACAGCCCTTCTAAAAATAGTCAAGGATTTTGGGGTATGTTATTTGGATAATTGTTATTTGAGGCTGTTTATGCCAAATTCCTGTACATTGTCGCTTATTAAAACATAAGAGTTCAAGTATTTTTTAAATGATGGTCTAACCGTGCCGCACATTTTGAACTACTTGTTATTTTGGATATTTTTTTTGTAAACAATGGGACACCGGAAGTGATATTAGTTTTGCCCACGTGGTAATTTCACAACAACCAAAGAGTTCATAATACAGTAAATAGCTGAAAAGCGTTTCAAGACGCTTTTGAAATTGACATTAAATAATGCGGTGAAATTATAAAAAATGGGAATTATTTTTTTAAATGTGGCAACATAGTTATTACAGAAAGTTCTATTAAAAAATATCTTGTTTTAATGGACAGTCTTCGGGAAAGTCCCAAAGTCATTACTGGCCACAAAGTCTGGTAAACTAGCAGCTATTACGGGCCCAAATTCCAATTTACTGGCCAGTCAACTGCATAAGTACTTAACCTGAATATTTTACCAGACATGAGTGCCAGTAGTCTGTACATTTTTACATGGACCTTGTCCAGATCTGGAAGGATTTTACTTGTAAATGCATTGTCTGCCATTAACCCGCTTGGGGAGGAAATCACTGCGAGGAGTTTGATTCTTGTTTAGTTTCGTATAGGTTGGTCACTGTTGAGTGTCGTAATTTCTTGTGGTAGTAAAATGGCCTCTGCTCTAAAATAACCCCCTGTTAAAATATTGTTTAATAATGAAAAAGTAAAGAAAATAAACCACTTCCAAATGTATTTTATATAATAAATCTTTTGAAAAAGTGACTTTTCACTGATGACATAAGTTGTGAACATACATTAAATGTTTATATTGTAATTACTTTTTATATTAATATAAGAAAACGAATTAAAGCTAATTTCTGGAAGTAAAAAGCTATTGTGAATAAGGTGTCTACCTAATGTTGGTGTTGTATATGTGTAAAGATATGCACATGTCTTGGACAGTGAATAAGGTGTCTACCTAATGTTGGTGTTGTATATGTGTAAAGATATGCACATGTCTTACACAGTGAATGAGGTGTCTACCTAATGTTGGTGTTGTATATGTGTAAAGATATGCACATGTCTTACATAGTGAATGAGGTGTCTACCTAATGTTGGTGTTGTATATGTGTAAAGATATGCACATGTCTTACATAGTGAATGAGGTGTCTACCTAATGTTGGTGTTGTATGTGTGTAAATATATGCACATGTCTTACACAGTGAATGAGGTATCTACCTAATGTTGGTGTTGTATATGTGTAAAGATATGCACATGTCTTACATAGTGAATGAGGTGTCTGCCTAATGTTGGTGCTGTATTTGTGTAAAGACATGCATATGTCTTACATAGTGAATGAGGTATCTACCTGATGTTGGTGTTGTATATGTGTAAAAATATGCACATGTCTTGCACAGTGAATGAGGTGTCTACCTAATGTTGGTGTTGTATGTGTGTAAATATATGCACATGTCTTACACAGTGAATGAGGTGTCTACCTAATGTTGGTGTTGTATATGTGTAAAGATATGCACATGTCTTGCACAGTGAATAAGGTGTCTACCTAATGTTGGTGTTGTATATGTGTAAAGATATGCATACGTCTTACACAGTGAATGAGGTGTCTACCTGATGTTGGTGTTGTATATGTGTAAATATATGCACATGTCTTACACAGTGAATGAGGTGTCTACCTGATGTTGGTGTTGTATATGTGTAAAGATATGCACATGTCTTGCACAGTGAATAAGGTGTCTACCTAATGTTGGTGTTGTATATGTGTAAAGATATGCATACGTCTTACACAGTGAATGAGGTATCTACCTAATGTTGGTGTTGTATATGTGTAAAGATATGCACATGTCTTACATAGTGAATGAGGTGTCGACCTAATGTTGGTGTTGTATATGTGTAAAGATATGCACATGTCGTGCACAGTGAATGAGGTGTCTACCTAATGTTGGTGTTGTATATGTGTAAATATATGCACATGTCTTACACAGTGAATGAGGTGTCTACCTAATGTTGGTGTTGTATATGTGTAAAGATATGCACATGTCTTACATAGTTAATGAGGTGTCTGCCTAATGTTGGTGCTGTATTTGTGTAAAGACATGCATATGTCTTACATAGTGAATGAGGTATCTACCTGATGTTGGTGTTGTATATGTGTATAGATATGCATACGTCTTACACAGTGAATGAGGTGTCTGCCTAATACTGGTGTTGTAAGTGTGTAATGATATTCATATTAGGTACTACAGTATAAATGTGTGTTCATGTCTTACATAGTAAATATGTTTCATCATGTTGCTAAGATTAATACAAAGTGCATAATATTTTGTATAACTTGTGGTTTATATATTTTAAATAATTGTTTCTAGACTCGAAGGACGAATAAAGAAGAAGAAGATGATAGCATCGACTCGGGCCATACTAAACTCACAGTGGAAAAGGAGACTGAAGACACTCTAAATACACATGACAGTGAGCATGAGAAGGAGACTGAAGACACTCTACATACACATGACAGTGAGCATGAGGAGAAACAACAAGTAAAAAGCAGAAAAGAGGTGAGCACTTTTTATGACAACAGTCTTCTTTATAATAGATTGTTCATACTATGCTGCTGAGTAGTATTTGTTAGATTAGCTCTGGTCTGTCTCTCCTGTCCAGTGCAATGTTATTAGGACATTAACATGTTCATAAGCATTTGAACTACTGCACCTGGGGATTTTGTCGAAGTATTTTCCCCATTTTATTCAGAGTTATTGAGCTTGTTATTCAAAAGACAATTCTGCATATTTATTCATGAGAGGTCAAACATATGGTCAATGACAAAAAAACAACAATAACAACACTCAACCTTGATACCGGAAATTGGATTTGGTTATGAAACGTTACACATGTCATGTATAGAAAAAGTGCAGTATGATGAGAATCTTTATTGATGGTTTACCCTTTGTCCATCATGTCTGTCTGTAACTCAAGAAGGATAAAAGCTATCATGAAACTAGGTTTACACATTGGACTAAAGGTTTGCCATTTGGCTGTCTGTCAATCTTTTCCCCTGTTCATATGTCCTTTTGTGTGTCTGTCCGCTAAAACTAAAATAACTTTTAAAGTACTTAAGTTAAAACTGTATCCTGGGATTTCTAAAAAAGGAACTGAAGAAAGTTGGATAAAACTCGGACAATGTGAGGATTATTCATGACTGTTCATTTTCCACCAGAGGTAAAAGGTCAGGTAACTGTTACAAAAAATAGAGTTACACTTAATTTAGTAATACTCAAAAGTACATAAGCTATGGTCATGATACTTGGTATACACATTGGACTAAAGGTTGGTCATTTGTCTGTCTGTCAATCTCTTCTCCTCTTCATATGTATGTGTGTCTGTCCTTCTGCAAAAACTGAAATAACTCATAAAGTACATAAGATATGGTCACGAAAATTGGTATAAATAAATGTATTATTATTAACAATGAAGATAAGATTAAGCATGAATCTTAATTAGTCCCCTACAGGTTTCAGCGGATGGGACTTTAGGTTTACCCTCTGTCAGTCATGTCTGTCCATCTGTCTGCCCTTCCGTCTGCAAAAATGAATCCCGCGATTTCTAAAAACCCAATGAAGATACTTGGGTGAATCTTTTGATACTTATAAAGGACAATGTGAGGACTGTGCACAACCTTTTGGTTTACATCAGAGGTAAAGGTCAGGTCACTGTAACTAAAAAAAGAACAAAACCTTATATTGATATTACTCAACAACTACATAAAATATGATCATGAAACTTGGTATACACACTTGCATATATGTTTGCCATTGTCTGTCAATCCCTTCTGTTCATCCGTCTGTCTGTCTGTCCTCAAAAACTCGAAAAGTACATAAGATATGATCAATTTGGTATGCATATAAAAGTGATGACAGGATTATACAGCATGACCGTTAATATCTGCAGAGCCTGAGAGGTCAAATATTAGGTGACTGTTACTGAAAATACAATTAGATTAAATACTTCAATTACTTGAAATGTACATGAGATATAATCATGAAAATTGGTATACAAATTTACACACATGTGAATTTTAAAACAAATCCTCATGCTGCTGAGACAAATTGACATTGGATGTTATTATGGAAAAATTAATGATAAAGGGCTATATGAAGGTTATTATGCACAATCTTTAATTGATAGGGGTTTTGTAGGGGACTCCTGTATTGTCTGCAATTGTGTCAAAGACTTGTTTCTCCAGCTGTCAAATGTCAGGTGACTGTTACTTACAATAGAATACGTTTAATAACACTCAGTACTCTAATAACTGTAAAAGCACATAAGATTTTTAAAGATGAAACTTGTTGTACCTATGAAGAGCAATATGAGGTTTATGCCCAACATATTTTCACCAAAGGTCACAGTTAATGAGGTGTCTGCCTAATAATGGTGCTGTATATGTGTAAAGATATGCATATGTCTTACATAGTGAATGAGGTGTCTACCTAATATTGGTGCTGTATGTGTGTAAAGATATGCACATGTCGTATACAGTGAATTAGGTGTCTCCCTTATGTTGGTGTTGTATATGTGTAAAGATATGCACATGTCTTGCACAGTGAATGAGGTGTCTACCTAATAGTGAATGAGGTGTCTGCCTAATGTTGGTGTTGTATGTGTGTAAAGATATGCACATGTCTTATATAGTGAATGAGGTGTCTACCTATTTTTGGTGTTGTATGTGCGTAAAGATATGCACATATCTTATATAGTGAATGAGGTGTCTGCCTAATATTGGTGCTGTATGTGTGTAAAGATATGCATATGTCTTACACAGTAAATGAGATGGCTACCTAATGTTGGTGTTGTATATGTGTAAAGATATGCACATGTCTTGCACAGTGAATGAGGTGTCTACCTGATGTTGGTGTTGTATATGTGTAAAGATATGCACATGTCTTGCACAGTGAATAAGGTGTCTACCTAATGTTGGTGTTGTATATGTGTAAAGATATGCACATGTCTTGCACAGTGAATAAGGTGTCTACCTAATGTTGGTGTTGTATATGTGTAAAGATATGCATATGTCTTACACAGTGAATGAGGTGTCTACCTAATGTTGGTGTTGTATATGTATAAAGACATGCATATGTCTTACATAGTGAATGAGGTGTCTACCTAATGTTGGTGTTGTATATGTGTAAAGATATGCACATGTCTTGCACAGTGAATAAGGTGTCTACCTAATGTTGGTGTTGTATATGTGTAAAGATATGCACATGTCTTGCACAGTGAATAAGGTGTCTACCTAATGTTGGTGTTGTATATGTGTAAAGATATGCACATGTCTTGCACAGTGAATAAGGTGTCTACCTAATGTTGGTGTTGTATATGTGTAAAGATATGAATATGTCGTACACAGTAAATGAGGTGTCTCCCTAATGTTGGTGTTGTATATGTGTAAAGATATGCACATGTCTTGCACAGTGAATAAGGTGTCTACCTAATGTTGGTGTTGTATATGTGTAAAGATATGCATATGTCTTACACAGTAAATGAGATGTCTACCTAATGTTGGTGTTGTATATGTGTAAAGATATGCATATGTCTTACACAGTAAATGAGATGTCTACCTAATGTTGGTGTTGTATATGTGTAAAGATATGCATATGTCTTACACAGTGAATAAGGTGTCTGCCTAATATTGGTGCTGTATGTGTGTAAAGATATACATATGTCTTACATAGTGAATGAGGTGTCTCCCTAATGTTGGTGTTGTATATGTGTAAAGATATGCATATGTCTTACACAGTAAATGAGGTGTCTCCCTAATGTTGGTGTTGTATATGTGTAAAAGATATGCACATGTCTTGCACAGTGAATAAGGTGTCTACCTAATGTTGGTGTTGTATATGTGTAAAGATATGCATATGTCTTACACAGTAAATGAGATGTCTACCTAATGTTGGTGTTGTATATGTGTAAAGATATGCATATGTCTTACATAGTGAATGAGGTGTCTCCCTAATGTTGGTGTTGTATGTGTGTAAAGATATGCACATGTCTTACACAGTGAATGACGTATCTATCTAATGTTGGTGTTGTATATGTGTTAAGATATGTACATGTCTTACACAGTGAATGACGTGTCTATCTAATGTTGGTGTTGTATATGTGTTACGATATGCACATGTCTTACACAGTGAATGAGGTGTCTCCCTAATGTTGGTGTTGTATATGTGTTAAGATATGCACATGTCTTACACAGTGTATGACGTGTCTACCTAATGTTGGTGTTGTATATGTGTTTCGATATGCACATGTCTTACATAGTGAATGACGTGTCTCCCTAATGTTGGTGTTGTATATGTGTAAAGATATGCGCATGTCTTACACAGTGAATGACGTGTCTATCTAATGTTGGTGTTGTATATGTGTTAAGATATGCACATGTCTTACATAGTGAATGAGGTGTCTGCCTAATGTTGGTGTTGTATGTGTGTAAAGACATGCATATGTCTTACACAGTGAATGAGGTGTCTACCTAATGTTGGTGTTGTATATGTGTAAAGATATTCATACGTCTTACACAGTGAATGAGGTGTCTTCCTAATGTTGGTGTTGTATATGTGTAAAGATATGCACATGTCTTACATTGTGAATGTGGTGTCTCCCTAATGTTGGTGTTGTATAATGTGTAAATATATGCACATGTCTTACACAGTGAATGAGGTGTCTACCTAATGTTGGTGTTGTATTTGTTTAAAGATATGCACATGTCTTACATAGTGAATGAGGTGTCTACCTAATGTTGGTGCTGTATATGTATAAAGACATGCATTTGTCTTACACAGTGAATGACGTGTCTACCTAATGTTGGTGTTGTATATTTGTTAAGATATGCACATGTCATACATAGTGAATGAGGTGTCTCCCTAATGTTGGTGTTGTATATGTGTAAAGATATGCACATGTCTTACACAGTGAATGACGTGTCTATCTAATGTTGGTGTTGTATATGTGTTAAGATATGCACATGTCTTACATAGTGAATGAGGTGTCAACCTAATGTTGGTGTTGTATATGTGTTAAGATATGCACATGTCTTGCACAGTGAATGAGGTGTCTGCCTAATGTTGGTGCTGTATAATGTGTGAATTTATGCACATGTCTTACATAGTGAATGAGGTGTCTGCCTAATGTTGGTGCTGTATATGTATAAAGACATGCATTTGTCTTACACAGTGAATGAGGTGTCTCCTTAATGTTGGTGTTGTATATGTGTAAAGATATGCACATGTCTTACATAGTGAATGAGGTTTCTACCTAATGTTGGTGTTGTATATGTGTAAAGATATGCACATGTCTTACACAGTGAATGAGGTGTCTACCTAATGTTGGTGTTGTATATGTGTAAAGATATGCACATGTCTTACACAGTGAATGAGGTGTCTACCTAATGTTGGTGTTGTATATGTGTAAAGATATGCACATGTCTTACACAGTGAATGAGGTGTCTACCTAATGTTGGTGTTGTATATGTGTAAAGATATGCACATGTCTTACACAGTGAATGAGGTGTCTACCTAATGTTGGTGTTGTATATGTGTAAAGATATGCATATGTCTTACACAGTGAATGAGGTGTCTACCTAATGTTGGTGTTGTATATGTGTAAAGATATGCATACGTCTTACACAGTGAATGAGGTGTCTACCTAATGTTGGTGTTGTATAATGTGTAAATATATGCACATGTCTTACACAGTGAATGAGGTGTCTACCTAATGTTGGTGTTGTATTTGTTTAAAGATATGCACATGTCTTACACAGTGAATGAGGTGTCTACCTAATGTTGGTGCTGTATATGTCTAAAGACATGCATATGTCTTACATAGTGAATGAGGTATCTACCTGATGTTGGTGTTGTATATGTGTAAAGATATGCACATGTCTTGCACAGTGAATGAGGTGTCTACCTAATGTTGGTGTTGTATATGTGTAAAGATATGCACATGTCTTGCACAGTGAATGAGGTGTCTACCTAATGTTGGTGTTGTATATGTGTAAAGATATGCACATGTCTTACACAGTAAATGAGGTGTCTAGCTAATGTTGGTGTTGTATATGTGTAAAGATATGCACATGTCTTACACAGTGAATGAGGTGTCTACCTAATGTTGGTGTTGTATATGTGTATAGATATGCATATGTCTTACACAGTGAATGAGGTGTCTCCCTAATGTTGGTGTTGTATATGTGTATAGATATGCATACGTCTTACACAGTGAATGAGGTGTCTACCTAATGTTGGTGTTGTATATGTGTAAAGACATGCACATGTCTTACACAGTGAATGAGGTATCTACCTGATGTTGGTGTTGTATATGTGTATAGATATGCTTACGCCTTACATAGTGAATGAGGTGTCTGCCTAATACTGCTGTTGTAAGTGTGTAATGATATTCATATTAGGTACTACAGTATATATTATGTGTGTTCATGTCTTACATAGTGAATATGTTTCATCATGTTGCTAAGATTAATACAAAGTGCATAATATTTTGTATAACTTGTGGTTGATATATTTTAAATAATTGTTTCTAGACTCGAAGGACGACTAAAGAAGAAGATGATAGCATCGACTCGGGTTGTGGCCATACTAAACTCACAGCGGAAATAGAGACTGAAGACACTCTAGATACTCATGACAAAGCACTGCTCTTTTTTGGTGTAGATGGGCTGCCAAGATCTTTTTGACCAAGATTTTGTGCATACATTTTGCAGCTCCAGATTTCTTTTCACTCTTGGAAATGTATGGGAGGATTTTAAAATCACTTCATGTTATTATTTCTCATAGCCAGACGATATGTCGCTTACTACTCCCGTCCTCTTCTGTGAAGGTCATTATACAAGGTCACATGAATTTTTGTTTCCACTATGTAACTTTTAATGCCTGGGAGGATGTTAATATTACTTTGGATTATTATTCCCCTTGACCAGATGAAGTGTCACGTACAATTCTTATCCCCTTTTGAGTGGAAGGTCAAGCTCACAATTTAAGGTCAAAGGTCATGTATTTATGTTATGTATTTTTTATGCCAAGGAGGATTTTAATATTATTTCGGATTATTTTTTCCCCAATACCAGAGGATGTGTCACATACAATTCCTACGCTTCTATGTGAAAGGTCAACATCACATTTCAAGGTCAAAGGTCATGAATTTTTATTGTCGCTCTATAACATTTAATGATTATTTCTTTTTAGCTCGCCTATTTATTGAATAGTTCTAGCTATACTACTCACCAATTTGTCAGCGTCTGCGTAATGCTATGGTTAAGTTTTGCCTGCAAAATCTCCAGATCACTGTTTCTACTACAGCTATTCAATTGAAACTTCATTCATGTGTTCGGGGTCATTGTGTGAGGTCACTGACCAAGTTCCATAACTCTGACCTACAATTTAGGCAAATTAGGTATGTCCCTTTTTGTACTTAGAAAATTCAGGTTAACGTTTGCGTGGGCCATAACTTGACCTGCAATTTAGCAGAATAATGCACCTTTTGTACTTAAAAATTTAGGTTAAGGTTTGTGTTTGTCAATCAATAACTTTAATTTGCATTGACCAACCCTGATGAAACTTTGGATATAGCAGGCTTGCATGGAGACTATATATGGGGCAGTTGGGTCAAGGTCACGGTCACTGTTGCTGAAAGCAGATAATTCCTGTTCAATAACTTCAGTAAGGATGGAGATATTTTGATGAAATTTTGTGTGTAGATAGGTTGCATGCTGATCAAGCGTCGGATTGCATTTGGGGCCAGTCGGGTCAAGGTCACTGTAACTAGAAATAGCAAAACAAATTCTTTTCAGTAACTTTAGATTGGATGGAGTATTTTGCTGTAATATTGTGTGTAAGGTAGCATACTTTCAGACCTAGCCTGGGATTGCATTTAGGACCGGTCGGTTCATTACTACAAAAATGATGGGAGTTATTGTGCTGTCATTTTGAGTGCATGTAGTTTACATGCAGACCTAGTGTGGGATTGCATTGGGGTCCAGTCAGGTCAAGGTCACTGTTACTAAAAATAGAAAAAAAGTGTTCACTCAATAACTTGATTTTGGATGGAGGCATTTCGCTGCATTTGATGTGTAGCTAGAATACATGCAGACCTTTCTTGGGATTGCATTTAAGGCCCATCAGGTCAAGGTCACTGTTACTAAAAATAGAAAAACTAACAGTTTCTGCTCATTAACTAGCATTTCGATTGAGGTTTTGCGTTGAAATTGTGTGTGTAGGTAGCTTACATGTAGACCTTGTAGACCCAACTAGAACCGATATTCACTTTCAATTATGTCTTCGTGGTCATTATATCAGGTGACTGACAGAAAATGTACATTATACTATCAATGCGGAAGAATAGTTTAGGGCGCTGTCTTGGGAAAGCTCTTGTTGTTCTGTTTCATTGTTCAGTAATTCGTGTATTGCCCACTTCTTCCCCATTGACAATCATATGCTTCGGTTCGGGACCTAGCTTGGGATTGCACAGTTATTTCATTAAAGTTAATTAATTGGTAAAATATTGAAAACATGGTTTTGTGCCTTTGTCACGTTTCTTGTTATCATGTTTTGGCATTTTCTTCATAAGGGACATAATTTAGAAATATCAATAACAATACTGCAATTCACACGGGAAGTGGTTACTTCATAATTGTCACATCTGCCTGTCAATAGTGTTATGTAGATTTTTTTATTTACAAGGACTCTATCAATATTAGCATACTTGTTACTTACCAAATAAATACGCAAAAAGATAATAGCCAATTTGATGGAGCATATGTTTCCTATTATTGCACATAGTAACTGACTTGTGTACCCATGACATAGAATTTGCTGACAGTAGTATTATGATACATCATAATATATTTTTGTTTGTTAAATTGTATGCCCTACTATGAATACACTATTATCAATAAAATGATGTGTGTGTTATATATTTTTAAACATAACTATGTTAAGCAATCATTTTTTTATTTTTGAAAATGTTAATGTGTTACTGTTTGTTACATTTGCCTAACAAGATTCATATATTAAGTATGTTTAAATAAATTACTGGTACCAATATTTCTGTATCATATGTTACTGGTGTGAACATGGAGTGGTATTAGAGCAATTTATTTACGGTGCAGATATTTGTAATGATGTAGTTTATATATAATTTTGTGTCCAATAAGGTTTCTTAAGGCATACGAAAAGAATCATTTCCAATAAGTCTGGCTCTCTTGTATGATATTTATTTTTAAAAATGACATCCCAATATTAATTTCAAAGCTGATTGTCTTTTTTTTTAAACATTTCTTGTTATGTTAACCAAATTTATTTTTATTAAATTGGGGTATGATGTTGGATGTCAACTTCAGATTGAGAATATCATATCAAGACTTGATTGGGATTGAATATGTGATTGTGGGGTCAATGACAATGTAACTTACAATACAAAATGTTTCCACAAAATTCTAATGACACTGCGCGCATAGATACCTTCATGTAATGACTTCGTTTTGGAATTGCGTTTCCGGTGGATTGGGTCATCACCATTACTAAATATAGAAAATCTGCAGTGCTGAATATCTCAAGAATGAATTTCTTATTATTGCAGTTTGGTCAAGGGCACCGTCACTGTTATTAAAAATAGAAAAAAATCAAAATTGAAGTAATCTTATTTGCTTAATAACTAAAAACAGATGTGTCATTGGAAAAATTTGGTTATCCAAGAATATCTGACTTTTATTGTATAGTTTTAAATGCCCGGTACAGATTAATTTTATTACACAGGTTTAAACATTATTCCACTTTATTTAGCTAAGTGACAAAGTCATATTGTAGCGGTATATTCATTACCCTTGTGGCGCTTCTAGTTTTTGCCTCCCTGGCATACAGTTTTGTATTATTGTATTTGACAGTTTTAATGTTTTTATGATTTGACATTGAATGAATTATTTTTTTAGCCAGGCATATCAACGTAGCTTCTAATTGTCATTTGAGTCGACGTAGCATACAGTTTTTCAGTAAGCTAGGTTCCCTGGAATGACTTGAGGATGCCTTTGTTAACATAAAACATTTATTGCCTATATTACAATAAAACCAACTAAAGCTTTAAACATTAAATTCAAGCTAGTTTTATGTATTTGGGCTTGTTTTGAGGCTTTATTTCAAACAAATAGTTTATTGAGTCTATAGGTCAGGTAAAGTAGCTCTTTGTTTACATTATATCAAAATTATATTTCTTTCACACTGAAATTACACATTGTATGCTAGTTCAAAAGGATTTCAGTTAGCTAGTTTTCTCCAATAAGAGACTATGCTGATGTACTTTATTTGAACTTAAGGCAGTTATTCTCAATACAAATATATGGACAAATAATACAAGTTTAGCACCTTTGTTTATAAATGTGTTAAATTTGTAAGGCCTATTTGCACATAGGAATGTACAATATTATGTTAAAATGTAAAATGTTATGTTGAACAATAAATGTGTCTCTGTCAGCAAGTTCCTTGGACAATTTTTATGATAATTATTATTGTTATTTTAAGAAGGATACTGTCCTTTTCAGCTCACCCGAGCACTATTTGCTCATGGTGAGCTTTTGTGATCGCCTTTGTCCGTTGTCTGTCGTCAACATTCACCTTTTGAACACTTTTGCCAATGAAATCATGGCCGAGTTTGAAATAGGGTCATGTGGGGTTGAAAACTAGTTCACTAGGTCAAATTAAAGGTCATATTAAATAAAAAGCTTGTGAACACTCTAGAAGTCACATTTTTGAAGAATCTTCATAAAACTTGATCAAAACAAATTGTTTTGTCTGTGTTCGAAAATGGATCTGGTCCGTTGACAAACATAGCTGCCAAGGGGCGGGTCAGTTTTCCTTACATGGCAGTAATGAAACATTTTCTGCCCGATCATTATGAAATGTGCACATAACATTTGTTCTTTATGATATCTCAGTCGATTTCGACAATGGTTCAGGTCCATTGGAAAACATTGCTTGGGCGGGGGGGGGGGGGCAGTTTTCCTTACATGGATATAGTGAAAACTTTTGAACACTCTTTTTTGTCAAATCTTCATGAAACTCTCTCAGGACATTTGTTATAATGATTCCTCAGCCAAATTCCAAAATGGTTTGGGTCCATTGAAAAACAGGCTGCCAGAGTGGTGCAGTTTTCCTTATGTGTCTAGTGATATCTTGTGAACACTACCTGCTCAGAACAGTTTAGTTCCTTGGGGTCGCAGGTGATCACCTTAGTTCCATTGGCCCTTGTTGTATATTAAATGACCAGCTGTTGATTCAGTACATGCAGCATAAATCTGTTTTCACATGTTTTCCCAAGCCCAGGGTCATTGTTTGTATTGTTACAACCTGCTACATGATATTACTTCGTTGTACATGCGGCGTTGGGAGGTATTTGTCAACATGTTCAACATTACATATTCATATTGAAGGTATATAAATTGTCATTGTAAACACAAGAGCTGTATTTAATAATGTTCTTGAAAATATGCTGTTATATCTGATAGCCCATATATGTTCAGTTATAGTTTTTTATGTCGCATATAATCATTTATGTTCTATCCGACTATTAAAACAGGATAAATTATGTAAACCATATACATCACAATATATTCCGATGATCTACTTGTTTGCCCTTTGCGTACTTTAAATGTCTTTTAGAGCGCCATTGGACAATCTAACGTGATCGTTACACAGATTTAATTTCTTTCCTGTCTATTTTAACCGTTTTTATCCCTGTTAATTTGGTTATAAACTGTCACATAAATTATTAGTTTTGAAAATAAACTGTTCGGTTGATCTTCTTTGGTATGATGAGTGTAAAATAAATAAAACACTAATACAGTCCTGTGGTATTGTTGTCATTCTATTGAATTATTTAACTTAGGATGTTCCTGTACAAATGTTTGCATGTAGTCTGTAGAGCGTCCGAAAAAGTGCTACCTAAAGTACTAGATGCCTATGTCCAAGTTGAAAAATCAATGAACTTGCAAAAAATGTACGTGAACGACAGCTTAGATGAAGCATATTCTATAGTTACTATTGGTGAAATAGTGGACTCTAAAAGTTCAATGTTTGTCACATAGCCCGAAAACAAAAGAATATGGTTTATTAATGAGTAAATTAAAAAATAAACTGTTGACTAAAGATGGTGTCTTGTTTATGAGTAATTATAAGATGAAATTTAGTAAATGATAAAGCGATTTATTGTTCGATGTAAGTGGTGAATGTGTTCATCTGATGATCTGGAGTATTCAAATCCAGAAGAGAGAAATTGTTTTCTTTTATCCTTGTACTATTCTTTGAACTGTTTTGCTCCTGTGCTCAAATAAAGACCCTTAATTTTAAAATATACATATAGTAATACGAACAAGTCCCGTAAAGTACCCATTTCACTAGTACACATGCGGTAAGGCTTGTGAATTCGAAAGCGTTAATACTGCTGAAATGTTTTATAATTGAAAACAGCTTTAATCATATATGTATAACAAAAATGTAAGGTATATAATTGATACATAAGAGGTCCATTTGCGTAAAATATATACCTTTCCTAAGTCTGCCTAATGACGGCGATAGTGTTTGTCTGCCTAAAGTGTATTTGGTACATGAGTGTCTGCCTAAAGTGTACATTGTCAGTGGTAAAAATTAGGCAGACCTAAAAAAAAGTATATCTTAAACGCTCACACATTCCCTTTTAATACTTCAAAGGCATGCACGTCATTAAGTTTTAAAACATATTTTGCAAAGAACACTGATTTATATGAAAGTTTCATCATTGTATATATATGTCTGCCTTATGCTGGTTTAAGTGACAGGTCTGCCTTATCCTGAAAGCAGATAAATATATATATATATATATAATGTCATTTTATTGTTGGAAGTATGGTCTGGTAGCCATTGTTTTACCCTTAGGATATAATAATTGTGAACATTTGCCGTAGCTTTTGGTTTATATTCCTTAAATTTGAAAAACGTGTTATTTTTAATGCATATCATGATGAGCAAGTAATTTAACATATTCGCCCTTATATTGATCAATGTGGAAAGTCAATATTTACTGATACATGTAGTGAAATAAATAATATATCAAAACGCTGACAGCGTAGAAAGGCTGTTGGCGAGAACAGAAACGAAATGCAAATGAATTCGGATAGTATTTTGTAACATAAGGAACATTTATTGAAGTAAGTCACGTGTCTGTAATATTATTTCTACAAAACAAATATCAATCATAACATTACACTCTACGGAAATAAATTGGTATTAGCTGGTAGTTGACCTCACTGACGATGGAGATCCAGGCATATCAATCATAACATTACACTCTACTGAAATAAATTGGTATTCGCTGGTAGTTGACCTCACTGACGATGGAGATCCAGGCATATCAATCATAACATTACACTCTACTGAAATAAATTGGTATTAGCTGGTAGTTGACCTCACTGACGATGGAGATCCAGGCATATCAATCATAACATTACACTCTACGGAAATAAATTGGTATTAGCTGGTAGTTGACCTCACTGACGATGGAGATCCAGGCATATCAATCATAACATTACACTCTACGGAAATAAATTGGTATTAGCTGGTAGTTGACCTCACTGACGATGGAGATCCAGGCATATCAATCATAACATTACACTCTACTGAAATAAATTGGTATTAGCTGGTAGTTGACCTCACTGACGATGGAGATCCAGGCATATCAATCATAACATTACACTCTACTGAAATAAATTGGTATTAGCTGGTAGTTGACCTCACTGACGATGGAGATCCAGGCATATCAATCATAACATTACACTCTACTGAAATAAATTGGTATTAGCTGGTAGTTGACCTCACTGACGATGGAGATCCAGGCATATCAATCATAACATTACACTCTACTGAAATAAATTGGTATTAGCTGGTAGTTGACCTCACTGACGATGGAGATCCAGGCATATCAATCATAACATTACACTCTACTGAAATAAATTGGTATTAGCTGGTAGTTGACCTCACTGACGATGGAGATCCAGGCATATCAATCATAACATTACACTCTACTGAAATAAATTGGTATTAGCTGGTAGTTGACCTCACTGACGATGGAGATCCAGGCCACTCTTTTTTGCGAATTAAACTTGTATAGCGCGCGTCTGATTCAATGCTATTTATCTACGCCATTCTAATATTTTTTTGTAAATCGTGGGAGGCAAATATTGTTGTGCAAACTATGTAAAAAGCAAATAGAGTTATATGCATACAAGTCAATCTACAACGGCTCAAAGTACTCGAAGAACCGTGTAAGTTCGAATCTATGTTCAGTTCTTTTTATCACAGGTAAATACGGATTTAATTAAAAATAAGTCAAAATAGTAACATACATTCAAAACTCTTTTTAGAAGTGCAATTCTTTTCCACAGTTCTTATGCATACTTTAATCAAAACGCTGACAGCATAGAAAGACTGTTGGCGACAAAATAAACTAAAAAACATGCGAATTATGAGTGCATTTTTGCTAAAGAGGAAACATTTGTTTGAATGAAGTTCAATTTCCCACCTTTAAACGTGATAATATGGCTTCTTATTCAATATTATACGACATTGTAATAAAAATTTATTTGTAAGTAACGAAAAAGTATTTTTCAAGCTGATTGTCCGATGCAAACGGAATTACACGCAAGTCAATCTGCAACGAGCCGATGAAGCGTGGTAGTTAGGAGCATCGATTGTCAGTGATTCGTAGCCTACTGAGTCAAAAGTAGGTCATACGATGCGTGCTCTCGATTTTCCATACTACAATTTATAAGTTATGCATCGCAGTAATTTGTTGTCAAAATATTCAGAATAAGAATTGCTTACAAGAAATAGCACTTTGCAACGAGTCAAAAATAACCGATGTCGCGCATTTATTTAGTAGTCTTATTCCAAGACACCCAGGAGAATATTTCGGTTACATGCAAATGAAAGCGAGAATAGGGGGTGTCATTAGTTTCACGTAACATTTTGAATAAATTGGCTGTTTTAGAAACTTTGATTGTAATAAATCACATGATATATACAGTGAAACCTGTCCAAACCGAACCCCGAGAAAACCGAACTCCTGTAAAAACCGAACGGCTGCGTCGGTCTCGATATTTTTCCTTCTTATTTTATATATCAAAAACCCTTAATAAACCGAACCCTGTCAAAACCAAATACCGAACGATTTTATCGCAAATTTGATCTCATACAACCTTAAAAAACCTGAATAAACCGAACGGTGTATACTGTCAGGTGTCACATCGCGATACCGCAGAGGCGTGAACCCGATAATTGGTTACACGATTACACATAAAGGGCATAATCGCCATGGTGATAACGGGGCAGTGGTGCAATTAGCGATCGGTGCATACGACAATAGTCAACTTGTGAAAAACATATAAGTCGGTCGTGTTTTATGTTGAAATTTTGCGTACAGTGTAAACTTTTTAATGCTTCACACCAGTGTAATTAATGTATATTTAAATATGCCAGTTGGCAAAAAATAGTCTTGTAAGTTGTTACAAACTGTTAATACATGACTATAAAATCTCTAATGTTGAATACATGTGGCGGATCCGTGGTTTAGTGGTAACGCACTGGCTTCACAACCCAGGGGTCGCAGGTTCGAGCCCCTGCTACACCCTAACCTACTAACTCGTCTTTCGCATGAGACGGTAAACCGAGGTGCAGTGTACTAGGTGCTTCACACCGGGCACTAAAAGACCCATCTGGAACGGGGCGTCTCCCGTATCTTGCACTATCCCCCATAATCCAACTTACGAACAAGTCTTCTGGGGGCGATGGCCATATGGGAGAGAATCCCGGTGCACTCGATAAAAATGTACTACACACACACATGAACTCGTTTGATTGATACATGTACTTTGAGCGTGGTTTTATGCAAATAAGTTGTTCTAGAATACATGCACGTGCTTGATTAGTGTGTTGTTTTATGTAAAAAATATACATTTTTGGCATGCAAATAATGAAAATAATTAACAATAATATAAGTTTAGACATTAACATTGTGTTGTCTTATTACATACTCGAATAAAGATACAAAATAGTATGTACATTTTTAAGAAAAATGACCTTTTATTTAAAAAAAAAATGGATAAACCGAACATCTCTGAAAACCAAACGATCGGCCCGGTCCCGACGCCGTTCGGTTTAGACAGGTTTCACTGTACATTATAATACACATGACATACATTATATTAAATAATTAAAAGAAATGAAAACAGACGTGAATTTTAGCTGTTTTGACGAAGGACCATTTTGGGTTTCGATTTACTGACTCGTAGCCTGTAAAGAAAAGAAGTAGTTTTCCGCGATACCTGTTTCGGAAATTACCCTCTCAAAAGACCGTTGGCTTCCGCCGACAGTCCAAAAACAATAGCAATCGTCAATCGAGTGGTTGCAATTGCTCCGCTATATGTACTGAGTCAATACACTGTTGTTAAATTTACGCAATATGACGCAGTTAACCAGTAAACAGCACAAACAAATACGCTATCATACCTATGCGAATAGACATAACATGAATTCACTTGTAGATGTGGACTAACTGGATAATTATTATAGTTTATTAGTGTTTAAATCGGATCTATTTCTTGTCATTTTTTCATAGAAGAAGCATCGATAACAGGAAGCCTCACTGCTTAGCGAGCGAAGCGCATTAATTTGTCGATTTACTGACTCGTAGAATGCAGAGTAAAGAAGTAGTTCCCTCAAGACCGATTTCTAAATCCTGTTGGCTTGCGCCAGCAGTCTGACTAGGTATGTTAATTTAATACACATCATTTATGGCATATATTTTTTGATGATTTGTATTCCAAAACAAATAAACGGCATGGATATTAAGAAAAATTTACACATTGAATTATTCAGCGCTCAACATTTTCATGTATTATGAAAATAACCAACATTTTTGTAAATTAGTATAAAGCTTATCCCTTTAAATTTGACATAGTCATTAATACTTATCATTTTATAGCATTTAATAACATTCAAAAATTTAAAGATTATAAATTCGATGTTATGTTCATATACATTAATATCAACACGTTTATTCAATGTTTGCTTAGATTTTTATTCATGGTACAATTGTACGCAGACGCTGGAGGAACAAAACGCTGATGATGTAAACGATGTTTGTTGGCCGTCGAAATAAATAGGCCTGGTTACAAGACCAGTTGCGATTTATCAATTTGCAATGTTTAATGCAAAGTAAAGTTATACGTGTAAAGTTGTATGTTGTTATATTAAGCGTGTTATATTACATATAATACAATTTTCGTAAATACACATAACACCATAGAGGGATTAGACGGGGCGGAAGCGGCGTACATAAAATTGTCAAAAATTGGATTATCAATAACTCAAAAAGCACTGTTCTCATCAAAGAATGGTATACGTTTATTAGCTATCTTGACATGTAATGTTGCACAGAAGGTTTGTATACGACAAGAATAACTTTAAAAAGCTACACATGAGATGTCGCGCATATAAGCTGTCATTGTTTTGCAAAATATATTTGTATGTGTGCATATGTTGAAAGGTACTGAATATTACCGCCCCACTAACTCGAAATAATGTAGCCGCGCTTGAAGATCATTGATACATATGGATACATGAAACTCACCGCTACCGCGCTCCCCCCGCTGGAGCCTCCCGAGGAGCGCTCCGGGTCTGCGGGGTTCAGGGTGGGGCCCGTATCGTTGGTGAAACTGCTGCCGTTAAAGCACATGTGCTCGCAGTTGGTCTTTCCGAGGATTCTGCCACCTGTAATGAAACAAGAGACATGCTGTAGGGTATGTCTGAATTATATCGGAACATGTCGATTTTCTGTTATTTTCCAGTTCGAATTTATTTTCTTGTGTTAAATAATGGTTGTTACAGAAAGTCACGTGCATTCAGACAAATGTTACATTATTGTAATAATAAATTGTACTGGTATGTTCCTCCCTCAGAGTTCTGATTTACTCTTGACAGCGTCAGGCAATTTATTCAAAGCGATGTGCGCGCATAATTATATTCTTCGCAAACAATTAAACGCCAAAGCTCAACTGTTCAGGAACGTCTTTAAAAACAAAAGCTTATACTTTCGGTGAAATCGCAGTGCAATGACCTTCTTATGAGTTGATATTTTGATTGTGGTATCGTCGTTTTATAGAGCATAATTATTGAAATTGCAACACTTTCATGTTACCGTAGCATTACATTGATTTTAATATTTGAGAAAGAGCAAATATTAATATCCAGATAAGCATCGCTTTCGTATCCGCAGTGCTCCGTGCAGTATTGACTCAGAAAACTACCAATAATCACAAGCATAGGTTACCTGCATCGAGAATCCGCGTTACGACAGAGGCGTCAATATCCGGCACATAGCCTTCCATGAGCCTACTTCCGTTGAGCATGGGCACGCCGGCCACGCACACGTTGTCCTTGATCCCCACGCGCTTCCCCTTTAACAGACCTTCCGGCGCTCCTTGGATGTCGCATCGCCAATACCTAGGGGTGGACAAAACATGCAACGATCGAAAAATTAGCCACTTTGTGTCTACTTTTATTAGCTCGACTATTCGAAGAATAGTTGAGCTTTCCTACTCGCCCCGGCGTCGGCGGTGGTGTCTGCGTCCGCGGCTGAATTGGTTCAAGTTTTTATTCAAAAGTCTTGTAACTTTAAAACTACCTAAGTTATTCACTTGGAAATTGGAATATACCTTTGTCATCAACTCCAGTATCAGGGGCAACATTATCCATAACTCTGTTTTGTATTTTGACAGAGTTATGCCCCGTTTTCACTTAGATTTTCTGGTTAAAGTCTATATTCACAAGTTTTGTAACTTCAATACTACATAAGTTATGTAGTATTCAAGTTACAAAACTTGTTCACTTGAAACTTGGAACTAACCTTTGTCATCAACTCCAGAATGAGGGACAACATTCCCCTTAACTCTGTTTTTATTTTGACAGAGTTGTGCCCCCTTTTCACATAGATTTTCTGGTTCAGAGGTTATATGAAAATGTTTTGTTACTTTAAAACTACATAAGTTATTTACTTGAAACTTAGAATATACCTTTGTCATCAACTGCAGTATCAGGGGAAACATTTCCTATAACTCTGTTTTGTATTTTGACAGAGTTGTGCCCCTTTTTTCAAATAGATTTTCTCGTTAAAGTTTATATTCTAAGTATTATAACTTCAAAACTACAAACGTAATTCACCCGAAACTTGGAATGCACCTTTGGCATCAACTGCAGCATCAAGGGCAACATTCCCCATAACTCTGTTTTGTATCTTGACAGAGTTATGCCCCTTTTTCGCATATATTTTCTGGTTAAAGTTTATATTCGAAAGTATTATATATTGAAAACTACATTATTATTGACTTGAAACTTGGAATATACATTTTCCACCAACTCCAGCATCAGGTTCAACAATTTCCTTAACTCTGTTTTGTATTTTTACAGGGAATGCCCCCTTTATCTAGATTTTGTGGTCAAAGTTTGTGTTCCAAAATCTTAAAATTTATAACTTATATAAGGTTTTCACTTAAGAGTTTTGTATTTCAACAAAGTTATGCTCCTTCCACTTTCAAAAATATGTACCAAGTGAAATACTTCGAATAGTCGAGCGCGCTGTTCTCTGACAGCTCTTGTCTGAAACGTGGTGTACCAAATATACTAATATATTTTTGGGCTTCTTACACTGCATTGGCATTGAGTCTGATTATAGCTTCTTTTTTTTCTCGGTAAAAAGGGAAAAACTGGCATGCCTATCTTAAATCAAAATGGCATGTATGTTGTCACACTAACCAGGCGTTGTGCTTATTGTCTTCAGGTGCAGGTCTATAGCCCGGCGTCCTGGGGTATTTTACGGGCAGCGTGGGCGCCACAGAGTCACTGACCACCTGATAAGCCTTGAATGTTTCCTCCATGTGGTCTGTCAACGTAAGTTAAACCGGATGAGTCACGACATTTGGAATACCACCCGAAAAAACGACGGTGTTAAATGAGCAAATAGTCGATGATTTAAATTGTATACTTAAAGGGGCATGATCACTAATGTGCATGCTTCATAACCGTGATACAATGATACACGAATTTCAAGCATGCTTTACAATTGACAATCATCCGATAATCTGATTGAGTATAAATAAGATTGGTTGGGTACAACAGATCTACCAAAGCGTTTATATTTATTATCTTTCTGTTTTAAAGTTTCTTTCGGTTGTCTGTTTTTCATACAATAACGCACCAACTTCTATCCGACAAACGTTCTGCTGACATACATGTCGTAAATCTGTGTGATAATGTACGTCACTGGTAATTACCTACAAAATCCTGGACATCTTGCTCCTTGTCAAGACACAGGCCGAGAGACCGACCGAGTTCTCGAACCTCCTCCGCTTGCGGGCACCTGACGGCAGATCTCTTGAAAATACCTGGCAATAACAGTGAACAAAGCCGTTTGTAAATGTGAAATCTAATAAAAATCTACTCCTAAAATACGTAGTGAATGTGTTATCGATAAACGAGGAGCTATAAAACTCTCGGGGTCAATAACAATATCACGAACTAACTACTATCAATTGGGTAGTGCCGGGTCACTTACGACAAAACCGCTCACTTTATTTTTAATGTACATTCACTCGCCTAAACCTAAATATACTCTTTGGAAGACTGATATCTCAGCTTCAGTATGCGTTTTTGAAACATTTGGTAACATTGACTATTGTTGTTAAATATTGAACTGTATGCACTGATTGCGGGGGTTCCGAATCCATTACGTGTGTTCCGGGTCACTTAACACTTCTGCTAAAGCTAGTCCCCTACCGGTGTTTCACCGGAGGAGACTATAGGTTTGCCGTCCGTCCGTCCGACCGTTCGTCCGTGACTGTTACTAAAAATAGAAATAAACTAAAACAAACTGGATCCTGCGATAACTCAAAAAGTACTGAAGATATTTTGATGAAACTTGGTATACGTATAAACGGCAATGTGAGGATTATGCAGGACCTTTTATTTTTGTCACCAGAGGTCAAAGGTCACGTGACTTTTACTAAAAATAGAAATAAACTAAATACTGTTATAATTCGAAAAGTACATAAGATATGACCATGAAACTTTGTACAAAGATTTAACTATAGGTTTGCCATCCGTCTGTGTGTCTCTCTATCTGTTCGTCGGTATGTTTGTCCGTCCGTCCCCAAAACCTGGTTCCTGCAATAACTCAAAAAGCACCTAACTTATTTCGATGAAACTGGGTATACACAAACGGCAATTTGGCAATGTGAGGATTATGCACGACCTTTCTTTTTTCACCAGATGTCAAATATCACGTGACTGTTACTAAAAATATAAATAAACTAAATACTGTAATAATTCGAGATGGACATAAGATATGACCTTGAAACTTGGTACAGAGATTGAAATATAGGTTTGCCATCTGTCTGTGTGTCGTTCTGTCTGTTCGTCTGTATGTCTGTCTGTCCGTCCGTCCCAAAAACCTGGATCCTGTGATAACTCGGAAAGTACTGAAGACACTTTGATGAAACTTTGTATACTTAGCAACAGCAATGTGAGAATTATGCACGACCTTTTATTTTTCACCAGATGTCAAAGGTCACGCGACTGCTACTAAAAATAGGAATAAACTTAATACTGTAATATTTTGAAAAGTGCATAAGATATGATCATGAAACTTCATGAAACTTCATGAAACTTGGTACACAGATTGGACTATGGCTTTGCCCTCCGTCTGTGTGCGTCTGTCTGTCTGTTACTCCGTCGGTCTCACTCTGTCTGTCCCGTCCCCAAAACCTGGATCCTACGATAACTCAAAAAGTACTGAAAATACTGTGATGAAACTGTGTATACATAGAAAGAGCAAGGTGAGGATTGTACACGACCGTTTATTTTTCACCAAAGGTCAAAGGTCACGTGACTGTTACATAAAATAGAAATAAACGTAATACTGTAATAATTCCAAAAGAACATAACATACGATCATGAAACTTTGTACATCTACAGATAAAGGGCGATTTGACGTTATTGCACAATGTTTAATTAGTAGGGGTTTTTACCCGTAGGGGACTCCTGTATTGCTTGCAATACTATCAAAGCCTTGTTTCTTTTAAGGTTTGTTTTAAAAGCCATTTTAACTGTCATTCTGACTTAGTAGTTGTCTAACAACACCACTAGGAAGATAAATTCATTTCTGGAAACTGGACAACAAATAATCACAACATAATAGTTAGGGCATATTGACGATTTCCCACGTTTGTCATTTTATGTATATTTCATGTAGGATGTGTGTCAATATATGAACAGATACAAAGCCATATAGCTTACATGGTCATTTAGATGTTAGACTGTAACAATAATATCATCTTATAATTTATCAACTTTTTTCAATGCCTTTGACTGGTAAAATTATACATAACAACAGGGCCACGATGGCCCTAGGTCGCTCACCTGATATCTTTATATGAAGTTTCATTAAAATATCTTAATACGTTCTCAAGTTATTGAGCGAAAACAGTTTTTCTATTTTTAGTAACAGTGACATTGACCTTGACTCCACCCACCACATACGTAAAGCAAGGTCTCGATATAAGGTATAAGCGTATGAAGTTTCATTAAAATATCTCAATGCGTTCTCACGTTATTGAGCGTAAACCGTTTTTCTACTTTTAATAACAGTGACCTTGACCCCACCCACCCCAAAAGCAAAACCAAAGTGAGGTCTCAATATAAGATATGTGTATTTAAAATATCGCAATGCGTTCTCAAGTTATTGAGCGGAAACCGTTTTTCTATTTTCAGTAACGGTGACCTTGACCCCACCCACCCCATATGCAATCCCAAGCAATGTCTCGATATAAGGTACTTATGTATTAAGTTTCATTAAAATATCTCAATGCGTTCTCAAGATATTTAGCGGAAACCATTTTTCTATTTTTAATAACGGTGACCTTGACCCCACCCACCCCATATGCAATCCCAAGCGAGGTCTCGCTATAGGGTATATATGTATGAAGTTTCATCACAATAGCTCAATCCATTCGAGGCCTCAATATAATGTATTGAGTTTCATTAAAATATCTCAATGCGTTCTCAGAATATTGAGCGAAACCGTTTTTCTATTTTAAGTAACAGTGACCTTGACCTTGACCCCTCCCACCCCATATGCAATCCCATGCGAGGTGTCAATATAAGTACCCAGATGCAATCCCAATCGAGGTCTCGATATAATGTTTTTAACCAAATATGAAACCTCTGGGCCTTGTGGTTTCAGATAAGAATTTTAAAATCATTTTTACGTCTATATAAACCGTGTGAGCCCCGGGGTGTGGCCAGTTTTAACCCCATGGGCATCATTTGAACAATCTTTGTAGAGGACCACTATACAACATTACATACCAAATATGAAACCTCCGGGCCTTGCGGTTTCAGGAAAGAAGATTTTGAAAGTCATTTTGCTATTTAAGTCTACTATACCAAATATGAGACCTCCGGGACTTGTGGTTTCTGAGGAGAAGACTTTAAAAGTTATTTTGCAATTTAAGTCTATATAAACCATGTGAGCCATGAGGTGTGACCAGTTCTGACCCCAGGGACATCACTTGAACAATCTTTGTAGAGGACCACTACACAATGTTACATACCAAATATAAAACCTCTAGGCCTGGAAGTTTCAGAGGAGAAGATTTTTAAAGTCATTTTGCTATTTAAGTCTATATAAACCTTGTGAACCCCAGGGGCATCTTTTGAACAATCTTTGTAGAGGACCACTATACAATGCTACATAAAAAATATGAAACCTCTTGCGGTTTCAAAGGAGAAGATGTTTAAAGTCATTTTGCTATTCAGGTCTATATAAACCATGTGACACCCGGGGTGTGGCCAGTTTTGACCCCAGGGGCATCATTTGAATAACCTTTGTAGAGGACCACTATACAATGTTACATACCAAATATGAAACCTCTGGTCCTTGCGGTTTCAGAGGAGAAGATTTTTTAAGTCATTTTGCTATTCAAATCTATATAAACCATGTGACCCCCGGGTGTGGCCAGTTTTGACCCTAGGGGCATCATTTGAACAATCTTTGTAGAGGACCACTATACAATGTTACATACCAAATATAAAACCTCTAGGCCTTGCGGTTTCAGAGAAGAAGATTTTTAAAGTCATTTTGCTATTCAAGTCTATATATAACATGTGACCCCCGGGGTGTGGCCAGTTTTGACCCCAGGGGCATCATTTGAACAATCTTTGCAGAGGACCACTATACAATGTTACATACCAAATATGAAACCTCTAGGCCTTGCGGTTTCAGAGAAGATTTTTAAAATCATTTTGCTATACAAGTCTATATAAACCATGTGACCCCCGTGGCGTGGCCAGTTCTGACCCCAGGGGCATCATTTGAACAATCTTTGTAGAGGACCACTAGAGGATGTCACATATCAAATATGAAAGCTCCAAGCTTTGTGGTTTCTGAGAAGATTTTTTAAGTTTTCAGTTTTTAAATCTATTTTTAGCTCTGGTGACCTACATAAGCAGCGGACCGGAAAGATTTGAACTACTTCGAAAGAGGGTCACCAAAGGATCATTCCTGTGAAGTTTGGGGAAAATATGCCCAGTGGTTTGGGGGAGATGTTCTTTGAATGAAAATGTTGACACACGACGGACGACGGACAAAAGGCGATCCTAAAAGCTCACCATGTGCACGTTATGCTCAGGTGAGCTAAAATACCAGCTAAAAGAGAGTAATCCGCGAAATAAATGAAATCTTTACATTAACCGGAATGCGATAAAACAATCCAAAAATCGTTCACGTACGCAATGTATTAATTGTACATTGTTTCTAAACATGCATGTATCACCAGTAACAACCAGATCAACAATTTGATAACAATCATAAGCATATTGATAAACTTAACAACCTAAGAATATAAGAGTAACAAAACACATAACTATATCATAAGATATACCGGTAGCACCATTCCAATGGTAACTTCAACACTTTGAAACACATACATACTACAGCAAAAAGATGGTATGCCATCTGTTACCATAAAGGTGAATGGTACTCGCCCCGATTATGTGGAGGACGCTATAGATCATTGTATATAAAAGTATTTTTTTAAAGTTTTTTTAAAAAGCAACATAAATATGGAACTCACAGTCTCTGCTTCTATTAAAAAGACAGTATTTAACAATCTGACAGCTTTTGATTACCTACAATACATATAACATACACTTACACTATACTTGCTTACATCGATCAACTGTAATAATGATATTAGTGAGATAAACTATCTGAGGTTAGATACCAGTAATTCCAATTCCCATAGGGTCCCATTATAAAACGGCAAACTTTCCAAACATTTTTTCTAGCATTTCCTTTATTTCAGATTGTGCAAGCCTGGTATCAATTTAAAGATCAATCTGTCCTCTTCCAAAATTTGCAATAAAAAAAGATATGTCATGGTACTTCTAAGAAAATGCATCTCACTTGAATGCAGGCACCGGTAGAAAACAAGGTTTCGGCAGTCATATTTTGACAAAAGCCCCATCCCACAGTTAACACACCCCAAAAGTTCACCTTTTAAGTTAGCCTCCAATGAAATACACCAAAATGTTGCAGACACGCATAGGATATTAGAAATAACCACAAAAGGCATGTCTGAGGTTCCTAAATGGCTTTTATGCCAGAAGAGAAGTGGAACTCTTTAGTAATAAGCACTACTTTTGAATGGACCACGGAGGGATACACAATGATTTACTGGTATCTAACCTTAAAGAAAACTAAAACTTTTGCTATCATGAAAAAAAACTCTTCTACATCATTATTTACCTACTTGTACCACACATGCAAAATTTCAGGTCGATCCGCTAAGTAGAAATGCCCCCAAAACACATTTGAGTATGACACATGATAAGCCATCTGGCTTGCGCTTCAGTACTTAGTTTAAACATATTTATTTCTCTTGTACAACTGGCAAATATACAAATAGATGCACAATACAATAAGAATAAGAAAAGGATTGAAACGAAAGAATTACATTCTTATATGGTTTCTCTTCTTGAAATTGTTTTTAAACATAAATGGCAGGTTTTAGAACAAACGACGGGCATTTATGTCAGACAAAGATGTATACGTTGTTGATATGCTTAGTTTAGAAAGACAAACAAATGAGGCGAAAAGAAAAAAAGGAGTGGAGGACTGGTGATGCACGGATTAAGTAAACAGCTGACGACGGAATCGGAATCAGATTCTTACTTCAGTACTTGGATTGTATGGGGAGCGTGAACTAAAATTCGCACCTAAATTACATAAACCAGTCAAAATACCAGTTCATTTAGTCTTATTTTAATGCAATGGACAGTAATAAGGTATAAAACGTGTAATATTTGCGAATAACGATTCGATGTGCTGTTTTTTTTTACACGAAAAAACAGGTTTCGATTTAAAAATCGTAGATAACGTGTCCGTTATGATATTATTCACATTTATTCCCGTGAAAAGTAATAAACGCAATAAAATAACACAGTTTCATGGGGATTTTATGCATAAGTGGACCTAAAGGGCCGGTCCCTGGTTTTCTTAAAGGTTAGATACCAGTAATTCCAATTGCCATAGGGTCCCAATAACGGCAAACTTTCCAAGCATTTTTCTAGCATTTCCTTTATTTCAGATTGTGCAAGCCTGGTATCAATTTAAAGATCAATATATCCACTTCCAACATTTGCAATAAAAAAGATATGTCATCGGTGTCCAGGTAGATTTTTCAATATGTATTACTCATAAAACCCCGTTTCGTCATATTGATCATCATACGGATATGAAACTTTGGTGATTTACTGCAAATGTATTGCTGTTAAAATACCAGTTAATAAAAATCTAAATGGGAGGGTTGCAATTATATTCAGAACCAAGTATCTTAAAGTGACCCGGAACTACCAGTGATTCGGAATTCCTTCAATGACTGTACATGTATATCCTATTCAATACACATTCTCTAGAAAACCGTCAAGTAACATCTCGCGTTACGTTGTGGATGGGTAACTTTATTATACCCGGGTAGCAATCATTACCCGGTGCCCGTGCTAATAAATTGCTTAATTGCTACCTGTTTCACCCCAAGACTGCATTTTAATTAATACCGGGTCCTGGTGCATTTGAATTTGAAACTATGTCGTTTTCAGTCATTAATCATATGTGAAATGGTCATAAGTCATTAAAGTGATCAATATTGGGTCCTTTTCAGTTGTGAATCATGTGTCTTATGGTCATCGCCATAGAAGGAGTCATTATTGAAATTTTAAAATAGATTGTTATTAACTGACAATGCTTATTTTCACACCGCAGCCCACACCAAAATTACAGCCGATTCTAATTAAACTACAATAGCTCGCGAAAGTTGCAGTTACACTGGATCCTCATATAATGCATCTTCGGCGCAGAATGACCTGACCTCATTATCTACGAAATACATACGCACGCACACACACACAAACACACGCAAGCACGCACACGCATGCGTTGTTGCTGAACTAAATTCATCGTCTTACCAGCTATTGTATCACTTAAATTAACCAAACATTCTTCCGTGTACGCCTTTAGTGAGTATTTTCATGCCAGTTTGCATGCTTATTTGCATTGTTATGATTTATAAATAAGCTTACCTTGTTTTCCTTCCTGTGTAGCTTCCATTTTATACAGACATACACAATACACACAGTTTAAAATCGGGTTAGATATACGTGTCCTTTCAACACGAGTGTTTGATATGCCTGAGCAAGCTGATAAGATTACTGGATAGAAATGGCCGATGTATTCAGAGCAGACACTGTCAGAAAACTACGGTGGCACAGAGGTGGAATGCACAACTCTTTTTAGCTCACCTGAGCACAAAGTGCTCATGGTGAGCTTTTGTGATCGCCCGTTGTTCGTCGTGCGTGCGTGCGTGTGTGCGTCGTCAACTTTTCATTCAAACAGTATCTCCTCCTAAACCGCTTGGCAGATTTTCACCAAACTTCACAGGAATGATCATTGGGTGGCCCCCTTTCTAAGTTTTCCAAATCTTTCCGGCCCGCTGCATATGTAGGTCACCAGAGCTAAAAATAGATTTAAAAAGTGAAAACATAAAAAAATCTATAAAACCGCAAGGCTTAGAGCTTTCATATTTGATATGTGAAATCCTCTAGAGGTCCTCTACAAAGATTGTTCAAATTATACCCCTGGGGTCAAAACGGGCCACGCCCCGGGGATCACATGGTTTATATAGAATATATAGCAAAAGGACTTTAAAAATCTTCTCTGAAACCACATGGCCCAGAGGTTTCATATTTGGTATATAGCATCCTATAGTGGTCCTCTACAACGTTTGTTCAAATTATGCCCCTGGGGTCAAAACGGGCCACGCCCCGGGAGTCTCATGGTTTATATAGAATATATAGCAAAATGACTTTAAAAATCTTCTCTTCTGAAACCGCAAGGCCCAGAGGTTTCATTTGTGGTATGTAACATCTTATAGTGGTCCTCGACAAAGATTGTTCAAATTATGCCCCTGGGGTCAAAACAGGCCACGCCCCGGGGGTCTCATGGTTTATATAGAATATATAGCAAAATGACTTTTAAAATCTTCTCCTCTGAAATTGCAAGGCCCAGAGGTTTCATATTTGGTATGTAACATTCTTTAGTGTTCCTTTACAAAGTTTGTTCAAATTATGCCCCTGGGGTCAAAACGGGCCACACCCCGGGGGCCACATGGTTTATATAGAATATATAGCAACATGACTTTTAAAATCTCCTCCTCTGAAACCACAAGGCCCAGAGGTTTCATATTTGGTATGTATATACTATAGTGGTCCTCTACAAATATTGTTTAAATTATGCCCCTGGGGTAAAAACTGGCCACGCCCAGGGTGTCACATGGTTTATATAAACTTATATAGCAAAATGTCTTAAAATCTTCTCTGAAACCGCAAGGCCCAGAGGTTTTGTATTTGGTATTTAACATCCTTTAGTGGTACTCTACAAAGATTGTTCAAATGATGCCCCATGGGTCAAAACAGACCACACCCCATTGGTCACATGGTTAGTATAGACTTAAATAGCAAAATGACTTAAAAATTCTTCTCCTCTGAAACTGCAAGGCCTAGAGGTTTCATATTTGGTATGTAACATTGTATAGTGGTCCACTACAAAGATTGTTCAAATGATGCCCCTGGGGTCAAAACTTTCCACACCCAGGGATCACATGGTTTATATAGACTTAAATAGCAAAATGACTTTAAAAATCTTCTCTGAAACCGCAAGGCCCAGAGGTTTCATATTTGGTATGTAACATTGTATAGTGGTCCTGTACAAAAAATGTTCAAATGATGCCCCTGGGGTCAAAACTGTGCACACCCCGGGGGTCACATGGTTTTTGTAGACTTAAATAGCAAAATGACTTTAAAAATCTTCTCCTCTGAAACTTCAAGGCCTAGAGGTTTCATATTTGGTATGTAACGTTGTATAGTGGTCCTTTACAAAAAAATTTCAAATGATGCCACTGGGGTCAAACTGGGCTACCCCGGGGGTCACATGGTATATATAATAGCAAAATGACTTTAAAAATCTTCTCCTCTGAAACCGTTAGGCCCAGAGGTTTCATATTTGGTATGTAACATTGTATGGTGGTCCTCTACAAAGATTGTTCAAACGATGCCCCTGGGGTCAAAACTGGGCACACTCCGGGGGTCACATGGTTTATATAGACTTAAAAGTTAAATAGCAAAATGACTTTAAAAATCTTCTCCTCTGAAACTGCTAGGCCCAGAGGTTTTGTATTTGGTATGTAACATTGTATAGTTGTCCTCTTCAAAGATTGTTCAAATGATGTCTCAGGGGTCAAAACTGGCCCTGCCCTGGGGGTCACACTGTTTATATAAACTTAAATAGCAAAATGACTTTAAAATCTCCTCAGAAACCGGAGTGTTTCATATTTGATATGTAACATTGTATAGTAGTCCTCAACATTTATATTTTGCGTGAAACATTGTGGAGTGGTCCTCTACAAAGATTGTTCCAATGATGCCCCTGGAGGTAACATGGTTTATATACATTTAAATAGCAAAATGACTTTAAAAATCTTCTCTGCAACCGCAAGGCCCAGTGGTTTCATATTTGGTATGTAACATTGAATAGTGGTCCACTACAAATATTTTTCGGCGTAGCTGTCTAATATCACTTTTGACCTAGATTTCTTGCGATAATTGTATGCAGCGGGAAAATTGAATGCCAATAAAATTGGGCAAATTTTCTTATTTTAGGGAATTCAAACTTACAACAATAGTTTGATGTGTACCAATACTTGTTGCATACATTTGGGGATTATAATTGTTTACATAAGCGGTTAAAATAAAGTTATAAACATATCTTCGACATACACTCTAAAACTGAACATAATTATGAACAATTTTACTCATTGAATGTCATGAACAGAATGTAATATTCACTCACATAATGAAATAACTATTTTGTTTAGCCTAACGACACGCTTTAAATCAATTCTAGTGAGTTCAACAAACTCCAGATCATTCTAAAAATAGCGCGCGTTTGGCCGCCGGTGTATAGAAAGTCTGGATTGGTTGCCCTTTTGTAAATATTAAGATAGAAGCTGGGTACCAGACTGGCCGGTGTATAGCTGTATTACATGCATCAATTAGCGTCCAGAGAATCATAAGCTCAAATATTTCAATGAATGGATAATTTATGTTTATAAACTTACTAGTACGTTTATTTGAATTTGAATTGCGGTTGCGTTTTATTAAGAATGATTTAGAATTGCACATTTGTATCAACTTCTGCATTTGTGATACCACAAACAAAATATTTCATACGACTACATGACGATTTTAAATTATATTCGGTAGGAATATTACTGAATCTATAAACGTATGTTACATCTTTTTATAATACAATGTGGTGAAAGAAGTCTCGGAATACGTCGATATGTTAATCATGTTACTTTTACTTCGCGTAGCATGAATACATTATTTACAATACTAATTCTATAAAGAAACCCAGATATATTCCTACCGAATATAAATTTACATCACCATAGTCTTATGAAATTTTATGTTGTGTTATCAAAAATGAAGTCATCATTATTTCTAATGCGCTGAATGTTCCCTGAAGATTGCTTTTCAGTATAGGATACACAGTATAAATGATTATTTGACTTCAAAATTTTTATGTATTAGATAACTTCATAGATGAACGTAGAGTATATTATTTAAAGACGTTCGCAACAATTTTTTTTAACGACAGATTTTCTTTAAAATTTGCACAAACATGCATCAATGTATCCTAAAACTAAAACAGTGTTAAAAAGTAGGGGTCACCGGCCTTGTTCCGGATATATTTGGTTTTGAATACGGTACCTGTCGAAGCCCTTTTTTTCATTTTGTTTGATTAGCAGTGTGGAATTATATAATTCGTTCATTTTCAAACAAGGATGGTGGTTTTTTAATGTATCTTTTTAAATGTTTCGTTTGGCAATATACAAGTGCAGTTTAATGATAAACGCACTTAATCTACAGTTACCATTTAAAACATAACTTTTAATGGACGCTTAACTAGGTTAATTGTTCATTAAATATGCCTGTGAAATCGTCAATAAATAATCAAATATTTAAATATTTTTTGTTCCAAAAGACATATTTTGTTAAAAGATCCCATATTCTTGCGTTATTGTAAACTGAAACTAAAACAGTCTTAAACAATAGGGATCACCGGCCTTGTTCAGGAAATATTGGGTTTTGAATACCGTACCTTTCGAAGCCCCCTTTTGTCAGTTTGAATTTTTATCAATGTTTAAAATATATAGGATTATTTTTTTCAAACAAGGCTACGAATCTTTCAACTGATATGTTTTACATGCTTTGTTAAGTGTATGTTGATAATAAAACGCGTTACCTACATTTACTGCTAAAATAATGAATTTGACTGGACATTTAAGTGTGTAAAATGGGAACTAATAATGCTATCTGAAACCTATATTTTATCAAATGCATATTTTATTCCCAACAACATATTTTCTAAAATTTCGCACATACATGCATCCAAGTATAATTACCCCAAAACATTAATAAAAAGGATGCCTTACCGAACTTGTTTGGGAAATATTGGATTTCAAATAGGGTACCTGTGTAGCCTTTTTCCTGTTTCGTTCAATTATCAATTACCAAAATAGCATGGAGATCATAATGGATCATCTTGAACTGATTTGTTTGGAAATGTATTGCATAAGTGTGTTTTTGATTATTAAATATGCTTTATGAACTTTTACTATTAAAACAATTTATTTTGAATGGACATTAGAGATGAAATTAGTATATTGTAACCTATATACAGTAAAAAAAAATGAAGCAAAGGGAGAAATTAACCCAATTATTTTCTTTTTGTTGCGAACGTCTTCAAGAATAACTACACTTATCTGATACAAAATAGTTTTCACTCATTCCCGCAATTATTTTCTTACATTGTTTATTTGTTAAATTTGCCTAACAAATAGCCATTATGTTAACGTAAATTATTTAGGTTATTCATGTATCACTTGTAAAAGCATGGGGCGGTATGATCGGTTTAATCACAGTACAATAATTATTAATGATTGAATTCATCTTAAATTAATCTTCGGGTTCGAAAATTGTCTTATGGTGTCCGAAATATCTGGGGATCCGAGAAGTCTTCTTATATAGGTGGGGACCGAAAAATCTGGGGATCCGAGAAGTCACGTAACCGATCATCTTGGCCCAATTGTATTATGTTTAGGGTAAAACTGATATATCAATATTAATTTCAACGCCGATTGTCTTTTTTAAAGACATTTCTTGTTCAAATTATGCCCCTATGGTAGAAAGTGGCCACGCCCTGTGGGTCACATGGTTTATATAGACTAAAAAACTTCTGAACCTGCAAGGCCCAGATTTTGATACTCAGGTAAGGGGTTTAGTGCCATTTTGTCCTCTTGTTATTATCCATTATGATGCCTTAAACTCAGGTGAGCGACCTAGGGCCATCATGGCCCTCTTGTTTTCAGTTGTTATTCAAAGAACTGCTCACAGATTTGTTAGACGGTCATACTTCGCTGCTGGCCCAAACTTCATATTGCACATTGATGGGTATGATAAACTAAAGCAGTATATGCTTTGTATACACTGGTGCATCTGCAATTATACATTAAATGTTTCATATACATTTAAGTAATTAGAAAATTAAAATTGCCTAATTTAAATAATTTTCTCGAAAATTAAAATTGCCTAATTTAAATAATTTTCTCGAAAATTAAAATTGCCTAATTAATTAATACCTTTTTGGCACGCTGTATGTAATATTACTGTAATATAACATTACGTATCGACATGATTAATTCCCTATGCAATTCCCTAGTTTTATAAGAATCAGTCAAATACTGTTTGCTTTACTGTCTAACGTCCCGACTTACTTTAAGCCGCTCATATAGCAATTAACCAGTAGACGAACATAGATCACTCAGCCTTGATGTTTGTCCAAGGTTGTTTGTCCAAGGATTTTTGAAGGAAATCGATGGAATTAAGCTCCCATGTTCTTTTATTGACCACCGAAATATAAACCCACATTTGGTCAACTCAATTCCTGACAAGTATCTACTGGTCAATTCCATTCAATTCAATTATGTATAAGTAAAAATAGCAGGGCAGGTGTTGTTTATTCATACTGAATTAATAATCAGTCTTTGTGTTCGTGTAGGCAGAGCTGGACTTGATAATGAAAATTTTGAACGATCACTCCATCAGACGGTCACGAAACTCAAATGCACCACATGGCCAGCCTAACCAAATGTTCAATCATGCGGACCTGTAAGGTAGCCGAAACTATATGTGCAATGTTTTCCAGGATTACATAAAAATGTCGCTCGAGCATAAGTAACGTTCCGTACGCTACAGTGCTGTTAATCGGATCCTTTCCTATCGGGCCATAGCGGAAGATGGCCTTTCTTATCCGAATACAACAGACATTAGGCATTAGCCCTCTGCAGGCATCTATGAGGAAGATTCGTCAAAATGTTTAATATGCTTAAATGTTTTGTACAACTCAACTTACTATATCGAAATAAAATAGTATTAAAAACTGCTTACCGGTAGTTCCAACAAACCAGCAAAAAAGCAAACCAGACATAAAGTTTCAAACTCTTATTTTTTCCAAAACTGGCCTCAAATTACATACCAGGTCGAAACAGAGCAAAAAACAACAATAAAGAAACACAAACACATATTCATGTCGCGCATTTTCTGAACACGTATCGAACAAATATTATTTATATTGAACAAGAGGGACATCATGACCCGATGTTTCTCACCTGAGCATCATTGCTAAAACTGTCTATGGCAGCTAATGATTGATTGCTTTTCAGGTTACTATGCTAGAAACAATTGTGCTTAAACAAATGAAGAAAATAGAAGCAAACACAATCAATTGTTGCTTTGGCAATGTTTATGGTAACCCTTGGTTGCTACGGAATCAGCTTTGTGGTTAAGAAGATCAGCTATTGCAAACACATACATTTATTATCTTAAGCTAGTCATTTAAGATTTTACTCATGTAATAAATCCATTTAAACCAAGTAAACCCAATGGCACGGCTAATGCTTACCCATATATAGAGTGACATTATATTAATAACTTTGGTAAAAGTTCGCTAGATAATGCTACATAGCAAATATCAAAGCTACTAAACAAGAAAGTGGCCATGCATAAAATTAAATTCTTAGAACAATTTTGAAAGTGGACTACGTGTTCAGGTGAGCTAAAATTGCTATAGTTACAATTAGTCCTTTATTTAAAATGTAACTGAAACTTAAACATATACCATAAACATGAATTCAAATGAAAACACTGGAATGTGTATATGTACATACAATGTACATTAAATACAAGCCTACGAATGAAATTCCATATCTAAAGGGACCTGTTCACAGATTGACGAAATGACAAGTTTCCAAATATAAAAGAAAAGTGTATATAACGGAGCAAAATAACACTACGGGCAAAGAAATATACTGTAAATACCGTTTCTTTCATGAGCAATTAGCAGTTGCAATTAATACAATTATAAAGTGTTTGTTACGCTAAACGATGGAATAATTTGAAGTGTTTCTGTTGTTTTAAAAAATGCAGTGATATATATTGAAATCGGGATGGCCGAATGGTTAAGTTGTTTGCCTTTTGGTCCGGAAGTCTGAGGTTTGAACCCTGGTGGGAACAACATTTTTCTTTTCTTGTTTTGATCTTTCTTCTGTTATTATACTTGAGTCCTTAAGTTCCAATGCTTAAATCTGTCAAGTTCAGCCATTTAATGGCATACTTAAAAAATACAACAAATCTGTGAACACGTTCACAATGCCACGTAGCATATCTGGACTAAATGCAGTACCAACAGAATTTCTTTTCCACAAAATGTCACATCATCACAACTTATGTACCCTCATACTTAGACTTTCTAAAGCATTCCAGGCACACGGTACTTAAATCACTCAGGTCAAGTCTCCACTATGTTAGTCAAGGGTCAAGGTCTGGTCATGAGGTTTCTTGAAATTAATTTGAAATAATGTAATCTTCGATACATGCAAACTATTCTAAAAGACGCACATTCACTTGATTTAACATACACGTACATTAAACAACAACCCCTATATGTTGATGTCAAAAAGAACTTGGTTATTCACACGCAAAAGTATCTAACTACACTTTGCTACCTAAACCAAATTTAAAACCACTTTTATTTTGGTCTTTAGGCGGTACATTGGAAAGAAATGTTTTTGAGTTTAGTTAAAAATATAGTAACATTTAGAGATTGCCTCAAGAAAGAGAACATATTTAGTTTTTCTTATTATGTATTGATTTGACAAATGAGTAGCTTTTCTTTGACTATATGTATGAATATTTCAATTATTCAAAAGTTTCCTACAATTCATTTGTTTTGAGGACATGTACATGTATACGAATATGGGGATTTAAAAAATATCACATGCGTTTTTAAGACAACAAACTCTACTTGGTTTATATGTTGATTAAATGATTGTACAACAGTTGCTACGCGAAAGCCCAATTATTTGTATTGAAAATAATACTGTTAGACTTGTCACAGACTAATTCGAATAACTTTACTTAACTTTTACTTTACTTAACTTTTACTCTTTACAACACTTTACATTTCAAGAGTATTGCTGTACATAATAACAATCAAGTACAATGTGTGACGCAATATGCTAAGCTACATTTTCTTTTTGTCTCATTTTAGTTTGTTAGACTTTTAGGAATCCGCTAGATTCATTAATCAGGCTCGCTAGTGTTAGTTCCCTGGGAACCCAGAAATCCAGGGAGCATGTCGACACACGAGTTATCCCAAGTTCCTTGTATAGCAATTGACTGTAATTCCCCTGTGCAGGGATGTATGTTGTGGGCACCTGTGAGGAGGGCCATTAGCTGCGGGAAGGTAGCAGCAGCAGATCCATCTGAAATAGCCATTAAGTGGATATGTATAAAAACATAAATCACATGTAACTATATGAGAAACAGTATTTCCAGTACACAGTTGTCCACAGTCCCGATTGGAATGAAACTTCTACATGTCAGTTTTTGTTATCAACTCTAGAAAATGACAAAGAATATTATTATAGTCTCTCCTCTTCAAATCAAACGAGCGCAAAACACCTGTGTATTTGACGTACCGATATCGACAAGCCACGTGTTAAACATAAAACTAATTTGGCGATAGGAAACTCTAGAAAATGACTATGAATATTATTATAGTCTCTCCTCTTCAAATCAAACGAGCGCAAGACCCTTTGTATTTGACGTACCCATATCGACAAGCCATGTGTGTTCAACATAAAACTAATTTGGCGATAGGAACGTCCTTCTCGAAAATATCTTACAACATGATCGTTTCTGTCGGCCATGATTATCATAAAAACAAATATACGGACTGGTTCTCTAACTCGTGGGAACGAGTTAACTATGTCGAGGGAACGAGATATTAACTCGTTCCCTCGACTTAGTATATCGTTCCCTCGACTTAGTATCTCGTTCCCTTGACTTAGTTTCGCGTTCCCTCGACGTAGCATCTCGTTCCCTCGACTTAGTATGTCGTTCCCTCGAGTAAGTATCCCGTTTCCTCGACTTAGTATCTCGTTCCCTCGACATAGTATCTCGTGGGGACGAGATAAAATCAAAACGCTGACGCTGATTTTTTTTTTTCATAAGGAACATTCATTGAAGTAATTTCACCTGTCTGTTATATCTTTTTTTTTTTTTTAATCTCGAAACATACACTCCACATAAAATAAATTGGTATAAGCTGGTATTTGACCTAATTGAAGATGGAGATCCAGGCCACTGTTTTTTTGAAAATTAAAACTTATATCCGGCGCGTGTAATTCAATGCTCTTTATTTACGACATTCTCATCATTATTTTTTGTGATTCGTGGGAGGCAAATATGGGTCGCGTTGCCTGTACGGTTTATCGCGATGTTACTACGTACACACTACGTTTGCCTACGCTGGTGTCACGATAATGCACGAGGCATCGTGATGTCCAAATCGCATTGAAGCGTAGTAAAGCGTGAGAATTATTGGCTGCTCGTAGGTTTATCGTGATGAATCTTACTACAGTCTTAGGAAAAACGTTAACAATCACCTGTAATCGTCTGTTACCGTAGCATAAACCTAACGCTAACGTATTACAACCGTAATAGATCGCATCATATCTTGGTAAAACCGTAGTGAATTGGTTGCAGAAACCTACAAGTGTCGTTGATATTCGAAGTCTCGTCCTACACCAACCGTAGGTATACGTAGGAAGACACGATCGGGACACTGTGTATCACGACTCATCCCGATTTACACGTCCACGATCAATCGTGGGCTATCGTAGCCAAAATCGTGAAAGTGTGACCGGGGCTTTAACTACGACATTCTCATTATTATTGTTTTGTTATTTGTGTTTTTGTGCAAACAATTTAAAACGTAAACAGAGTTATATGCATACAAGTCAATCTACAACGGGTAAAAATAGTCGATGAATCGTATGAGTTCGAATCAATCTTCAGTGCTTTTCATCTCAAGCGCTATACGATGTAATACCGACACATTTTACCAGTAATCAGCACACACAGATACGCTTTAACACCTATGTGAATAGACATTACATTCACTTGTTGATGTGGACTAACTGGATTATTATTATCGTTTATTACTGTTTAAGTCGGATCTATTTCCTGTCATCTATTCCTAGAAAGTAGCATCGATAACAGGAAGCCTCACTGCTCCGCGAGCGAAGCGCAGTAATTTATCGATTTACTGACTCGTAGCCTGCAAAGTAAAGAAGTAGTTCCCTCAAGACCGATTTCAGAATTCACCTACTAAATATGTTGGCTTGCACCAACAGTCTTAAATAAAGGTACATGAACATGTAATAAATTTACTGGCGCCGTTGTTTTCTTTTTTAATGCACAGAAACGCTTAAGACCAGTCGCACGTTATTCGTTCCTGGTAGCGTAACACGACGTCGCGTCAATATGTCAAGCTGCCTATTAAGGTTTTAATAAGAAATGTTTTAAGTGTATTGTCTTATGGAAGAACAAATTTGTAAATTACTTCGGATTCTTAAACTTAAGAAAACAAAATCTTAAATTCAATTTCCTACTGTCGAAAACGTATCATCAATAAATATCGGCTCTTATACTGAGCAGCAAACCCGACTGTGCATTTATGAATAGTTGCCGGTGGATACGACTTACTCGTCAGATATTCACGTCAGAGCATCTGATAGTACGGTTAGTCAAGTGCCGTGGGTAGTTTGTTCCGAGCACGCCACTTCCGCTTCCGGAACCTTTCATATTGCATATTAAGTAGCCTTAGGGCGTTCTCCGCTCTCCCGACACTTTTGTATTCTCGCCCAAACTCGATGATTCATTTTATCAAGTATTTCCAATTTTACATTTATACTTCTGTTAATCTTTTTTTTTATTTTAGCATGCCATTATGTGCGATCAGAATAACGCATAATTTGTCCATTTTTGTCGGAAACCCCCTCCCCAACACCCACTTAAAAAAAAGTTCTTTATAATAGCATTAAAATAATCTCCATAAATATGTTCTGATATTGCAAAGCAAACATTTTACTATTATATATATATATATGATAAAAATATAATCATATAATATCCATAGTTGTTGAGCATTACATAGTTGAGAGCATTCGTATTTTATAACTATATACATGCAACTATAAAAAAAACAAACGTTCCTAGCGGAAAAAAACGCTAGAATGACGTCTAACCAAATTCATGTTTATATTCTGTGTAGGGGACTTTTACAAAGGCGCAATACATAAAGAAATCCAAATCATAATTTAATGAAATTTACACACGTGACTAAAAACACTATTTACTGTTTCATTATAAGATTTAAATATTAAATGGTGATATGAAAACAAAATTAAAATTGCAATTATTACCCCAAAAAATATGATTATTAACAAGCGTACTTTTCAAGAACAGGGGACATTCTAAAGAACGTAAAAAACACCAAAAACATTTAGTTTCATTTTTATTGTGGTGCATTACGTTTTTCCAATAATTTGTACTTGTGGAATGTATATCTTCTAAAGCATTTCTGAAACATGTTTGTATATTATTGACACCTTACTCGATAACAGAGGAATTAAAAACGTATCAGATAAATCGGGCGGACATTGTTTGGATTTTTTGTAAAACTGTTATAATTAATGTATATAATGTAACTACTGTGGCAATATTTGGAAATCGTTAACCCTGACATGTCTTGTGGTGAATTATATGTCGAAGTTTAAAAATAAATAACATAAAAAAAATAATAACACGAATTTGATCTCCGCCGTGTTCTTGCAATTTACAATAAAATGACGTTTCGGACATCGTTAAAGAAAAAAAATACACGCATGGTGTAAATGGTATCTAATTATAATCTGAATAATTGCAAATTCTCCATATTTTTAAAAGAATACACATTCAACATTTTTACAAAAATTCCGTACTTGTAGTGTACATCTTTACTTTATTATCAAAGCATTTGTGAACACCCTGATGTCCCTTGTGTTGGCCGGGACAATTCAATTTATTTTTTGCAAATTTTACCTTATTTGATTTTTACTAATCACCATTTTTTTCGCAGTTTAAAACGGAAATGAGGTCTCGGTCTAACATGGAAAAAATAGACCTGTATCTTTTAGCGCCGCGGAAATACAGACGACATTTCGTTTCAAACAAACTGTTACGCGGGCCATTGCAGAATTTGACGTTTGACGATGACTTATGCTTGTCTTGCAATAAATTTACAAAGTAATATGTTATGAGACAAATCAAAATAAAGCAAATTGTATGTGGAATAATTTGGTATAATTTATAGCAAATTCTTTAAATATTTCTCGTTTTTATGAAGTTTTAAAGATAGTCCGATAGGCGTATTTATAAACTGACGTCATTAACGTGCTACTGGTCTTAAATGTTAGATAAACCTTCGTGTTAACAGTAAACCTGTCACTTTCAACGCTCTGTTAAACTTTTACGAAGTATTTCTATCGTGTAGCTGACATCTAATGCCTGTGAGTCACACACCATCAAGGTCAAAATACGATAACAATTGAATCCTGGATTTCCATCTGCACGTGGTTGGGTTGTTTGGTCCATGGTCACCATATCGCATTGTTGGGTTGGCCCCGGGTACTCAGGTTTTCACAAAAGCACATGTCCACATCGAAATTTACAGAAGATGCAGACGTCAAAATCAGGACTGGACATTAGTGGTTAGGTCTTGCCATTATACTATGATCCTGTCTCTCGACTGTCTGTTCTGGCACTGATGTCGGTGACAGTACTGGCTAAGGCCAGAGTTTTTTTATTTCTTGGTTCTCGGACATTTTTGGAAAAGTGTCCGGTTGGAGGAGGGAAAAAATAAAAAATACAAAAACAACAACACAGCATTGAGTAAATTAATGACTAGAATTTCACAAATGGAAATGGGCATTGATATTACAATCTTAAAGCATTATTAATTACAAAATCATATTACACAACATTAACTTAATCATTACATGATAACCATGACATTAATATTTTTTTTGCATTCCGTGTAACAGGTTGAAACCGTTTCACAAGGCATTTTAATGATACCGGTTACATTCTACAAATTATTAATTTTTTTTGCTTTTTAGAAAAAATCGGGTCGGCGGATCGGATTTCCAAGAAATCAAAAACCACTCGCCTAATGCAGGCACTGTAGGCTCTGATGTCTTGACCACTTTCATGAAGATAACAATATACCGATACAAGTTTGTGATTTCTTTTGTCAGGTTTTGTTCTATGTTTTCTGTCCGGTTGTGATAAACCATGTAAATGCACATGTTACGTTCCGTACACTGGCAGATATATACTTGCACACAAAATGTATATGTCGGATTGGTAATATCTGTATTGTGTGCCGCAGTAATGTCCGTATTGTGTGTCGCAGTGGTTATGTCAGTATTGTGTGTTGCAGTGGTGATGTCAGTATTGTGTGCTGCAGTGGTAATTTCCGTATTTTGTGTGCCGCAGAAGAGAAGATTTTTAAAGTCCACTTGCCATATAAGTCTAAAGAAACCATGTGACCCGCAGGGCGTGACCAGGTTTGATCCCAGGGGCATAATTATGCCCCCCTTCGAAGAAGTGGGGGTATATTGCTTTGCACCTGTCCGTCGGTCGGTCGGATGGTCGGTCGGTCTTTCCGTAGACCATTTCGTTTCCGCGCGATATCTAGAGAACGCTTTGACGCGTTCCGGTCTGCTGCATATGTAGGTCACCAGAGCTAAAAATAGATGTGAAAATTGAAAACTTTTCCGCACGATATCTAGAGAACGCTTTGACCGACGATCATTTAAGTTGGTATGCTGGTTACTTGGGAGGAAAGGAAGACGCCTATTGATTTTGAGGTTAACAGGTCGAAGGTCAAGGTGACAGAGGCTTGTAACATGAAAACTGTTTCCTCTGTAGACCATCCATTTTGTTTCCGCAGGATATCTAGAGATGTTTTGGCCTATTTGATGTTTAAATCAAACAGCAAACAGGTATCCTTACCTAACAGACTGTAAAAATAAATGCATAATTATACTCTATCTTTCTTTCAGCTTTGTATTTACTTTCTAAAGCATCAACTTTAATTTCCTCCCCATGTCTTAATGAGCACATACAATATTTAAAAAACCTCTTAACAATTGCACATATTGACGACTTGGCTGCTAGTCGGGGGGCATACATGTTTTACAAACATCTCTTGTTTATTATAAAGTTAATAAATTGACCGGTGCCGATGTTGTTGTTTTTTTGTTTAAAGTAAAGAAACGCTTAAATGGTATAAGATAAACCTTCATGTTAACAATCGAATACGTAGGCAGTTCGTTTAACCGCTCCTTTAAACTTTTACGGAGAATTGTTATCGTGCAGACGAAATCTTGCGCCTCGTACTGTGTAGGTCACAATACACTAAATAAATAAGAGATGTACAGCTGTACTCTCTAACTAAATCAACGAGTTTAACTCGAAGAAATGTTTTTAGGTTTAGATATTGTTTTTTGGAGATGTTGGTAGAGTAAGCATTGGTATGCACAAATAAATCACTGAGATGTTTTAAGATTGGAGACTACAGTATGACACTTGCGCTGAGGCGGGTTACAGTCAACTAGAAAGTAGCCGCAAAAATGATGGTGATAAAACAGTCAACTTTGTTTAGTGTCGAGTTTTTTCTTACATAATACATGACATACCCTTTTTATTGCTTAAATCAATTCAGCTTAGAATGCTCTTTAAGAAAAGGTATGGCTATGAGGGTCCCTATGTGCAAAATGTTGCATTTATTTGTTGTTAAAGTTATCGCTTTTACATTAAATTACATAAGGATTGGAATTAGTATATTGTAACCTGTACGGCAGTGGGAATAGCCATTTTGTTCGCCGCTGTGGGACTGCCCATTTTGTCCGTGTTTTTAGCCGGAAATATTTAAATAGGGGCAAATGTGCCCATTACGACAGCATGCTAAATGGGCTGAACGTAGTTAGTCTTGACTCCGATTTTTTTGTAAATGTCCTGTTTTGTAATCTGTAGTTACTGTAGGCGTGAAAAGTGTTGAAATGAAATGCATTGATACTTGTTAGGACGTAACAATGCGTTTCACGTCCACTTAAACCAGATTTTAGTGGTGTCTCCTCCGACATAGCAAATACGATGATTTCAATATATTTTTATCTTCTACATACATACAATATCCACAACTCATGTTTTCTTTAATATATTAAATATAATTAACATTTTCGTATTTTTTAAATATAAATAATGCAGAACTTCGCAAAGATTCAATTCATCCAGTTTGGCCGTCACTGTAGCGAGTCTAGCGAACCATATAGCCTGCAGTTAAGTGCTTCCCTTTTAGCTCACCTGATCACAAAGTGCTCATGGTGAGCTTTTGTGATTGCCTGTTGTCTGTCGTCCGTGCGTGCGTGTGTGCGTCCGTCGTCAAGTTTTCATTCAAACAACATCTCCTAAACATATCGGCATATTTTCATAAAACTTCACAGGAATGATCTTTGGGTGAACCTCTTTCAGAATTGTTCAAAGTTCCGGTCTGCTGCATGTGTAGGTCACCAGAGCTAAAAATAGATGTGAAAATTGAAAACTTTAACAATCTTAACCTCTGAAACTGCAAGGCTCAGGGCTTTCATATTTGATATGTGACATCCTCTAGAGGTTCTCTACAAAGTTTGTAATTAAAATTATTCCTTATTAGACTTCAATAGCAAAATGACTTTTAAAATCTTCTCCTCAGAAACCGCAAGGCCCAGACGTTTCATATTATACCCCTGGGGTAAAAAGAAGCCATCCCGCAGAGTCACTTGGTTTCTATAGACTTGTATAGCGAAATGATTTAAAAAATCTCCTCTGAAACTGAAAGGCCCAGAGGTGTCATATTTGGTATGTAACATCGTATAGTGGTCGGTAGATAAAGAAGGAAAATAACTGTGGGTTATTCTGCAACAAATTATGGGCGGAGCTTAATGTTTTGAAATAGTTCCGGAAAATCGAAGAAATTGTTCCGTAAATGCACGTGCTTAAACGCGCGATAGCAAATTGTGACAAACAAATCATTTTTGCATTATGTAGCGCAATTAAACCACATTTGTGCTACATATTTTATACTTAAGTTCACAAAAACGTTAACGTTTTGTTAATATGTTTTAAATTTGCGCTTTTTGGCATGATATTTTCACTGTATTATATTGATAGGTATGACGTCGTTCCCTCAATGTTTATCAATAAAGCTGACGTCATTTTGAATTGTTATGATTTATTGACGTCAGAGAAACGCACGTCTGAATGCACTTGTCGGAAAATGGGCGGAGTACAGATAAATATAGTTCTCATTTATAACCTTTAAACATACGAATTTTATATAAGAATGTGTTAGAATCGAAATGACTGACGGGTAACAGTTTGTTATTGCGTTAATAACCAACGGTTTGTCGTTATGCTTGTTATCAAACCACTCGGGCTACCGCCCTCGTGGTTTAATTCCTACGCATCGGAGCTCCAAACCGTTGGTTATTACCGCAATAACCAACAGTTACCCGTCAATTATTTCTTAAGTATAACGCCATTCGCTCAATGTTTATCAATGAAGCTGACGTGATTTTGAATTGTTATGATTTATTGACATCACTGAAACGAATGTGAATATACTTCTTTGGAAAATGGGCGGAGTATAGATTCCTATAGTTTTCATTCATAACCTTTAAAATTACAGAAGAATTTTACAGAAGATCGTGTTGGAATCAAAATAATTGACAGGTTAGCGTTGGTTAATATGGTAATAACTAACAGTTTGTCGTTCCGATGCTTGTTATCAAACCACTCGGGCTACTACCCTCGTGGTTTAATTGCTTCACATCAGAACTCCAAATGTTTGTTTATTACCGCAATAGCCAACGCTAACATGTCAATTATTTCGATTCTAACATGATTTTCTGTAAAATTCAATCAATGACATTATACATAATTGGTAAACCTGCTATACATTATTAATTATAAAATTTAAAATATTTACGTGTAGATCTATGATCTGACTTGGCGATAAAAAATCTGAACTAGTAGCCAAAAAATTTGATTTTACAAAGAAAACCCATTATTTAGAAATATCTTCAGAAAATATGCTTCATGTTTAAATGTTTTCCCAAAAATGTAATAGCCAAATTATAGAAATTTTAGTAGCCAATTATAAAGTTTTGTAGCCAATGGCTATTTTGGCTACTGGTAGCGCTTAAATATGATGTTAATCTTACCTGCAGTAGACTGGCCAAATACCAGTAGTTGCAATAGCATGAAAATATATTTCTTTTAAAGTACTTGTTCACACATTTTCATATTTTTGAAAAATGTCACTTAACGTCTTTTAACTGCAATTTAAACTAAAGATGTTGGATTCACCAAAAACAAATATTATATCAAGAAAATAAATAAATAAAAATTGCCCTGGACGGGACTCAAACTACGTCCGCCAGGATTAAAAACCTCTCACTGTAACCACTCGGCTATTCTGACTGCCGATCATTAATTGAGGTGAATGTTTAACGCTAATCGCTATATAAGTGGTACACATGTTTTCCAAAATACCGACAAAAAGCGTTAGAAACGCTTTATAATTTTAGCCATTTCAGTTGATTTTTCATAAAACAAGGTGCTCATGGTGAGCTTTTGTGATCGCCCGTTGTCCGTCGTGCGTGCGTGCGTGTGTGCATCGTCAACTTTTCATTCAAACAACATCTCCTAAACCGCTGGGCATATTTTCACCAAACTTCACAGGAATGATCCTTGGGTGGACCTTTTTCAAAGTTTTTCAAATCTTTCCGGTCCGCTGAATATGTAGGTCACCAGAGCTAAAAATAGATTTAAAAAGTGAAAACTTTAAAAAATCTTCTCTATGAAACCGCAAGGCTCAGACCTTTCATATTATATATGTGACATCCTCTAGAGGTCCTCTACAAAGATTGTTCAAATTATACCCCTGGGGTCAAAACGGGCCACGCCCCGGGGGTCACATGGTTTATATAAAATATATAGCAAAATGACTTTAAAAATCTTCTCCTCTGAAACCACAAGGCCCAGAGGTTTCATATTTGGTATGTAACATCCTATAGTGGTCCTCTACAAAGATTGTTCAAATTATGCCCCTGGGGTCAAAACGGGCCACGCCCCGGGGGTCTCGTGGTTTATATAGAATATATAGCAAAATGACTTTAAAAATCTTCTCTTCTGAAACCGCAAGGCACGGAGGTTTCATATTTGGTATGTAACATCCTTTAGTGGTCCTATACAAAGTTTGTTCAAATTATGCCCCTGGGGTCAAAACAGGCCACACCCCGGGGGCCACATGGCTGATATAGAATATATAGCAAAATGACTTTTAAAATCTCCTCTGAAACCACAAGGTCCAGAGGTTTCATATTTGGTATGTAACATTTTATAGTGGTCCTCTACAAAGATTGTTCAAATTATGCCCCAGGGGTCAAAACTGGCCCCGCCCAGGGGTTACATGGTTTATATAAACTTATATAGCAAAATGTCTTAAAATCTTCTCTGAAACCGCAAGGCCCAGAGGTTTTGTATTTGGTATTTAACATCCTTTAGTAGTACTCTACAAATATTGTTCAGATTATGCCCCATGGGTCAAAACAGACCACACCCCATTGGTCACATGGTTAATATAGACTTAAATAGCAAAATGACTTTAAAATTCTTCTCCTCTGAAACCGCAAGGCCTAGAGGTTTCATATTTGGTATGTAACATTGTATAGTGGTCCTCTACAAAGAGTGTTCAACTTATGCCCCTGGAGTCAAAACTGGTCACGTCCGGGGTGGGGGGGGGTCAAATGGTTTATATAGATTTAAATAGCAAAATGACATTAAAAATCTTCTCCTCTGAAACTGCAAGGCCCACAGCTTTCCTATATTTGTAACGTAACATTGCATAGTGGTCCTCTCCAAAGATTGTTTAAATTATGCCCCTGGGTCAAATCTGGCCACCCCCCGAGGGGTCACATGGTTTATATAGACTTAAATAGCAAAATGACTTAAAAAATCTTTATCTGAAACCGCAAGGCCCACAGCTTTCCTATATTTGGTATGTAACAGTGCATAGTGGTCTTCTCCAAAGATTGTTCAAATTATGCCCCTGGGGTCAAATCTGGCCACCCCCGAGGGGTCACATGGTTTATATAGACTTAAATAGCAAAATGACTTAAAAAATCTTTACCTGAAACCGCAAGGCCCAGAGGTTTGTTCAAGGTTGTTCAACTTATGCCCCTGTGATAAAAATAAGCCACGCCTCTGGGATGCAAATTCCAATTGTGTTACAAGGTCTCAGGTGAGCGTCCTAGGGCCCTCAGGGCCCTCTTGTTCATAAAAGACACTGTATTTCCAATATATTTCTTTGTCTGTAATGTCATTTTGCTTGTTTATATATAATGTATGTTTCTTTTTGGCATCTATGAAAAATATTTTGAAAATTGCCAGTTTGCCAATCTGTGAACAGGTCCCTTTAACAGACTATGTCATCAAAAAGGGCCTCAAGGGGGCAATTTCTTTTAAAAATCTCGAATTTAGATATTAATACTGGCATATAATAACGGTTAAAACAGGGTATATATAATGGGAAAAGAGTGTACGCATTCTGAGATAAAAATCAATTAATATTATGGGTTTTGTTTGTTTGGCCCTTATCCTGTTTATGTTTTGACATCAGAGTTGTGAGCATTATGTATAACCATAGTTTACAAATGACTTCTTACCAAGCGTGATAGTGCAGTTGGTTAGTGCGCTGGCCACTGTCATTTCTTTGTATGGCTCCTAAGTCTTGAGTTCGATACCCACTTGGGGTTTTCTTTTTTTCAGGCTTTTTTACTAATTTGTTTTTATCAAATATCTTATTGTGTTTTATATTATATTTATTTATTTATTTAATACACATGCCTTAGAAGAGCGTATTTCTATCAAATAATATAATTTATAGTGCAATAGGAAGCCATTTTTTCGTTGACATAGTCCCTTTAAATGCTCATTTATAAATAGCTGATAACAGATTTTACAGATATATAATACATACATGTATCCTCTTCTTCACACAGGTATGGAGATTATAAAAGAGCATTTGATTCTACAGTAAAACTTGCTGTTTATTTGATGAAAATAAAATTGTTGTTTGTTTATAAGAGTACATAACATGTATATCAACTTTAATCAGATTTTTTTTTTGAATCCCAGACTCCATGGACCTCAAAGTCATCTGTCAGACAATGATATGTAAAGCATACACCACATGTTGAAAACATATACACTGTTAACTAATTATTATTTATTTATTTATTTGGCATAACATAATGCATACACTGATTGTTGCAGTAATAATTCCTTTATATATCAAACAAAGGTTTAAGTAACATTAAATAATAATATGTATAAGGTTTGTGATAAATTTTGTCAGACACCCTCATTTTTTGTCTGACACATCTGATTGTCTGACAGGTTTCGCACTGTCTGGAATTCTGTTTTTCTTAATGTTTATTTAATTTCAACACATATTTTTTAATTTTACTTTCAGAACATGTGTTAAGGTCGAGGAACCAAGAATGCAAGGCAAGCGTACATTGAGGAGACTGAAAAAAGCTACTTGTTGGTGTGTGTGATCCAAAAATGCTGCAGATGTAAATAAATTAACGTGAAACACCCCATACTTCTGATAACCAAACAGTGATCAGTTCAATTAACTATTAACAAGGCAGTAATTGCCGAACTTGTATGGAGTCCAGTATTTTCGTGCTCATAACAAGAGACAGTCAGTTAGCAATGAAGTTCATTAGCCCTTACCACACTAAATAAGAGAAACAATCCACATCATAATTACCAGTGTTATTGACACTTGATATTTATATCCAGTAGTGTTTAATTAGAAAACATGCAATTGTAATTGCTGTGAGTGAAATGATTGCAATCATAGGCTAAAATGTTGTATTACATCGACTTAAATTTTGAATAATTATATGTGTTTTAGCTCGACTATTCACAGAATAGTTTGAGCTATACTACTCACCGGTTCGTCGGCGTCGGCATAATGCTCTGGTTAAGGTTTGTGGGCAACAAGTCCATATCTCTGTAACTACTACAGATATTCAATTGAAACTTAACCCATGCCTTCAGGGTCATCATATAAGGTCACTGGCCAAGACTTATAACTATGACCTGCAATTTAACAGAATTATGCCCCATTTTGTACTTAGAAAATTCAGGTTAAAGTTTGCGTGCAACAAGCACATGTCTTCTTGGTCATTATGTAAGGTCACTGACCAAGGCCCATAACTCTGTCCTGCAATTTAGCAGAATTAGGCCCCTTTTTGTACTTAGAAAATTCAGGTTAAGGTTTGCTTGCAACAAGTATATATATATTATATGTAACTACTACAGATATTTAATTGAAACACATGTCTTAGGGGTCATTATGTGAGGTCACTGACCAAGGCCTATAACTCTTATCTGCAATTTAGCTGAATTCAGATATTCAGATGAAACTTCTCACATGTCTTCATGGTCATATTATAAGGTCACTAGCCAATGCCCATTACTGTGAATAGCATTTTAGCAGAATTATTACCCTTTTGTACTTAGAAATATTCAGGTTAAAGTTTTTGTGCAAGTACATATCCAGGGCTTTCATTAACTTTTGAAAACTGGAAGTTTGAACTTCCTGGCCCTCTAATTTCGGAAGTTTTGCTCATAATATTTGGAAGTTTTGACAGTATTGCGCTACAGAAGTCCTGAGCATTTCAGAAATGGGTATATTAAGTATAAAATTCAAGGTATTTTAAGGCCAGTTCTTTTTCATCAAGTGCTTATATGCCAATTTATTAAGTGAAAGAGGTATACATTTAGAAAAATTTCTTAATTTTTCTTCTAACTTGTTCATCCTTACATGATGGAACTTCCTTGGCTGCAATTTTGGAAGTTCAGCAACTTCCATGGCTGCAATTTCGGAAGTTCTGTGACAAAAACTGGGAGTAAATTACTCCCAAACTTCTCTTAATGGAAGCCCTGCATATCTCTGTAACTACTACATGTATTCAATTGAAATTTCACATACGTTTTTATGGTCATTATGTAAAGTCACTGACAGATTATATTATACTTTCAAAGACTTTAAGTGTAGTGAATAGTCGAGCGCCTTGTCCTGAGGCAGCTTTTGTTAATTCACATATTGCCTATAATATTTTCAGGCTTGTAATTTAAAATGTCTAAAAAAAGATTATATGCTAATATTCTTTAAAAAAGGTTTAATTCAAGAAACAGAACTTTTTAACTATTGAAAGATTTTTTTAGAAATACTTAATAGTTTAGAATTGCTAGCTTACAGTTTGATTTCACCACATCAGTCCTCCTTATATTTTACATTATCTTGATCATGCTTTATGTTTTAAATCAATTGTTGTTTAATGAAGGCTCGGTATTAAATGTGAGAAAGTTTTAACCGTTTTTACATATTGAATTTTAATGCATGATCAAGTTAGTATCATTGAGATGTGGCTCTTACAAATTAACACAACCCTAACTATTTTCATACTTGAATTAGTTTGTGAGCCTTTGTCTTGTGACCATTCTTAAATGTTTTATAACAATGGTGTATGCAATGACATGTATCAAAATAACAGGCTTACCTACTGAAAATAATAACTATATATCTCAATCTATGCTTAATAGATATTTATAAGTTAACACATTGGCTATTTGAATTGTTTTGTATTGCACTGTTATAATTATGTGGTACTCTAATTCGGAACGATACATTTTATATTGCGCTTTTGAAAACACAACTATCAGAATTGTTTGAAACTGTTTATGTTGTATTGTGGGTTGGATATATAAATTATATTGCCAGTATGAAAACACAATGGTATGTCTGAATTGATTTGAAACCATAATATACACTTACGTTGTATTCTGGGCCAGACAAATACATTGTATTGATTCTATGATAACACAGTTGTCTATTGGAGTTTACAAGCATTGAAACTGTTATATATGCTGTATTCTCTGCCTGATAAATAAAATATTGTCAATATTATGAACGCAAGGTGGTATATATCAGTATGTATAATTGTTATTTGTGTTGTATTCTGGGCCAGAGGCCTATATTTACATTTTTTGGGTAAATTCTGATAAAGTAGTCATACTAAAACGTCTTTGTTAGGTTAATTGGTCCATACTATGCAATACTGTAAGATTGGTATATCTACTGGTGGAGTTGTCTCGCATTTGATTCCATTATCATACCTTACGACCAGTAAAGGCTGTGCGCTATAGGTCACATCAAGTGTTAGATTAGTCCACACTGTGTTTGGCTTTTAAATGTGTCTGAATTTACTCATAATGTGTTATTCGTTTATTGATGTTTTATTGTGCCACATGTGTGCAGTTCACAATCATGCTTTATTTACAGAATTGTATCTTTCTAGACTAGTTAATATGATCTAGATGGTATGGTCCATTTTTGTAACACAGGCCAAAATGTCATCATGAATAGTGTGTGATTGTTTAATTTTTCCTGTTTACATGTAGACAACAAGTGATTGATTGTACATATGTAGTACATAAATGCATTGTCCGGTTAACATTATGCATAAAGGAACTAACACATCTATTGAATACCCTTTAACGACAACAGACATATGTTAATTACTAGTAAGTGTTATATTCTGCAAATGGCAATCCAAATAAAGTAAGAAAGGATTAAATGTGTTGTTGTATTAAAGAATGAACTTTAATAATGAAATATATATATATATATATATGCTCCGCAACTTGTGAGTAACATTTATAGAATAGTTATTGTTTATTGAATTTTGCAATGCATCATGTATGTGTAACAAACAGGACCTTTACATAAATGAAACCTACATGGGACCCATGCAAACAGTGTTAGCAAAACCCAACTGGGTCCCATATAGGATGCCCAAAGAGGACCCATGTCGAAACCTGGATGGGTCCTAATTGGGCAGCTCATATCGGGCCAAGTGGGATTTTGCAAACACCTTTTGCATGGGTCCCATATGGGTAGCCTATAATGTGGCCCATCTTGGATCCATATAGAACCCACATGTATCCCATAATGCAGCCCATTTGGGACCCATGCAGAAAGTTTGCAAAATCCCACATGGCCCCATATGGGATGCCTATAAAGGACCCATATCGAAGCCAATATTGGACCCATATGGGTAGCCCATATAGGACCCACCTTGGGTCCACAAGGAACCCCTAAGTTCCCATATGGCAACCCATCTGGGACCCATACAAATACAGTTTGCAAAATCCCATTTGGCCCCATATGGATTGCCCATACAGGACCCATATCGAAGCCCATATTAGACCTATATGGGTATCCCATATAGGACCCATCTCGGGTCCACATGGAACCCACATAGGTCCCATATCGCAACCCATCAGGGACCCATACAAATACAGTTTGCAAAATCCCATTTGGCCCCATATCGTTAGCCGATACAGGCCCCATATGGTAGCTCATATTGGACCCATATGGGTCCCATATATTTATGCTGGCTGGGTTAAAATTATTTCTTATTTGACTTCAATAGCAAAATGACTTTAAAAATCTTCTCCTCTAAAACCGCAAGGCCCAGACATTTCATATTATGCCCCTGGGGTAAAAAGAAGCCATCCCACAGAGTCACTTGGTTTCTATAGACTTGTATAGCGAAATGACTTAAAAAATCTCCTCGGAAACCGAAAGGCCCAGAGGTGTCGTATTTGGTATGTAACATCGTATAGTGGTCCTTAACAAAGAGTGTTCAAATTATGCCCCTGGGTAAAGAAGCCACGCCCAAAGGGCCGCACGGTTTCTGTAGACTGACATGGCAAGTGAACTTTAAAAATCTCCTCTGTAACCACAAGGCCCAGAGGTTTTGTATTAGGTATGTAACATTGTTTAGGTGTCCACAAAAAGATTATTCAAAATATGCCCTTGGGGTAAAAAGTGGCCACGACCTGAGAGTCACATTGTTTACCGGTATATAGACTTAAATAGCAAAATGACTATAAAAATCTCCTGACAAAGGCCCAGATCTTCATACTCTTAAGGTGAGCGCCTTAGAGCCTTTTGGCCCTCATGTTAGGACCTACTACTATATGGCAATGTAATAGCAGTTATCGTATTTTTGTTCCATCAAGCCAATATTCATATTGCCATAAGCAGGTTGTGTTTTGCTGTTGTACATGTTCACTCTGTTGTGGACTCATGTCTCGTTATGTGCATCCTCTTCTCACTATTTCAACACACAATTTAACCTCTCACACTTGAACAATACTTATCCTACTCTGAGACTAGCACTGGCGCAATCGTTGCATCCGCCAGTCTTATTTACATATCGCTGGGAAGTTTTCTCTAAAATTGGGTAAGGTGTTTGGTTCACACGATAATTAAATCTAGTCCTATGGACCTACCATGTTAAGTTTTTGGTTCACACGATAATTAAATCTAGTCCTATGGACCTACCATGTTAAGTGTTTGGTTCACACGATAATTAAATCTAGTCCTATGGACCTACCATGTTAACCGCCCCCCCCCCCCCTAAGGGCATGAAACCTATATGTAGCTTTTGAAGAACTAGATCTAGACTTGCAGCTTCAGCATTCTCCAATGTCAGGTCTAGACCTACGGAATTCACTGATTAGATAAGGTTTGCCCACTAGGTTACTGGACTGCAGTTGGTGAATGAACGGGACAAACTCCTTAGTATGGAAATACATCACAAACAAGCATTTTAATTATTTAAAATAAATCCCCCAAATTACTATAATAAGTACTGCTAATTAATTACTATAAGAAATAGTGCAATGTCAGAATTTAACATTAACAATGTCAGAATGTCTAGACCTAGCCCAGGAGCACCAGACGGTCCAGACCTACCAGTCCAGTCCTATGAATCTAGACCAACCGAGTAAACCTGCCTTTAACAATATATTTGTTAATAGTTCCACGTGAATCTTATTATTATTACCCAGCGTTTAATACAAGTAGGTTTCTTAAGAGCATCAAGACAAGTTGTTGTTATGTCCGCTCGTAGTGTGTATTACCTTTAATAACGATCTATTTATTTTTCTTGTTTATTCACTTGACGCTAAATTTGTCAGCAATGTCATTTGAATTCGGAGACCTGCATTTTTCGCATTTGCATGTGGTACATGTACATACTTTAAAACATCAATATTAGTGAAGTGCAACCTTATTGTTAATGTTTATGGACTAGATTGTTATTTTCGAAAATGGCGATCGCGGAAGTTAGGTAGCAAAATTACAGGTGAAAACAGGTAATCATAGTGTGGCAGTTTCCTCGCTGTATCGCTTACTGTTAAAATTTGTGAGTTATTATTCCATAAATTATGTTATGTCCTATGTCATCCTGGTACATACGAAATCCGTCATAATGACCACACAAATTGAGTAGCCAGACGTAACTTGTGTCAGTTTTTATACATTTTCTCTTTTATCACTTTTGCATACAACATTTTGTGTATTAATCCAGGGCTATGCAAATTATCTCATATTTTGATAATCTTTCATAAAAATACAACAGTAGATCTTGTTACTATTATAATTGTTTATCTTTCTTGTGCAGTAACCCTAAAATGAATAATGATTATAATTATATGCATGCACTTCAATCATTGTGATTGAATCAATGGCCAGAAGCCAGGAGGTTAGGCTCTGAAAGAGTTTAGCCACGATAGAGACTAAGATGTTTTGCCCTATAGACATTTTAGCCTCTGGACGTTTCACCCTGGTTTTATATTGGTCTTGAGCACATGTGATATGCAACACTATTTTGTAATTGCTGTAACTAATTCAATGTAATATATTATAGGATGTGTTTTCATAGACATGCATGTACCCTGAAACACAAGTATCATTTGAGATTACATAATTTCTTTTCATTGTTAAACTGGGGTGTAACATCCATCCAGGTGAAATGTCCAAGTACCAATGGAAATAGATTATATTTTCTATGAATAATGTTGTCACAGGAGATTGCCATTCAAATGACCATGCAAGCAGATTTGATTGACAATGCGTTTACCATTAAGAAAGCTAGGACTTAATTGTTTGACAGAGATTACCAAAGTAATGGTTGTTCTCAATCCGATAGCATAATGTCATTTGTAAGGAAACACAATTTAAAACAACAATTGCAACATTGATTCATTTCAGTAACTGTTAACTAAGCCGATTAATAACTATTATTAACAAGTTCAATACATTTATTGTCAAATTAAATATCAATATAGTACTGATACAAAGTACTGAAACAACTGCAAGGTTTTCTGTAAGTTATTTATAAATGCTACTTGTATTTTAATCAATAACATTACCTCACTTACCTTTCAAGATACATGTACTATATTGACCTTTGTGTTCAGGAATTTAAGACACAACAATAGCCAAATCATTATTGTGCACTTGTTGTCAAAATGAAAAAAATATATATGTGCAGTGAAAATAAAATATTGTTTGTTTCCCCTCCCGCGACCCATGCAAATGTAGGTCGGAAAAATATTTTATTTGTGTGCACAATAAGTCATTTTCATTAATGTTTTCCATATGTTCGAAATGTTACGTTATAGTATTAATTCTTAATATTTTCGTTGTGGTAGATTCATAACTTTCTGCTTATTTACATAATACTATGTTCTAATTACCTTACAATAACTAATCAAAATTTAACAGACAATAACATACGTTAAAAACAAGAGCGTTAGTAATAAAAACTTGTTAAAACTAAGGAGTAATAGCGTGACGTTGCAATTTGCCGGGCATCCACAACAGAACGCTGTTAGCAACAGCCATAGCAACGGTGACTGTCAAACTGCGGCTAGCGATTTGTAGCTGAAAAGCGTGTTACACGCTTAGCACGTGGATAGTGTTTAAAAGCATCAATCTGTAATACTGTATCTGAACAACGCAAATGCTAGAGCATAAATGAATAAGCATTCTATGGAAATAAAAACAAATAGGATTTTGTTCATTAATAAAAAGAAAGCAACACAACATTTTTGATAAATTAAAATAAAACGAAAAGGCGCTGAATGTGTTACAAATGACTTGCACCTTGACCAATTAAAATTAGAATGAGGGCGTGATAAACTTTCTAATGACGACGCTCATTTGCATATTTGAAATTTTATGCGTTCTCATTGTTAAGCTGACTCCTACATCAAGATTTGATTGATAATGGACACTTGGTGCATAAAGGCGAGTTTGATCATTGCCGGTGGGCGTTCTTTGTCTTTAAAAAAAAAACATGCATATGCGAGTGGAAATGGTTGCGCTCTATAATCTGATACTGAATGTTATGGCGTCCTTTTATAAAAGCATGCGTCAAAATATGCCGAATTACTGGGCCGCAGGCGTTACCGAGAACAGTCCGTTTAAAGTCATTTTATAAGCGTCTTTTGAAAGTAAGATTTGTACACGCTATTGGATTCTTTTTAAGGATTCGCACCCCGCATTTTCACACGCAAATAAAATATTCTTTTGTTTGGTCTATAATTTTTTTTGGGTCGCGGCGATTTTCCTGGGTCGGTCGCGGGAGGGGAAACAAACAATATTTTATTTTAGGCCTAATATTCATCTCCTGTAAGTGAAAGAGACGAATAGCTGGACAGCAAACAAATCGTTGTATACAGGTTCTGGTAGGTTTAAATAGCTTACGAATGTAAGTATAAGTGTATAACTGTTATTCAAAAATGAAGTTAATTGCTTGTAACTTGTAGCAATTTTAATAATTGTTTTAACATTTGGTTCGTTCCTCATAATCTGAATATAATTTCAGATAAACGCTATGCTGTGGAGATTGTATTTCGGTTGTGTAGTGCTGGGCCTGCTATGGCAGGTGGAAGGCCAGATAAACAATGTTGGTACCGGAGGGCAGGCGACTTGTGAGTATCAGTAGACAGTTGCATGTTTGTACAATATAATGATTGTACAATATAATGATTAAATGAGACGTGTCATGGGAAAACCAGGCTAAATGCATGTGTGTAAAGTGTCGTCCTGTGCAGTCCGTACAGGCAAACCCAGAACAACCCCTTTCGCGTTTATGGTATTTTCTGTTTCAAGAAAGTATTTTCTAAACATAATTCCAATGTAGCCAGAAAGTGTCGTATCGGATTAGCCTGTACGGACTGCACAGGCTAATCCGGGATGACAACGCACATGCATTAAGTCCGGTTTTCCCATGACACGCCTCAAATACAGCTCCGTGTTATCCAAAACCCTAATTTGTGGTTGTTATACCCCCAGTTTTAGCGATAAAACCCCCAATTGTTATGAAAAACTCTTTAAATTTTTTAATGAGAATTACGATATGGAAGGGGTGCACAGTTGGTTCGATGAACCCCATTTATTAAAAGTTGTGGGAACACTGCTGTTTTATTGAAGACTGTCCCTTTATATACATTGCTGGTGATTTTGTTGTCATTAACTAATAAATTAAGCAGTGATTTATGATCAGCTTCCAAAGAAAAAATAATTAGCCACTTACAAAATATTATAGAGATAATGCTTATATCACAATTTTGATTTAATTGCTGAGATTTTAATTTAGCTGAATTAATCTACTTACAATTGTATTGAAATCATACTCATTCTGAGTTTATTTTAGTTTAGTTAATGGAAATTTGTAACCAAGGATTCTTCTTTAACCTAATATTCAAATTTGAAGCCAGGCTAATCTTTCTGTAATATTTGTGATTTCTTTATTTTTAGTTTATCTGACGAAGTCATCTGACTGTAATGCAAACCTGCCGCGTGAGATTGGTCAGTCAACTGTTCAGATCTTTGGAAAACATTCAGATGGGGTATGTTACATGTATACTAGATAGTCAGGGTTGTATGGTAGATATAAGTGATCAGTGATTTTTGTTTCCTTATTTAACAGGGTCTGGTAAAAAATCCCATTCCCAATGCCAAATCTGGTTTCGTTTTCCCAATTGGAATGAAAACATTCCCAAATTAGAAGTGACTAAATCCTAAATTTGTAAGAAATGTGAAAATTAGATGTAAATCATAAAAGTACTTGTATGGTTATATAACCATTAAAAAATAATTTCAACCAATATGGCACTAGCTTAAGTATTTTCATTTTTGTCCCAGTTACAAGATTTTGTGGCGCAAAATTCCCAATTTCATGGGCATCAGACCCATTCCCAAAGCAGTGGAAAAAATAGTTTTTTAGAAAATCATTATCAGTAAATTCAACTTTAATTAATCAATTGTTCTGCTACCAATGATAACTGCTTTAACTTGGTTTGATGAAAACCTGCTGGGCTATTTTACGAAAATTCCTCTATCTTAGACATTTTTTGTCCGATTTTGGTCTTTATATTTTTTCAAAATACATTGAGGGGAATTTTAAGGTAAATATAGGGGAAATATATATACCTTTTAAGCAGGGGAATGGGGCCGAATTTCGGACCCAAATTGGCCGTAAAAAAAACACTATTGGTATGCAAGAGACAAAATGTTTTTTTTAGGTTAGTAGTGCACACAATATTGGCTAGTGGTACACAGTGATAGTTTAGTGGTACACAGTGATAGTTTAGTGGTACACAGTGATAGTTTAGTGGTACACAGTGATAGTTTAGTGGTACACAGTGATAGTTTAGTGGTACACAGTGATAGTTTAGTGGTACACAGTGATAGTTTAGTGGTACACAGTGATAGTTTAGTGGTACACAGTGATAGTTTAGTGGTACACAGTGATAGTTTAGTGGTACACAGTGATAGTTTAGTGGTACACAGTGATAGTTTAGTGGTACACAGTGATAGTTTAGTGGTACACAGTGATAGTTTAGTGGTACACAGTGATAGTTTAGTGGTACACAGTGATAGTTTAGTGGTACACAGTGATAGTTTAGTGGTACACATAATATTGTTAGTTTTGTGGCACACATAATGTCTATATTACACGACATATTTACAGTTGTGTTTAACGATGTAAGGTTATTTCAAGTTATTTGTTCTCATGACCCATGCCCTAACAATAGGTGTTCCATGTGTATGTGCATGTGTGAATCAAAATGTTTCTATGTTCCTTTTCGAGAAAAAAATATATCTACAGTAATAAAAGTTGACCAAGCATATAGATAATCTTAAATAGGAATTGCAGAAAACCTGACTGTCCGGGTTAAGTTATATTGTGCCTTCTGTTATTTCAGACTTCATCCGTTACGTCATGTACACTCACGCTACGGTCCACCAATATCCGAGAACCGTACCGCATCAAGCTACAGTTTACTGCCGTAACCATCAGGGACGAGACTGCATATCTGTACATCTATGATGGTTTGCCGCAGGGAAATCTCTTAGTAAGTAGATTCCCGTGTATGAGAGAATATTTAATTATTAGCGCTGTTTGCTACGTGTTAGTACATTTACAGGGCTCACTGTTACTACCCAAATCAACCAATGGGTGCACATTTACAGGGCTCACTGTCACTACCCAAATCAACCAATGGCTGCACATTTACAGGGCTCACTGTTACTACCCAAATCAACCAATGGGTGCACATTTACAGGGCTCACTGTTACTACCCAAATCAACCAATGGGTGCACATTTACAGGGCTCACTGTTACTACCCAAATCAACCAATGGGTGCACATTTACAGGGCTCACTGTTACTACCCAAATCAACCAATGGGTGCACATTTACAGGGCTCACTGTTACTACCCAAATCAACCAATGGGTGCACATTTACAGGGCTCACTGTTACTACCCAAATCAACCAATGGGTGCACATTTACAGGGCTCACTGTTACTACCCAAATCAACCAATGGGTGCACATTTACAGGGCTCACTGTCACTACCCAAATCAACCAATGGCTGCACATTTACAGGGCTCACTGTTACTACCCAAATCAACCAATGGGTGCACATTTACAGGGCTCACTGTCACTACCCAAATCAACCAATGGCTGCACATTTACAGGGCTCACTGTCACTACCCAAATCAACCAATGGCTGCACATTTACAGGGCTCACTGTTACTACCCAAATCAACCAATGGGTGCACATTCAAAAATGAGTACGATCTCAGTAAAGTTTTGTTAGATAAATTTGAAATTGTTGGCCTCAGCGGAATCCTGCTTTCATGATCAACTGAGTGATCAAAGTAGATGAGAAATTTGAGGGTTAATTAAGTTACCTACCCTTAGATAGTGTTCTGTTTGTGGTGTGAACTGTACATTTCTAAATTCATTTTTATGATCGTTCTTATTAATAAATGTGAGTGGGTGCTATATATACATATGTGCGGTAAGTTAGCATTCTTTTTATACATGTCCATGCACTATTAGGTTGAATATATCACCCTTAGTTTTGTCTGCTTTACCTAAATGCAGTGCATGAACTGACTGTGACTAACTAAGTCTACTATCATTGATTTAGCATCAAATGTAAGTATTTTGTATAAACTATTGCAGAGACGTTTCAGTCGCAGTGAAGGATTGCCATCCAATCTTGACTTTGTCTTCACGACTGGGGAGTTGGTCACATTCAAGTTTAGCAGAGGCGAATTGGAGTTTGACTTCGACATCAATATTGTGGCCGTCCCAGTTCCATGTAAGTTAAATTGGGTAGATTCATTGAAACAGTTCATTTGTGAGCTATGAAAGAACTGAAATAGTTGAAGTATGAGAAACTCAATAGCTGGTACTGTGGTTCAATGTTTACAAATATTTCAATGTAATCTCGTGGTCAGTATCAAATCAGGCAAACAGTTATAAAATGTTAGAATTTTACTGGGTGTATGTACATGAGTGTGTGCGTCCATGCATATGTCCGTCTGATCTTGTCCGGACTGTTACTTCATCAGGGAATTTTAAAATAACTTGTTAAAATATTAACCTTGTTGAGATAGCGTGTCGTACACAAGACCTGTGTCCGTAGCTCAAAGGTCTAGATCACAGAGGTCAAAGGAGATCTGCTTGTTAGAAAATGTGATTTTAAAATAATTACAATTTAAGGTGCATTCTTGACAACAGGCATGACATGTTGCCAACATGCATCTAGTTCTAATTCACTTAAATCCTCTGGTAAAACCCAGATTTTACTGACCACAAGCCTTGAAACTAGTGTTTATTTTGATGACTCTTTAAAACTAATAATTTTTTATTGTTTGTCTTATTCAGCGGAGTCTACAAACTGTAACTATGAAAATGAGGGAAACTGTGGGGAGTATGGTTACAGTTACCGACTGCTGGGAACGAAGGAAATAGCGGGAATTGTGGCAGGAGGGTTTGGCCTGGTGGTTATCATCGTCATAGTGATCATAGTGTGCTGCTACTGCAAGCAGCGAGGCATCACGAAGAAGTGGAACGAAGAAAAGCTAGGTCATATAAATACTGCAGCTAGTTTGCATAGTCTCAATGGACATGTCTCCCGCCAGAATACCCAAACCTCCTCAAAACCCTGGACAACCAATGAAAGTGCTCGCAGCAATGGGTTTGCAAGCATTCGTAGGTCTCCTAATCTTCCCAGAGCCAAGATTGCGCGTCTCTCTCAAAGAGGGGACCGGGATAGCTCGGTGACGGACAGTAAGTCTTTCATGTTCATTTAAGGTACACAAGGTTTAGCATTCCCATTTTCTGATAGTAGACTTTTAGAATTTTTGATTAAGATGTTTAGAATTCTTTAGAACCAGTGGGAACCCTACAGTGTATCGAAACCTGCATGTTTAATATAAAAAATAATAATCTAGTCAGTAAATTCCAATGTATATATTGAATAAGCATGCATATGAACATGAAAGTCATACACTGCTCATTATATATTTCAGGTCACCATTGTTATCATTTGCAGTAAATTGTATATTATTACACAGACAATAATCTGCATGTAATCAGTAATCCTCTTTGACTTTAACAAGGTTCTGACTTAATAGTATTACAATGGGCAATAATGTATCATTAAAGGGACTTGTTCACAGAATTTTGCATTTTTTTAAGTATGCCATTAGATGTCTTAACAGATTTAAGCATCGGAACTAAAAAGATCAAGTATAATAAAAAGAAAAGTATTTAGAAAAAAAAAAAAAAGGTCCCACCGGGCTTCAAACCAGGGACCTCTGGCTTAAAAGGCTATCACCCTAACCACTCGGCCTTTCCGACTTCTATATTTCGCCCTCCATTATTTACTTTATGTAAGTGTTCCCTGTGTTGTCAAGAATTTCAACGAAATTAACAGTAACACTCCAAATTATTCTATCGTTTAGCGTTACAATCACTTTATAATTTTTAGCAGGATTTTTCGCCGGATTTTTCAACTAAAAATCTCTGCTTATAGATTAGCGAAAACCGGTTAGTTGGGCGGGCGGTTGGGGGGGCGTTGTGATGTCGTTAACAATTTGCGTTAAAGTTTCATATTCCTGTCATATTTTCAAAAGTTCTTGGTCAATCTTCATGAAACTTTACAGATATGTTCCTCAGATGGTCCTCTACCAAACCTGTGAAAGTGGTTCCGCTTCACTGCACAAGATGGCCACCTGAGCTAACAATAAAATTATGTCTAAACGCTATTTTCTTTTAAACCTATGGCTACATTTTCAAATAATTGTACACAAATGTTCGTTTAGTGTTCCTCTTCCAAACTTATGCAAATTGTTCCACCTCACAGACACTGCACATGATGGCCACTATAGCTAAAAAAGAATTTGCGTTAAAGTTTCGTATTCCTGTCATATTTTCAAAAGTTCTTGGTAAATCTTCATGAAACTTTACAGAAATGTTCCTTGGATGGTCCTTTACCAAATCTGTGAAAGTGGTTCTGCTTCACTGCACAAGATGGCCGCCAGAGCTAAAAATAGAATTATGTCTAAATGCCATTTTCCTCTAAACCTGTGGCTAGATTTCAAATAATTTTACACAAATGTTCATTTAGTATTCCTCAACCAAACTTATTCAAATGGTTCCGCCTCACTGCACAAAATAGCCACTAGAGCTAAAAATAGAATTTGCGTTAAAGTTTCGTATTCCAGTCATATTTTCAAAAGTTCTTAGGAAATCTTCATGAAACTTTATACAAATGTTCATTGGATGGTCCTCTACCAAACCTGTGAAAATGGTTCCGCTTCACTGCACAATATGGCCCCAGAGCTAAAAATAGAAATATGTCTAAACGCCAATTTCTTCTAAACCTATGGCTAGATTTTCAAATAATTTCACACCAATGTTCGTTTAGTGGTCCTCTACCAAACTTATTCAAATGGTTCTGCCTTACTGCACAAGATGGTCGCCAGAGCCATTTTCTTCTAAACCTATGGCTAGTTTTTCAAATAATTTCACACAAGTGTTCGTTTGGTGGTCCTCTACCAAAATTATTCAAAGCAATATCTTAAATCTTACATTTTCAATGTCACATTTAACCATGAGGCCCTATTTAAGGAACATTTTCATCCATCTTGCATTTGATCATTGTTTTCCAAAAAAAAGATAACATGTCCAGTGGAGAAAAGTTCCTTTGACGGACACTTTATTAAATGCAAATATGCAACATAATTATGTCAGTACTTTAATGCCATCTGTCTAGTCCACACTTTTTTCCCATTTTATTTTGAGACCAAATTTTTGCCAAGTCTCACCAAACTGCATGAAATTAACATGAAACTTCCATACTTCTTCACCAACATTGACTTGTACATGTACCCCTATCTGCAAAAAAAAAATCCGGCTTTAATGCGGTTTCCGCATTGTTCTCTTGTATCAATTTCAACTGATGATTACTCATAAACTAAAACGGTTTTTACAGTATATTCCTAGATCCTTAGTATTATTTAGCTCCCTTGTATACTCTGTTCTTTAATTTTTGGAATCGGTGACAAAAAGTTGAAAAATTGTCAGTTCATCAATCTGTGAACAGGTCCCTTTACATTAAATATCATACTTTATATCAAATTATTTAAGACAATTATTGCGATATGCATTTTGCAAAATTCTGATTTATTGGAATTTGGTTTGACACAAGTAATTTAATTACCAGTAAACTGATGAACCAGTGGTCAGTTTTGTAACAGTAACCTATGGTATGGATTGCCTTCAAAAGAAATCAATCCATTGAAGTTTTCCAGAATATTTTTGCCTCAAAGGTCACTTGTGTTTTTAATAAAAATATCTGAATTCTTTTCGACATTTAGCCCAACGTTCATCCCAGTGATCTTCCATTGTTTAAACAGATCATACTTAGATGCATATTTGTTTCATTTCGCATTTGAAATCTCTTGATGGTAGCATTATTTTGCAGGCTGGCTCTGGGAAGACTATAACAATGTATCATCAACAAAACTGAGTTGAAAATATTTCTCAATTAACTTCTTAGTGATTGTCTTTAAAATATCGACTTGGGATCATGTGCCATTGGGATTATTTATTGTTTCTTTTATACTTATAGTTCAACTATGTGTTTAAAAATATTCGTGAATATCACTGTCTGTTGTTAACTTATTTATTGCTTACAATTAAATATTTATATCTTTCAAAATGTATTAAATTACCTTTAATGACAAAAAAGTACAGGCTGTTGTACAAGTAGTTTATGTTTTGCGTGTTTGTGAATTAAATATAATTGCAAATGAGGCAGTGTTTCTGATCTCTGCTTGGATATTTCAGGTAATGCCAGTTTGCCAGAGAGTCGACCACTTCCACCACCAGCTGGTGGCAGAAGCACCCGGGGAATGTCAGAGAGAAGCTACAATCCCAGATCAGAGAGGAGTTACAATCCCAGGTCTGAACGCAGCTATGGGAGGAGCAAGTACAACGAGAAATACCGGGATGACCGATCATCGGACAGTTCCTACACCACTGATAAGAACTTCAGTGAGAAGAACATTAAGCCTCCCACCTACAGGGAGGCACTTCGGAATGATGATGAAGATGAGACCTCCGCAGATGAGCACACTTTCGTGCAGGCTGATGAAAGTTCCAGCCAAAAAGTGTTTATTGAGAGAGTCATTACTCCTAGAGTGAAGCCTGCAACTGATAACTCTCCGAAAGTGCATAAGAAAGTCATTCAAGCCTCTCCTAAAGCTGCTCGTGTTCCACCACCTCCGGAAGAAGACACCGAGTATGACTCTATTGAGCCGAAGAAAGCCAAGCTGAAAGGTCTGGTAGACAAGGGGGTGGATGCTGATGCCAATGATGAGACTGATGAATCTGACACTGAAAATGATTCAGAGGACGAGTCTGAGGAGGAGGAGACAGAATCTCAGGAAGAACCAGCAGCAAAACAAAACAAGAAAGATAATGTGTACTCCCAGCCAGATAAATCAAAACCAAAAGACAATGAAAGCGGTAAGAAGAAAACTACCAATGTTCCTGAACCTCAAGTGGGTTTCAGACCAGTGCCCCCACCTGTCAATCCACAGTACCCCACGCACACGCAGATGGTTCCCAATGCCATGGGCTACCCTGCCCCAGTTATTCACCACCCCCAGGCTCAGTTCCCAGGCTACCCTCAGATGGGACACCCTCAGGTCCAAGGTTATCTTCAAGGACAGCCATATTATCCTCCAAACCCGGCTGCACAACATCCACGGCCTGCTGTGCCACCATCGTATAACCAAGCGAACTTTACTGTTCCTTTAAATCAACCACAAATGACACAGTACCCTAATGGTCATATCCCAGAAAGGACAAACACCACTAAATCTCACCCAGGTACACATTCCAACCAACCCCCAGTGTACTCCTACCTGGTTAACAGAGGCTTCATGCCCATGGATGGCAGACACTCGCCTGCCAGTAACTCTACGGGAGCTAGCAATTTGTCTGGGGATAGAAAACTGAACCATGATGACTCGGACTATTCAGCTAACATTGGAAGTGGGGTGGAGTTACTGAAACGAAAGTGAAGTTGTCATATGACATTGTATGACGTGGCATAATAATTTGGAAGTTGTTTTGTGCTAATAGTGTATTTCGTTTAATGTATCAGTGTCTTTTTATTTCTTAAATTGATGTGTTAAAGTATCCAGGTTTTATCTAGTATATCATTCCCATTATTTGTATTTTGAATTTGTTTTATAAACACAGAATAACATGTTAGTGTTGATGTTTTACAAACTGAAACTGTGCATATAGCTTTCTGTCTTGCTAGGTTGTTAGCCAAGGATATTTTTATGCCCCCACAAAGTGGGAGGTATTAAGCATTTCACTTGTTCGTCCGTACCTACGTACGGCTTGTGCGTCCCGAAATTTTGTGGACTCAACTCCTCTTTAACGGCTGGGCGTATTTCGCTTAGACTTTCACAGCTGAACAACCTTACTGTGTAGATGATCGTTAAGGAAGGAATTTTGGCTGCGACCATTTTTGGCAGATTTATAGCCCTTTGACATTTTTTCCACTATATATACTTTATGAATTTTTGTGGACTCAACTTCTCTATAACGGTTGGACAGATTTTGCTCAAACTTTCACAGCTGAACAACCTTAATGTGTAGGTGATCGTGAAGGAAGGCATTTTGGCTGCGACCAATTTTGGCAGAATTATGGCCCTTTGACATTTTTTCCACTATATATACTTTATGAACTTTCACAGCAGAACAACCTTAATGTGTAGGTGATCTTAAAGGAAGGAATTTTGGCTGCAACCAACTTTGGCAGAATTATAGCCCTTTGTCTTTTTTTCACTTATCAGAATTTATGACAATAAATTTGTGAAGGCCAAAATTAGTGTTGGTAACATGCCCTTTGTCTTTATCCAAACATGCATCGTGGGGGCATCCGTGTCTGTGACACATCTAGTTTATAGAGCAACTTGTTTAACTGTGTATGCTTAATTGCATTTCTTAAAGTTGTTAAGTACCAGTCAAGCCGTGTTTAGCTATGGTTTACAGATTAAATCATGTTTAATAATGTGTATTTCTGTGATGCATTCATGTGACTGCTGTAAAGTGCAATGCCAATCAGTTGTATATAGGTGGAACATTCCCATCATCATTTCCATTCTTTTCAGTATATTCAACATCTGGGCTGAGTAAATTTCAAAATTTCTTACTATATTATTTATGCAAATATACCTTATTTTTTGTTTTATTAGAATACAGACTTGTTATAATGTTGTAACAAAATAATAAATCATAATTTTCATGTTTACAAAATATTATTTACTTGGAATGTTAACATGCTCGAAAATTAATCATGGATACAATTTTGAGCAATTGGGTTAAGTTGTTGATAATAAAGGATGATGTTTCATTTACATAATAATTATAATTCTACCTGACCCTACTTCACCCTTACTGACTTTCCACAGTTATCATCAGAATTAATGAAATTAAAAGAAATCAATATTTTGGCAAAGTTTTTTCAGGATGGGAATGGAGCTGAATATCGTCCCCAAAAGTTAATGGAAAAAACTCTGTATTATAATTAAGAAATAACATTTTTGAGTTATCATTGTTTATCAGCCAATAAACAACCATTCTGATGCGTAGGAATTTTAACACCCTCATGGTTTAATAGCCATGCATCAGAATGACAAAGGGTTGTTTATTGGCGGATAAACAATGCGAGAAGTATTTTGATTCTAACATGATGTGACAAATATTTGTGCAGTTTTAATGAGAACTACATTATACTATCCTCCGCTCAGAATTGGGACTACTTCTTGTGTTGTTTAGTGGGTAGTTTAACAACGATAATTATGTTCTTTGTCTATAGAAACAACAGCGAGTATAATGTTAGAATGAATAATAATTGATAAAATGATGCTCCATTTTATATTTCCTTCAACATGGGCTATTGCATTGTACAATGAGATTGTATAAACCATTGACTGATATGGTCATTCAGATGTTTTAAAATCTCTGTTATAACAAGTGTTTTTCCTGGCGGATAAACAAGGCTCATGCGAGAAGTATTTTGATTTTAATATGATATGACAAATATTTGTGCAGTTGTAATGAGAACTACATTATACTATGCTCCGCTCAGAATTGGGACTACTTCTTGTGTTGTTTAGTGGGTAGTTTAACAACGATAATTATGTTCTTTGTCTATAGAAACAACAGCGAGTATAATGTTAGAATGAATAATAATTGATAAAATGATGCTCCATTTTATATTTCCTTCAACATGGGCTATTGCATTGTACAATGAGATTGTATAAACCATTGACTGATATGGTCATTCAAATGTTTTAAAATCTCTGTTATAACAGTGTTTTTCCTAACTGCTTTGGGAATGGTACCGGTATTGGTCAAATTAGGAAAATTACTGTCGTTTTCAACCAAATTGAGAATTTTATCACTTTCACCAAAAACTGCCGAAAAGTATTAGAAAACTATAAGTTAGAATTAATAAAACTTTTTCATTTATTCTTCCACATGTACTTGTGTTTCCAGGAGGTCAAACGAAAGTTAAATATAAGTTCATACATATAGTAAATCTTTTTGGAATCGTTGATGATTATTTTCCCAGATATTTTGGAATTTTTTTTACTTCAAATTGGGACAAAAATATGGTCAATTGGATTGGGAAGGTACCCTGGTTCATACATATAGTAAATCTTTTTGGGATCGTTTTGGTTTCTTTTCCCAGTTATTTTGGAATTTTTTAAACTCCAAATTGGGAAAAAAATCAGTAAAATTGAATTGGAAAGGTACCTTTTTAGGGTACCACGTTTATATAGAGGAAAAACGCTGTATAAGGCGTTTCTTTCCATGGATTTCTAACGTGTAGTACTGGTTTAATTTATTTTGTACATAGTACCATATGATGATTGTATTGATTAAGCAATGTGTTATCTGTATTTTTACTGGGGAAACTCCAGAAGTTAAGTTGTTCAAATATGTTTCATGTAGATGTAATTTTATAATCCAATATAATAATTTTCATATCAGTACATCAGTGATGTATATTTGTTTGTTTGCCATTGACTTTAAACATCCAGTAAAAAATGTGAATGTTTCACGCAAGAATGGGTCTGGTAACCAGTCAGTCAGCCGGTGGGAACTGGTGATTCAATGGGAGAAACGGTGGAGTACGAAATATAATAGGTTAAATACATGTTTTACTCAACTGCAACACCTTTTGTTTAGTCAGCAGAGACGTTTTGTGGTTTAAGTTTGAAAAATATTTAAACTATTTTTAAGTAATCTTTTTGAACATATTGATAGCATAGTTGGCATGGTAAATAGATGTACTAGACGGTGGTTTATTTGTTTGAGTTCACAATGGCTTAGTTTACTAAAGAAAATATGACAGACATGATAACATAACTTACCGTATTTCAACAGAGCTCCTGTTGATTGTTCATATTTGTCTGAAATTTGTAAAACTTTCTACAAATTATTCCTAATTCGTAGTAGCATTAATATTGTTTCCTAATTGCGTTGTTATAGAACTTTCAATTGTTAACATTCAAAACTGTTCGTTATTAACTGATAATATTATTATTCCAAGTGTAAATTGTTTTCTGGGAGTTCTCAACTATTGTTAATGTTCATTGGTGTTGCACAATTTAATTAAAATTGTTGTGAAATATTTGTACATAATGTCACTACAGATCGTCACAATTCTCATTCCTTGTTGTAACTTGCTTTCAAACATGTTTATGTATACATGCAATATTTATAGGTATTTCTAATAAAATTAGAAGTAGCTCATATTTCGTTTGTTGTTGTGTGATGTATTCTAGACTTAATTTCTTTATATTCCACACCACAGACAAATCATAGGCAAATCTATAACGTTGCCTATGTAATAGGTTTAACATTAAGTCGCATAGCAAAGTAAACCAGTGACAATTTATAGACAAGAGATGCATTCAAATATATGCAAACATAAACTTATACCAAATGGTACGAATGACGTAATTATGTACCAGTATTATTAATTAGTACAAACATTATGTGTATTCAAATAACTATTCGTATATGATTGAAAAACTGAAGGGTACTTCCTATAGTATTTTTATATTAAATATCACACAATTTTATAATTTAACTTAAAAGGGACTTGCACATAACATACTTTTGACCTGGAGGTCGAAGTTCGAGCCCCATGAAGTGGAGGCAAATCTTACGTTCTTGTTTATGCATTGTCTGATGAGAATTTGAATTCATTAGTTCACTTGCTTTACTATTACTATCAATATGTTCATGAAGTTTGTCAAAATAATACACTAGTAAAACAAAATACGGGAACATAATCCTTGAAACATTCAAAATCCTTTAAAAAACTGCAGAATGTAGTAAATGAAAATGAAAACCTAAAATCTCTATTTGCATATTTGGTGCAAAATTAAGGGTTACTCTTGAGATAACAGTGCTCTAACCATGCACATCATTTTTTTTCATATAAAACATTCATACACCACAGCAATTTAATGGTTGTGCTGTCTCTGCACCTTTAAAAACAAGGTAGAGTTAACGAGAAGAACTCTGTTAAATTATTATTTTTATTTTGGAAACTAGTGAACTTTCTTAAGGTTTATTAAGTGCAGTGTAACTTGTTTACTTGTATTTGTTTTAGAAAATCAAGACCAACTCTCCAAGCAGTTGTAGGTTCTTTATAAGCTTTGAAATAAAAGAGTTACTCCCCTTGCAGCTGTCATTTTTGTTTATGGATTTGATTGTATACAGGTGCGACATCAACAAGATGTGACCTGAAACTAGGTCATTTACCTGTGCGTTTGTTAATTTTGACAAAATGGCGGATATAAATTTATTGCCTGTGTTTTGATGAAACATCGTTAACTAAATGACGACCAAATGAAGAGAAATCCGAACTTAGACGACTAATTCGTTTATCTGAAGAAATATGGCGAATTACAGGTAAATAATTAAATTACCAGCTGACAGTAATTGATAAGGCCATTCTGTTTTTATATTTTGTTAAGCGTCAACCTCATTTTGTAAAACCTAGCTACCGTAACCTATTCACACACAAAAACACACAAACTCGTTTCGAAAAAACATACCAATTTTCTTGATAATAGAAAATGGAATAGTTTTTATGCTTTAATAACAGAAACAGCATATGAAACATATTTAAAACTACTGACTAGTTGAAAGACTCAATTAATGGAATATTGAAATATTACACAAAACTTTTAAACAGTTAAGTTTACAGACTGAATCCTAGTTTGTTGTTACTTTTTCACATTGTATGTATGTGTGTGCCTGGTGGCACCGCTTTGCCTGCATGTATGTGTTTTTTCCTGGTAGCACCGCTTTGCCTGTATGTATGTGTGTGCCTGGTGGCACCGCTTTGCCTGTATGTATGTGTGTGCCTGGTGGCACCGCTTTGCCTGTATGTATGTGTTTTTTCCTGGTAGCACCGCTTTGCCTGTATGTATGTGTGTGCCTGGTGGCACCGCTTTGCCTGTATGTATGTGTGTGCCTGGTGGCACCGCTTTGCCTGTATGTATGTGTGTGCCTGGTGGCACCGCTTTGCCTGTATGTATGTCCCGCTTTGCCTGTATGTATGTGTGTGCCTGGTGGCACCGCTTTGCCTGTATGTATGTGTGTGCCTGGTGGCACCGCTGTGCCTGTATGTATGTGTGTGCCTGGTGGCACCGCTTTGCCACCATTGTATTTTGCGTTCAAATAATTAGTCTTAGTCCTTTAAGGCTCCTTGCCCACTTTAACTGCTACACCAGTAAGGAAGAAAGTATTGCTTGCCAGATGTCATTCAATCCTGTTGTATCCTGTGGAATTGTTCACTATGGACTTTCTTAATATCACACGGCAGTTAGCTGTTTGGTCTATCATTAACTCAAGTCAGGTGAGTAACTTTCTGAGCAGCCATGCGGCGACTAGTCCCTGGAACGTCCTCTCCATTGTCGGTGAAACCATGCATAGGGCTTGTGCTAACCTTATTGTCATCTAACCCCTTGACTAAGAAAAGTTGTGTCCAAGGAGAGTGTACTGTAGCCTTTTTGTAGGTTTTGAAGCCATGACTCAAACGATGTCATACAGTACTTTCATTCTCAATGATCAGTGTTCATTCTGGGCTGAGTTGCAGGTGGGCCAATGGCCCATCAGCCACAAAGTCAGTGCGCCATTGACGGATTTTCTCGGGGGTGATGACAAATTTGTACCATAATTATTGTTCATGTTACTTTAATTATGTTTTTTACAAATGTCAAAAAACATCAAATTACTTTTTTCATTGTAAAATAACCACACACATTTCTCTAACCAACCTTTCTGAAATTTGTGACCGTCAACGTTTTTGGAAGATTTATCAGTTGTTTTTTTTCAACTCAACTTGCAGATGAAGTACGGGTACGGCTGAATCAACGTATGTTTTATCGCACTCATTTTCAACGATGTTTTCATTTTGCCTAAGTATTTTGGTGGAGAATTCAAGAGTTTTTCCCTCGATGCTCTCTGTATCTGCTTTCCACTTTGACATCGTTAATTTCTTATTAAAATCAACTTAAATTTCAGACAGCACTGTAATCAATTTGTGATGATGTAAGCGAGGTCAAATGGCGCGTGACCTTATATGCCAATGAAATCGCTAGTTATAAAACAGCGGTAGCCTGGCAAATGGTTAATTTCCACTAACAAACAGGCTATGCGATGTTTACAATTCGCAATATGATTTACGATGATTTTCATTCGAAAAAAATATTTTTGTTGGGCCCATTTATTTTTCTTTTGCGGGAATCCCGCAAAGGCGCGGCCCAGAATGAACACTGAATGATACACCACTGCATAGGGGTTCGTTGAGTAGCCATTGAGATACTGATTGACCGGGTAGTTTATGTGTCAAAGAAAGATGCAAAGATAAAACAGCTACTGGACAAGAACCGTCTCATCGTTCTCAGGTTGAGAAAAGTTCCTTTCTGAACATGTATGGTATTATTGCGGTATGTACTGATTTTCGAGTCTTGAATATGCGTGGTTGATTCGTTAATACCACTGCCACCACGCTAGTAAGGAAGGAAAGCTCAAACGTACTGTAAAATGTGTTTTATTGACAAAACTGAACCATGGCAATGTTGGAACATAGGGCGACAACTATTGTATACAAAGGGTTAAACAACACCAATACTATTGGCACTATCTTTGGTCTATTAAAATGGCATATAAAATATCCGGAAAAGCAAGAAAAAGCAGAATCATCGTGGTAGCAAAAGTAAATATCAGTGGTCAGAGTGACTAGACGCTCGTTCTTTAGCGCTTTTAACTCTCATCAAAATGTTGTTTTTTTGATAGTCACATTTGACAATGGACATGTACAAAGTATGTATATGATGTAGAATACACAGGCATTCAGATTTTGTTCAGGATTTCTTTATTATATGTCATTAATATGATGTTTTGTACATGATTTTCAAAGCTTTGCATCAAATGTATGTGGTAGAATATACAGAAACTGGTATAATGCAGCTTCTCATATGTGTGCTAATGAGACATTAAGTTATAATTGTTTTCTGCATAGGTGGTTTATGAAATGTTTTGCACTACAATGTACATTATACATTATACTAATAATGTACTTATGCCGTGACTGTGACCAAACAAGGGAAAGACTATTTAATTTATGATTTTATCTGTAACATAGGATATTTGCTTGCCGTCATTCGTGTAAATATACAATTACAAGCACTTATCGTAGCATAAGGTGTAGAAATCATGTTAATTAAGTGAGTACAGTCTCCAGCATTGAGCGTTGGGCATTTGCTCATTGTTCCTGCCCATAACGCATATGCAGTCTCCAACAGGGGATATCCTTCATGCTCATAACTTATGTAGAGTCTCCAACATTGATATTGTATTGATATTGTTCATCACCATTATCAATGTACATTCTTCAACATGATGTATCGTTCATGCTCATAACACATATACATTCTCCAACATGATGTATTGTTCATGCTCATTACCTATGTACATTCTTTAACATGATGTATTGTTTATGCTCATTACCCATGTACAGTCTCCAACATGGGGTATTGTTCATGCTCATTACACATGAACAGTCTCCAACATAAGATATTGTTCATGCTTATTACACATTTAAAGTTTCGAACATGGGGTATTGTTCATGCTCATTACACATGTACATGCTCCAACATGGGTATTGTTCATGCTCATTACACTTGTACAGTCTCCAACATGGGGTATTGTTCATGCTCATTACACATGTACGTCTCCAACATGGTGTGTTGTTCATGCTCATTACACATGTACAGTCTCCAACATGGGTATTGTTCATGCTCATTACACATGTACAGTCTCCAACATGGGGTATTGTTCATGCTCTTTACACATGTACAGTCTCCAACATGGGCTTTTGTTCATGCTCATTTCACATGTACAGTTTTCAACATGGGGTATTGTTCATGCTCATTACTCATGTACAGTCTCCAACATGGGGTATTGTTCATGCTCATTACACATGTACAGTCTCCTACAAAATGTATTGTTCATGCTCAGTACCCATATACAGTCTCTAACATGGGATATTGTTCATGCTCATTACAGATGTACAGACTTTAACAAATGTAATATTCATGCTCATTGCACATGTACAGTCTTCAGCATGACATATTGTTCATGCTCATTACCCATGTACACTCTCCAACATGGAATATTGTTCATGCTCATAACTTATGTACAGTCTCCAACATTGGGTATTGTTCATGCTCATAGGAAAAGATCTAGGAATGGAAAAGGTACATGGTGCTGTCTAAAAGTGGCAGAGTGCTGTCCAAAAGGGGCAAGGTCGATGTTCGCGTTATTCCTTATGTTTGAAACGCATTGAATGGCTACTAGTACTAGTATATTGAATACCACAAGATACAAGTATTTACAATTTGAAACATTATTACGCTGTTTTATTTTATTTAAGTAAGATAATCACATAAAAGTAACAAGAAAAAGAGGCATTTTCATATTTCACAACAACATTGTGTGACATTGTGTTTCAAAACAACAAGTATCATCATTATAAAATGTTATATGTGTGGCTTGTTTACTGAGATAGCATACAAGAATGGCTCCGTATGGTTATAATATATTTATCCTTCAAGGATACATGTGTAACTTATGTAAAGTAAGAGCTATTAAATATCAAACAATAGTTGTCTTATAATCATTTTCGCTTAACAATTATACACTCAGTGGTTGGATACTGATTTAATCAGTGGAAGTTATAATACTGTAGTGAACTGTATTCTTATTTATTTTTGCTTCATTTAAGGTATGCAGTATTTTTCTGTTTAGAGCACTGTGTTACTTAAAGGGTTCTAGATTCTTCTTGGTTTCATGCTGTGCCACCGCCTCACTGTCCTGTCAATGTCAATGTACCTGTCGTTCCTGCATATCATCAGTAGGTCAATCACTGTATCCACCTCCAGCCTGTTCCTCGTGATGGTCAACGTTAATTTTACACCTGAGGTGTCTCTCATTTTGAACTCACTGAACCTCACTACCTGTCCATCAAGTCAGTTGAATCCAGTCGACGCAGGATCTGCTCAATCAGATTGTCAACAAAGTTGTTTTCCGCATACTTACTTTTTGTTGCTCACTAGGTGTAATGCCAAGTTCCTTCATGAGTGACTCCACTTTTCTGGTGTTGTGGTGTTGAATCTATCCTGCATTTTTTTCAGTGCTGCAATTGTAGCATCCGTCTGTGGTTTGCCAGGTCAGTATAATTGGCCTCGAACACTAAAGCTAGGTTTGCAAGAAGTGAATAACATGCACAGTCTGGTAAAGTTTTAATTTCTTAAGAAGTCCATTTGCTGACGGTCCACTGCCTATCCTAACTTTGTCATTGCCTTACGAGACTGCATTTTCTGTGTCCAGAATTATCACCTGGTAGGTGTCCCGAATAGATGTGACAGCTTCGAGGTGTGATAGCCATTGAGTGTGTGCAGTTTGTTTAATTGTCTTTGTTTTACCATCTTCAAGCAATCTCTGCAACTGTTCTAGCCAACCAGTCGGATTTGCTGACGAATGGTTATATTTAAACAAATGGTTTAATAAGTCGTCTGTGTCTCTAAGCTATGGCACATTTTCAAACGCGTCTTTCACTGAAAGTGCCATTCTAAGATTGTGACAATGCACAGTGATTATTTCAGATTTGAAGTCCTTAAGTCGCTTTGCCACTCCACACTACAATTTCCACTAATTTGTTATGTCACATTGCTTTTCCGTCACCAATCTGTATGTCTGTAATAAAATAACAGCATGTTTCTCCACTCTCTATATCCACATATTAAACACTACAGGCTAAATGTTTGTGATTGGAAACATCAGTTGTTTCATCCGCCATAAGCGCATATCTGGGGCTTTTCAGCACTTTTTCTTTTAAGGTACACTGTATGCCCATTGCCATACATTCTATTAGTGCATTGGCAGTCGTTTTGCTGGCGTATTGGGCATTTTCGTCGTAGCTGTCTAAGATCACTTTTTACCTAGATTTCTTGCGATAATTTTATGCAGCAGGAAAACTGAATGCCAATAGAATTGGGCGAATGTTCTAATTTTAGGGAATGCAAACTTACAACAATGATTTGATGTCTATAATTAACTGTTGCATATTTTTGGTGAATTAAAATTTACATAATTGTTTACAGAAGCGGTTAAAATAAAGTTATAAATGGGCAGCTCATTACACATGTACAGTCTTTAACAAAATATATTGTTCATGCTCATTACACATGTACAGTCTTTAACAAAATATATTATTCATGCTCATTACACATGTACAGTCTGTAACAAAATATATTGTTCATATTCATTACACATGTACAGTTTTTAACAAAATATATTGTTCATGCTCATTACACATGTACAGTCTTTAACAAAATATATTGTTCATGCTCATTACACATGTACAGTCTGTAACAAAATGTATTGTTCATGCTCATTACACATGTACAGTCTTTAACAAAATATATTGTTCATGCTCATTACGCATGTACAGTCTTTAACAAAATATATTGTTCATGCTCATTACGCGTGTACAGTCTTTAACAAAATATATTGTTCATGCTCATTACTCGTGTACAGTCTTTAACAAAATATATTGTTCATGCTGATTACGCGTTTACAGTCTTTAACAAAATATATTGTTCATGCTGATTACGCGTGTACAGTCTTTAACAAAATATATTGTTCATGCTGATTACGCATGTACAGTCTTTAACAAAATATATTGTTCATGCTCATTACGCGTGTACAGTCTTTAACAAAATATATTGTTCATGCTCATTACGCGTGTACAGTCTTTAACAAAATATATTGTTCATGCTCATTACTCGTGTACAGTCTTCAACATGACAAATTGGGCCAACATTAAAATTAACTTTGTTTGCCATTGCCTACCTACCCAACGAAAAGTCCTCACCCAAACTTCTTTCTTTGTTAATTCAACCAGGTTTTTTTTGTTTTTTTTTTAATTCCGAATATTCTTTTTTGCTTATAATCCGCCATATCAAATTGCAATTCTAATCATGTTTTATCAAAGTTGCTAAAACAACGTTCTGTTTGTCAGCATTCATTGTCTTATTAAAGATTATTGCTAGCAAACTATTTGTTATATCAACAGACACTTGATTATATTATCAAAAGCAGTGTCTGAGTTATACGCTATATTTTAACGCTAAATGGATCATTCATAAATTTGCTTTAAAAAAACTGCCTCCCTACCTACCAGTTACCAGCAACCTTGGGTAGGCACTGGCAAAAGTTTTTTTATGGAGTTATTGCCCTTGGTTTAATTTTCTTGTGCGGAGCATAACTCCATTAGTAATGCAGAGATTCAAATGAAACTTAATAAAACTAAGTTTTATTTATGGAGTTATTGCCCTTTGTTTTTTTGTGTGCAGAGCATTACTCCATTAGTATTGCAGGGATTATAAATAAAACCACATACATATATATTGATAGAGGACGTTGAGAGGAAGTGCAGAGTACAAGGACCATAACTCTTTCTTCAATATTTATGGAGTTATTGTCCTTTGTTTTCTTTTGTGCAGGTAATTACTACCGTAGTATTGAAGGAATTTTAAATAACGCCATATAAATTGATTGAGGACATTGAGAGGAAGAGCAAAGTACAAGGACCATAAGTTAACTCTTTCTTCAATATTTATGGAGTTATTGCCTTTCAGTTAATTTTCTTGTGCAGTGCATAACTCAATTAGTATTGAAGTGATTTAAAATAAAACAAGGTATAACGGTATTGATAGAGGATGTTGAGAGGAAGTGCAGAGTACAAGGACCGTAACTATTTTTGTAGTAAGCATAATTTTTGCCAACATGTAACTGACATTGTGTTGCCTTCCTTTGACAAGCTTATGTTTTGGGGGCATACGTCACATCCTGTGACAAGTCTTGTTTAAGGTTGGCCTTGTTCATGCTTATTACCCATGTACAGTCTTCAATATGATTTATTGTTCATGCTCACAACAAATGTACAATCTCCAACATGGGATATTGTGCATGCTCATTACACATGTACAGTCTCCAACATAATGTATTGTTCATGCTCATTACCCATGTACAGTCTCCAACATGGGATATTGTTCATGCTTATTACTCATGTACAGTCTCCAACATGGGATATTATTCATGCTTATTACCAATGTACTGTCTCCAACATGGTGTATTGTTCATGCTCATTACCCATACACTTTCTCCATTCTCCAACATGGGATATTGTTCATGCTTATTACCAATATACAGTCTCCAACATGGTGTATTGTTCATGCTCATTACCCATACACTTTCTCCATTCTCCAACATGGGATATTGTTCATGCTTATTACCAATATACAGTCTCCAACATGGTGTATTGTTCATGCTCATTACTCATACACTTTCTCCATTCTCCAACATGGGATATTGTTCATGCTTATTACCAATGTACAATCTCCAACATGGGGTATTGTTCACGCTAAATACTAGGGATGGCAAAACTATTGGAATATTGGAAGATTCAGTTGCATGATTGCTATATGAATAGTTGAAACGCCATTCGAATATTCACAAATTTGTTTTTCTTTAAAAACCTGAACATAAAAAGTATTTTTCTTTCAACATAAAAAGTATTTTATCAATAGATACCTCCAGTTTTACCGTGTTTTCAATAGAATGGTCCCTTGTCATGTGTCAGACTAAGAGATATTGAATATACGGGGAGTTGTCAGCAGCCACTCAACAAGTTGCCAGTAAGACAGACCTGAAACACAATGGTTGATTGGCGATTACACCTTAAAAGTGTAACGAAATATTACAGAAGTGCAGTCACACATTTAGCAGTCATTATAGCTGAGAAATATTGCTAACATTAAAGGTGTGCTTATTGGCAAGCACTGGTCCAAACAAAATACCGTAGAAATATGTGGATTAAGGATTATTAATGAATTCTTGTACAAAAGGACGAACAAAAAACCGGGACCTTTATTTATTAGCTCAACTATTCGAAGAATAGGTGAGCTATTCTACTACCGTCGGAGCCCACCTCTGAATTGGTTAAAGTTTTTATTCAAAAGTCTTGTAACCTCAAAACTACATAAATTATTCACTTGCAACTTATAACTAACCATTGTCATCAACTCTAGTATCAGGAGCAACATTACCCATAACTTTATTTTGTATTTTGACGGAGCTATGCCCCCTTTTCACTTAGATTTTCCGTTATAAGTTTATATTCAAAAGTTTGGTAACTTCAAAACTACTTAAAGGAGAATAACTTGTCATCAACTCTAGTATCACGGGCAACATTACCCATAACTCTGTTTTGTATGTTGACAGAGTTATGCCTCGTTTTCACATAGATTTTCTGGTTAAAGTTTATATGTAAAAGTTTTGTAACTTCAAAACTACATAAGTTATTCACCTGAAACTTGGAACTAATCTTTGTCATCAACTCTAGTATCAGGGGCAACATTACCCATAGCTCTGTTTTGTATTTTGACAGAGTTATGCACACTTTTTACATAGAATCATGGTAAAAATTATCTTCTTTTTCCAGAATATGGATGGCCTTTGTGATGCTAGCTGACATTGGTTTCGTCATAGGACAAGAAACAAGTAAGTTCTGAAATTTGGTGAAGATTTTTGTAGTGGCACATTTGCACTTTATAATATTGAAGTAAATAAATTCATCCCATCATCCGGTGTACATTGACAAAATAAATCCACATGGAATAAATTTTGCTTTATTTCAACACTGTCGTATAAAACAAACATGCATAGTCAAGCGAGGCATACTGTGTAATTTCATGATGTCACTTTTTGTCGTGTTGTTTAGTATTTTTCTTTCCTTTATCTTATAACAAAGACAGCAAATGATGGGGTAAATATAATACTAGGTAAGTGTTCAATAAAGGTAAGTTTATCTGCTGCGTTTTTTTATGGCTAATTTGAGGCCGAAATATGACCTCATTCCCCTGCTTAAAAAGTATATATTTTTCCCCTCTATTTAGCTTAAAATTCCCCTAAAAAATGTAAGCTTTAGTTTAAAAAAAAAAACTTAACCAAAAACTGACAAAAAATGACTAAGATTGAGGAAGTTTCCTAAACAATCCCAGCAACTTTTCATCAAATCAAGTATGTGTATAATCATTTTTTGCAAAACAATTCATTAAGGTTTTATAAAAAAAGTAGAATATAAAAATGAAATAATGCTTTCTAAAAACAATTTCCCCTTTTGCCGTAAAATTTCCCATCTGAAAGGCCCCGCCACCTTTCCCTCAAAAGTGAAAAAAACACTGATCTGATTGGGACGAAACGTGAACCAATCACCAAGGCTCGTGGTTCAGGTTTTATAAACCTCACGAGATAAACTTATCTTTATCCAATGCTTATCTATTATTCTCTATAATATTAACCCTTCCATGATAACATGGAAGCTTTGAAAAAAAATGGCCAAATTTAAAACAAATCCTTATACTGTTAGATTTTCTGGTAAGTTATAAGAAAGGTTGTCTCTGAACATGATGTAGGTTGTTGGACTAAAGAGCTGCTTAAGTAACACTGAAATGATGATCTTTGTAACATATAAAAATAAGTCCTTATAACAAGTTTTCTTCAAACAGAATGTGGATTTTTTGGCTAACATGTTTTAAAAAACTATTTATAGAGTACATGGATTCCCGAGCCTACTGCGGTAACACATACCGGGTTGGAGACCAGAACGAGTTCTTTGTGGTGCCGAGAGGGGCGGTCACCGACGCCAACCCAATCTTAAAGTGCACCATCACGTTTGAGTCCTCGTACACGAGCAACAATTACAAGTTTGAGCTAGTGATGGAGAGGATTACATTTGGGAAAGACTGTGGGATGATGCTCAAGATTTATGATGAACGTTCTGATACTGGTATTGCACTGGTAGGTATTTGTCAATAATATTATCAAAATTTTCACTTTATGTAACAACATGTTTTATGGTTGATAAAAACAGAAATAAAGATGTTTTGCCATATTTCAGTCTAGGTTGAATTACAAGCCAATTTCTGATTTGGCACATTATTACCTATCATTTTGTTAAATTATTGTTGTTTTTCATTAGAAAATATGAGAATTTCATGTATATGAATTATTGACTGAGTACTAATTTAAGAAGTGTTCGTAGTCATAGGCTCTTTCGGCTACTGGTTTTAAATCTGTTCATTTTGTGTATATTTTATTACTCATTTTCTTGTGTTTACACATTGAAATTATGTGTTTCTATGAAAACCTAATTCTAATACAACACGCGGCTTGCTAGTTCTTTTCTTAGCTCGACTATTCAAAGAATAGATGAGTTTTCCTACTCCCCCCAGCGTCGGCGTACACGTCCACTTCTTGGTTACTTTGGTTAAAGTTTTTATTCAAAACTCTTCTAACTTCAAAACTACATAAGTTATTCACTTGAAACTTGGAACTAACTATTGTCATCAACTCCAGTGTCAGGGGCAACATTCCCCATAACTCTATTTTGTATTTTGGCAGATGTATGCCCCTTTTCACTTAGAATTTCTGGTTAAAGTTCATATTCAAAAGTTTTGTAACTTCAATACTATTCACTTGAAACTTGGAATATACCTTTGTCATCAACTCCAGTATCAGGGTGAACATTCCCCATAACTCTATTTTGTATTTTGATAGACTTATGTCCCTCTTTGACATCGATTTTCTGGTTAAAGTTTATATTCAAAAGTTTTGTTACTTCAAAACTACATAGGTTATTCACTTGAAACTTGGAACTAACCTTTATCATTGACTAGTACCAGGGGCAACATTACCCATAACTATGTTTTGTATTTTGACAGAGTTATGCCCCCTTTTCACTTAGATTTTCTGTTTAAAGTTTATATTCAAAAGTTTGGTAACTTCAAAACCACATTAGTTATTCACTTGAAACTTGTAACTAACCTTTGTCATCAACTCCAGTATCAAGGGCAACATTCCGTACAACTCTGTTTTGTATTTTGACAGAGTTATGCCCCTTTTTCACATGGATTTTCTGGTTAAAGTTTATATTCAAAAGTTTTGTAACTTCAAATCTAAATAAGTTATTCACTTGAAACTTGGAACTAACCTTTGTCATCAACATGAGTGTCAGGGGCAACATTCCCCAGAACTCGGTTTCATATTTTGACAGATTTATGCCCCTTTTTCACTTAGATTTTCTGGTTAAATTTTATATTCAAAAGTTTTGTATTTTCAAAACTACAGAAGTTATTCACTTGAAACTTGGAATATACCTTTGTCATCAACTCCAGTATCAGGGTGAACATTCCCCATAACTCTATTTTGCATTTTAATATAGTTATGTCCCTTTTTCACATAGATGTTCTGTTTAAAGTTTATATTCAAAAGTTTTGTAACTTCAAAACTACATAAGTTATTTACTTGAAACTTGGAACTAACCTTTATCATCAACTCTTGTACCAGGGGCAACATTACCCATAACTCTATTTTGTATTTTGACAGAAGTTTTATTCAAAAGTTTGGTAACTTCAAAACTACATAAAAAGTTATTCACTTGAAACTTCGAACTAACCGTTGTCATCAACTCTAGTATCAGGGGCAACATTACCCATAACTATGTTTTGTATTTTGACAGAGTTATGCCTCTTTGTCACTTTCATTTTCTGGTTAGTTTATATTCAAAAGTTTTGTTACTTCAAAACTACATAAGTTATTCACTTGAAACTTGGAACTAACCTTTGTCATCAACTCTAATATCAGGGGCAACATTACCCATAACTCTGTTTTGTATTTTGACAGAGTTAGCCCACTTTTTACACAGACTTTGTGGTTAAAGTTTTTGTTTCAAAAATTTATAAATTATACAAGGCTTCACTTAAAAATATTGTATTTTAACAAATGTATGCCCCTTTCACTATCCAAAATATGTACCAACTGAAATACTTCGAATAGTCAAGCGCGCTGTCCTCTGACAGCTCTTTTTTTTATCAATGAATCACTCCCTCAATTTTCATGAATGAAGAGCTCTGTCGTCATATTGTTTTGTTATGATTCATTGGCATCACTGCAATGCGCGTGAATAGATGCGCGGAATATAGATAAATATAGTTCTCATTCATTACCTTTAAAATACAGACTAAGAAAAACTAGATTGTGTTAGAATCAAAATAATATTTTTCTATGATAATTTGTTGTAGAATAACCCAAGGTCAGGAGTATAGATGCGTGTTATCAAATCACTCGTGCTTCGCACTCGTGATTTAATTCCTACACATCTACTCCTGACCATGGGTTATTCAACAACAAACTAGATAGAAAAATATTATTTCTTAAATATTCATGTTTTTCTTCTGGCAATTTTACATTAAAACATGAAGCCAATACTAATTTTGTTAGTATTCCATTTCACTCATGAACATTTCATTTGAGAATAAAACAAATACTGGTAAGATAAATTCAACACATAATTTAAAATGTATTTCAATATGGAAATACGTTTCTGTAATCTTCATGCAATGTCCAGCTGCCACCATCACTTATTCAGTTGAATTTGCCGTTATTTTCACTTCAGCAAACATTGGGCTGTGGCTCCGAGACCACAGGAAAGCTGTATCCCAAATCTACTGCGGTCACATTTGATCTCACACGGACTCGAGTACAATATGACTTCAGCTCTGACTTCCAAATTCGAGTTAGGATGTATTGTAAGTAATGGTGCATTAATATCTTAAAGACACAGAGTCCGCTTTGAATTAATGCTTTTTATACGCTTGTTTGAAAAATTGGTCGTATACCGGTAATGGGAATACCAGAGCGGTCGGGCAGGCAGGCGGCGGGAAATCTTTGTCGGGAGCATAACTTTGTCCAGCATGGATGGATTTTCAAATAACTTGGCAGTAGTAATAAGCATGATGAGACAAAGTGTTGCACGCAAGAACTAGGTCCCTAGCTCCAAGATTACAATTCAAGGTCAAAGGTCAAATACAAGAAATCAATCCTACCACTTTGTCAGGAGCATAACTTTGTCCAGCACGGATGGATTATCAAATAACTTGGCAGAAGTGAAAAGCATGGTGACACAGAGTGTCGCGCACAAGAAACAGGTAACTAGGTTCAAGGTCAAGGTCATAATTCAAGGTCAAAGTTCAAATAGAAGAAATCAATCCATACCAATTTGTTCAGAGCATGTCTTTGTCCAGCATGATGGATTTTCAAATAACTTGGCAGTAGTAATAAGCATGATGAGACAAAGTGTTGCACGCAAGAACTAGGTCCCTAGCTCCAAGATTACAATTCAAGGTCAAAGGTCAAATACAAGAAATCAATCCTACCACTTTGTCAGGAGCATAACTTTGTCCAGCACGGATGGATTATCAAATAACTTGGCAGAAGTGAAAAGCATGGTGACACAGAGTGTCGCGCACAAGAAACAGGTAACTAGGTTCAAGGTCAAGGTCAAAGTTCAAATAGAAGAAATCAATCCATACCACTTGGTTCAGAGCATGTCTTTGTCCAGCATGATGGATTTTCAAATAACTTGCAGGGCCTCCATTAAGGGAAGTTTGGGAGTAATTTGCTCCCAGTGTTTGTCGCAGGACTTTCAAAATTGCAGCCATGGAAGTTGCAGAACTTATACAAATTGCAACCAAGGAAGTTCCTGTAATAATGAACAAGTTAGAAGAAAAATTAAAAGAAATTTATCTAAATGTGTACCTATTTCACTGAATTAATTGGCATATAAACACTTGATGAAAAAGAAATGGCCTTAAAAAACCTTGAATTTTATATTTAATATTTCTGAAATGATCAGGACTTGTGTAGTGCAATACTGCCAAACCTCCAAATATTATGAGCAAAACTTCCAAAATCAGAGGCCAGGAAGTTCAACTTCCAGTTTTCAAAAGTTAATGAAAGCCCTGAACTTGGTAGAAGTGATAATCATGGTGAGACGGTGTGTCACACACAAGAACCAGGGCCCTAGGCCCAAGGTCAATGTCACAATTCATGGTCAAAGTTCAAATGTAAGTAATTAATCCTTACCACTTTGACCAAAGAACAGTCAAGATTTGCACATGATAAGCTATTTATGAAGTAATACAAATTCTATTTAAGACTCGAGTTTCCAGTAGACGTGACACTATTATTGTCGCTCTAAGATGACATCACTTTCATTCGTTAACATTATATAGAATTAACAATACACAGAAGGATTAAACACAACACTTTCTAGTACTTCAATTATATTCAAAGACATTCACTTTCAGATGACCCTTCAGCAGCTGATAATATTGTGGGCACGTCTCGGTTTCCAGCGGGCGCTATTGTGGGTGTAGTGCTGGGGGTGATAGTTCTCGTTGCTGCGGGAATCCTGCTGGGCTGGTGCTACAAGACCGGACGTCTTCCGGGCATGGACCCGTACAGCTACCCGGCTGGCTGGTCTAAAACAAGTGGAGATAACTTCTCACGAATAGATGGAGTGAATGGTGGTAATGATGGGTCTTCAAATGGGGGCTTTAAATCCTGGCACAATACTGAAGGGAAGACCGTCACAGAGAGCAGAAGCAATTTTAATATGGATGATTCTAGACTTTGGGAATCATTGACTAATATCAGTTCTGGTACAAACAGTGCTGTGAATGCAAATAAGCCAATATTAACCAAACCTCCTCCATTACGACCGGTACCTATCGTTAATAAGTCAGGTCAAAACAAAGCAAATAATAACTTCCAGAGGCTTGATCCAAGTAACTTATCAAATTCACCCAAAACGAGAGCAAAGGGACGAGGTGAATCAAAGTCTGATGACTGCAATACCATAAATGACAATTTTAGTAGGGATGCTAATGAACGAGATAGTGGCAATAGTGGAAACAATTTATTAAATGAGATTAAAGCTAAGAGGAATTCTTTCGGTGTTTTTGTTAACCCAGATAAGGAGGGATACCTGTATGACTATGATCAGGTGAAGAAACTGGAGGGAGATCAGCCTGACAAAACTGATGTCAAACCTAAAACTCAGGATTTCGGTTCAGAACTGCGTGACGCAATACGAAGATCGAGCGTGAGAAGGGCAAAGTCGGACACAAACACTAGTGACAGTGATGCCAATGGTAAAGTGAATTCCAATGCCTCTAATGATTCTTCCGCTTTTAACAGTACTAATGCTGTAAACAAGACAGATGGTGAGACAACTGGGCCGGAAGCACAGTCCTCACCAAAACCCACTAAGAAGAAACGCAAAAGCTCAAAGGAACGAAAATCTAAGAAACAAAAAGATGAAAAATCACCAGAAAAATCTCCTAAGAAGAACAATGACACAACAAATGACACGGATGAAAGTGTTCCCCCAGAAGTCTACCAGCCAATCTTCTCAGGGGAAGATGACAATGACGTAAGTGCTGACTACTCACATATGTATCAACCCGGCTATCAGGGGTCACAGTACCCAGTGCCTGCATTTGATCCCCGCTATCCCATGGGTCCCTATCCACCTGGCATGCAAGGGATGTACCCACCTGGGGTACCCTACCAGCAGGCAGGCCAGGCCCAGTGGTACATGGAGGCCAACCCTAATGGCCAACACAAGATGGCATTTGCCATGCAAACCCATAGTCAAAGTGACGATGGTAGCGGCAGATATCATGGCGAACCTAACTTTACGTCCACTCCGTACAAGAGTGGTAACATACCTTACCAGTCTGCGCTGGTTCCTGCCGGCACCATCTTGGATGATCCAGAGATTCCCCAGCCTGGCACATCACTCATGCGCTATGGTGAGGACCCTTTGTCAGGCATGAAGACATCTCAGGTGGTCTGGACGGATGCAAGACGGGACCCGACGGACCCCCCGCCGGATTCAAGCTCCCAGGTGACCCGGAGGACCATCAGCAGGATCACTACCAGGAGCACCAAGGATGAGCTGCCAGATCACCCTGGACCAAGTATGTACATGATTTTCTAATAAAAGATCTTCTTCAATTAGACAAAACAAAACATAACTCCAAAGACTGCAATTTTTGCTTCATAATCCTTGACTCATCACGATTTTCTATATGTATACTAACCAGTCTGCTTGGTTTCACTGTGCAGGTCTGCAGGACATGTCGTGGCAGGCCTCCCAGAACATCCAGGCTAGTGGAGGTCAGGAGCCCCCCTTCATGTCACCCACCCGGGCTGCCTACCAGGCCAATGCAATACAGGTAACAGCCAGTCTGGACCAGGGCTCAAATTGACAGTTGACCTTATTTGAAAACATTCATACCAAATTACCAATACTGGTAACACAGGCTTGACCAGGTTTCATAAAGCCCAAATTGACCAATCAACGAGATGTAATTAACAAGACAATACATGTTTGCATGTCTTGTGAAAACATTCATATCAATACGGGTCACACAGGCTGGAGCAGTATTCATTAAGCTCCTTAGGATTATTGACCAATTGAGATTTTATTGACAGTGCGTTTCGCCATTCTAAAATTCAGGACTTCACTGTTCGACGGAGGCGTCTTGTGAAAACATTCATATTATGTATACAGTGTATGTCAGAAATGAACTGAGTAGATGTGGTCATTACTCTCTTATTTGATGCATCAACTGTTTAAAAAAAAAAAAATCTGATCCAAATTTAATTTTCCATGTACATTTACAAAATTATGTTTACAGAAAAAGATAAAGTAAGAAGCAAATGGTCACTTTACTTGAATAAAAACTTTGTGTTAGTTGAATTGTAAATAAGGAAGCAACATAATTTAAGGAATGTTATGGTTTCAAGACTCTGATTAATTTTTTTCAAAGAAGCTATATGAATACAGTCCCTCTTTGTGTATATCCTATGCATGCTTGACCATACCCTGAATCAGTGTTGTAAGCCTTGGTACATAATAATGTGAACAAGTAGTTTAAATTTTGAAAGTATTCTTACAACTTAAACTGAAAAAAAATAAAATCAAATAGCTCCTTTTTTAAGATTTGTGTGTATAATGAGCAAGATTTGGTGTCATTAATGAGCTAAAAAAAATATGTACCCACTTGAATCTTTCATAAAAATGAATATGTGAGTCATAAAAAAAAGTGACTTGCAGTCCGAATTAAGGCGTGTCTGCCAAATAATTATCTTCATAATAGTGTCCTGATATTTGATGCAGTGATTTGAATTCATTATTATCTTTGAGTGCTTGATAAATCAGATTCCATCAACCCCTCTAAATGTTCAACTCTAGTCAAACTTAACCTTACTGATCTTTACTAGATTTTATTGCATAAAGCCTGACAAACAGAACAATATACTGTAGTGAAAATATGTAAACTAAAATGATGATTTCATCTGTTATTTGGCCAGTGTTGCTCAAACCTCTTCACAAGATGTTATGTAATGCACTATAAAACTTTAATGCACTATAAAACTTGTCTTATTTGAAAACACCAAGTGCCATATCTCCTCATATACACTGGTGCATGTGTTAAACATGCATATACATGCATTGGTTTTCAAGCTTTGCTTAAAAAAACGTTATTCATTTGAAGACTCTGAACCAGTTTTATGAAACAAATTTTTTGAAGAACAATTTCCGTTGTAGTGGTGGCGTCTACTTTCCATTTCCGCTCTCTAAATCAAGAATGGATTGAGATATTGTAATGAAACTTCATACATAGATACCCTATAGCGAGACCTCGCTTGGGATTGCATATGGGGTGGGTGGGGTCAAGGTCACTTTACTAAAAATAGAAAAACGGTTTCCGCTCAATAACATGAGATCGCATTGAGATATTTTAATGAAATTTAATTGTAGTGGCGGTGTCAACTTTTAGTTTCTGCTCTTACTCAATAACGGATTGAGCTATTGTAATCAAACTTCATACATAGATACCTTATATCCAGACCTCGTTGGGATTGCATGTGGAATGGGTGGGGTCAAGGTAAAGGCCACTGTAACCAAAAATATAAAAACGGTTTTCGCTCAATAGAACCCATTGAGATATTTTAATGACACTTAATAAATAGATACCTTATATGGAGACCTCGCTTAGGATTGCATATGGGGTGGGTGGGGTCAAGGTCACTGTTACGAAAAATTGAAAAACGGTTTCCGCTCAATAACTTGAGAACGCATTGAGATCTTTTAATGTAACTTAATACATAGATACTTTATATCGAGACCTCGCTTGGGATTGCATATGGGGTGGGTGGGGTCCAGGTCACTGTTATTAAAAATAAAAAGAAAGGTTTCCCCTTAATAACTTGAGAATGAATTGAGATATTTCAATGAAACTTCATACATAGATACTTTATATCAAGACCGTGCTTGGGATTGCATATGGGGTAGGTGGTTGAGGGTCAAGGTCGAGGTCATCATTACTAAAAATAGAGAAATGGTTTCCGCTCAATAACTTGACACATTGAGATATTTTAAGGAAACTTCATATATAGATACCTTATATCGAGACATCGCTTGGGATTGAGTATAGGGTGGGTGGGGTCAATGTTAAGGTCACCATTACTAAAAATTAAAAAACAGTTTCTGCTCAATAGCTGAAAACACATTGAAAGATTTTAAAGAAATTTCATACATAGATATCATATATCTAGACTGGTTGGGATTGCATATGGGGTGGGTGGGGTCAGGTATCCGGACAAAACCCCCCTGGGACATAACCCCCCCTGTCCAATTTTGTATAGGTGGATGAAACCCCCCTCGTGCGTTTTACAAGGTGGACAAAACCCCCCTTAAGCATTTTACAGGGTGGACAAAACCCCCCTCTTCCATTTTACAAGGTGGACAAAACCCCCCTTTAACACAAAACAATAGACTTGCAATTTTATCTCGAGTTTTTTCTACTTGCGAATTATAAATTAATGTTTGCACCTAACATACAAAAGATTAAGCAAAGTTTTAGCAGTTTTTTGAAATGCACTTCATTAATGTTTGTTTTGTTTACAATTCCTAATTAACAGCTAAGTACAGAACTCCAACAGGTCATTTGATGAGTCAACACAAATCACTACAGTTTTTAGTTAAGCCTGACACACTGTCCCATGGCATACAGAAACTGTGCCAGCGACTTCTCCCCACTCAATACTAAAGTGGCACTATAATTAGAGCTAAAAATGAAAATAAAATATATGCAATTTTTTAATATAAATAACCACAAGAATTGGTCTCAAAAAGGGTAGATATTTTCACTTTTGAAAATGCATGAGGGGGGTTTTGTCCACCTTGTAACATGCTTAAGCGGGTTTTGTCCTCCTAGTAAAATGCTTAAGGGGGGTTTTGTCCACCTTGTAAAGTGCATGAGGGGGTTTTTGTCCTCCTATACAAAATTGGACAGGGGGGGTTATGTCCCAGGGGTGTTTTGTCCTACACTCGTGGGGTCATGGTCAAGGTCACTGTTACTAAAAATAGACAAAGAGTTTGTGCTCAATAGCTTGAAAAGACATTGAAATATTTAAATGAAACTTCTTATGTACATACCTTATATCTAGACCCCGCTTGGGATTGCATATGGGGTTGGTGGGGTCAAGGTCACCATTACTAAAAATTTTATTTGTGTACATTTCGTTAGAAAAATTTGGTTTTGGCAGAATTTCCATGTTTCTTGTAAATTATAGATGTTTGCTGATTTAGAGAGTAACTTGCTAGTGCCCCAACACAGTTAAGGCATGCTGTCATTTAGTGTTACTTTAACCTGTAAATGTTGCAGAATTTTATTTGACTAAAATGATAATAATTAGGGATGTCAAGGAATAATCCAATATTCGATTATTCGAATACCTAACCGAATATTTGAATAAAAAATAGTTATTTGAATATCAAAATTGAAATATAAAAATATTTCTTAAGAAATGAAAAAAATATATATCCTAAGCCACGTTGACCTTTTGTTTTGAAAGATTGGTATTTGAACACACCATGTAACACCTTAGGTGCTAGAGTGCGCATCTTGTGAAAACAGATTATAATCAATGGAGGGTAGATTGACACCTAGGATGTCGACCCATAATGTTGTCTGCAGATCCACTTATGTTTGTAAAGGGAGCATGTTTAACTAATGTATATACAGATTTAATGTAATAAGCGTTTATGTATTTTGATTCTTTTTTATAACATATAGTTTACAACCTAGCTGAATAGCATAGTTTTATACCCTCTTAATTGTTAGCTTTTTTTTTCAAGCATTTTTTAAATCAAAAAATCTAATTGTGTTCTAAATTATTTATACATACTATTTATATTATATTTTTAGCTAGACTATTCACCAAATAGGTTTGCATGCAGCAAGTCCGTATGTCTGTAACCACTACAGATACCATATTCAGTTGAAACTTCAAACATGTGTTCGGGGTCCTTATGTGAGCTCACTGACCAAGGCCCATAACTCTGCAATTTAGCAGAATTATGCCCCTTTTTGTACTTAAGAAATCAGGTTAAAGTTTGCATGCAACAACTCCATATCTCTACATCTACAACAGATGTTTAATTGAACCTTCACACATGCCTTCAGGGTCATTATATAAGGTCACTGGCCAAGAACCATAACTGTGACCAGCATTTTAGCAGAATTATGCCCCTTTTTGTACTTAGAAGTTCAGGTTAAAGTTTGCGAGCAACATCTTAATATCTCTTATCAGCTACAGATCATTATATAGGGTCACTGGCCAAGGCACATAATTGACAAAGCGGTTGAAGAATCGAGCGTGCTGTCCTGAGACAGCTCTTGTTTAGTATAATGTACTAAATCAAATGATGATTATGATGATGATGATGGTGATGATGATTGATGAAAATGGTCGCAAAACAAGCTTATTATCAGATCATAACCTGACCAAATATTTGAATATTATTCGAATACTGACTTCTAATATTCCAATAACGTTTTGGTATTTGTTGCCCTAATAATCCCTAATAATAATAATAATAATAATAATTAGATTTTTTTATTCAGTATGCAAACGAGACGCCAGACAGGTCGAACGCATCATTCTATACAGGCTCTCGACACCCACCCAGGACCATCGCCGGACCCCCTCCACCTGTCATCCATGAGGAACCAGATAGGAACACCGCATTCAAGGACAGGATAGTGCTGAACAATGGCTCCAGCATGATCTAGAGCGCCTGGAGAACAGTTGTTTTCTTCAGTTTTTAGCTTGACTATTCAAAGAAAAGGTGAGCTTTCCTACTAGCCCCAGCGTCAGCGTCCTCGTCTGAATTTGGTTAAAGTTTTATCCAAAAGTATTGTACCTTCAAAACTATACAAGTTATTCACTTCAAACTTGGAATATACCTTTGTCATGCACTCCACTATCAGGGGCACCATTCCCTATAACTCTGTTTGGTATTGTGACAGAGTTATGCCCCTTTTTTACATAGATTTTCTGGTTACAGTTTATATTCAACACTTGTGTAACTTCAGAACTACATAAGTTATTCACTTGAAAATTAGAATATACCTTTGTCATCAACTCCAATATCAGAGGCAACATTCACCATAACTCTGTTTGTATTGTGATGGAGTTATGCCCCTTTTTCACATAGATTTTCTGGTTTAAGTTTATATTCAACAGTTTTTTAACTTCAGAACTACACAAGTTATTCGATTGAAAATTGGAATATACCTTTGCCATCAACTCCAATATCAGGGGGAAAAATCCCTATAACTCTGTTTTGTATTTTGACAGAGTTAAACCCCCTTTTCACATATGTTTTCTGTTTAAAGTTTATATTCAAAAGTTTTGTAACTGAAGATCTACATAAGTTGTTCACTTGAAACTTGAAATATATCTGTCAACAACTCCAGTGTTAGGAGCAGCATTCCCTATAACTCTGTTTTGTATTTGTAGTTTTCACATAGATTTTCTGGTGTTAAAGTTAATATTCAAAACTTTTGTAACTTCAGAACTACATTAAGTTATTCACTTTAAAATAGGAACATACCTTTTTCATCAACTCCAGTATCAGGGGCAACCTCCCTATAACTCTGTTTTGCGTTTTGAACGAGTTATGCCCCTTTTTCACATAGATTTTCTGGTTAAAGTTATAGTCAAAACTCTTATAACTTCAAAACTACACAAGTTATTAACTACATAACGTTAAAGCTTGAAATAATTTGGGGAAGTAATGACCATAAGTCAGTTTGTATTTTAACAAATGTATGTCCCTTCCACTTTCCAAAATATGTACCAACTGAAATACTTCGCATAGTCGAGCGGGCTGTCCGCTGACTCCTCTTGTACTTTATTTCGTAGAGTTTACAACATCTAATGCAGGTATATTTTGGTTCTGGAATAGTTGGTGTTAAAAAATTGTTGAAGCCCCTTTGTGTAATATGATTACGATTGTTTTTCTACATGTTTTTGGAAAAGGTTGCAAAAAAAAATATTAGCCTTTGTATAAGGCTAAAATAAAAGTTATGTTTGTTTCAGGTTACATGCCCAAAAACTTAGGGTAGGTAGTATGGGATTTTTTTGATTTTTTTTGGGGGGGGGGGGAGGGGATAAATGGTCAAATTTAAGATTCTAAAACTAAATGAATATTCAAAACGTATTGGTAATATCCTTAAACATTTGAAGTGGATGCTATCAAAAGAAAACACGTATTTATCCAGAAAACATTTATTTATTGGAAAAAGGTAAATAAAACACAAAATATCTGACAAACTTAATAATATGTTATAGGGTCGGGGCATTTTTTTTAGGGTAGGTTGAGTAACCTGAAACAAACACATTTATTTTTTACGCCTAACTAAATATAATTTAAAAGGGATTTTTAATTGATTCACTTAATAATGAAAAAAAAAAAAAATTATTTACTGTAAACAAGAATATTCTGTTACATACATTAAGGGACTTCAACATTTATATGTTAAAATACTCATCTCAAACTGGAATCTTATTCTATTTAGGATATAAATTTTTTAACAAATTCATTATATTCAAACAAATTGAAGATGAAAAGTGCATACATGTTTGCCCCCAAGTGTCATACTGAATTACTGTGCTAATGTTGCATAATAGCGTTGTGTTACTGTATATATATATATTGAATGTATTTTACTACTGTTTTATTGTAGTATGTGCACTATGTTTTATTTGCATTATTTATGTACATTTTAAATTAAAAGATTTTTAAATTATATTTTAAATATTTATTAGTATTTAGCTTGCATTATAACATCATTTGATTGCATATCATTAATGGGAATTTATATTTTTGTAAAAATTGATTTGAGAACAGACAAAAAACGAGTATGAAGATCTCGTGTTGCAGGAGTATTTATGTCTATTAGGCATACTTTTCATTAGTAAAATACGAAATTTAAGATATTACTATCGCTAGCACCATTTCCATAAAAAATATTTCTCAGATCATGAACATGTAAATACCTTGGCTCTTAGATACACTAACTGGTTTAGAAAACAATGTACATATATTAATTGCTTTGTTAGTTTCTTCTTTAGATGGTGAATTTGTCTCACATGTTTTAACTTTTTCTATATAATAGTTGCAGATGTTATGATGAAAATGATGGTTAATGTTGCATTGTGGAAGTAATTTAAAAGACTACACATTTCCTTAATCTTTGTTTACAGTCGGCTGATTGGATCTTCAAATATCTCATTTTAATTATGTAGTAAAGTATATTGTTTTCTATGTATATTCTATTTAAAGCCTCCAAATTTTCATTAGGCATATATTTTTCTTTGTACAAAGAAAACAATTGGATACAATGATGTTACTCATTGAAAAGACATTACATACTGCACTAGATTTAATGTTTAAAAAAAAAAAAGTCAACCATGTAAACTGTTTATCAACACAGTCCGCTTACATAATTTTCTGCTTGGTGTTAAACCATGCTGAACTGTCCGAACCAGAAAACACCTGTATTACGTGTTGTGTTTCATATCTTGTAAAGTTAAATATGTCATCAGAAAGCTTAAAACCAACATATTAGGGTATTTTCCACTAACTCGAGGTTTGAATTCTGTATCAAGGTCATTCAAAGTATCAACACAAGTACATTTTCAGAATATGTGAAGTATGTTTAAAATCGTTTTACAATATTGTATGTCATGGAATACTATGTTTTTGACGATGTCTGTTTAACCAGTTTTGTGCAATAGAAAAAAGCTACAAGCTTATTAAATTAAACATATTCGTGATAAGGGATTTTAAGGATTTTCAATTCTACATTTTTATCACAAACTATTAGGGGTGTCACAATATACCGGTATATTGGTTTATGGCAATATTTGAATCTGCAATAAAATATTGCAATATGAATGGCCATAACGATTTTTTGGATTATTTATTTGGTCTTTTTACAGTTTAGTATTTTTTCTTGTTATTATTACGTAGATTGCAAAACTTTTGACTGAATTAAAACATGCTTATTGTCAGTGATAAACAGTTGAAAGCCAGTATCGTGTTGTAAAGTTGATAGTTCTGTAGGGGTGAAGGTCAATTGAGCTACCATTATATATAGACTGTACTTGCCACCAATAATATTCCATTTTTAGCTCGACTATTCCAAGAATAGGTGAGATTTCCTACTACCCCCGGCGTCGGCATCGACGTCTGAATTTGGTTAAAGTTTTTATTCAAAAGTCTTGTAACTTCAAAACTACACAAGTTATTCACTTGAAACTTGTAACTAACCTTTGTCATCAACTCCAGTGTCAAGGGCAAAATTCCGTACAACTCTATTTTGTATTTTGACAGAGTTATGCCCCTTTTTCACATGGATTTTCTGGTTAAAGTTTATATTCAAAAGTTTTGTAACTTTAAAACTAAATAAGTTATTCACTTGGAACTAACCTTTGTCATCAACTCCAGTGTCAGGGGCAACATTCCCCATAACTCTGTTTTGGATTTTGACAGATTTATGCCCCCTTTTCACATAGAATTTCTGGTTAAAGCTTATATTGAAAAGTTTTGTATTTTCAAAACTACATAAGTTATTCACTTGAAACTTGGAATATGCCTTTGTCATCAACTCCAGTATCAGGGTGAACATTCCCCATAACTCTGTTTTGTATTTTGATAGAGTTATGTTTCTTTTTCACATAGATTTTCTGTTTAAAGTTTATATTCAAAAGTTTGGTAACTTCAAAACTACGTAAGTTAACTTGAAACTTGGAACTAACCTTTATCATCAACTCTAGTATCAGGGGCAACATTACCCATAACTTTATTTTGTATTTTGACAGAGTTATGCCTCCTTTTCACTTAGATTTTCTTTTAAAGTTTATATTCAAAAGTTTGGTAACTTCAAAAATACATAAGTTATTCACTTGAAACTTGGAACTAACCTTTGTCATCAACTCTAGCATCAGGGGCAACTTTACCAATAACTATGTTTTGTATTTTGACAGAGTTATGCGCCTTTTTCACATAGATTTTCTGGTTAAAGTTTATATTCAAAAGTTTTGTTACTTCAAAACTAAATAAGTTATTTAATTGAATTTTGGAACTAACCTTGGTCATCAACTCTAGTATCAGGGGCAACATTACCCATAACTCTGTTTTGTATTTGGACAGAGTTAACCCACTTTTTACATAGACTTTGTGGTTAAAGTTTTTGTTCCAAAAATTTATAAACTATACAAGGCTTCACTTAAAAATATTGTCTTTTAACAAATTTATGCACCTTTCACTATCCAAAATATGTACCAACTGAAATACTTCGAATAGTCGAGCGCGCTGTGATCTAACAGCTCTTGTTATGTTTGATATACATGTTTTGTCTTAAAAGTTAATGCTTAATATTACATTTAACCTGACATTGTTTCCCCTTAAAATTAAGAGTGTAATACATATATAGTATATGCACAAAACAAATATACATCATGAATAGAGTACCTGTACATGTAAAAAATCACTCTGTATGTAATTTTTTTTATAATAAATACAGTGAACAGCAATGACAGACGATTTGATAGTGTTGCTAAAAATTGTTTTGCTAACCTATCTGCTGTTTATATGTTGCGTCTTTCATCAACATTGGTGTTAATAAAAAGTTTCAAAAAAAACATCCACTAAAATACTGCGCTGTCCATAGTGATTTTATCAGTCTTAAGTTTATTAAATACACAAATACAAAAATCACAATATGATGCAATAAATATCGCAATAAATTGAAAAATATCAAAATATATTGCAATATTTGTTTATAATATCGTGACACCCCTACAACCTATTCTACATTTTTATCACAACCTAATACTTTGACAAAGTTGTAAAACAGTTCAATCATCCAATGACATTGTAGAAACTTCCACAAATGTGTAAATATTACTGGTGCAAGCACCGTTATAAACATCATCAATCTCATCACCATCATCATCAGCGCATTATCATCATCATCATCAATTTGCAAAATTTTCATAGCATACACAATACAGCCATCATCAGCACATTTAATAGCGCAAGTAATTATTGCATTTCTTTTTATGTCCCATGTAGATGTCATTCAATTGTGTTGTGTATATTTCTTTTTTATATTTCTTTTCTAAGAAATGACTTATATTATTGAAACTCATTGTAATATATTCTAACTACATGATGGTTTGTTAGTGAATGAAATAAATATTTACATTACATTTTTATTTTTTTATGTTGTTTATGTAAAAAAAAATGTAAACATGGTGATATTATTATATTAAGACACAATCTAATTATTCATAATGATACTTTTGGGGACAATTTTCCACAGGTTAAATTGTGGTGACATATTTGTTTCTCTGAAGTAAATTGCATTAAATTGATATGTTTAAAGCAATACATTTATTTTTTATAAGTTTTAGCAAACCACAGTACATATGTACATACATTATTAAATGATTACAATGACAGAAATACCATGTGTATATTTCAATGTATCGTATTTTGTTACTACTAGCTCACCTGAGCCCGAAGTGCTAAAGTGGGAGACATGGTCAATGGTTGTCTGTCATGTACGGTATGTTTCAGTCATGGTCTATTATCAGATTCTTTTAAATTGTGCTTGTTCTCCAGAACACCTGGTAAAAGTTTAATAGAACTTTCGTATTAATAACCAGTACATATATGTTGTGCGTATAGTCGACAGGTTCCTATCCTTTTATAGTTAAGGGAATTGTGACCCGTTTAAAACACATTATTTACCTGTGTATTCTTGTTCCTTGTTGCTGCTAATCAAATCTTAATTAAACCCAGTTGTGCATACGGTTAATAGGTCCTTCTCCAGTTGTTGTTTATAGAATTGTAGCCTTTTAATGACGGTATTACTTGTCAATGTTTGTTCTTCATTACAGCTTGGAGGATTTTAATGAAACTTGATATTAATGATCAATACCTACCTGGCCGAGTTGTGCACGTCAATCATGAGCATGTTCCGGTCCTGTGATCTTTTTTGTGTTGCAGCAAATAAATTGCATTTCTTTTCTAGGCAGCCACCAAATTCAATTACGCTAAATAATCTTTATTTCCCCTTCCCCACCCTCCAGTGGGCAAGTTTTAATATCAGTGGGTAATATTTTACTGTTTTTAGTAAGTCTGAATTTTTTAAAAAGATAGAAAAAAAAACAGCCTAGCTATGGTCGTCACTTTCGCGTTGTCAGCATCGGCTTCTGTGTTCAGTTTTGTTTTAGGTCCACTTTTCTTGAAAACTTTCAAACTTGGTATACTTATTCAGCATGACGAGATGAGTGCGTAGAACAAGAACCATAACTCTGCCATGGATTTTGATTGAATAAAGGCCCTTTTTCAACTTAGATTTTTTGGTTAAGTTTTCGTTCAGATTAACTTTTCTTAAAAACTATTTTACCTACAGCTTTCAAACTGAAGTCCACTTTTCTTGGCTGAGTTATGGCCCTTTGAAGTTTTTCACTTAACAAACCTTGTCTGTACGTCTTCTCCATAATCCCTGGTCCAATTTTCACGAAACTCCACAGGATTGATCAGTACCAAGTCAAGTTGTGCAGTTGTGCATATCGTCGGCATGTCGTCGTCTGCAGATTTTTGATGGAGTTATGGTCCTTTAAGTTTTTCACATAACAGACCTTGTCTGCGCTTGTTCTCTGTAACCCCTGGTCGGAAACTAAACAGGATTGATCAGTACCAATTCTAGTTGTGCATATCGTCGTCAGCGGATGTTTGCGGAGTTATGGCCCTTTGAAGTTTTTCACATAACAGACCTTGTATGCGCTTCTTCTCCGTAACCCCTGGTACGAGGTTGACGAAATTTTACAGGATTGACAAGTACCAAGTCTAGTTGTGCAGATCATCGGCATGTCGACGTCGGTGATGTTTTGGCAGAGTTATGGCCCTCTGAAGTTTTTCACATAATAGACCTTGTCTGCCCTTGTTCTGTGTAACCGCTGGTCGATTTTGACAAAACTGAACAGGATTTATCAGTACCAAATCTAGTTGTGCTTAGCGGAGTTATGGCCCCTTTAAAGTTGTTGACATAGCAGACCTTGTCGGTGCTCTTTTCAGTAACCACTGGTTGGAATTTGACAAAACTTCACAGGATTTATCAGTACCAAGTGTGGATGTGCAAATTTCGCAATGTCATGGTAGTTGGATTTGAGGCGGAGTTACGGCGATGTGTGGGTGGAGACATGTTGTTTTTTTCAAAAACAAACTAGTTTTTCATTTTGGTGCACAATTCTTAGGATTTATTTGAACAACAGCCTTCAGACTTGGTATGTTTATATCTGTTTTTGTTTGTTTTTTTATTAAAAGCTCTCGTCACAATCGAAGGATGTTACCGTAATCAGACGAGCTGTAGCATTTGCAGGTGGTGCTCTTCAAATGCTTCCTACCTTTTGGTTTCAGATATTTTAGTTTTTAATCATTTTCCAGACAATAACCAAAGAACCCTTAGGTCTAGGTTCTTTAAACTTGGTAGATAGGTAGGTCATGACTAGTCGAGGGTCCCTATTGCTTGTGTTTGATCAAATTTCAAGGTCAAACTGACCAAAGTTGTAAAACCTTGTCTATGGAACCATTGGTCCAATTTTCGTAAAATGTAGTAAGTAGGTTAGTTAGTACAAAAAGTGGATCCCTATTGATTATTGGGTACAGTCAAGGTAAAACTGACCAATAGGTTGAAAAGGGGAAAAACTAAGGAAATGTAGGCCTATGTTCATATAAATTGGTTGGTAGGGTGACCATGACTAGTAGTAGATCCCCATTGATTATTGGATCATTGGGACAAAGAGGTCAAACTGAACAAAACTGTTGCAAAAACATTGTCGGGTCTTAGGCCTAGGTTCTTTAAGTTTGGTAAGTAAGTTGGTCATTGACAGTCTAGTTATTGTTTATCTATAGAGGCAAATTTAAGATAATTTAAGGGCCATAACTCCAAAGTGCTTGTGGCAATTTGCTGATAATAAACTTGGCCTAGATATTATGACCACACAAATTTTCATCAAGATTGGTGAAGATCAGATGACGACTGTTGGACTTCCCCAACAGCCAAATTTCAATATATCAAGGTGAAAAAAAAAGTACCTGGGCCGATTTAGCCGATTATCGCACTTGGCCAAGCTATTATCACAAACGTTTTCATCATGTGAATATCTGATTAAAACTGTTGGACTTAAGAGCAGAAAAAGGCGAAAAAAGGCCAATTTTAGATCATCCAAGGCGCCTAGAGCATTTGGCTAATTATGAAACTTAGTAGAGATATTATGCCCACAAACAGTTTCATTAAGCATGGTCAAGATCAGATGAAACCTTATCAAATACTCTATAAAGGCCTATTTTTGATTATCAAACTTGGCTGAGATAAGCCCACAAATATTTTGGGGAAGATCGGATGAAAACTGTTGGGACTTGGAGAGCGGAAAAGAATGTGGTTTACAGACCGACCTACCTGGCCATCTATGATGGGGGCACCTCATTTGCAAACAGTCACATAAATTACCCCCGTTGTGGCTCAAGCGAGCTCAAAACATAACATCATTTATCTACATATAATTTATTTGCAATTAGAAATTGTATTTAATAACACTTAACCCTGCACTACATTTACATGTTAACAATAAATTACTATCCATACCAATTTAAATACACAGTAAAAGAAGATACGAAATAATGAGTTATATATGTGAACATATGAATGAACAGCATGCACTTATTACACACAATGACAAACAAAAGTATTAAGATCAAATAAAATGGTTACAGAGGCTATTATTTGCATTTTGGTGAAATATTGTAATACACATGTTTCCTCTTTTATATTTAACAAAGCTTTAAACCAATTTACTCTCAGTTTTCCCAAGAAATGAAGCACTAATATTTTTGCAGCAGAATTTAAACAAGTACAATTAAATAATACAGAGTTCAACTTGGAAACTTCACGTTAAAATAAAGATTTTATATTTCAAGCAACATTTTCCGTGCTTTTTATAGTTGGGAGCTTATGGAAAAATAGTTTTTAAAATCAAGAAAACATTAATTGCATTGCTCTAGTACGTTACTTGTAAACAAAATCAAATGAAAAACGATATTTGAACAACAAAATTCCAATGTTTGTTCACAACACGGTTCCCATACACAATGTTTTATCACAAGACTTAGAATCACAAGGTTATTTTTCACTGATTCTCCAAGGCAACAAATATTACATTTGTAACAATAGCAAAATATTTGAAAATTAAAAAAAATAGACTTAAAATTTAAAATCATCACATTATTTGTTCATTGCATGTGGTAACAATTTTGATTTTTTTTTAGCTTTTACATACATTTTAGACTTTGGTATTAAAATATGGTGGACGTTTACACACAAAAAAGGACAGATGCTCAACAATTTTAAGTACACAATAAATAATACTTATAGAATAAACAATGGGCTCTGATTGACATTGTAATTACTTGAATATGTATTGGGTTGCAAACCAAATAAAAAACTTTGTATACAAACTATTAGTATTCTGAGTAACACAGATTTTAGCCAGACTGATATTTAAAGCCGACAATAAATAATTCTTGTAATATCTGAAATTACTTCGACTAATAGTAAACAGAAATGCAGCGTTGTTAATTAAACTATTCAGACTCTGATATTTTATAGTTGTATTCTGTTGCAAAAAAACACTTTTCAAAATAAACTGAATGATGTACACTAATTTTTTTTTCAAGATAACTTCTTCAAGAATCTGAAAACAATTTAAGTTTGAAAAATCTACTAAGTAGCATGTAAATTTGCTGAACAGCATGCACTTATTAATTTATATATTTTTATTTTCTACAGCCTTATTTCTTCTAGAACTGGAAAACGTATTATTGATTAAAATTTCTATTTAAAAAATACAATCTACTTAATAACATGTAATTTCATGAAGTTGTTCAGCATTTATAATCTAATGTCACATGCACTAAAGGTTTATTAAGGAACAAAAAACATATAATCAGATCTACAAAATCCTTGTAATAAATTGTTGCAAAATACCAGAACAAAATTGCTCACAGCTATCTACATGCAATTAATTATGAAGTCAGTAGGAAAAATTAATTAAAAGCATTAAATACTTGCAAAGATAAAAAGTACTGTTGCATGGTTGCATAAACTGTCAGTTTCCATGACAATCCCATACACACAAGCTGCTTCAAAGTTACTGTCCACATTGGCTAATGAACACTTTGTTTTCCCATCAGTTCTACAGCTGGATACAGGCTGACTACCAGAACAATGCACCTGTAAATACATGTACACATTGAACAAAAACTAGTTTCACTAGCATTTCGCAACAGCAAAATATACGGTGTGTCATACTACTCAAATTAGGCAAATCCGTGCATACTTTTTCATAACTAGATGTGTCACAGACACAGATGCACCCACGAAGCATGTTTGGACACGGACACTCACTTTTGCCTTCACAAATTTAGTGTCATATAAATTCTATAGATGAAAGGGCCATAATTCTGTCAAAATTGGTCGCACAAGAAATTGCTTCCTTCGCAATCACATACGCATTAAGGTTGTTCATCTGTGAAAGTTTGAGCGAAATCTTTAAGAGGAGTTGAGTCCAAAACATTTCATAAAGTATATATGAACAAATTATAAGATATGGTGTTTTTTGTTGTTGTTGTTATTGCCCTAGATCCAGAATTTGTTTAAGGCATCTATACATATACTATTGGCCACATTATGCTGTATTACTCAGTAGCTGCACAACACATGGGGGTATTAGCTACTTAGGTTTTCTTCTGCTATTTTCACAATTATTTGCTCAACAAGAGGGCCAAGATGGCCCTAGGTCGCTCACCTGAGTTAAAGGCATCATAATGGCTTATAACAAGAAGGCCAAATGGCACTAAAGCACTTACCTGAGTACCAAGATCTGGGCCTTGCCGTTCAGGAGAAGAATTGTATAGTCTATATAAACCATGTGACCCACAGGGCGTGGCTACTTTCTACCCCAGGGGTTTAATTTGAACAATATTTGTTTCATTTAAATATCTCGATGGGTTCTCAAGTTATTGAGCAGAAACCGTTTTTTTATTTTTAGTATCAGTGACCTTGACCTTGACCACACCCACCCCATATGCAATCCCAATCAAGGTCTCGACATAAGGTATCTCTGTATTAAGTTTCATTAAAATATCTCAATGCGTTCTCAAGTTATTGAGCTGAAACCGTTTTTCTATTTTTAGTAACAGTGACCTTGACCCCACCAACCCCATTAGCAATCCCATGCAAGGTCTCGCTATAAGGTATCTATGTATGAAGTTTCATTATAAAAGCGGTTTCAGAGGAGAAGAATTTTTTAATCATTTGGCCATTTACGTCTATATAAACCATGTGAGCCCCGGGGCGTGGCCAGGCCAGTTTTGACCCCATGGGCATCATTTGAACAATCTTTGTAGAGGACCACTATACAACATTACTGACCAAATGTGAAACCTCTGGGCATGCGGTTTCAGAAAGATTTTTACTCTGGGCATGCGGTTTCAGAAAGATTTTTAAAGTCATTTTGCAATTTATGTCTATATAAGCATTGTGACCACCGGGGTGTGGCCAGTATTGACCCCAGGGGCATCATTTGAACAATCTTTGTAGAAGACAACTATACATGGTTACACACCATATATGAAACCTTTAGGCCTTGCGGTTTCAGAGAAGATTTTTTAAACGACTGACAACGCACGACGGACAAAAGGCGATCCTAAAAGCTCACCATGAGCACGTTGTGCTAAGGTGAGCTAAAAAGTCACAACAGTTATCCTTAATGTTTCATCAACAGACAACATAATTTATTTTAATTGATTTTTCCTAAATATATGCAAAACTTTGTTAAACTGTCAACAAAGGAATTTGAAATCTGAAAGTTTTACCTATTTTAATTGTATTCTTCACAATTTCAACTTCAGTCCTTCGTATACAAATATTTATCCCTCACCTTTTTTTACAATACTGCCATATTCATACAAGAACACATCCCTTCTTCTTTTTGCTCTTCTTGTTTGTCTCTGGGTTTTTCTTGTTAATCATCCTTACTAGATCAAAGAAGATCTGAAGAGAGACAACACTATCAGTTTCATATCTAACAGCAACATGCTACAAGATCTCTGCCTGATGCACTTAACTATTACACTTATCTTATGCATTCAATCATGTTCAAGGTGGCCTGTAGTATAATATAATAAATACCAGTCATAACATGTATTGACAGATTATTCTTTTTCGTCTGCAAGTCAATCGAAAAAAAAAATTGACTGTAAGATGTACAATAAGTACTGTTTAAATTTGATAAATTAAATTTTATGAACAGATTTCTAAAAACATAAGTTTCTTTTCTAAAAACATTTGTTCATCTAGTTATTAGGGATGCAATGGGTAGTAAATTTTGGTCGAGTCGGGTCGAGTATCTTTCTTTGGGTCTGGTATTTGCGGGTCAGGTCAGGTATATATATTAGTAAAAGTACACATGAACTTTGCACCTCCAGAGGGTTGTTCCGATCAGTAAACATTGTTTTTACCCTGAAGATTAGATAATAAATGAAATTATTCTCGTTTGTGGCATGTTCACATACAGTTTTGGTGTCAGATTTGGTCCTGCAGTTCTAGCGATTGTTAGTCATTCATTTTTACACGCATATATATTGCTTGACACAGCCCACTGGGGAGCACCCAACAGTTTTACTGATATCTTTATTATTGTCATTGTAATACTGCTAACATCTAAACTAGATCAGAATTAAGGGAATTTGCTGCAGGATTAAAGATATGTTATGAGTATATATTAAACCCCAAAATCTCATTTGTTCCTATTAATGACTTCAGTTGAATGATAAAAAAACCAACACAATTCTCAATATTTTCAAGTTAAAACTGAAGGGAAAAGCTTAAGGTATTACCCATGAACATTTAACAATCCCGATTGTGTGTGTTTTGTCTTATTTATTTGAAAATGGCATCATTTTGTTTCTGGAACAAAACAACTGTTCAATTTCCAATTGCATATAGGAACGTTCAAGGAGCAATCAAAACGCTAAATCTTAAAACAGGCATCAAAATTTCATACAGGCACTTTGTTAGCCAATCACAATTCTAATGATCCCATACAGGAACAGTTGAATTCATACAGGAACAGTCAATTGTTTTATTTACTTGTGCCAACTGATATAAGACGTGCATTTTCGCTGATATTGTGCGTGTAAAGTTGATTAATAATACAGGATATTTAAGTTCTAAGAAATAAACCTTGATAAAATCTTTGTTTTCAAAAATCAGTATTCTCCTTTTAATACATACAGATTTGTTAAGTAATTATTTGCATAGGTTCTTTTGCAGAGGGTTTGGGGTAACAATTCAGCGGGAAATAATGCATGGGCTTCTAGTATACGCACATATATGCGTTATAAATTAAAGGTATTGATTCGTTATTTGAGGTGTGTATTTGACGGGGAAAAATATGGCGCAGGAAAAAGAAAGGATGAATACACTGAATAGCCACCCTTCCACCCGTCATCAGTTTCATTCGCTTTAAAATTTGATTTCTGCTTTTAATTAACAATAAATTTGACATTTACTTTAGGTTTCGTCATAACGATGCTATGAGTTTATATTCAGTTCCGTTAAAAACCAATGCACTCTGCCTGTGCCAGCAAAATATATGCTTTTCATTTGTAAAAAAACTGTCAATAGAAACACCTATGCATATTGGGTCTTGGTTTTATTAATTTGTTAAATATGGTTTTAGATTAAGAAGAATTTTAAGAAAGATGATGATGAATAAAAAGGTCCAATTACACCATTATTTTAATACCCGACCCAACCCAAATTTTCCGATGAGGAACCGCACTAGAGTTAATTTTTATGGAACCGAGAAAGCAGGTATTTTCGGGTACCCGTTGCATCCCATTCTAGTTATCCATGTAGACACTGTCAAAGAGCTCTCAGGTAAACAGTGCAACAATGAGTCATCGTTTGTATGTGAAATTTAGTTAAAATGGACAAGAATGGTTTCCAAGTTAGCAATACATATATATAATAGTTTTTGCTTAAAGTTGCTAGTCAAAACTAGTTTTACCAATTTAGGCCAACCAGAAATAATTCCATATAAATAATACAACCATCCAAAGCTGGGTCCAGTTATTTTAAAAATTAATTTCAATTGAATGTGAAACTCTTCAATTAAATTACAATTGCAATTATTGAATTTTGTTAATAGTAATTAATTAAATTACCTTTTAATTATTTTAAAAAACTTTGTGTAAAGCATCAAAACCTGCATACCTCATTGACATTGATTTTGGCCTTGGCAGATGTTTCTAGGAAGCCGCACATTTCGCTGTTGAAGCTGCGTGCAAGGTTGGCGCCCTGGTCCTTGCCGACAACCCTCTCATCTTCAAGGTCACACTTGTTGCCAACCAAGATCATGGGCACCTGAAGACAACAAATCACAACTTACACTCGCTGCAATGTCAAACAATTCTACTACAATCTGACCATATTCTCGACTCGATCACACTTGTTGCCATGGGATACTGATGACAGGAAGTCACAACTTACACTCGCTGTAATGTCAAACAACTGTACTACAATCTGACCCTATTTTCGTCTCGGTCACATTTGTTGCCATGGGGACATGAATACAGAAAGTCACAACTTATACCCAATACAATGTCAAACAATTCTGCAAGGTTCTGACCCTAGTCGGAACTTAAAAGATCACAATTATTGCCAACCAGGATTATGTGTATATCTTGCATAAGTTGACCTAACACGCGTGACCTCTATTAACAACTGACCTTACGACGAGATTGATTGATATGTGTTTAGCCATTCAGAAAGCTAGGACTTAATTGTTTGACGGACATTCGTTCACTCTCAACGGTGTTTGACTGACTTTATCCTAGGTAGGCATGGTTATAAATCCAATAGCGTATCGTCAATTTTACATGGTGATATGCTGTGAATATGAAATATAGTCATGAAACTATTGTATTTTCAGCAAGATACACCAAGTTTACATGTTTCATAATGGCAAGTAATACTGTATGTCCCAAAATAACATTTTCAACATCATTGTATGAAACACAGCAACACACGTTAACATGGGCAGACGTGTTCATTGCCATCAACAACTGCCAAATGACAGCACATTTTATGATGTAAATAATCCTTTAACTGTTTAAGGTGCATTTGTTTGAGAGCCAGATACTATCAACATCAGCAAATTATGTTGTTCAGAATTTTGAGAGCCAGATACTTTCAACATCAGCAAATTGTGTTGTTCAGAATTTTGAGGGCCAGATACTATCAAAATCAGCTAATTGTGTTGTTCTTAATTTTGACATAACAGAAACAGGTACGGACCTTATGATACCATTACTTTCAAATATATTGCAAAAGAAATTCCTTATACTGTTATGCTGGTTATAATTTTAAGATTTAAGATTCATCACAAATTTATTTTACCGAGTACCTTTTTTTCCCCATCATCACACCAGCTTCGAAGAAATAACACCCCTAAACGTCATCTTGTTGAGTTTCGTGACGTCATTTTATTTTTATTTTCAAAGAATGATTTTAATGACTGGATATTAACTGCTTCTGACATAGTATGGAATAATACACGGTTAGCACATGACCCGACTAAACGAATGAAAAGCGAATATTCAGTACCAGGAAAGATAAATCAATTTATGGCCTCTATTCTCCTCGTTTGGCCATTTTTATTACAGAATATGTTCTTAATCTATAATGTTCCTCACACATAATATTATTATTGTTTTATTGTCTTAACAGTCTTATTATTTGTAAAATTGTGTATTTCACTTTTGTTCACTAATTTATTTATTTCACTTTTGGTCAGATTCCCAGATTTTTCAAAAATTTCAAATTCCCTTCACTGTGAAAGAATTGGTATACATAGATCCATTACTTAAGGAAACTTTGGTAACTCAAAGTGGATTATGTATGTCACTGCCACACACTACAGTATGGATTCCTGGTCAGCAAATCCGCCAATGTTCAGCAAAAATGATAAATTAATGACAGTGGTTATGTTAATATTGGTGTACAGATATACTTTGATTTGATTTCTTAATATCGGGATATTGTAAAAAGATTTTAGAGGCAATTAAGAATTGGCACATAAAATACCATGATGAAGAACTTAATACTTTGGGAGTATAGGAAAGTTAAATTTGAAAACCCAGTCAAATGAATGACTACTTTCAATTCAAACATATTTACTCAATAAATAGCTTAGTTTTCAAACATCTAAGTGGATAAAATTCAATTCCACTGACCAGTGGTGTCCAGAAAAATACAAAACTGCTGGGAATTTGTACCGTTGTTTTTTACACCCCTCAACTATATTACGATAATATCAACAGGTGAACGATCTGAAATTTGGTGTGATAGCAAATGGAACATGGAACAAAAAGGCTGAAGATTTAGATTTTTAGCAACTTAACTATTTATTGAAAATAAGCTGTTTAAAGTCAAAAGTTGTCATTGATTTGACATAAATTTCGACTTTAACTCCATACTTGATATATTAACCTTTTTAGCAAAGGGAATACTTGGGGAAATATAAGAGTATACTAGTAAATAAAACATTTTAAAGAACAAGATTCTGTGTTTAATAAACACACGTCCCCAGTTGGTGCTGGGTTGCCCATTTCTTAGTCCAAATTAGGTCAAGGTAAAGGTCAGTGAGGTTGGGTAATATGGGTGGATTGGGAACGGTCATAAGTAAAAACTGTGTAAATATCTAAGTGTTGTAGTAAGCGGTGTTGGTGCTAGACGAAACGGTGAAATCTAATTAACCAAGAAATGGCACTTTTGAATTATTAAAGTCCAAATTAGTTCAAGGTCAAAGTAAAGTAGGGTGATATGGGTGGATTGGGGATGGTCATAAGCAACAACTGTGTAAGTATCCAACTGTTGTAGCAAGCGGTGTTGGTGCTAGAAGAAATGGTAAAATCTAGTTAACCAAGAAACAGCCCATTTGAATTATTCTAAGTACAAATTATGTTAAGGTCAATGTCAAAGTAAGGTTGGGTGATATGGGTGGATTGGGAACTGTCATAAGTAACAACTGTGTAAATATCTAAGTGTTGTAGTAAGCGGTGTTGGTGCTAGACGAAACGGTAAAATCTAGAAATGGCACTTTTGAATTATTATAAGTCCAAATTAGGTCAAGGTCAAGGTAAGGTTGGGTGATAAATGGTCATAAGGAACAACTGGGTAAGTATCAAAGTGTTGTAGAAAGCCGTGTGGGTGCTAGACGAAACAGTAAAATCTACTTAACTTTGTCACGGATGAAAGGACGGACAGGACGATCATTATATGCGTCCTGCATCAAGATGCCGAGGGCATAAAAATAATGGACATATAACTTACAAAAGGCAAATTACACAGGATGAATCGTTACTCTAGAACATGTGTTGTGGAGAATTAGGATTTTAATACAAGACAACGAAGACAACACAAACAGCAATGTGAGTAAAATGGTTTATTTTCAAAGGCAATTATTGGCAAACAGGATACACAATTATGATTATACAGTACTTAAATACAAGCATTTCTAAAGATGCATAATAATCATATATTGCACACTCTCTCTCATACTGACCATGTCAAAACATATATCAAATACATCTGTTTTTGCTGCTGGTGCTACAATAAAAGCAAGAAGGAAGTAACTGACAATATTACTTAACAGGCCCATTGCAATCTGGTAAAAAATTACATCCGAAGTCTTAGCTAAAATATTGTAACTGCAACCATATTTCAGCAAAATCCAATATATAAAACTATTTGCATTTGTTATATTCCTTGTAACTCTAACATCTGTTATTAACATCAGTGATATAAAGCAAAAATCTATTGTCTTGGTTCTGAAACATTGCAGAAAACGTCCATCAATGAACCCCAAAAAAGCTGACGACTAATCCCCTTGCAATCTGGTAAAAAATTACATCAGAAATATTATCAAAAGAAGTATAACTGAAATGTTCTTGCAACAATCAACGGTACTTATCAAAACTAATTTTATTTCTTCAATATATTCATTGCTGCTTTGAATCTTAAAATATTTTAACAGATGCGCTAAAAAGCAAAGATTTATTGCCTTGGTTTTGAAACGATACAATCTACCGTCAATCTTATTAATGAACACAAAAACTGCTCAGACAACTATTTTTAGAACAGTTCAAAAGTGTTGTGTAAAACATGATAAAAAGCTTTCATCAAATTAGTTTTAAATAATGCTACGGACATACAAGAACTATCTTAAATCCAGTAAAGGTGACATCTGAAGGCAACAAAATGCATTTCACATTATTGTTGCAACAAAGAATTATGAGCATGTCAATAACAAATAATGACTTAGAAATATCTGAATGTCATTTCTATCATATAGTACCTTTCTGCAGGCACATTATCTTTACAACTAACTCAATACTATTCTCTTAATAGCATTTTGTTTGTTTTGGACTTTGATTTATTTAACTATAAAATGATAACACTAGAACAATAGTACACATTTCCTTTAAAGATACTTACACAAACAGGTGAATGATATAACACACTAGTTGTATGTGATTCCTTAGAATCACATTCATGCAAGTTTTCTTCAATATCAGAACATGCTAAGGTGACGTTAAAAATCCTAAATAAATGCCATTGCTAAACCACACACGTACATGTAAATGCTCCATGAACACATTACAGATTCACCAAGAGTAAATAGTAATCAGCTTGAATTACCAGTACATCACGCCAAAATATAAAATTAACTTTGTTTGCCATTGCCTACCTACCTGACGAAAAAGTCACGACTCAGAATTTTTTTATTAGTTAAATCAATTTTTTCTATTAAATTCTGAATATTCTATTTTCTCTTTAGGTTAAATACGAGCTCGCTCTTCTTTCATTTCGGTCGTTTTCCATTAGAATAATAAATTTACTGTATCAGCTAGACCCTTGCTTATAATAGGCCATATCAAAATTCAATCCTGATCATGAATTAGCCAACTTGTGAAAGCAACGGGCTTTGTCAGCATTCATTGTCTAATTAAAGATGATTACAAGCAAGCTTGATTATATTATCAAATGCAATGTCTGTGTTATACGCTATACTTCAATGCTTAATGGATCATTCATAAATTTGCATTTTTTCCCCCAAAAAACTATATTGCCTACCTACCCACCCGTTACCAGCAACCTTGGGTAGGCAATGGCAAACAAACCATTTTTTAAGGTTAGCCTCATATGCAGTATGCACCATCAGAAACAATGTTTTAATAACTTAAGAAAATACTGACTAGGTTGACAGTAGTATGGGTGAAAACTCTTGCCATTTAGATTAAGAAATTTGAAATTCAGTACACACACAAAATACAAGCAGCAAAAACATATTTTATGTTAAAAATATATGAAGATTTTGTGACAACAGATTCATTTTCTTGCTAAGAGATAACAGGAGCTAATGTTCACCTCTCTTTAATTTGTGTTCTTTAAAATTGAGAATGACAAAGTCATCAAATAATTTGTTATAGAACGATGTGAATAACAATAATTGTACATGAATAAATTTGTTTAAGGAAAATAATTAAATACTGAATGTTTGGCTATAAAATGATTCAGACAACCAGTTACTTTATCTGTAACCAATTACATACCTAGTTTATATTGAGATTCAATCAATATGTTTGTTAATGTTTTACAATATCGGACAAAAAGATAATTTAACAATTAAACATGTCAAACAATATTACTGTGAACGGTACAAGCAAACATTTTGAAGATCGATATTATGTTGAAGATTATTTTTGTTTCCAGTGTTAACATGTTATTATAAATTGGTAATTATTAACAAAGACAATTTAATGACAATACACAAAGTCAAGTAGCTAATGTATGTACAGTAGAAATGCCGTAAGTAAACTCTCTGACCCTAATGAGAGCTAAATTACATAACCATATAAATATCTTATTCCTGTCTGTTTGTGTCAACTCGATTCTGCATGAAAACTGTCTAATAAATGTGTACAATTCTGACATTACAATGTTTGCATTGTAAAAAAAGATAAAAGAGCTCAAGAAAAACACACAGAAAAAAGGTTCAGCAACAACCAACAGTCTGATTTGGACCCTGAAAGAAATCAAAACAACATAGCGAGTTAATTAGGTTGCAAATGACAAAATAATCAGCTGTTAACAAATATATACAGTTTCTTTGGCCCCCTAATAGCCTTTTCTCCTTTACAACTTCCACTCTATATTGTATTAGTTACCTGGACTTCTGTCATGTGAAAAAATTTAACTTAAATCATATTGTAGGTTTTGTTTCAGATTGTCTTAAATACAAACGAACATATACAACAGTAAGATGACTTGTTGGGTTCATACGAGCATTCACCGTAATATTAATTGGCTACAAATTTGATTCATGAATATAGCTAAGGAAAAATCTGTTTGGCTATAACATTTTTTTTGGAAGATCTACAAATTAATCAGTGAACAATAGCAACAAACTAAGGTAGATATGCCTAAGACAAATTGTTGGCCAGGTGGAGATATAAACTAAACACGAGCTGTCACAGGACAGAACGCTCGACTATCCTACCGCTTTGTCAGAGTTATGGGCCATGGTCAGTGACCTTACATACTCACCCTGAAGACATACATTTTTGAAGTTTCAATTGAATATCTGTAGTAGTTACAGAGATATGCACTTGTTGCAATTCTGCTAAATTGCAGGTCAGCGTAATGGGCGTACTGGGCCTTGGTCATTGACCTTATACAAAGACCCTGAAGGCATGTGAGAAGTTTCAATTGAATATCTGTAGTAGTAGTTACAGAAATATGTACTTGTCCCCATTCTGCTAAATTGCAGGTTAGCGTAATGGGCCTTGGTCAGTGACCTTATACAAAGACCCTGAAGACATGTGTGAAGTTGAATATCTGTAGTAGTTATAGTGATATGGAGTTGTTGCACGCAAACTTTAACCTGAATTTCTCAGTACCAAAAGAGGCATAATTCTGCTAAAATGCAGGTCACAGTTATATGCCTTGGCCAGTTACCTTATATAGTGACCCTGAAGACATGTGTGAAGTTTTAATTAAATATCTGACGTAGATATAGAGATATGAACTTGTTGCATGCAAACCTTAACCTGAAATTTCGAAGTACAAAAATGGGCATAATTCTGCTAAATTGCAAGTCAGAGTTATGGGCCTTGGCCAGTGGCCTTATATAATGACCCTTAAGACGTGTGTGCAGTTTTAATTGAATATCTGTAGTAGTTACAGAGATATGCACTTGTTGCACGCAAACCTTAACCAGAGCATTACACTGACGAACGGGTGAGTAGTATAGCTTGAATTATTCAGAGAATAGTGGAGCTAAAAATTTTGAAAAATGCTACTGACTTCTAAATCAAAAGATACATGTAGGGCGCTCTTTCTGTTTAAGAAGTTACTCACAGCTTTTGGGTGTATTTTCACAAAGTAATATAATTTTTTGTAAATGGTGTAGATTCTTTGCACCAAAAAGCAGGCAACATCATGTTGCTGCTTTTAAGACTTTACGACTGTATTTCCTCCTAAACTGTAATGTCATGATTTACGGTAACTTCATATTCTGATAACATATATATAGCAAGTTGGCATAGATGTAATGTCATGATTTACGGTAACTTCATATTCTGATAACATATATATAGCAAGTTGGCATAGAAGTTAATGTTAATGGAGAGCATGAAATATTTGTTATTTGAGGAGGACAAATTGCACTGATTATGCTGGGGGAAGCAGCTTACTTTCAGCTGCATAATCGAGGGCACTTCAATCACTGCATCATTTTGCCTTCAGACTGAAAATCGACATACCATACAAAGTTTGTTGCAGTGTCCATGGAATCTACAGCATCACACAACAGCAGCCAGACGAGCTATCACCGCCCTTGTTCCTCTTGCTGCCTGGGTCCTTCTTGTTAATCATTCTCACAAGTTCATTGAAAATCTGTCAATGGCAGCAAAATAACATTGTAATATTTAAGCATTGATTATTATTTCAAACTTATTTAAGATTCATCTGATGTTAAAAAAAATTTCTGCCAAGTTCAACTATGCAAGTCCACTAGTTGTACTAAAGTACTACTGTGCAATTTTCATGTAGATATAGACACTTAAACTCTTTCTCATGAGAGAGAGGTAGATTCTACAATAAGGTAACCACCCTGAAATTAAGGCCGAGAAATGTAAAGCACTGCCGTATACATTCAGTAGGTGATTCGCTCATGAAAAGACACGGGAATTACGGCAGAGAACAGCACTAAAGGTTGCTAAATACGGACAGATATCAGGGACTCGTACCTCATTGACGTTTATTTTTGCCTTGGCTGACGTTTCTAGGAATGCTGAGCCCCACTGGTTGGCCAGGTTCTGACCCTGGTCCTTGCCGACGACCCGCTCATCTTCAAGGTCACACTTGTTGCCAACCAAGATCATGGGCACCTGAAGACAGCAAGTTACAATTTACAATCACTCTAATTTCAAACAAATTGTGTTTCATTTTAAATATCAAACACTGAAATATGATTGTTTACGACAATAAAAGTTACCACAAACTATTACATTTACCACACATTTTTACAACAAGCTATTATTAAATTAACCACAAACATTTAAATTTACCTCAAGCTAATAAACTCACCACAAGCCATGAAATGTATTATTTCCCACAAGCTAATAAATTTACCACAACGATTACGTTACATGTGACAGGAAATGCACATCAATTCCAATTAATGATTATTGTGTAGTTTGTTGGTTGAGATCAAAGTATTCAAATTTCAGTTTCCAGTTTAATAAATATTACATTGAATAAACAACAAAACACTATTATATGAAATAACAATAAGACATCAATGAACATGTCCTATGAAACAATTCAGATACAAAAGATAGCACGGTTCCTTGTTTTTGATTGCAAGCTTTCGAAATTCTGTTTTGAACTGAATGTGTTATATTGATGGTTTTTACTGCACTGAAAAACTGTGATGATGCATGTATAACCACAGTCAATTATTTTAAAGTGTGCTGATGCTTAATACAAACTAGACATGTGTCCGTAGGACACGGATGCCCCCACATTCCGCTGGTTGTCACAAAACTCTGCTGATGTCGGAAAAAATGCAAAAAAATACCCAGGTGCACATGTTCACATGCTGATTAATATGTTTATAAAGTTTCATCACTCTAGCAATAATACTTTTTGAGTTACATGCGACACAAGTCCAAAAATGTCATTTTTTGCTGAAAAAAATCGCCATAATTCAGCTGATGTCAGAAAAAACTGCACCAAAATACCAAGGTGCCCAAGTTTACATGCTGATTATTATGTCTGTAAAGTTTCATCCCTCTAGCAGCAATACTATTTGAGTTACGCGCAACACAAGTCCAAAAATATCATTTTTTACTAAAAAAGGGCCATAACTCCGGTGCATAAGCCCCGATGCCAATGAATATGTTTATAAAGTTATAAAGTTTCATCACTCTATCAGTTATACTTTTTTAGTTATGCGCAACACACAAATCCGACAGATGGACGGACAAGGGCAAATCTATATGCCCCCCTCTAGAGTGGGGGCACAACAAACAAATTGCGTTTGATGATTATAATACAAATAGTGACAGTAGCAATTACAGTGCCAATGCTGTTTCTTACTTACGATTATCAGCAAATATACGAATCTTGAATTACTGGTGTGGTAAAATGGACTATTCTGTGTGTTTGATGCATTGCTGGTATTCAAATTCCATTTTACAATATATTTTACATGATGTATATTTAAGCATACTTCAGTCTGCATTGATACAAATATTGATACAAAACAAACAGCAACCCAAATGCATGTCTTATCAACTTATTCAAGATGACAGCACAATGCCATTTGTCCTTACTCAAACTTGTTTAATGAAAACAATGCAAGCTCTTAATGTTAGGTGATTAACGTTACAATTTATTTCTATTCTAACAACATCTGACTGCAGAGTTGCGGCTCATTCCTGCATTGCTTTCAATACACAATGTAATACTTATGTAGACATGTGTATTGTGTGACATTCACAACTACGGCATACACATTTACAGAAAAGTCAATGATGTTATTTAAAGATAAAGCGCAATAAAGCTCACATCCTCTGGAAAAAAATAACTTGTTCAAGTACTGTTACAATGTTAGTACCCATGCATCGTTCTACACAAATGAAATATGCATCAGAATTTTAAAAGAACTGTGAATTTAATATGAGATTTGTGATGCTTAAAACGAAAAAGCCAACCTAAAATAACTACTGACTGTCTAGTTATTAAGGATCAGACTTTTTTGCTGATGTAGCCCTACATAACAAACCACAGATAACATACCATAAGACACAGAACTACAAAAATTTAATCGTACATGTATATTGAGAAATACATTAAACCATTACAACATTTAAAATGTATTTTGAAAAGCTGTTGAGGTACGCCTTAAGCAAATAAGACACTTCAAGCATGCTTAATGCAAGAACTTAAAAGCAAAGAAATGATGTGCTAGATATTAGTAGAAAGAGTTGATTAAATATATTATATAGTCACAATTAATTAAATAATTAATAAAGCTGCACCAGGTCTATGTTATGCTAGTCTTTCAGCCAATTTGTTATTAGTACATCAATCCCAAATTAAAGTTCATTAGTTCAGTTGCTTTATTGTTGTTGTTCTTTTTTGACACACATAATTAAGTCTGCCTACATGTACTGAGCAATTTTTACCACAAATTTTTATACTATTATTGATTCTGTTTCTGATAAATATAATTGCTACAACATCCACACAACAGAATTCAAGCTCTAGCTCTATAACTAGACTAACATCATTAAAATGTGCAAAAATGTTTAAAAGAAAAGGAACTATGTCAAAATTACTAACTAATGTCACCTAAAATCTACTAAAATTCCATAACAAAAACTTGTTTATAGGAAAAATCTATCAAATTAGTGCAGCAAAAAGCCAACTGAACAAGTGCACTACAAAAATACAACAAATGTGTATTCACCTTGTGTTGCTGCCTTGCTTATTCTTGAACTAAATCTCATCTTCCTGACCAGGACAGGTAAAAATGGCGCACCGGTCACTTAGAAAATTCCGCCGAGAATTGGCTATGAACGGGCTTAAAATAGTTCACTCGTCACATTAATGAGCCGATACATGTCTGGTTCACTACAGGCAATCGACAATGAATTTGATATGAATACAGTTTCACTTCCTCGATTAGTGATGCAATGGGAAGTGGGTCAAATTGCGTTAAGTGCCAGAATCAGTTGAAGAACCAACAACATCTCATGATTGTTATTTCATAAACAAGGGTATGTATGCATGTACACATGAAACAAAAACAGACAGAATACTCAAGTGTAAACGCAAGTTAAATAAAATAAAAAATACATTTCACAAGCTTTGGTTGGAAAAGCATAAAATAAACAACGAATGTGATAGAAAAAGCACTGTTTAATGACAATCGCTTAGAAAACATATGAACAATGAGAGTGAAAAGACATGTTCACCGCTGTGAATTTCTATCATGCTAAGTAATACTCACATGCATTCTTGGAAATTTTCAGAATGTCTTTTGCAAAATCATTATACATTCAAAGTAAACATCTATTTATGAATAGGGATTTAATCTATTTTTTAAAACCAGCTATTTTGTTACATTCGTCTGGAAAACATTAATAACTGATCTGATATCAAGCCTATAGACGCAAACATTGTGATACATGTATATGGTAGCTGCAGAATACATGTATTCGGTACCCAAAAGTTATGAGCTGCAGGCAAAAAATTGCACACTGTACCCTGTGTATAGAAGACTGACACTGTGGAGGACATGGCAATTATGCACTTAAATCAATAATTACTGTGCACTTATTTCGGATATTTAGTTCAGACATTCGGAATAAATTGTGTGAACTATTAAATAATTTTGCAGATTTTTTGCTACAATAATAACAGATCACGAATACTGAGTTACATTTTTACCACTGAAATTAGACCTAGGACAAAGTCCCCCATTCAACCCCTGCAAGGTAACTGTATAACAATCATAGTTATATATCAAAAGGTGTTAAATGAAAACTATCAGACTGACTTCCTGCATACACAAGTAGTTTTTGGAATTAGTTTATTATCAACAAATGAAGAAAATAGATAATGTCTAACAAGTGACATAGGTCACAGCTGAATACTCGATTATGGGTACATTAATTTTAAATTGTTGTACCTGACCAAAAAAAATCCCACTTTTTCAGATTTAGAAATGTCTGCATAGCCCCTCTAAAACAAATGCTTTGCAAGAAACTATGGAAATCTACATGTTATTATGTTGGCAAGCTCACACAAGCAAATATTTTATGTTCGGTAAACTTTTTGTGCAAGACCAAAGCATCTTGGTAACATGAATGACATGAAAAGATTCAGCTTGAAACTGGTCAAGTATTGCTAGAGCATAAACACAAGAATTGCATAGTTTCTTACATGACATACCCCAATAAATGAGGTAGAAAACTATGGTAAATAAACCCTACCTCTTCTGTATCCTTCACTCGTAGAATCTGTTCTCGTAAATCTTGAAGGTCATTAAATGTGGACTGAGCCGTTATTGAGTACACCAACAAAAATCCCTGGCCATTTTTCATGTATAAATCTCTCATGGCTGTGAATTGTTCCTGAAATTAACAAAATTTATATTGCAAAAGTGAACAGAAATGGACATCTTCAGTGGTTACCACTAACCCTACTTTCTAACTGAGAATTTTTCTGCTGAAATTATGTATAGGCCAATGCGGTTTGACAAAGGATTTGTTGGGTTCAAATTTATTGTAAAGGCTATATTGTTGTATAGTAACAATGACATTACAAATCATAACACATGTTTTCATAAATTTACTTCTGAAACTCACTTTATCTAGCAAAATAAATCAATATATTTGTTGTACAATATATATTAAAGAATTACTGCTTCCTAAAACAATGTTATTTGCTACACAAAACATTACTTTACTTACCGTGCCTGCCGTGTCTAGAATTTCCAGCATGCATTGTTGTGCGTCAACTTCTACTTGCTGAAAAAGTAATGATATAACATGTCAATATAAAACATGCATCATGTTGTGCAAGCAGCAAGATAATGTTAATGTCTGTTGATGCTTATCTCCCAAGACAAAATGAGTCCAGAGGATACACATGAATTAAAACATTTTTTTCCATAAAATTAGACGTGAAATACCCAGGACATTACAGAAAATTATCGACATACGCATGAACTTATATGAAGGAATTAGTACTTGTTTAGAAGATTTTCAGACTAGTTTGCTTACAATAACATATAACATATTCTATTTTTCTAAAACAAGTATAAATTACATTCTAGGTTAGTGCTAATAAATACAATTTAGTAGACACATTTTGTAAGTGGCTAAAAAACCAGTCAGGGGTTTCGCTGTTGATCGCCACTGTCGCCAAATGCGACAAATTTGCGAAAGTGGCGACAAAATTTCAAAAGTGGCGATTTTACCTGGCGACAACAATATTTTGTCGATTTATATCCAATACGAGAATGCATTGTGAGCCAGACGTAAGCGGCCAGCGTCTGTCTATTTACAGTATTGATTTTTGATAACATAAGCGACCCACAGGTCAGAGTGCATAATGGAGTCACTGAACCGTGTTATTGTTGCATGATGTTTGTAAAGCAATTGACAACTTTATTGGGGGGTAATTAGCGGATTAACGGATGGTGATTACGCCGACATATGATCTTGAACAATCAATTAGTGAGATTATAGGACAAAGACGGGATAATTAGTACCAATATTTCTTTAATCGGCATCATGGTAAGTGTATTGTTTTTTACACGCTTGTTAAGGAATGTGCTAATTTTAACAGTTTGGGGTAGACAGCTTACATATATAAGACAAAAAATGATTTTTTATTCACTTGCAATCATGGCTTCACATGATTTCTTTAATCCTTGAAAGCGTGTTTTAGACCCTGACATGAATGACAAACTTCCAAAATCTAGTAACAAATGTACCAAATGTAAATGTATTTAGTATGTCAGGATAGTAAATTTTTCAGAGTGTAACTTTATAACTTTGTTTGTACCTTTTTTTTTTTAGTAGATTTGCAGAAGTGTGATACAAGTATTTAATTTCTAAGACAACAAAACAACAGTATGTTTAATAGACACAATGTTTAATAAATATATGTTTAAACATTGAACTTTTCATTGATGGCATATCATATTTGGTGATTTATTTTAGTCATGTTGGTTATTTCATTTTGTCATGTGAAAATAAATGTTATTTATGATTATGAAAATAAAAATATATAATGAAGTTACTTTTTGTCCTTTATACCATAGAATTTGACAGAATGTATTATCATAAAAATAACAGAAAAGGACAATAAGTAATAAATGACTTTTGTGTAAGTATATTGTGACGTAGGTCAATGACTTGACATATGACTCTTCTTGGCTCTTAAAGTGGCTCCAACTTTCTAAGTGGCGAATTTTGGTGGCGACAACTTTTTTTGGGCCACTGAAACCCATGCCAGTCATTTTGAAAATGAGAAAACATACAACCTTTTAGTAGCTCATGGCTATTTAGGCTAGTGATAACACTAACATAGACATCATGGCACAAATGGTTGATGGTTGGCATCTGACACCCAACATATAATTATTGCATGCAATCTGTATGCAAGAAGGAACAACATAGAACAGTTACCTTTCTGTAGCTATCTTCGATGGTGGGGTCATATTTCTCAACAAATATTCCTTGAACGAACTGAACTGTCTACAAATAGAAGAAAAGCTTAATTAAATACAGGAATATGTGTTAAAATCAAATTGAAATGTTTAATTAATAGTATGTTTCATTAATAGTAATCATAAATGGAATAGACTACATGTTAGAAATAAAGAACGTTTTCTTTCTTTTTGTAAAAAAATTTAATAGCAAAAGTTTAGTCCAGATGCATGCCATGTTAAATACAACAGATGCCAGTCGTTGGCACACTCAGTAAATTTATAAATTAATTACCAGTACACATTAATCAATGAATCATTGTATGCTCTTTGTTACAATTACTGTATAATAGTTTTAGTTGTTATGTTAAGATATATTTTTGTTCTGAAGACTCCAGGTGTTGTGAAACGCATGGTATTAAAATCAATCAGTAATTTGTTTACACTTAATATCAAATAAACATTATTTTAGTTTACTGATTTTCTACTGGGCTCTTACTTGACTTCTGGGGAACGGGGCCATGCCTTGACTCTGAAAAGGGGGGGGGGGGGGGCAGGGCAGGGCTGGGCAATTTTGTGTCATTTTTACATTTTGGGGGAATTTTTTAAAATTCATTCATAATCTGCAATCCAATACCATGCACAAGATTATGATTCTGATGACAAATCTATTCTAAAAGGATGATTATGGAAACCATTCAACACAAGTTGCGGGTAAATGATTTAATATGCCAATAGGGCAACTGAACATCAGTTTCATTTTCCAGTCACTTCATGCATTAACAAGTTAAAACCGGCAATTTTTTAACTTTGGGCAGACTCTATGTGTGGACTATAATACTTCTGGCGTTACAAGGCTGATTTCACTAATCTAAGGTAACTGGTTAGACTTCTGCTGGATCAATCTCTATTGTCACATGACTAAGAGTGTTTTGCCTGAGCAAAACATCCAAGTGGTGTGGAAATATCAAAATTATTCACTTGTCCATGGACAAGTTCATGCATAAATCTTCCTGTCCGCAAACAAATGGAACTTGTCCAAATAAAAATATAGTTTCTATTCCTGGCGTTCCTAATATAATGTGCCATCAAATTATAAATAAATTACAATTTGTTGATGTTGTTAAAACATATGATTATATTATAATAATTAAATCCCATTTTTACATCATTTTCACACCCTGAAATTGTACTTGTCCACTGACAACTTGACAGGACAAATTTACTTGTTTGATGGTAAAATTACCTGCGTCAAACAATCGACATGGGATTGCCACACCCCTGCATCCCGTTTTTACGTGACTTTTAACAAAAAAATTATTTTATTAAAACATTACTTTATATTATAAGAGTTTATTATTGATTTTCTTTCTGTATGATTTGTTACAGACCAACATTTTTACCAACACTGTTAAATTAAACAGTGCAAACAATTTACATGATGTAAAATTTGCTGATTTAGTTAATGGATTCTGCAGCACCTAAATGTATCACCTACATCACATTGTAAAGGTCCCAATTCTTTTTGCAAAAAAAAATCAAATCTTTGAAAAAATCAGCCATGGGGAAGTTTTTAACAAAAATTGGGGAAACATATATATATATGAGCAATGAAATGAGCCGATATTTTGTCCCAATTTTAATGAAATAGAGCCCTGTTATACAGTGTCATTCATAGATTAATACTTCACAACAGGTTTATACTTACTAGAGCTGACTTTCCAACACCACCACTCCCTAGGACCACTAGTTTGTACTCCCTCATTTTTGCCAATAAAATACTGGAACAAGAAAATTAATTACAGCTAATACAGTTGTTTTTATGTAACACTAACAGACAAAATAGTCAATACACAAAAATTTTAGCAAGTCTGTACGACTTGGAAGATTACAAAAGATGGTGTTAACATTTTAAATGCTTACCATAAACGAATAAATGCTTCGAAATCGATTATAGGCCTAGCAATTTACTCATACTTAAAATTGCACCAATGACAGATTTAGATTTGACAAATAACCCCACCCACATGAATGCATTTGAATTTTTAAAGTATTCCTATTTATGTATTCAACATCTCCTTTCATGTACACAATATGTATTGAAAGTTTTATATCGAACACAAACGTTACGAATATTAAGACATGTTTTACTCACAAAATGTGTGATCTTTCTTCACTTCCCAGTCAATTGGTTTTGAGTAATATGGCTGCTGATGACGTCATCTAATTAATTGTTACTATATTTGGAAAGTTCAAGGCGCACCTGCTCATATTCGGAATGCTTCGGCGAAACACTCTCGATTGCTAATACAAGTAAACTTTGTTAAACCGGAAAACTTTGTTAAACCGGTAGAGCAAAACCACACTTGGAAAATATTTCACACGACACAAATTTGTATTTAGGCGTAAAAAAGGAATATGTTTGTTTCAGGTAACATGCCCCAAAAAATTAGGGTAGGTAGGTCGGGATATTTTTTTTTTTTTGGTAAATGGTTTACTTGAATTCTAAAACTGAATAAATATTCTAAACGTATCAGTAATATCCTTAAACATTGTTTATAAGTGGATACTATCAAAACAAAACACTTATTTATCCAAAAACGCATTTAATTATTAAAAAAGGTGAATAAACCAAAAATCGATCTGACAAACCCAAGAAAATGTTATAGGGTCGGGGCATTTTTTAGGGTAAGTCGGGTTACCTGAAACAAACATATTTTTTGTTACGCCTTATAGTAATGATAGATTTAATAGTTTTAAAAACACGTTTTCATATTGAAAAAGTGTTTGTGCCTACACTATAGATTTGTCGACTTTGTAATAATAAAATTAATTAAAATTACGGGTATTCGAATAATTTTAATTTAAATGAACGTTATCATGGACACAAACGTCTAAATATGTATAATTTAACTGAAATATAGCACCGCAGTCCCCATCTAGGTCTTTTCGCCGTATCCTCAAAAGTTCAGCCATTGTCATTTACGACCGACGTAAAACATTTCTTATAATCCAAAATAAAGGTATAATATTGTACAAATATACTATGGACATATTTGACTAATTTGCAGTGTTTGCATGTATATTGCGATTTAAGGAAATCCCAATCGCATACACAAAATAACTCTCGACACATTTAAAGTGTTATAGCTAACTACTATTTTGCACACATTATGAAAATAAGAATAAATGTACTGAGTTGGAAAATTTACTTCGACCCCTTATCATATGTTATTCCAACCAAATACAAATATGCACCGGTTTTGACTATTAAAATGAATCAGTAAATATTTAAATATTATACATATGTGGTAAACACGTGAGAATGGTATATATAATGAAATATTTAAGTGCGAAATTTTCCAAAGTTTTATCAGTGTACGTGTTTGTTTGTTTTTCCAATTTTATTAAAAATACGCCAAGGCACAATATAATTGAGGAGAGTCGCGTACGTATTGATTCAATTATTCAGACACGAGATATCAGTGATTTGTTGATTTAGAAACCAAATTTCCTCGCCCGTAAACTATACCTTAAATAAACATTGATTAGGTGAGTAAACGTGGAGTGTGCATCTGTGCGTTAAGGAGCCTAGGCTATGTCTGCAGTGCAACAACATACGCAGACCAGACTTCGCTGAGGGGGGGGGGGGGTGCTGGACTAGGATGTAATAGTATAGGTGGTGGCAGTTATGTTATACATTAGTAGTAGTAGTAGTAGTAGTACGTAGTAGTAGTTGCAGTTGTAGTAGTAGTAGTAGTAGTAGTAGTAGTAGTAGTAGTAGTAGTAGTAGTGGTAGTAAGGTAAGTAGTAGTAGTAGTAGTAGTAGCAGTAGTAGCAGTAGTAGAAGCAACAGCAGCAGCAGAGCAAAAGCAGTAGTTGTATTGCAGTAGTAGACTGAGTTAAAGTAGTTTTCATGTAGCCTGAAAATGCGATATATAGGGTTACTTTTGGCTGCATTGGCGGCGTGGTCGGCGGCTGCGTCCCTTTAAGTTTGAACTGACAATAAATTGAGAAGTTTTGTGCAGTTATGATGAAACTGTAGGGAAGCGTTTGTAGGCTCTTATCGAACTTGAGTTATGCTCCCTTCTTTCTTTTTGAAGTTCAAATAAGGCTTGTGCAGACAATAACTTGAGAAGTGTTTGTAAAATCATTGGTAAACTTTAGGGAAGACTTAGTAAGCATAAAATGAAGGTTAAGTTTGGTTTTCGGCATAATTGCTCTTATTGTACTTTAGTTACGGCCCGTCAGGCGACACATCCGACTCAGAGTTCTAGTTTTAATAACAATCACACAATTTTTTAACATTTAAACAATAATTAAATTATGGACAATAATATGGACCTTGAAAGACTGAAACATATTTTTTAAATGAGGAAAACATACAACAACAGAAATACAACATTATTTTCACTACCTATCATAATATATATTTGAATGTTAATTCTCCTGATGGCCTTTATCAGTTCTGAACTTTGTTTTTCATTTTATGCGTATAGTATTGTTCTGTTTTCATACATAAAATTTGACAAATTAGTTACTTATTTTATTCCACCAAAAAGAACTCAAAATACCATAATAATTATGTGATTTATTAAATCCTGTAACAATATAGGCCATACTTTTTAATACCGTTGTTATTATTATTATTATATTGATCTCTGTACGTACCAAACTTATTGTGGTAGTATTTCCTTAAAAACTTAGAGCTTCAACCCCATCCCCAGTGTAAAAAAGAATTTATGAAATATATGTCAGTGTTTCGACATGTCTTGCTCCTACATAATGCGTTAAAAAAGGATCTCTCTCGCATACAACAACAGCGTTTCCGACCGTGGTTAATTAACGCTCTCGTTGCCAATATTAATCTACCAATCAATATGTTTCCAGCCAATCAAACACTATGATTGGCAAATGCTTTGCAAGATACCACCCAGCCCCTCGGTCCTTTGATTAAGAGTCCCGATAAAATGATAGATACGTCAATATACGGTATACTGAGTCACACGCCAGCCGTTGACTGTGTGTGTAAGATCAAGGTCCAGCCCGACCAAGTCATAAAATAAGCCAATTACGGTATGCTAAGTACTGTGATGATTACAGTCTGTGTTAGATCAAGCCCAGATCAAGTCCACACATAGCAATAGTTTATATTCTAAAAAAACAACCGGCATCAGACGAATGTGAGCAAACATACTTTGTGTGCTGTTTCTCTGGTAAGAATTACAGTATCCGCCTTACGTTTGGCATCTTCAGCAGCAATATATCCACACATAGCATGTCAATTTATGTTTAAAAACATGCGCGGTTGCAGTTTTTGAAAAAAACAACAACACTAAATTAATCTGCCAGAAACTCTAATGGAATGTTGTATTTCTCTTATGACAGGGTACTCGTCTTTATTTCGTGAAAATCGGTTCAGAATTAATAGAGAAGTGATCAAAATCGTTACCTGAAGCGATTAACACAATTAATAATGGTTATGGACAGTAACTCCATTCACAAGGTAGACTGACAGTTATCGTTAATTATTGCATTCTGAAAGTCTTCTCAAGTGACTTATTGAATGTTTCGTTTGCATCCTATCATTAATCACGGTGTATACATATGGTCAACGTATACTGATGTAATACAACTACGTTACTTGTATAATGAATGGATTTGCTCCGCATACTTATGGACAAAAAAACACAGTGAAGTGCAAGAAAATATTAATTTCTCCGAGTGTTCATCATTATATGATAATAATTTTAGTTCTACGGAACACAGTGGATATCGCTTCTAAATATACTTACAACATATTTTCTTGAAATTCGTCCCTCGTCATATACGAAGTGAAAGTGTCCATGTCTTTTATTCATGAAGTGAATGTTCAGATATATATTCAGATTTCTCTTCCATTTTGGCTATAATTTGTGTGATAGAAGCTCATTTAAGTTTCTGTGATCTTATCACTGTGGTCTTTGTGTGAAAAAATACGTTTGGAGCTACAAACTTTATATTGAAACTCAAAGTTTAAATGCCAATTATGCATATCATTCAGTACAGGTACTTGTTTTTGACCGAGATCTTCACCATGCTAGCACTATTATACTTAAATTGAACATTCATATGTGGCTTAAAATCATATTTTGTTCCGTGCAACTTGTGGTTTTATCATAGAGTACAGTTGTTCGGGGTATTCCGGATCACTAATGAGCTTTTTGTTTGTTACTTTTTCATATGTATCGTAATAGTTAATGTATATACACCAAAATAAAGATAAATCCTTCCCCTGTTCAACTAAACACGATTTTTGCACGAAAAGCATGGATTTCGTTCTTGTTTACACGCTCGAGTGACATAACCTTTTCGGTCATTTCCGAATCATTTACGGCAGTTTCGGATCACGTCGGGGAATTCTTAAAACATCTTGGGAATATGGACACATGGTTACACATCACTAAATTAAATATATTGCAAATGATTCCCATAGAATATATCAGCTGGGCATTTACATCTCTCAGTTTATGTTGCACAATATATGCATTGTAGACAGAATAACAAATCAACTAGAGTGTGATTATCATTTTATTTAACATTTTATTATGGTTCAAATTACAAATGATAAATAAAATATGTAAATATTGAGTTCATCATTATGGATGATTTCATATTTACAGATTAATTAAAATTAATCAAACTGTAACCCAACATTGAACTTTGCACATCACACAGATTTGTATTTAATTAAGCACGACTAGTACTTTACAATATTTACATGCACATTTGTATACTTCACAGACTTAATATCATAGCAATAAAATATCCTTTTAAGCCCACTCCTATTTGAAGCTCTGAACATATCCTTTCAGATTCTCCAATATGGTCAGGGGGTAAATTACTGACTCCTTTACAAAAGTGGTCAGGGGCTACAGTACCCTTTTGCATATTTTTTGAGTGGGTTATCTGGAGCCCTGATCACATTTAACTTAATTAATTCAGTTATTTTTCAGGGTTTGGTAAAGGACCCATTTCCAATCCCCAAAATTCCCGAATCTAAGTGACACACTTGTATATAAAAAGGAAATGTTAATTATGGTTGTAAATCGTGAAATTACTTGTATGTTTATGAAAGAACAACATTAAAATATTCAACTAATACTCTTACGTGTACATAACTAGTTTAAGTATATATATTTTTTTTATTTCTCTAAATCTCTTCATTATTTTCTCCCCGTTATTAAGATTCCACAATGTGAAAGCCTACATCTTAAGGGTCCTGGACCTCTTCCCTATATAACACATTTTCCCAAATTTTCCAACACTTTAGTGTTCGGCAAAGTAGCATCAATCACATATGATTGGCCTGGAACTGGTTCTTACATGAAGAGTGAATATATTTTTAAAGAAAAATAACCGTTTCAACTATTTAAGTAAACATCTCTCTTTGTAAATAACCTTAGGATAAACCATACAGTTTTGATGTTTTGTTTCTGACAGAGGCCTCTGTTTTAGGATTGCACTGAGTGATTTTCTTGGGGACACTTTATTGTAACTCTTCTTGTGTTTGCTTTGTTTACAGGTGGCCTCTGTTGGTTTGGTTTTCCCATTTCTGTAATTTATAACTAATTGCATTTAGATGTTACCAATATGTTGATTCAGCAACTGTTTATTGTACAGTATAACACATGGTCAGCCATGACTCTGATCAATATAAGCACATTTAATTATTAAACATGTATAAAAGTTTACAACCTAGAATCAATTATATTTGTCCAGATGTGATTCAAGTTCTTATTCAGTATATATATACATATAACTAGCAGAATAATTGTGCGATTTGAACCATAAAAATTAGATCCACACTGAATGGTTAATTAGATGACTACCATTAAAATCTTTGAAACTTTCACTGCACTCGATTTTAGTAAATAAAACATTAAAATGTAATTACAAACAAATAAATCCACAATATATACAGGAAAATTAACAAAAATCACCACATACAAACAAGTTATTGTTTACAGTATAATACAACTTATTTCCTTATCCCTTTCATAACAATGTCAGCTGTTTGACAGCTCAAAAAACGTTTTAGTAAACGCCCATTATTGAGTCACGTGATCCGAAACTAACCAATTTCCAGGTTTCGTTTAAAGCAATGCTGTAGTTATAACAAGGAATCGGCGGTATTTTGGCTTACACTATTTGATAAAGGTCGTGTTTGCGAACATGTTGATGTATAAACATGATGCAGTGACTCAATATTCACCGATATACGTGGCTCTGATCACAAGTCCACGATTATTTTCCCGTACTTTTTCGTGACGAAGTGCGTGTTACAGTCCATATTTATGAACAATAATAATGCGTATTGTTGTTATTACAATCCCTGTGTTTAATAAATTAAATTATTTTTTAATTAATACATGTAGGGTAGTTAGTTACGTTTTGATAGTAAGGTTTTATATTTACAGTTATAGCTAGGCAATATTCGTAGATTTTAGACTGAGAACTCTTCAATTAACAAAATCATACTTTTCTCTATTGACAATGACTAACAATCACGCAGATTAGATCCCCAGTCACTGATTGTGTTCACTCAACCAATTTAATCCATCACGATTTATCACGAAACTTCACATTCGGTTCGTGACTTTGAATGTGAAAAATTCAACATGTATTATATATTTAATATTTATTAAATATATTTCAGGTAACTACTTCTTTCTATTATTTTATATTTTTGCATTGATTGTATTTATACATGGTTAAGTATTATATATGTATCATTTAATTATTTTTATTTAAATCCAATTGTTAACCTATTGTTAACAATCCGTCAGTTGTTATACATGTATTTGAACACATTCGGTTCGTGACTTTGAATGTGAAAAATTCAACATGTATTATATATTTAATATTTATTAAATATATTTCAGACTTTTATTACTATTGTGTTGTTCTTCGCAACACGACAGCCGGTGACCCACACCCGTATCATAATAAATCGAACACCGGCAACATGCGCATGTCAGATTACGTTTCGTACAAAACTCAGGTCGTAAGAGTGGCTTTTGTAATCAAACACACGTCTAAACTCTGTAGAAAAGATTACTCTTTCAACATAAAATAACCACTTTAACGAACATTTATTACTAAGTTATTATTTCAAGTTATTAACTGCCTTTGATCCGGAACTAACCAAGATCCGGAATACCCCAAACAACTGTAAAATATGGATTGTTAAATCTTTGAATTTACATACACATATTTCGTGCCTGTTTAACGACTTTTACCACAAAGTATACTGTGCATTCCAATTTTATGCCAGCAGTATGCGGTGATCATATGCATTGTGTTAATAAGGTATGGGTCACAGGGGCCTAGAACAGTTAAAAAAAACTCTGTATATACTATAAATTTATACTTATATGGACCCCACAAGGAAATTCAAATAATAAAAAGTATATAAATATTGACAATTCCTGAAATTTGCACTTCAAGTTCCATTGAAAGCACTGATAAGTTACGAAAATTAATTAAAATCACTCCGAATACACATATAATTTTAAAATACATGGATCAGTCAATAAATGAACTCATTTCCAAGTACTCAATGAGGCATCTCACTGCACGGTGCAGGAGAACATTCCCCACCCAGCACGTGGTCGTATATCCGTTCATTTGTTCATCATGTCCAAATTATACACATCATGGCGAATCGTGTGATACGCTAGTTATGTTTTCTGATCATTTCGGCTACAAACCGATCATATAAGATCATTGTGTAGGATTTTTTTAGTGAGAAAACAGAAGAAAATAGAGAGCGTGACAGAGGAGTATGCAGGCATGAAAGAAGAGTGAAGTAATCGATGAAGTTAATCGTAATCACCGTCTCTTTATTCTGCATAAAGATATGTACTAAATTTAAAAGACTAATTAATTGTAAGCACAACACAATTTTTGACAAACATAAACAATTAAATGTTATCCGAAAATAATACTCAAACTTTAAAGGCTGGTAATTAAATAATTATCACGGGTTGCTACATAGATACTGGATTCGTTTTGTACGGAGTTGTGCAGGTTTTATCCCTTATACAAAATGGCAGCGCCCATTATTATCCGCTGTGCCAAGAAACTAGAAATTTACAAAGTAATTTCTTACTTGCGAAATCTCAATCCATGTCGAATGCTACGTAAACCTGCAAAAGTGTGTATGATATCCGCAGGCTTAGTTACAAAAGCGTCCTGTGCCAGTACAATTCATTTAGAGGTATTCGAACTTTTCGTAGGTTACAATATACTGATTTTTGTTCTCTAATGTTTCGGTTACATACCATTCACATTAAGTGACAGACTCACAATTAGAGCAGCACTTTTTCTATTTACTTCTGATCCTAGATCTAACTTTCTCTTCAATTAGAATAAAGATCCACTACAAAAAACACCAATTAAATGACAAGAATGTATGGATATTCTAGTAGACCTTTTGCTCTTTTTTCAAGGAGCCTGACCCAGGTTCACTGTCCAGAGAGTATTTAATCAAATCATCGAGCATCATGACTGCAGAGCATGCAATGATCCTGCTCACTCAAACTACACTGGCTTTGTTACAAGCAGAACAGGAATACACGGAGGTATAAACACATGTAACTAAACAATTTTTGTGTTGCCCACATTCTTGTCTATACAAATATTTCACTGTTGGAATTTATTTTTTCAATATAAAAGACTGTGACGTTTGTAAAAATAATTAACTCAAGTTATTTTGCTGTATTTCAGGCATTGCATGCTCTGGTGTTTCTGATGGAGTTTAAGCTTCAAGTTCTTGGTGACCCTACAGAGGAGGCTCGAATCTGGGACCTTGTTCTTGAGGGTAGGGAGCTAGCACAGCGCACAAAGAAGAAACGTGATGTAGGCTTTAATGAATAGGAATTTACGAGGGGCAGTCGTAAAGTTCCCGGACTACCCACATAAAAGTCACGATTGTTATCATAGGTAGATACAATTTATATGGTCTGACAGAAGAATTCTTTCTGATCAAAAGCTGTAATTTTCATCCTTTTGTATCATTATACAAGGAACAAAAACATTTTACAACTACAACATATCACAAGTGTATGGAGCACTTTGACGTCATAACAAAACGTCATCGTGATAATTTCTGCACTTTGTCATTATGGACTGTCAGAGTTTCTCAAAATATTCCCGACACACTTCCTATATGATGTACCCACTTACTATATGTGTACAAAATAGAATTGCTGAGGATATGAGCGCAGAGTTTATCAAACTGCATACTTCAGATCCTCCTCACTCTCAAACAGTATTCAAGACAGAATCTCTGTAAGGCTGCTCCGTTCGTGAATCATCGGATGTATACTCCCGCCCCCTTCACTGAAATGGCGTTGACACTCAAACACAATTTGTCTGTAACAATTAAAAGCCTCTCCTTTCTTCAAAATAAATATCCACGATTCTGTAGGTGTACTGCCTCCTTCACACAAAACGTGATTACTGGACGTCGCTCCATACTCTAAATTGACGTCGTCATTTTGTCGTTTAACATTTTTAGGTACTTTTATTTTGTCATTTACTTAAATTTTGTTATTTTGCGCTGATTTTTTCACAGTGTTTGCATTTGATGTTAATATGACGTCATGTAAAATATGGCAACATTTGGTGTGCAAATAAAGATTCTGCCAATATATTAACAAATAATCTGAATGATAATTTTTCAAAGCGCTCCGTACATCGTTTATTATGTTGATATCACAGTTTAAATATAAAAGATACTTAAAGATATATTAAAACATTCTTTGTATACACTTTACAAATAGTCTAATAATGAATCGTATACAATTTTATCATTGTTGGACGTAAGATACACAAAAATTAAAAGGAGTCCGGGAACTTTACAACTGCCCCTCGTATATATAAATTAGTTTTAATATATGCAGATATTTGAAAATATGTCAACTGATTGGCAAATCACCTAACAAATGATTATAAAATAGTTAAATTTTCTAAAATTAAGTGATTATTTGTATCAGTTACATGTCTACACATCATCGACTGAGAAGTGCATGATGTACAGTGTTTAATTAAATTAAAAATAAATCAAATTATTATCATATTATGTATGCATTTACTAATAACATTTTTTATCATCTATCAGGTAGTGACATATAACATGTTGAAAGCATATTTTATTCGCAGGATGTTTTTTTGTTTGGCTGACAGGAGTTACAGATGCTGCAACATTGTGCAGAAAAATTAGTAGACGCAGCCGCAGAAGTGACCTATATGACAAGTATATATCTCCGCATATTCTTAACAGAAGTTTCAATTTTACAATCGTATTGTTGTAAGTTTAAATTTTTTACACATCATTTGCAATACATTCCATACAAAACTATAATTATTCACAAATAATATAAAAAATTATCCTTCAAGCTTTTATTGAATAGGTGCAGAGGTTGTTGCAATGAGTGCTTCAGAGAAACTGAATACTGTGGAAAGGTATCTAAGTGAAGCCAGAAAGGCTACTCTAAATGCAGAGAACAGACTTACAGAAACCGAAGTGAAGACAATAGAAGTAGAAGGGAAATATGCTGAAGAACATAAAGAAGAACTAGAGGAACAAAGACAGAAGCTCATAGCTGAAGGAATAGCTGTTTCTGGTGATACTAATACTAAAGAAACTGTTGGTTCCAAAATAGACAATTTACCTAGTAAGAAAACGTCATCAACAAAGGATGAAGAAAATGATGACTTTCTGGAAATGTTTGACAAATGGGGCTTTAGCGAAGAAGATAATAGTGCAAAAGATATTTGACTTTCGTACAATAAGGCACGACACTATTAATTTGAGGTCTACCCTAATTACCCTAATTATTGGGACACGTAAAAATAATTTATTACCAATATTCAGGGACATAAACATATATCTATGTATTGAACCAATGAATAATCGCTTACTAAAATATATTAAATATTTAATTATAAATGATTAGAAGGAATTTATTTGATGACTGATGTTTAATAAAAGATTAATTATTTATTGTTGGGGACTTTACAGTAATTAATTGAGAAGCTTAATTGAGAAGACCATGCTCCAGTAGAGTACTCAGTTTGCACCACGTGTCAACTACATGTAAACAGACACTGATGGTGTACATTATGATGTATAGATAGGCAAGCGCAATATACCGTATCACGAGTCGCTATGCAACCAACGTAGTGGCAGGTTTGGAATCTTTATTCAGAAACAACATAAGGTGTTATCTTGATGTCCCAATATTTAGGGACACGAAATAATTCAACTTTCAATTGTGTCCCAATATTAAGGGGCGCGAAAAATATTAATTTTTGCAAATATTAGGCGTGTCCCAATACTTACGGTATTATTTAAAATATTTGAAGGTCAAAATCAGTGGAGATACAAATCAAATTGAAACAAAAACACAGACCCTCAATATAAGATTGTTGGGTGGATTCTAGCTACTGTAGTCTCTCTTAAGATGTGTTGAAACATGCTCATTTTACAAGATGCACTCATATAATCATCTTTTACATATTTACGTTTTTGTTAGTTTTGTTGTTTGAATTTGTAATAGCATATAAATACATATTAGTATTTCGAATAGAGTTTATTTTCAAACAAATATATTAAAATACACACAAATACACATGTCTACAACAATTTTTTATCATAGAATCCCATTAATCCTTGTTTTCAAAAAATACATGTGTACAGTATAATATGTTGGTAAGGACAAATTAAAAACAGCAACTACATTTTAAAACAATAAGATTAAGTCATCGGATTCTGAGAACAACTTCATAAGCAATTTTCATCTTTGTACATTATCACAATGAGTCACACAATTAATAGATCTAAACATATTCCAAACAACGAACTCGAAATTACCAGTAATAAAACAAACAGTTTTTATACATGTACGTGTATAAGACTAGTTTCTTAAAATAGTAACATTGTTTTAAGTTATAACTATACACAACAGTGCACTAAAAACAACAAGTGTTTAGATACTAAACTTTATTTCAATTAAAACATAAATGTTTTACTTAAAATGTTTAAACTTTTTGTTCTCCTAATTACTGACATTTTATGATTTTTCTTCTACATGATTTCCAAAGTCTTTTCTTCAAAATGGAGAAATTATACTTTGCTGTTATCAAGGGCTGTGTTGAGAGAATGGTTTCTGTACATGCCGCATTTTCCTAAGTGCTGAAACAAAACAAATTAAACTGTGTGAAATCATAACAGTTCGCTTCTAATAGATGCTTCCACAAATGTTTCTGCAATATTATCCAATCATAGCACTTGGATATCACCTGTTAAGTGGTTAAACTATTTCATACAAAAGAGCATGTGCAGTATGTTTGTGATATTCAAATGAGCACGTGGTAATGTTTGTGATTTTCGATGAATGGAAATTAATCCTTTAACAATAGCTGGGGAGGAGTTTAAACTAATCCCGGCAAAACTCGGATCGGTCTATTATACTGATGTTCATGTTTTTAATATAAAGTTATATGTGTTGCATACCATACCAGACATATTTGATACATATTTCATGATTATTACAAATGCATTTATCTAATTTCATATTGCATCAGTCAAAAAATAAGTCCAACCAAAACAGTTCTGCACCAATCGCAGATACCATTCTTTGTGTCTGATTCTAGTCGGGCAAGAACATATCTTTAATTTTTTTACTTTATTATACACAAAAACGCCACACACTATAATTCAGTATCAATATGGTATGAAAGAAAACTTGTAATATATATTACTGATAATAGCAGCATGTAATAATAACATACCTCTGAGAATTTCTGTGACCGACAATGAAAGGATGTTGGCATTGTGTGAACAGATGGTGCTTTGGCACCGTAGGTGGCTGCAGTGGTGCGGTACATCGGATGCTGGTTTTTACCACCATAACCTTGGAACCAATCTGGAAGGGAAAATATAAATATTCCTTTTGGTAAGGTTAATAACACAACAGTGAATTTTTTTAAAAACTATTTCTGTCATCTGCATGTTTTCTGGATCATAAGAAAACGTATCATGCTTTAATTATTTCTTTGGTAATGTTAGAAATAAAAGAATTCTCATTTACAAAATAACATGTTACAACTGAATTTTATCGCACAATTTTTTTTCCAAATAATTACATGATCATTGGATTCTGAGCTTCATGTGGTAATGATGCTTTGCAAAATGATGTTAAACCATATACGGGCAATATTGAAAAAAATTATAAAACCACAAAAGCATGTCAAATGATGGAAAACAATATCAAACTCCGATTTATAGGAGTAGCATAATGTATGCAAAATATTGTCGCATACATGAAACTACAGTTGACACCGCTATTTCGAACACCGTAAATTTAAATTAATCGCTATTTCTATTATTTTTTTCTATCCCGATTTTTGTCCTTCTTTATTTAAATAAAATAACAATCATTAATTTCAATTGCCTATTTTGAATTCACCTCTATTTTGAACTAAAATTCCGGTCCAAACTACGTTTTTCACACGTAATCATCAGTGTTTATTTCGAAGTCGCACCTAAGCCCAAACTGTCTATCAAAGGTGTGATGACTTTGGAGCCCTGGCTCGGTTAAGTTTTCACACCTACCAATCTTCTCGGGCTTACCTTGAGATGACTGATGCATGGATAATAATCAGCATGAAGTGGATATACAGTAGAGTTATAAGTGTTACAAACAATGCTAAAAAATTTACTATCTTTACAATGTTATTTACGAACCTTCATTATACATGTCAACAAGAAACAAGAAAATAAATAACTAAATAAAACCATAATTAATATTGTCGAAGATTTGAATCGATCATCATCACTTGGTTTCTTTCGACGACAGGGATACAATTATAGCTATGATCCGAACCAGTCAAATCTCTGTGCGGAGGTTGGAACATCGCTATTTCAAACTTTCCTATTTCGAACTATTTTTTTTCGATGGTCCCAACGACTTCGAAATAGCGGTGTTCAACTGTAACAGCAAATTTTATGCTTATTCCTGCTGCAATTTCGCATCTTTAATGTTATTTCAATACAGCCTGGAAGTAAAACACATTTCTTGTCATTCTGGATCCATTACAAATCACACTAACATGTAAAATCGAATTTTGGTTATCCTGGTGCAATAATTTGATGCAATAGTCTAGAAAAATTACTGTGTACATTTTCATTGTTCTAATAATTATAATTTTCACAATGCACAAACCTAACAAAACATTGTATTATTTAGGTAACACTGAATTTGAGAAAAAGGATAGTTATTAATCTAGTCATGCTATTTTCTCGAGACCTGAATAAAATGGAAACTTCACTTTGCACTTACCTGGGTTTTCAAATCTGTTGGGTATATTACTTGTTCTGTAGTAGTCTGAGGTTTTGCCAGTTGCTGTGGCACTCTGCAACAATATAAAAGAATTGCCTGTCCAAATAATTACCGCGAAAATATGTGCTACAGAACAGTAAACCCTATTTTCAAATGTAACATTAAGTTTTCAAATGAATAATACTTTATTTAACTCACCTGTTGGTTAGCCATTTCTTGTTGATCAGACATTCTACCTTATTTACGAAGCACTGACAGAATTGTTATTGTTTTGTTTATTGTTTTGTTTGTTCGTTGATTATTTATGTGTCACTGTTTTCCGGTTGCCAAGTAACAACAACAGCGTGATCACTTCCGGATTATAATGCCCCAAAGAAGATTAACTGCAGAAAAGGCAATCAATCTCCAAACGAGTTTGACCAATCTCGTGTTTTAATAAGCATTAAAAACGAATTTAATATTGCTATTTATAACAGTTTGTTTTGTAAGAAACACGCTTTCAAATTAAAGCATCTAGTAAAAATTTAAAGAACAGCTCGTTTTGGTAAGAAACAACCTCCTTTCTGCAACGTTTACTCGCGGTGTTCAAACACATTCATTAGCTTTTAAAGAATTGCTAAATAGGACCTGTAGAAACTCTAGATTAAGAAGAAATTAAAAATCTACAATTGTGATAGTAGATCTCTTGTATTTATGTAAAAAAATAGAAGTAAATTCGGAACACATCAAATTATAGAATCTATAAATGCTGTTCAATGTGTAATTTCATACATAATTATACTGTTTGGCGTATGTTTTAAGCAAGGTTCGAAGTCAGAGCCGTTAGGCACTAATTTTTTAGTTCTACTAGCCTTGAACAGTTTATGCTTTTTCCAATATAGCTGTATTTATTTTATTATTCTTGTAAACGTTGCTCTGTATATCTGTGACCACTACCGTCATTGTATGCCGATTTGTCAAAACACTTAGAATAATAAACAAGAATGCGTATCAATCTTTTTAGACGATATTAATGAATTGCCTTATCATACGGAATCCACTGTTCATTTGTTTATTAGAGGACATTTGGCCATTTTACATCAAAATGATGCCACCGTGCAGATTTTTGAACTGGAAAAGCCGCAGTTCCCTTAGACGTCATTTTGCTTTACACATGCGGTATACGACTTCTTAAAGTTCATTTTTCTTCATTTCAGAAAATGGTAAAACCGTTAATTTATCATTTGCCCCGTTATTTATCTGCCTAATAACGATGTGTTGGCCTTTGCTGCACTTGTCAAAGCGTACGAGAGCAGCGCTACCTAACAACGGGAATGCTTTTTTCTAAACGAACGCGGCATTTGGGCATGCTAAGATAACTTTAATGGTGATTCGTATTGAGGTATTTTCTTCTTGAAATCTTTAGAAACTTTTTTTCACGTTCTATCCAGTGTTCATATCCAAGAATTTAATTGCATAAACTATATGCAGAGTCAAAATGGAGTAACGGTAAACTATGTAGCCACAGTGCATATATTGATGTCAATTCTAAGATGCTATACAATCAATTGTTGATAAATAAGAACTGTTCAATTATTTACGCGATAAATAAATACATTAAAACGCCACAAAGACAATGCGAATTACGCAATAGGCTCTTTGACACCGTGGGTACAAAGAACGGAAAATGTGTAATCAATTTATCGATTGCAACAAATATCCATCATTTTGAAATATTTGCCACTTAAATTGTGGAAGATCCCAGCATAAACCAACCGTATGATACGTCACCATATTAATAACTCTTTGTATAAAGAATGAAAATGCGTTCGTGGGTCATCTATAATCTTCATGATAAACGGGACCTAATGAGAGCTTTCAATGAAAATAACATTTCAAATAAACTGAAACGGTATTCGATACAAAAAATATTTGGAAAATACCGGTACAGTATCACGACCATTCTCCACTGGTATTAGAACTAATAAACCAGATCAAGTAATGATACCAACATGGTAAAAGACTCCCCATGGACTGGAGACAAGATCGCATTCTTTGATGCACTGACCGTTCTACAAGCCCTGCAAAACAAACTGCCGAGACAATCTGAAGCACTGAATAGCTCGAGTAGCTTAAGCACAGATTGAGAAGTTAAACTACAGTGGATACCAGCACACTGTGGTATCCCTGATAACGAACAGGCAGACCAGATGGCCAAAGCAGAAGCTCAACAACACCAAACTCAGACAACAATCAGCTTTCAAGAAGAAAGCAGCATAATTAAAGCCCTGTTCAAGCCCCAAGCCCAAAGCAGACGAAGACTAGTACTACCTTCCTCCCAGAGATGAACAGGTGACCATATTCCGGCTGAGAACTGGACTCGATGCACATATGCACAAGTTGAAAATAGCCCAGTCGGCGAGCTGTCCATGTGGTGCAGCTGATCAAACAACTGAGCACATACTCCAGTTCTGAAAGAAACACGAAAGGTTGAGAGAAAAGGTTTGGCCTACACAAGTACCTTTAGAACAGAAGCTCCACGATATACCAAATATGTATAAATAACCGATCTCTGATGATACAAATTATTGTTCACTGCAGTTACCGGCATGAATTCTCATAAAATACAAAAATCAGTAGTGAAGGTTCCATGCATAATTTAAGGGCACAAATAATAACATGTACTTATCTGCAACAATACACTATCAAGAATAATTGGTGCTTTATTACTTTGTTTCCACTATTATGCGTTATGATGTAGGTTGTTTAGTAAGCATAGGGCACACTCTGATGATAACATCTATTCTAATATTTTACTACTATACACATGTGTATGCATTTATTTATAATTATGTATGTACAATACATAATCAATGTATTTTAGCAAACATAATATACCCTGTAGGTACTAATCATGGCACATTTAGTACAAGTAGAAACAAAATAAAGTATAATATTATTTATTAGAATGACTAAATACACAAGACATCTACATGTCATACCATCTACATGACTTGGCTTCAAAAGGTGTTAATGTGACGAATGTACAAGTAAATCAGTGTTATATTATTCTGTATACAAACAATCCAAGAACTGAATCTCTATTTTCCATATGTGACCAACAGTGCAGACCATTTTGGATCCATAGGGCACAATTAGAACATACTAAACTTAAGAAATAATTTTAGATTAAGAGTTGTTTACCGGCTAATAAACAACGGTTTGGACTTCTGATGCGTATGAATTACACCACGAACGACATATCATATTTATTAGCCGATATACAATGCTAATGCGAAATCTATTTTGATTCTAACATGACCTGACTACATTTTATACAATTTCAATGTAAACTATATTTTACAGTTTCGGAACTATTTTATTGTGTTGTTTATTTGTAGTTTAACAATGGTAAATTTTGTTCTTTGTCTATAGAAAACACTGCACGTGTCATGTTAGAATAGTAGATACATCATATACTATAAACACCAGACTGCACACCGATATGAATGACGTTAATTTGAACTTTTATTTAAATGGCATATCGCAGGCAGCCATGTAATACAAATCCAGAAAAATCTGCTGGCAGATTTATTAGAAGAAATGATATTCTTTATTAACTTCTGAGTTGTCATAGCAACAGTAGGTGCACATGACTTGGAATTATTTAACTTTCATTCTTAAAAAAACAATAATGAGAACAACAACCACAATAAAAGTAACGATTCTTCTTTGAAAGATACATGTAGGTAAAAGACCATACAAAATCAGTAACAACATACGCATACAACATTCATGCGTGTATATTTAATCTACCAAAAACAATTTGATTATAGCGTAACAAACTGTGAAAAATAGATGTCTTGCTTCAATAATGAACTGCAACAGTATGTCATTAATTAGCATCAAATTATTTTAAATAACCTAAATTTAACATAGAAAATGGCATGTTACATAAACCTCAATCAACAGTGACAAACGTGTTTAGCAGATATAATGGGACCATAAAAAGAAACATCAATATTTAATAATGAGGTACTTGGCCCTCATTTTTATACATGTATATGTAGTACCTTCTGCTCTTTCAATTGTATTAACCACATATTTTGACAAACAATAAATACAATGAACTTTATACAATGAAAACAACCATATACCGTTAAAACATATTGGTACAAGTATCATTTACTCAGTAAAATAACTATCGCAAATCAATAGTCAATGTTTGACATGTATAATTTGCTGATGTTCAACGCAAATTCAATGACATACATGTACTTTAAATTTTCAGGAGGAAACTAACATACAGCTACATGCACACTACACATTAAGTTTAAATGATTATATATGGAAAACAAGAAAATATGTTTCTTTCATTTAAAGGCACACACACGGTGGTGCATGATCAGTAAACACATTTAAATTTAACTATAGAATTTACAGAAAATAATAAATCTGAAATGAATTTAATTAAATAGATCTACTCCATCCGTTAAATGGTAATTTAATTGTCAAGTTATATTTACATCTTTAACAGGATGAAGCTAAAGAGCATCCCTCTCATTTGGTTACAATATTGTGTAGCTTGCTGAAAGTGCACGATGAATGTTTGAATTAAATCTGTGTCTCATATACATGTATGTTCCATATGTACTTAAAGCTTTTTATGAACAGCTTTAATTCAATTTTTGTATTAAACACCCTCTAACAAACCAAATTTTTCAAATTTATACAAAATAAACATACACAAACGAGGCTTAATAAAAACAGATTCATTGTTCATTTTGAATTTTCATTGTTTGGTGTTGCTTTAATCACATCGTTCCTAATAATAAGAAAAATTATATGTAGATAAGATAAACATAATTATATTGCATGTATGATAAACATTTCATATTACGCATAAATAATCTTTAACAGAGCTGAGAAAATTAAAAAAGGAGCATTAGTAGTGGCCTGCTATTCAAAAGCATTTAACAATTAAAACTCAAGCCAAAGTTTCTGCTGGTTTTTGACAATCGAAAAAGACCGAAGTCTCCAATACTATGAGCAGAATGTTTTCTTGTGAACATTCATATAACAGCAAGTGTTATGGTTATATGAATAAAATCAGATTAAATGTATGTATCTGTGGAAAACACATACTAGTAGTCATATTCAGTTCAAGTATCACAGAATTTTAGTACTTCCACTTTCTTATTTTATAAAAGTGAAAGCAAAGCGGGGGATTCCAAGAAGCACATTCTGATACTGCAAAAATCTGGGCTATGACCTTTCCTGGTTGATGAAAGAAAAATGTTGTCAGCTGAAACAAATACACTAAACAGCATTTTTTAAATCTGACAAAACAAGAGAAGAACCTACAAAATCACAAGACTTTTCCTTTCAGACAGAAATGTGCATTAGTCATTTTTTGTTAGTTCGAACACTTTTACGATTAGTATTTTCCTATATGTTTAAACCAATATGCATTATACAAGTAAAATTCAACAGTATTAGACTTAACGAGGTTAAATTTGCTACGAGATAAAATTTTATTTACAAGTACGTGTATTTTGACTAAGTCTAGGCTTAGTGTGAGGTTCGGCATGCCTTTAAACTGGTTTAAACCCCCAATGCTTTGCATTGACAGTTCCAAGGCGGTGACTTCAGTTTCAATCATTTTTATGTTTCGTGTTGGGTTGTGCATATTGTCCTGTATTGTATAGACAATTGGTCACTTGCCTCAAATAAATGACCAGCGGATGTTAAAAAGGGTTTTTCTCCTGGAGATGTCTCTTGAGTTTCATTATTCTTATAATTAACTACAATTACATGTAGGTATGAAATTTATATTATTTGAGAATAAACAACAATACCATACCAACATTTATAAAAAAATATGCAGACCATGATATTTTTTCTCAGCTTAACTTTTATCGCAAGACAAAACAAAATCTTAAACAAAGTAAAAACAAAAATTACACTTGAATACAATATATTATAACCACAACTGTAAGTTTCAATTTAAAACATACCAAATTACTCAAATGTTTTCACTCATGACTAGTTAATATGTGTCAATGTCTCAGCTCAGACGGGTGCTCCACTACCACCAACAACACAGTGTTTTACTATTTAAGTCTTTTTAATACCCAAATCATGTTTCTGAAATGTCGCAGAGTACTTAATATAAATTATTCTCCACTTACAACATAGACACAAACTTTTGGTGACAAGTATGTATTCCATAGTTTAAAAAGTCTGTTCATGCTGATGCTAATTTGCCACAATATCCACCGGTTATATTTTTTTTTTTTTTCTTTACTGAATGCTTTTCAATGTGATCTAGTGCAGGGGAGGGGGGGGGGGACCTGCAGGGACTCCGCATGCATGGTACTTCTTATTAGCCTCAGTGTCAGCATGGGGGAACGAACTTTTTTGTTGCTAAGGTTCCAAATGGACAGCCAGACAATTGAGAACAAATACAACCATTTTGCTACCATTAACTATACAAAAAACAACATTGTCAACATCATCCAAAACTCTACAAGTGCTATTAAATGAATAAAATGTGTAAGCAGAGGAAAATGCCAGTAAATCTGAAATTACTACCTAAATGATTGAAACATAGTTTATTGTTTGGCTTCTTCCTCCGCCCCCCCCCCCTCCCCCCCCCTCTTTCCACATCCAACACTTAGGGGGCTTGTCTGTCATTCTGTCATATTGCCATCACTGATGATTCAACATGGCTGGCCAGAATCCAGTATCTCCTATGTTCATATCCATACTTCATTCTCCCGTGCCTTCATTTTCTTCTACTTGTAATCTAATTTGCTCCCACACCTTACTGCAAGTCCTAGCCATCAGGTTTGATACCAGCAGAAATGGAGCACATCCTCAGTGCTTTTTGATTATCACAGATTAACTACCGAGTCCACCATCACAACGAACTGTAACAATAAAAATTAATTACAATAACATTATTCACAGAAAAACACTCATTTTTATGATATTTCACCCGACAGGGCTTTATCAAAGTTTATTTAGCACGAAAGGGCTTTATCAAAGTTAACGCGTAAGTTTATGGATGTAATAACATTATTGCAAACAATTGTAACTGTGATAAGGTATCAGCTGACTTTTTTTACTTTAAAGCACATTTGATAAGATAAGTGAATATTAAAGTGTGTATGTACGATCTTAAAACAGATATAGTGGCATAAATACAATTAACAAAATAAAGGTAATTAAAATATATTTATATTTAAAATGAAATAAAAGTTAAGAGCAAACACTGCTTTTAAACGCGCAACAAGCTAGTTTTTAGCCACAAAATAGTTTTCGTCTGTACAAGCGGTAATCCAAATACATGTATATACGTTGACTTGACAGTTGGTTTATGTTACACAACACTAATAAACGAAGCAAAACTCGACACTAGTACTTTTGATTTATTTCATATTGAAGTGTTTCCTTCATCATTGTTATGCTTTTTTCTGTTTGAGTTCAAGTTTTTTTGTAACTTTATCTGCCTATTTTGAAAATTATTGATATGAAAGATCGTACATATACACTTTAACAATAAAATACATCATCATCAAAATCACTATTGGTATACATATGAACACATGTAATACTCTCATTTTACCAGCACATTACCAACCCATTAATGAAACTGTTGACCGTGACAGACTGATATGAAACTTGATATATCAAACAGTTCACACATCAAGAACAGTGACATTAAAGCTAAACATGTTAAAGCATTAAACAAGCATAACGCTTTCAATTAGTATATCAGAAAATAATATTTAAATCAATTTTAAGCCATGCCCAGTAAAGAAATTAATACATACTCATATACCACAGTAGACAAATACATTTGAGGCACGTTGTGGGAAAACAGGACTTAATGCATGTGCATAAAGTGTCGTCCCGGATTAGCCTGTGCAGTCCGCACAGACTAATCCAGGACGTCACTTTCCGCCTACAGTGGATTTATGTTGAGAAGAGACTTCCTTGAAACAGAAAATACCATGAAAGCGGAAAGTGCCGTCCTGGATTAGCCTGTGCGGACTGCACAGGCTAATCCAGGATGACACTTTACGCACATGCATTAAGTCCCGTTTTCCCATGACACACCTCATTTGTGTTATTCAGCGCTCTTGATAAGGATTGAGGAAATGAGTAACGGTACTCTTCAAACCTTGACAAAAAGGAGTAACGCAATAATATAAAGGAGTATTAGTACTCTTTAGCATAAACAATTATCGGGTAAACATACTGCCATTTTTTTTGTTCATGCTCATAGCAGCAATTTAAAACGAAAATTATGATGTATTTTTAAAGAAAAATGCAAACATGTTAAAGAAAGATGACAACGTGTACTTTTTGACTAAATGTAGGTTAATTATTTGCAATATATTCCATCTGAATCTGGAATTGCTATAACCTATTTTATATGCATAATGATATTATACTTTAACATTTGCATACATTTAAATTAGACTGCAGGAACATGCTAGTATCATTATTATATTCAGTATTGAATGCATTCGGAAATACAATGAATTAAATTGCATCAGATATTTTTCTAGTCTGTAAAATGAGTTTTAAATGTTTTATGTCGAAATTTATTATAAAAAGTCATATTGTAATAATAAAACTAGTCTAGTTAGTATTTCATATAGTTGCAAGAATGATACGAAGTTTTGGTCTGCTTGTTAAGCCAACTTTTAACATAGCTCACAATTCCGGTGAATGCTTTTTAAATCTTTTTTTATTTCCAGCCACGGAAATAAACATTTCCAATCACAAAGTATTTTTCAGTTCACGTTTTGTCCATTGTGCTTCATTTAATTTTGTGTGAAATCAATTATGTCATCTATGAAAGTTTCCAATATTGGAAGAACAATATCCTTGCGCACATTTAACTGCACATTAATGTTTTTGCTAAAGTAAGAAATATTAAATATATATATTGCCATTTAAATATATTGCTGTTTTGAGGTGAAATTGGTTTGGCTTGTCACCCCACATGAGAAGCAGATGCCATATTCCCATTTACAAAAAATTGATATATTGCTGCTCTGAAAAATATACAGAATCAGAAAAATATATCGTACACCTGTCTGTATCCAGACTCTTAACAGTTGTCTCCCCTGCTGTGCGGCTAATCTCCACTAATTTATTGGAACTTCAGTACGCCGATAAAATGGAATGTTTTGCGTAATGCACATTATTTCTGTGTAATCAATACGCACAAAAAGTGAACATAATGCGTATTTGTATGAATTTGTGTGCGTATTTACGCTGATACGACCTTTATCAAGAGCGCTGGTTATTTTTGAATTTTGCTTTTTTTTCCAAAATGAACAATTTTGAAATATAGCAGTGACAATTGGAATGATGTTTCTGAAGAAATATACAATATCAAACTCGCAAAGTCTACTCAAGTCAACATGGTCCAAGCTAGCAGGTAAACTTGATGGCCTGGTTACCTGAACAACTGTGAGAGGTCTTCACTCTGGCTGTTCAGCTCCTGCTGCAAGTCCCCAGCAACCTTCTGGTTGTCATGCAACCTGAAATCAACCAATAATACACTGTGTACATAGTCTAGTCACATAACAACATTTACCTGTGTACTTTCAATCAAAGCATTTTGGGAATGAGACTACTTTCAAACTGGTTTCAAGTCAGCAGAAGTGATATGGGGAAGTCTGCTCATGATATACACTCCCATAGGGTTACAAACTGCACTGCAAGACAGCTCATGTTCACGTAATGAAAAACATGGCTGAATTTTCTTTGTGGAATAATTTTTTGTTAAACCAGCATTTGACACTGAACTGTCTTAGAAGACCGTTTTCAATAAAGTTGTGTAATATCTTGATAGTGAAAAAAAGTTGTGCGCAAACTTATTAACCTTAAAAGTGCAAAGTAAAATATCTACATTATTAGACAAAACTTGGCAGCCATTTAAAGATGTCATTATAAAAATATAAGTAACTGGAATTCATCCACAATACAGTTTGAACCTAGACACAACCTAAGTGTAGCCTATCCCACCCTTGTAAAACACTCCTGATGAGCATGTTTCGCATCCTCTTGAGTTCATCACGTGAGCCTGACGTTCCCATCATGCCCTCAAACACGGACCGGTGCATGAGTGGACTGGGTTGGTGCCTCTCCTGTCGACCTAGACTCGCTTCTACTCTTGTGATACAGCGTTCAATGTCACCCTTGTACTTCAGACACATCTAAAATTATATTTGTATTATAGAAGAGCTTTTTGTAAAACAGGTATGCCCCCTCTAGGTTCAAAATATTAATTAAAATATCAAGTTTGGTGACTATAGAATGAAAACTGATGGACTTATAGAGTGGAAATGCTATAAAGGTCAATTTTAGACACTTGAAGGGCCTTAACTCAACAGTTCCTTGGGTGATATGGCTCATTATCAAACTTTGGCCAAGGCATTATGCCCATAAACATTGTCAACAAGTTTGGTGTTACTGATAGCTGTAATTACCAACAGCCAATAAAACGTCTAGTAGTGATTCTATCTGAAATTTTGTAAGAAACTGGCAAATGGGAAATTGCAAAACGGAATGCGCAGTTGATCACTACACACTGTCCAACTATGTTTCTAACACCTAACTTCAACAAACAATCGCCCACAGGTACATAATATTAATGCTCAGTTTGAAATTGTTCATATCTTGCAATAGAGATTCATCATTCAAGCACCAAAAAATGTATATTTTACAATTCAATCTCAATATTTTTATTCGAGAAAATCCTAGCAAAACACCATGGTTGCGGATATGACTTTAAACTGTATTGCCATTTTGTAAACTTCTTTCGACATATTGTATGTGTTGAATGCAATAAGCTGGTAACAGATCCAGCAGTACCTGACTTAGACTTCTAGCTGGTAACAGATCCAGCAGTACCTGACTTAGACTTCTCACAATAAGCTGGTAACAGATCCAGCAGTACCTGACTTAGACTTCTAGCTGGTAACAGATCCAGCTTCTCATAATAAGCTGATAACAGATCCAGCAGTACCTGACTTAGACTTCTCACAATAAGCTGGTAACAGATCCAGCAGTACCTGACTTAGACTTCTCACAATAAGCTGGTAACAGATCCAGCAGTACCTGACTTAGACTTCTAGCTGGTAACAGATCCAGCAGTACCTGACTTAGATCCAGCAGTACCTGACTTAGACTTCTAGCTGGTAACAGATCCAGCAGTACCTGACTTAGACTTCTAGCTGGTAACAGATCCAGCAGTACCTGACTTAGACTTCTAGCTGGTAACAGATCCAGCAGTACCTGACTTAGACTTTTAGCTGGTAACAGATCCAGCAGTACCTGACTTAGACTTCTAGCTGGTAACAGATCCAGCAGTACCTGACTTAGACTTCTAGCTGGTAACAGATCCAGCAGTACCTGACTTAGACTTCTAGCTGGTAACAGATCCAGCAGTACCTGACTTAGACTTCTAGCTGGTAACAGATCCAGCAGTACCTGACTTAGACTTCTAGCTGGTAACAGATCCAGCAGTACCTGACTTAGACTTCTCACAATAAGCTGGTAACAGATCCAGCAGTACCTGACTTAGACTTCTAGCTGGTAACAGATCCAGCAGTACCTGACTTAGACTCAAGCAGTACCTGACTTAGACTGCTCACAAAGCTTTCCAGAAGTTCTTCAAGCTGTACCAGGCACTTCTCAATCTTCTCGCTCTTGTGACGTATCTCCCAGCTATGTCTGACACACAAATTCTGGTATTAAATTTCCATCAACACATAAAGGGGTTATTGTAATGTGTAAGGTATTTGAACACTGGTGTAGATTGTTACATGAGTATTTTTTAACTAGTTGTACTATTTTAAATTAACAAGAGCTGTCAGAGGACAGCGCTCTCAACCTCTCTTGTGCTTGTCAGAGTTACTGGCTTTATTTTTCTAAAACAAACTGTATGGATAGTAGTGGTCAATTAAACAAAGTTAATGTCGTTCTCGAGTTACTGAGTGGCAAGCATTTTTCTACTTTTCAAACAGTAAGCTTAACCCGACCCACCCCATATGCAATCTCGTGCGATGTATAGCTATACGGTATCTATAAATTAAGTTATTATTTCATTATTATTAATATTTCAATTTGTTCTCGAGTAATTGAGCAGAAACTGTGTTTTTTCTATTTTTAGTAACAGTGACCTTGACCTTGACCCCACCCACCCCACCCCAAATGCAATCCCAAGTAAAGAATTACTGTAGGCTAGTACTGGACAGCCCGTATGAATTATTCCTAATTAGGTCAAGTTCAAAGTATGGTTGGGTGATATGGGTGGATTGGAATGGTCATAAGCAGCAAACTGTGCTGTAGTAAGCGGTGCTGGTGCTAGACGAAACGGTAAAATGTAGTTAACAAAGAAATAGCCCATTTGAATTATTCAAAGTGCAAATTAGGTCAAGGTCAAAGTGAGGTTCGGTGATATGGGTGGATAGGGAATGGTCATAAGCAACAACTCTGTAAGTATGCAAGTGTTGTAGTACGCGGTGTTGGTGCTAGACGAAGCGGTAAACTCTACTTAACCTTGCCATGGACGGACGGATGGAAGGACGGATGGACAGAACAATCATTATATGCCTCCTGCATCAAAGGGCATAAAAAGAACATAAAAAGAGATGACTTATTACCTGTACCAAACATGGAACTGCTGGAACTGTTCCTTTGCCTTTGTCTGACAGTGATCAGAGAACAATGACTCTATCTTGATGCAGTTTTCAAATAGCCGGTGTCTGTAGGATATCACATAAGCATAATACAATATTCATTTCAAGGGCAATCAATATAGTTATTCATAATTATTAATCATTAACCATAGTCACATTAAAGAATAATTAAAAGCAATCAGTGACATACATGTGTACTAAATTTTCAAAGAATTTTAGGGTTGTCATTATTAACAGATTGCCAATCAAATTCATCCTTTAAAATTGTGAGCAAATCAGTTGTTTTTGTCAGGAACTTGCAATCGGTACTATCACAAAGGGGCCCCCTAGACTAGACCCCTGGCAAAATTGCTTACATTTATATAAACCTCTCTTGTTTTATTTGATAATGACAACCCTGACCTTTAATATACACGGTTAATCAATTTTATAGTCTCAAATTCAGCAATCAAAAGTCCATAAATGTAAGACACAGATTTCTTGACCAAATTAAATCATAATGCACCACCACTCTAATGTTTACATTTTCATGCTGTCAAGATGGCAGACACTCAAGCGTGTTTCCATTTTATTCTCATTTTTCATTGTAACTGTCATATTTTTTTTTTTTTAAACACAGAAGTGATGGAATCAAATTATGAAATAAGAAATGAGTTTGTTTATTGTTACTTTATTAATACAGTTTACAGTGTTTCTTTATTTAATATAATTAAATCCTACAATTAGCATTTGAATACAAGTTTATTTATTACTCATTGAAATTATATAGTATTATATATACTTAATAAGACATTTTGTCAACAGAAAAAACATGAACATGTCAATTTTATTTAAATTATCAATAAGTTCTAAAGCAACCACTAAACACTAAACTGGCACCTAACATACTTTTCGTATTTATGTATCTGTTCATCATTGAAAGTGGCCCCGGTTTTTCTCCGATCCTCTCCAAACTGCTGCTTAGTCTTCAGAATCTGGGTCACTATCACACGCACCTTCTGAACACTGGATGGGATAGGCACGACATGTGGTAATATTGACATGAGATAGGCACGACATGTGGTAATATTGACGAGATAGGCACGACATGTGGTAATATTGACATGAGATAGGCACGACATGTGGTAATATTGACATGAGATAGGCACGACATGTGGTAATATTGACATGAGATAGGCATGACATGTGGTAATATTGACATGAGATAGCATGACATGTGGTAATATTGACATGAGACGGGCACGACATGTGGTAATATTGACATGAGATAGGCACGACATGTGGTAATATTGACATGAGATAGGCACGACATGTGGTAATATTGACATGAGATAGGCACGACATGTGGTAATATTGACATGAGATAGGCACGACATGTGGTAATATTGACATGAGATAGGCACGACATGTGGTAATATTGACGAGATAGGCACGACATGTGGTAATATTGACATGAGATAGGCACGACATGTGGTAATATTGACATGAGATAGGCACGACATGTGGTAATATTGACATGAGATAGGCACGACATGTGGTAATATTGACGAGATAGGCACGACATGTGGTAATATTGACATGAGATAGGCACGACATGTGGTAATATTGACATGAGATAGGCATGACATGTGGTAATATTGACATGAGATAGGCACGACATGTGGTAATATTGACGAGATAGGCATGACATGTGGTAATATTGGCATGAGATAGGCACGACATGTGGTAATATTGACATGAGAACTTAAAAGGAAGTTCTCATAGTTCTGATGTTTTGGACCTGTTGGAAATAGCCAGTTATGTATTCAAGGAAATTTTTTTTTAATTTTACAAGTCCAAACAAAATTTTATGATCAGGGGCCACAGTCACAAAACTGGATTTCAGAAATACAATATATCTTTATGCATGTTTGTACGAGGGCTGTCCCAGAATGTCGTAGACAAACTGCATAGCTCTCTTATTCGATGCTCTATCTTTACAATTTTTTTACTGAAGTAGCTTTAACCATATTGGCAATTAATTTGGAAGTATGAACTCTGAAATACGTACCTTTTATGAATTACAAGCTTTTTATTCAGCTCCGGTGGAATAGACTGGCGCACATCGTTTTTTTTTATATAATGAAATTCAGACTGGCTTAAATTAAATGTCATTTAATTCTGTGAGTAATTAAAATAACTCAAATTAGCAACACACACGTGTACATCATTTAATATGACATTATTTTACAAAAGCACGTTGCGCTAAAGTGTGTTTCAAAACAACTTGAGAGGGATCTATGGAAGCACTCGATTATCAACTAACGCAAAATGACGACGTCAGAAGAATTGGCGGTGCACAGGAACATTATTTAATTCTGTGTCGAGTCGAAAATGACGCCTACGCAGACGTTAAAGAATATGAAAGAGACAAAAAATACAAATCAGTTTTGGGGGCTCTTGTGTACAAGTGGCATAAACGATTTTCAGAAGGATGGACTGATGAACAGAAGCTTAACCAAAGACCATTGCTGACGTCTTAGTGAGAAAGGTTAAGGCCGTGATTGACGATGATAAGTGTTGGCATGTCTGGGAAATAGCTACAATGGTGGGTTGCAGCAAATCGGCGGTACATCGCATTCTACATGACGATTTAAAGATGTTAAGGGTGTGCGCAAGGTGGGTCCCGCGTTTGTTAACGGCAGAAGAGAAAACAAACGCATGCAGGCGTCATTAGAATTTTTGCAGCGTAATGAGACCGAGCGTGATTTCCTCAACAAGATAATAACGGTAGACAAAACCTGGCTTCACTACTATGACCCGGAGAGCAAGCAACAATCAAGGGGAAAACCGCCTACTCGCCATCCCCGGAGAAGGCAATAGTTACACGTTCCATGGGGAAGCACATGTTCATAGTCTTCATCGATAGACGTGGGGTTCTTCTTTGCCCAGCAGTTCCGGTGGGTCAGACAGTCAACGGCACATACTACTCCAAGGTAACATTCAAATGTTGTAAAAATACTTGTTTGTTTATTGTTAAAATAAAATGTATCGCACAGATATATATATCTGGTTAGTGAAGAAAAACGATTCATTCGATCTCAAAGTATGTAGGCCTTCTAAAGAATGGTTACATTTATAATTTCAGGTTATCCGAAAAGATCTGATTCACGCCATAAAAAAAACGACCAACAACCTTCAGAATGTGCTATTCCACCAAGACAACATGCCTTCCCATTGTTCTCATCACACTGAATTACAATTCGATGTGTTGGGCTTACAGCGACTTACACATCCACCATACAGCCCAGACCTGGAGCAGTTAGTTTTCGCCGTATTTCCCTACCTTAAAGCTCAGTTATGGGGGCAGCCGTTCGAAAATTTTGCGGATTTGCAGCAACAAACATTGAGAGTGTTACGTGCATTAAAACCGAGCTGGTTTCATGACGTGTACGATAAGTTGGTGTCACACCACCAGAAATGTATTCAGCAAAATGGCAAACTTAAAAATTGTTCACTCATTAAACCGTCCAAATTTTATTGCATTATTATTATTGAATCTTTTTCTGAAGCTATTGTCTACGACATTCTGGGACAGCCCTCATACTAAGTAGCTTAGAAGATACAGCTCCAAAGACATGGTTCAATGATAATACAATACAACTAATAAACTTCATGTATTCACGTGTAATCCACCCTGATCAAATCTTACTTACATAGAAGATTCATTATACACACATGTAAACATCAATAGTTTTTTTTAGATTAAACCTATGAGGCGAGATTGGAAAACCGGACTTAATGCATGCACATAAAGTGTCGTCCGCACAGGCTAATCCGGGATGACACTTTACACACATGCATTAAGTCCGGTTTTCCCACGACGCGCCTCCTATTTAATTATTATGCTGAAAGCCAGTGGCTTATTCAGACAATTTTGAGTTTGTTCCCTGGGTAGAACCAGTACTTGGTGTCTTTTGAAATAATATTCAAACGTTCCGGTAGGAATCGGACTGAAGATCTCCAGATCACAAGGCAGACACCATATCCATCACAACAGTGGAGCTTGTTAAATACCCATAATTAAACATTGGTCAATGAATCATTTAGGCTGGGGAATACAGATATTAAAGACAAGAAACGTGGAAATTCCACGAAAACCAAATTTTTCTAACAAAATGCATTAGTCAGCACAAAAACACCATTTTTAGTAACGGTGACCTTGGCCTTCACCCCATCAACACCATATGCAATCCCATGAGAGGTCTAGATATAAGGTAAGTACATATGAAGTTTCATTAAAATATCTCAATTCGTTCTCAAGCTATTGAGCGAAACGTGTTCGTCTATTGTTAGTAATCACCACACCCGCCCAATGCAATCCCAAGCCAGGTCTCAATATAAGATATCTATGTATTAAGTTTCATTACAATATCTCAACGCGTTCTCAAGTTATTGAGCAGAAACCTTTTTCTATTTTTAGTAACAGTGACCTTGACCTTGACCCAACCCATCCCATATGCAATCCCAAGGCAGGTCCCGATATAAGTTATCTAGGTATTAAGTTTCATTAAAATATATCAATGCATTTTTTAGTTATAGAGCGGAAATAGTTTTTCTATTTTTATTAAGAGTGACCTTGACCTTGACCCCACCCACCCCATATGCAATCCCAAGCGAGGTCTTTATAAAAGGTAACTGTGTTATTAGTTTCATTAAAATCTCTCAATGCGTTCTCAAGCTATTGAGCGGAAACCATATTCTATTTTTCGTAACAGTGACCTTGACCCCACCAGCCGCATATGCAATCCCATGGGAGGTCTCAATATAAGGTATCTATGTATTAAAATCAATTAAAATATATCAATGCATTCTCACGTAATTGAGCGGTAATCATTTTTCTATTTTTAGAAACAGTGACCTTGACCCCACCCATCACATATGCAATCCCTAGCAAGGTCTTCATATAAGGTATCTGTGTATTAAATTTCATTAAAATATCTCGATGCATTCTCAAGTTATTGAGCGGAAACCGTTTATCTATTTTTAGTAACAGTGACCTTGACCCCACCCATCCCATATACAATCCCAAGCAAGGTCTCGATATAAGGTATCTAAGCATAAAGTTTCATTAAAATATCTAAATGCGTTCAAGTTATTGAGCGGAAATCGTTTTTCTATTTTTAGTAACTATGACCATGACCTTGACCCTACCCACCACACATTCAATCCCATGTGAGATCTCGATGTAAGGTATCTATGTATGAAGTTACATTACAATATCTTGATGCGTTCTCAAGTTATTGAGCGGAAACCGTTTTTCTATTTTTAGTAACAGTGACCTTGACCCCACCCACCCATGAGCAATCCCAAGCGTGGTCTTGATATAAGGTATCTATGTATGAAGTTTTATTACAATAGCTCAATCCGTTCTCGAGTCAAAGAGCGGAAACGAAAAGTTGACGCCGCCACCCCACCGAACGGCATACCCCAATCTAATAACCAAAATTTTTCTTTAGAAAATTTGAATAATAATAAGAACAAAAATTTGTCACCAAATTCCTATATAAATAGAGAATATTATGTCAGTGTTGGATAAAGATCAAGTTTATCATGCGATGCTGAGAAAACACGGTAGCACGAGGCTTGCAAAACGCTGCGCTGTTTTGAGCCCAGCATGATAAACTTGATCTTTATCCAACAGTCATAGAACATTCCATTTATCCTATTGTGATGTGTTCATAAATCATGTAAACAGTTTGAAAATATGTAAAAAAACAAGGTCGCTCACCTGAGTGTAAGACATAATGGCTAATAACAAGAGGGAAAAATGGCACTAAACGCCTTACCTGATTTTAAAGATCTGGGCCTTGCAATTTCAGATATTTTTTTAGTCTATATAAACCAAGTGACCCACAGGGCATGGCCACCTTGTACCCCAGGGGCATAATTTGAACAATATTTGTAGTGGACCACTTTTCAATGTGACATACCCAATATGATTCCACTGGACCTTGCAGTTTCAGAGGAGATTTTTCAAGTCATTTTTCTATTTAAATGTATATAAACGATGTGAACCCCAGAGGGTGGCTAATTTTTACCCCAGGGACATCATTTGAACAATCTTTGTAGAGGACCACTCCACAATGTTTCACGCAAAATATACAACCTCTGGGCCTTACGGTTTCAACAAGGAAGATTTTTAAGGCCCACTTGCCATATAAGTCTATATAAATCATGTGACGCCCCAGGTCATGGCCACTTTTTATCCCAGGGGCATAATTAGAACAATCTTTGTAGAGGACCACTCTACAATGTTACATATTAAATACGAAAAAACTGCGGTTTCAGGAGATTTTAAAGTCATTTGGCTATTGAAGTCTATATAAACAATGTGACCCCCAGGGCAGGGCCAGTTTTGACCAATGGGACATCATTTGAACAATCTTTAAAGAGGACCACTATAAAATGTCACATACCACATAAGAAATATCTAGGCCTTGCAGTTTCAGAGGAGAAGATTTTTAAAGTCATCTTGCTATTTAAGTCCATATCAACCATGTGAGCCCTGGGGGTGTAGCCAGTTTTGACCCCAGGGGCATCATTTGAGCAGTCTTTGTAGAAGACCACTATACAATGTTACATACCAAATATGAAACCTCTGGGCCTTGCAGTTTCGGAGAAGATTTTTAAAGCCATTTTGCTATTTAAGTCTATATAAACCTGGTGACCCCTAGGGTGTGCCCAGTTTTGACCCCAGGGGCATCATTTTAACAATATTTATACAATGTTTCCAACCAAATATGCAACCTCTGCGCCTTGTGGTTTCAGAGGAGAGGTCTTTTAAAGTCATTTTGCTATTTACATTTATATTAACCATGTGAGACCTGGGGTGTGGACAGTTTTGACCCCAGGGGCATCAACTGAACAATCTTTGTAGAGAACCACTATACAATGTTATATACCAAATATGAAACCTCTGGGCCTTGCGGTTTCAGAAGAGATTTTTAAAGTCATTTTGCTATATAAGTCTATATAAACCATGTGACCCCTGGGGCGTGGCCAGTTTTGACCCCAGAGGTATCATTTCAACAATCTTAGTAGAGGACCACTAGAGGATGTCACATATCAAATATGAAAGCCCTGTCCAATATCTGGTACTAAAAAGTTGTTCTTCTAAGATGTCCTTGGGTGGAGGCTGCCAACAAATTAAGAACTTTGTTGGAGAGACATGATCTGTGTGAAGTTTTTTGTGTGCTGCACACATTTAATTAAACTGTACAAATGAAAGGTTTAAAGTAGATGACTAGACTTTAGGCTCTATGCTACGTGTTTCTGTACATGCTGTTGAAACAGACTGCAGTGTCAGAGCCACAGACTCGATTGCTGATTCATTTTGTCTGACAAAAAATTGTGCAGTTCCACCTAAGTTAGACTACTTATAGATCTAATGCTATCATTTCATATTTGGCATTTCATTATTAAATTAGAAATATACACTTTGCCTCTAAACAAATTAAATGTAGTAGATCTAAAGTGGAAAATATATAAGACGGTCTTATATACTAAGACTGATTGACTACATTTCTTACACATTGCCTAAACATTACATCCAGCTAATTTACTTACACAACAACATGATTGACCATCCTGGTGGCTAACATTTTCTATGCATTTCAATGGTCATCTCTAACGATTCTCTAAAGCACCCTCACAACACTGTGTAACTGGCTAGCTGGTTTGATAAGATCTAAAAATAGCACACTATATACACCTGGCTGGAATGTCATCTGCTGTATTGATTTTTGAGTGTTGGAGGCTTATTGAAATTACCATGCTGCAGTATAAACAATGTGACCCCCAGGGTGTAGTCAGTTTTGACCCCAGGAGCATAATTTGAACAATCTTTGTAGAGGACCACTATACAATGTTACATACCAAATATATAACCTCTGGGCCTTGCAGATTCAGAGAAGATTTTTAAAGTCATTTTGCTATTTAAGTCTATATAAACCATGTCACCCCCGGGGTGTGGCCAATTTTGACCCCAGGGGAATCATTTGAACAATCTTTGTAGAGGACCATTATACAATGTTATCAACTGAATATAAAACCTCTAGGCCTTACAGTTTCAGAGGAGACAAGTTCTAAAGTCATTTGGCTATTTAAGTCTGTATAAACCATGTGACCTCCTGATTGTGGCCAGTTTTGACCCCAGGGGCATCATTTGAACAATCTTTGTAGAGGACCATTATACAATGTTATCAACTGAATATAAAACCTCTAGGCCTTACAGTTTCAGAGGAGACAATTTTTAAAGTCATTTGGCTATTTAAGTCTGTATAAACCATGTGACCTCCTGATTGTGGCCAGTTTTGACCCCAGGGGCATCATTTCAACAATCTTTGTAGAGGACCACTATGCAATGCTACATACCAAATATGAAACCTCTGGGCCTTGTGGTTTCAGAGGAGGAGATTTTTAAAGTCATTTTGCTACATAAGTCTATATAAACCATGTGACCCCTGGGGCGTGGCCTGTTTTGACCCCAGGGGCATCATTTGAACAATCTTAGTAGAGGACCACTAGAGGATGTCACACATCAAATATGAAAGCCCTGAGCCTTGCAGTTGCATTGGTGACCTACATATGCAGCGGAGCGCAAAGATTTGAACAACTTTGAAAGAGGTCCACCCAAGGATCATTCCTGTGAAGTTTGGTGAAAATCTGCCAAGCTGTTTAGGAGGAAATGTTGTTTGAATGAAAAGTTGACGACGCACGCACGCACACACACATGACGGGCAACGGGCGATCACAAAAGCTCACCATGAGCACAACGTGCTCAGGTGAGCTAATAAAAAAAATAGCTTTGGTTTGCCATTTTTAACACTGGGTTTTTTGTTTACTAACAACGTCATCATTTGATATAACCTCACATTGAAATACATAGCATTCTAAAAATAACGATCAAATAAACTTGTGCTAAAAATAGCGATCCACTAAAGATAACGTTTAAATGACCGGTTATTATCCGATCCATGACCGGTTATTATCCGATCCATGACCGGTTATTATCCGATCCATGACCGGTTATTATCCGATCCATTTGGCTGTAGTAATAGGACAAAAGGTAGTTCATATGACAGTTGTTACCATCTGTCCTTGCTACTGCAACCAATGCTGTCATTCCACTTTTTCTTGAGAATCTTCCTGTTCAAGTGATCGTCCTGCAACCTCTTGAGTTCATTCTCCACCTCATATGAAAGCTCTGTTATCTGAAATAACCATTATCTAAATTTGATTTTCGATAAACATTGGATAGTTTTATCTGCACTGATATTGCAAAACAGTTCAATGACAATGAACTTATTGTATCTCTATGTCATATTGTATTTATTGGACTGTATTAAATTGGATGATCAAATCCATGTACACACTAAAACTTATAACAGCAGGTCAAAATTACACCAGCATAAAGAGAGATTTTTTTTTTTTATCTCAAAAACAAAATCAACTATAAAGAACAGCTTCTTGCGATTGTAAAATATCAGACATGACATCATGAAACTTTTATTGTAAAATTCATTGTAAACCTGAAATGGAAATAGAGGATATCTTTTGGTTTCAGTGAATGATCAAATTTTAATCGCAAATAATTTTCTATGACCATGAGTGAAATCCATTCACTGAAATCAATACATTTTCTTTTTATTTTATGCTTTCGGACAATAAATTAATAAAATTGCTAAACATACGTTAAAATGTCACAAAGTTGTGTATTTTAATGTCTAATTGTAATATTCTTATACTGCAGTGAAAATATAACATTTTATAGTTTCACTGTTCCAACAGTGGAAATAGCTAATTTTATTTCACCAATAATTTTTTTATATTTCACTGAAAAGCATATAACAGAGTTCCAGAATACATAATTAGGAAGTACATTTAGACTCTGTACCCAAAAGTTAGTATGAAATACAGTATGAACTGTCTAAGACTGTACAGAAGCTCGTTTAACAGTAGCTCCTCTTCAAAATGGATTTTTGCTGAACTTTCATAAATTAAGTGTATTTCTTTTATATGTAGATTTAATATTGCATTTAAGTTTGTCACTGTCAAACGTCTTTGACTGATGAAAGAGTCTCCATTGATCCAAATGATTGTTAATTTTACAAGTAAATGTTTTCTAAAACCAAATTACCTTTCTAAATGCTTCATTTACATCACGAACACACTCATCATAAAACTGATTAAGTTCCCGTAACAAAGCACCAAGGTCCGAGTCTTGAGTGTCAGTGAGCACTTTTAACATCCTGAGTTCATGTTGAAACATTTGTAAAAAAGTGTCTTTCCACTGCGCTAAATTATCACAGTTTTTACTTCGGAATTTGTTATAATCCGCAAGGTGACTGCATTCATGATAGAGTTCATGTCTGGAAAGAAGAAGCAGACCGAATCATTTCAAATGCTATCACTGGTATTACACATTATCAGATAATAGAACATACCGGTACCTGTATTAAATATATTTTTCATAACAGTTGTTAAAATCTACATCTAAACATCTTTTTACAAATGTCCAAGAATTGCTAAATTTACATCGTATGATTGTGAATACTGTGTGAATATTGAGTTAATTGTCAATTAATCCTGTGTGAATATTGAGTTGTCAGTGAATACTGTGTGAATATTGAGTTAATTGTCAGTGAATACTGAGTGAATATTGAGTTAATTGTCAGTGAATACTGTGTGAATATTGAGTTAATTGTCAGTGAATACTGTGTGAATACTGTGTGAATATTGAGTTAATTGTCAGTGAATACTGTGAACACCTGTAGGTTAAAATGATCTTACATGTACTGAGTTACCATTTATTTTCATTGTTGAAAAGACCTTCACATGGGAGCAGTAAGTTGTAAGCAATAATCACTGAAATATTCTCCACTACCTGAATGGAACTAAACATGGTTGATGTTTTTGTTAACTGTTTCAATAAATTTCATCCTCTAAAGCTTCTGATTTATTTTTGGAAGAAGAAAACAGGAAAAGGTTGTGAAGAATACAGTAATGTTCTTTTTAATCACAAAAAAGCATTTGTCAGTAAAATCACCAATTTTCTGTGACCGCAATTACATTCCTTTCCTATAAAGTATTTGTTGAGAGATACAAGTACACAACGTACATGTAGACTTGCACAGAGCGGCGTACTAGGTCCTGTTTTATCCCGTACCATTCTACTTCCTTCTCGATGTAGCATCCAGTGGCAGAGCAAGCCTTGACGGCTTTATAATCCTCTGCAAAACTACCTGGTTTAGCCTTTGGAAATTCCCCTGAAAATTACATTTGTGGCAGGTCGTGAGAAAACCGGTCTTAATGCATGTGCGTTAAGTGTCATCCCGGATTAGCCTGTGCAGTCCGCACAGGCTAATCCAGGACGGCACTTTCCGCCTACAGTTGATTTATGTTTAGAAGAGACTTTGTTGAAACAGAAAATACCATAAAAGCGGAAAGTGCCATCCTGGATCAGCCTGTGCGGACTGCACAGGCTGATCTGGGACGACACTTTACACACATGCATTAAGTCCGGTTTTCCCACGACGCGCCTCATTTATTCATGTTTTTGTTGCAGATGATTCACATGTCTGTATTAAAATTTCTTTGAGGTAGTTTGATCTTTTAAACCACCTGTAAGACTACTTTTCAAACAGAGTGTACATGTGTATCTTTATATAATAGCTCATCAAAGTTTCTGATAGTGAAAAAAATGGAAAAGCCTGGCCATTTTACTGGCTATATATATGCCATGTCACCCTAATTTCATGGGTCGTATTTACGATTGTGACGCATGCGCGTTAAATACACTCCGTTATCTCACCACTGAGTTGGATAAAACACAATTTGCAATGTCCTCTTTGCAAACAAAGTAATTAAAAGACCGACGTTTGATGCTATTTCATGTATATGTTAGGTTATTGTACCGGACCCTACTAATCTGTATCGTTTGGAAGCTTCTCATAATTTCGTGGGTTCTGATTGGCCGGCCTACTTTGGTTGTGAAAGAGTGTTTACAGCATCAATTAAGTTTCACTATGTTTGTGCTGGACCCTGTGCTGATCAACAAACAGAAATCTTGGTGAAAACTAGTGTTTTTGAAAATTTCTTTATAAATACACACTCCTTATCATATTTTTTTAAAAGGTAACAATATAGGCCTGACGCAATTTACACACTTTTTCAATTTTCGTTGTGCAGGTTTAACTTTAGGCTGCATGAATCGATCAATATTCTACTGTGTTTGTCATTGTTCTTAAATATTAAATAAATGATAAAATTGCACGCAGCGATTCATGGGTAGGAATGCTAAATTAAAGTTAAAAGTTTGAAAATGTCAGTCAAATTAAGGGAAGGGGTATGTTGATGCATTTTTTAAAAAAGAAAATAGCAAAATTCCACTGAGAAATAAACACAAGGGAGATAATCATACATGTGCAATTATCCTTGGAAAACTGTTCTAAATATACGATTTAAATAGAACGAAATTTCATGAATTTAATTCCAAAGTAGTTGCTGGGTAGTGAATAATTTGTGTATTTAATGTCATTAATTGGTGATTTAAATGACCAAGTCACTTACTGGTTGACATTTAATATGATTTCCTTCTCAGATACTGCAAAAATATACAATTCACTTATACAAACAGTTCTAGTAATTTGGACAATGTTTTCGGAGCAAAAATTCTATTAGTTTTAAACGGCCATGAAATTATGGTAACCCACGAAATTATGGTAATTAGGCATAATTTTTAAATTTGGTATACACATTCATTTACAAATAGATTTTTGAGAGATTCAGTTAGTATGCACTTAAAAGGAATATTTGCAATTACATAGACAGTAAAACATGTGGAAACCAATTGTTTTTTATATACAGAACAAGACAAAAATAATTTGGGACGGAAACATCCATGCAATTCGAGTCGACCATGATTTGGTTTTTAAAGGGTTTAGTTTGGAGATGCTTAAATGTATGCGTAACAGTTTCAATTGTAAGTGAATTACCTATTTATACATAAGGTGTAAAAAAAATAATGTTTGTTTCAGGTTAAATGCCTAAAAAAATTAGGGTAGGTAGGTCGGGATTTTTTTTCTATTTGGTAAATGGTCAACTTGAAGATTATAAAACTGAATAAATACTCAAAACATATCAGTAATATCCTTAAACATTGTTTATAAGTGGATGCTATCAAAACAAAACACTTATTTATCCAAAAATATATTTAGTTATTGAAAAAAGTTAACAAAACAAAACAAATATCTGACAAACCCAATAAAATGTTCTAGGGTCGGGGCATTTTTTTAGGGTAGGTCGGGTAACCTGAAACAAACATATAATTTTTTATTACGCCTAACAAGCAAACATCATCATTTTAAAACCAAACAACATTTTTATTGTGTGCTCTATGATTTGAACACTGCAGTACGCTTCAGTTCTTACTTATCGGAGGCGGAGGAAATAAAGGCATATCTTGGAAGTCTCTGTCAAAACAGAATATTGGGTTGGTTTCCGTGATTCCTTCCGGATAATTGCACACAGGTAGTAATGGCTGCACACAGTCCTTCAGAAGCTGGCCATCAAAGATTAGCAGCTGATTGGTCGACTGAATGTCTGTCTGCTTAGCGATCAACTCTTGCAGATTTGTGAGGCTGCACAATGTAGAGAAGAAATCAGGCTGCTAATAACTTTACAGAACTAACTAGTGGCCAGAGCTGTTTATTCTGTTTTGCACAATTTGTGAGCACATAACCAAAGAAACAAAATTTTTTAGACCAACTGCTGACAAACAATTTCCATTAAAACTTATAAATGTCATCTTAATATTTGTAAACTTTCATAGGCTGTTATTTCTGGTGGACATTTAAGAAGTCCACCAGTATTTTTTTTAATCAGATATTGTTTGGAAAACCAAAAATACTGTAGTCAATCAAAAACCATGTTCATGTATATACTTTAATAAATATGACGCTGTTTAAATACATGGGACAAATACAAATGATCGAAATACATGCAGAAATGGTAATGCATTGCATGTAAAAAAGTCTTTCTCTGATATATAATTAAATGGTGAAATTTGGAATTGGTTTGTGTGTATATTGCATTACTGGAGAGGACAGAGCAGCATGTATACTCACTTATTATCGGCATCTATGTACACTTTAAGACAGGTCCATGTATGTGGACAGAACACATGTATCACACGCTTTTTGATGATGCTTCCCACATGATCAAAGAAGTCTTCAAAATTCCATGTGTGTTTTGGGTTTGATTCTAGAAGACGAGCAAATATAGGCGTGATAAGCAGCTTCAATCCGCTGAAAAACACAAACATACATTTTTTTGTCCCTTAGCATAGCACCTTTTGCATACCATGGCTAAGCATGCAGAATAATTAATTGCAAATTAATTAATAAGTGTTCTTGTTCAACGATCTAGTGTTTTGAAAACACTTATACTGCCCATCAGTTAAGATTTTAGTATTGCAAGACAATAAAATATTGGCTTTGTCATAATTGTACTACAAATGTTCTATTTAACATGCAGGGCACATTTTAATTTAGACCCCTGCTCATATATATGGAAGCCATTGTTGTTCATTCTTTACATTTCCAAAAAAAAACATTTTACTTTTGTTCTTTGTGTATTTAAACTACAAAATGACATAACACGCAATGGTACAGTCTAAATGCATCAATTCTACAATGCTGACAAATAAATTTCAGGACAAACAATTTATATCATTAAAATGATTTGAATCAAGAATGCTTTTATAAAGCTTATAATTGTAAATCACTGTTTTCACACAATACAAGAACTTTTCACACAAAAAAGCGGTATGACTCAAGTGCCAAGTGAGACTGGTTCCTTTTGACCCATTGTCAAACTCATATTCGTATATACACTCTTAGTCTGGTCCTTAGTCTTATACCAGTATATATACAAGACAAACTGACAAACTGATATTACAAAGGATGTGTCCCCTTTACCAGCAGTTTCAGTGAGCCCCCCAATCAACAGCGTAAGTGATATAATCAGGTGCCGTATTCCAGAAACGTCTTAAGGAAAATCTTATCCTTAGCCGTAAAATCGTCATTTTTCTTTAGAATTGTATTCCATATGTACATGAAAGTCCGCTTCGTGTTAATTAATGTTCAACTTATTATTAATGACTCTTCACTTAGGGCTGTTTTAGGAAAAAAGGTGATGGGGGGGCGGAATGCCAGTCCAAAAATGGGGTACCACCAACACAACTTTATTTTTTTTCAAGTCTGATAATCCGTTTTATCCCCTTTATCACCCCCCACCCACCGAATTTCAATACATCGGTATTCCACCCCCTCATCACCTTTTTTCCTGGAACAGCCCTAAATTGTATCTGGAATCACTAATATTAATATACTTTTAATAGTACCTTACAAAAACTGGAACTTAAGTGAAAATATTTGAAGGTAAATGTACGATGTTTCTGGAATATTGCCCCTGGCCAATACAGCCTAAGCTAAAAGTATGAACACTAAAACCTACAAGGAAAGCCTACAGTATGCAGGCAGCTCCTTACTCCACTGGATTGGCCCCATCTCTGTTTGCTGCACTCCCATTATTACTCCCGACTCCTTGCGAGTTGTTATTTCAAACCTGAAATATAAGCAGTATTCACAGTTTTTTATTTCTTGTATTGCACTTTATACAGATTAATTTTATAAACCACAAAACATCATCTGTCAACCAAAACATTGCAAATCCAGATGGGTTACAGCCATGAGACATAAGTCCCTTCCCATTTTTAAATTACCATGTAATGTAACATGAAACTGTCTCTTGAGGAGAAACAACTGGTAGAGTATGTGTGAATGTGCAATTTCAACACTTTTGTTGCCATGGCAAGCACAATTATGAATTTTAGAATTTTCAACAAGAAACGTGGAAATTCCACTAAAACCAAATTTCAAACGAAATGCATAAAAGTCAGCACAATAATGAAAGAAAGTTCTGACTGCAAGGTGAAGGTCATACACCTTTGGCAACAAAATGGTGACATTGACCTTGCAATCCAAAGTGAGGTCTCAATATAAGGTATCTACATATCAAGTTTCATTAAAATATCTAAATTCGTTCTCAAGTTAGTGGAAACCATTTTTTATTTTTAGTAATGGTGACCTTGATCCCCACCCACCCCATATGCAACCGCAAGCGAGGTCTAGATATAAGGTATCTACATATAAAGTTTCATTAACATATCTCAATTCGTTCTCTAGGTATTGAGCGAAAACTGTTTGTCTATTTTTAGTAATGGTGAACTTGACCCCACCCACCCCATATGCAATCCCAAGCAAGGTCTCGATATAAGGTATCTCTGTATGAAGTTTAATTTAAATATCTCAATTCGTTCTCAAGTTATTGAGAGGAAACCGATTTTCTATTTTTAGTAACAGTGACCTTGACCCCACCCACCCCATATCCAATCCCAAGCGAGGTACCCATGTATGAAGTTTCATTAAAATATCTCCATGCATTCTCAAGTTATTGAGCGGAAACCATTTTTCTATTTTAGTAACAGTGACCTTGACCATGACCCCCACCAAACCCATATGCAATCCCGAGTGAGGTCTCGATATAAGGTATCTATCTATAGTTTCATTAAAATATTTCTATGCGTTCTCAAGTTATTGAGTGGAACCATTATTCTATTTGTAGTAATGGTGACCTTGACCCCACCCACCCCATATGCAATCCCAAGCAAGGTCTCAATATAAGCTATATATGTTTCAAGTTTCATTACAATAGCTTAATCTGTTCTCGAGTAAGAGAGCGGAAACGAAAAGTTGACGCCGCCAATATCCCAACGACATACCCATAAAGTGTAAAACAAATAAGTTTATAGTGACGTCTGAAAACTATCTGACTAGGACAAAAACAAACTGCTACACCAGTATCACATCTTTTCTCGCCATTACTATCATAACAAGAGCTGTTTGTAAAAGAGTTATGCCCTCTCTAGGTTAAAATAGCTAAACAGGCTAGTTTTAGATAATCAAGGGCCATAACTCCACAGTGACTAAGATGATTTGGTTGATTATCTAACTTAACGGAGATAATACCACCAAAAAGATTTTCACCAAATTTGGAGATCAGCTATGAACTGTTGGACTTAGAGAAAAGAAACCGCTACAATGGCCAATATTAGCTCATTCAAGGGCCATAACTCCACAATAACTGAGGAAATATGGCCTAATATTAAATTTGGTCAAGAAATTATGTTCATGAAGTTTGGTGAAGATCGGATAAAAACTGTTGGACTTAGAGAGCGGAAACTGCTAAAAAGGCCTATTTCAGATAATTCAAGGGCAATAACTCCACAATTCCTGCAGCGATTTGGCTGATTATCGAACCTGACCTAGATATTATTATTAAAAACATTTTCATAAAGTTTGGTGAGCAGTGGATGAAAACTATTGGACTTATAGAGCGAAAATGGCTAAAAAGGCTTATTTTAGACAATTCAAGGGCCATAACTCCACAATTCCTGGGGCGATTTGGCTGATTATCAAACTCAACCTAGATATTATTATTACAAACATGTTCATGAAGTTTGGTGAAGACTGGATAAAAACTGTTGGACTTAGAGAGCGGAAACAGCTGAAAAGGCCAATTTCAGATAATTCAAGGGCCATAACTCCACAATTCCCAGAACGATTTGGCTAATTATCAAACTTGACCTAGATATTATGCCCACAAACATTTTCATGAAGTTTGGTGAAGATCAGATGAAAGCTGTTGAACTTCGAGAGCGGAAACAAAAGTGCTATACCGACTGACCGACAGACCGACATTAGCAAACCAATATAATCTGCCATCTTTGATGGGGGAAATAACCCTAGTAGGTGGAAATATATCAGTAAGTGTTTCTATTTTGGCGGTTGGTGCCAATTGTGCCAATTTATGACTCTGCCAATTCAAAACAGTTTTAAATACGCCAACATTTGACAAGGCAGAAATATTGTACTATACAGTATTTATTTGTAGATAAAAGGTTGCATACATTTCAATTAGACCTAAAACAAACTTAACATTAAATATTATAGCCAATCAAAAGAATGTATTTTTTATTTTATTGTGTAGTATGTGAACACCAAAATTCCATAGTACTAACATTTTTTCCCTGTTATTCCGACCACCAAATGGTTTAAAGGGTAGTTCTCCTGTAGCCACATGGAAGAATGTGACGCCCAGACTCCACAGGTCCACCTTCGAAGTGAAGTGTTTCTTATCTGGTGCACGTAATAGGGCTTTCTCATACATGTCTGGGTGCTGCAGAAAACAAGAATGTGATGAACTGTGAATTAATTTAATTATGTTGACATTAAATTATGTGGATTTGTGAAGAACTTCATATTTGTGGGATTTAAAATTCATGGATTTTTATTTTTCAATATCCTATGTTTCCTTGTGAATATGCATAACATCCCCAGTGATCATATGACCTGCCAAAAAAAAAAAAAATGCCCCAAAATTTGTCTCTTAATGTCTCAATCTTCCAATCACATGGTCCCCTTTAGCCAATGTTTATAAAGGACAGAGTGCCTAGTAATCATAAAGTTTTTTACCATGTCAGAGTGCATGCAGAAACAATATCACATCCTTCAGAACTACTCACAATTGATTAAAAGAGAATCACCCCATTAGAGAATAAGGATCTTACTAGGTATTCCTCTGTGCCATACAGAGACATGAATGGTTCTTCATCACACTGCACTTGCTTAGCAGACCCAAAATCTGTCAGCTTGTAGATGGACCTGCAAGGACAATTACAGAATGCATGCACAGTGAAACATGGACAGTAAATAGATTGGAGATAGAAGTAATTTCTTCTTATAGAAAAAGCAACAAATTATGAGGCGTGTCGTGTGTAAACCGGGCTTAATGCATGCACTTTCTGCTTTTATGGTATTTTCAGTTTCAATGACAACTCTTCTAAACATAAATACACTGTAGGCGGAAAGTGCCGTCCAGGATTAGCCCTAGCGGACTGCACAGGCTAATCCGGGACGACACTTTACGCACATGCTTTAAATCCGGGTTTCCCACGACGAGCCTCATACTTATTTTGCATGGGTATATTTTAGAAATGTAATATTGAAGAATTTTGCAATTTGCAAAGACACAGGCAGTTTACTTATGGTAGATATAGAACAAGAGCTGTCGGAGGACAGCGCGCTCGACTTTTCTTGTGCTTGTCAGAGTTACTGGCATTTTTTTTCTAAAACAAGAAATATGGAAATAGCACGAAAACCAAATTGTTCTAACGAAATACATTAAAGTCAGCACATCAATAAAACATTTAGTAAAAGTGACCTTGACCTTGACCCCACCCACCCCATATGCAATCCCAAGCGAGGTCTCGATATAAGGTATCTATGTATTAAGTTTCATTAAAATATTTTAATGCATTCTCAAGTTATTGATCGGAAACCGTTTTTCTATTTTTAGTAACTGGTAGCTTGACCTTGACCCCACCCACCCCATACGCAATCCCAAGCGAGGTCTTGATATAAGGTATCTATGTATAAAGTTTCATTAAAATATCTCAATGCTTTCTCAAGTTATTGAGCAGAAACCGTTTTTCTATTTTAGTTACAGTGACCTTGACCCTATATGCAATTCTAAGAGAGGTCTCGATATAAGGTATGTTTGTATTAAGTTTCATAAAAATATCTCAATGCGTTCTTAAGTTATTGAGCGGAAACCGTTTTTCTATTTTTTGTAACAGCAGGCTGTCCAGCCACCTTCCTTAAAAAAGTAGGGCAAAAGTAGTGTCAAAATTTTCAAAAAGTAGGGCAAAAGTAGGGATTTTAAATCCAAAAAGAAGGGAAAGTAGGCATATTACTTACCTTTGAAATGAAGATAAAAAGAAGTAAACCCTGTATTACACAGTATATGAGACATCCGTGCTTCATGCAAAGCTGCTCTTGTGTTGGAGAGAACCACAAGGTCCTCTTGTTCAGGGTTGCCACTGAGTTGACAAGATAAAATGCCCTGACATTTCCTTGACTAAACGATACTTTTCACTGACCAATACGACCATATTTTTTAGGTCTCATTTTCCCCGACAACCGTCTAATCTACACTTTCATATATTTTTCTGTTCAGATATATCAAACTTTCATTAACAAATACCAAAAATATATTAGAGAAAATATTATAATGATGATATTAGTCAGTGATGATAATTGACTAGACTGGAATTGGCTATAAACACACATATTCACATATATAACTCTGCTGTCGGTTCGACACCATGGGTGCTAATAGGGTTAATATCATTTACAAAGGCAGAAAGAATGTTCTTCTCTGTTTTCACCTTGATACTAGTGGAAGTGCTTCTGTCCTTTGGCATGGCTTCTAAAAGCTCCACCACACTCAAGAAAATATGTTTTTTTGACATTAGTTGAGTCCTTTCCTACCCAGTCAGTCAACAACATTAAATATTGTCTGTTTACTAAAGTTTGAAACACAAATTTACTCCAGAATATAGATCTTTTTCTTATTTCTCTATTAGTAAATGAAACCTGAATATACATGTAAAAACATGCTTATTTGATTTATAATATATAAAACCATTTCATCATGTTTGATAACTTATTGACTTAACAACACACTGTAGAGTAAGCATGTGCAGCGATTTCTGTAGATTTTGAAAACCAAAAGTCAAATAACTCTTGACTTGAAGTGTTGAGGGGTCAAAATGAAGATATCAATTTAAAATATTGAAATCACAAGGATTTTGTTTCTGCATATTTGCTGTGTGTATATAAAAATGATCTGCGAATGTAGCTTGTAATAATAAAGATTAAGAACTTTGCACAAAACACTATTAGTATGATAAAATTATTGTTTTCTAGTGCTTTTGAAGTTGGCAAACGGAGAACAACCGCATCAAAATGATAGATTATTTGCAGATTGCTTGAGTCAAAAATGAGTAAATTTTAAGTTTCAGCATCTATTAATTTCTGCACTGCCTCTGAAAGAAATCAACACTGTTTGAAATATTTAGTACGGCATGAACGCACTGCAACTGCAGTTTCATCCCAGACGCCTCTACCATGCAAGAAAAGTACAGGATGAGTCTGCACTGCAGGCACGGGTTGCAAAGCCTTTCAGTCTTCAAAAGTCTATAGTTAACATAAAAACTAAATTGATCAAAACACATTTAAATTATGTTTATACACAATCACACCAAACTATTTTGGAAATACTAATAAATACTGCTTGAAGACTGCCATAACCACTGAACATTCTACTGGCCATGAAAAAAAAAAATTCCCGGACTTCAAGTTAAGTGGCAACCCTGTTGTAGCTTGGTCAGGTTATCTCCAACACACAACAGCTGCATGAATGAAGCACTCCATACGTCCTCTAAATTAGTGGTGACTGTCACATACAGAGGTCTAAAATATATTTAAGATAGGTAAATTCCAAATAAAGACAGTCATAAAGACAGTTACAAACTCAAATATTCACAATAATTAATAATTGAACAGGATCAAAGATTAAAATGTGCTTTTACGAAAAAAAAAACATTTTGGCAAATAAAAAGTAGGGATAATAGGGCATTTTGAAGAAAAAGTAGGGAAAAAGTAGGGAAAAGGTAAAAAAGTAGGAAAAAGTAGGAAAAGTTGGAAAAGTAGGGCCCACTGGACAGCCTGTAACAGTGACCTTGACCCCACCCACCCCATATGCAATTCCAAGCGGGGCTCGAAATAAGGTATCTATGTAATAAGTTTCATTAAAATATCTCAATGCGTTCTCAAGTTATTGAGCGTAAACTGTTTTTCTATTTATAGTAACAGTGACCTTGACCCCATCCACCCCATATGCAATCCCAAGTGAGGTTTTGATATAAGGTATCTATGTATTAAGTTTTATTAAAATATCTCAATTTGTTCTCAAGTTATTGAGCGGAAACTGTTTTTCTTTTTTAGTAACAGTGTCCTTGACCCCACCTACCCCATATCCCTAGCGAGGTCTTGATATAAGGTATCTATGTTTGCAGTTTCATTACAATAGCATAATCCGTTCTCGAGTTAGAGAGTGAAAACGAAAAGTTGAGGAACTAGCTTACCGAAAAACTTTAACCTGTCCATATAGCTTGTAACCTGTAAAAAAGTGTAAAAAGGCCCATAATTTTGACAAATTTCAAACTAGAGTTATCAAAATTTGCCCGAGAGTTTATTTTAATATAGGGAATAAGTGTTCTAAGTTTGAATGAAATCCCTTGAGCCATTCCTGAGAAACCAGCTTACCGAAAAAATTTAACCTGTCCATATAGCTTATGTAAAATTTTTAAGTGTAAAAAGGCCCATAAGTTTGACAAACTTCAAACTAGAGTTACCAAACTTGGCCTTTAGGTTCATTATAATGTGGGGAATAAATGTTCTAAGTTTGAATGAAATCCCTCAAGCCATTCCTAAGAAACTAGCTTACCGAAAAACTTTAACCTAGCTCGGACGCCGACGCCGAGGCGAGTAGAATAGCTTGCCTTTTCTTTGAAAAGTTGAGCTAAAAATCAGCTGTATAGTATGGACAGATTTGTAATAACAAGCAGTTCACTAAAACAACTATATTTATGAAGAACTAAGCAGCACGTATAAACATGTTAATTGCATTTACAAACAAAACATTTAGAAAAAATATATATTGATATCATTTAAGTTAATGGTAAGGCAGTAATGATTTATTGTAATGCAAAGCAGATGTGAGAACATTCACCTGCCATCTTCGCCAATATAGCGCAGTATGTTGCCAGGCTTTATGTCTCTGTGTGTGATGCCATGTTCCCTCATGTACTGCATACCGCAAGCTGTAAGAATAGTTGTGGTCTGTGTCTACTAGTCTTACAAAACACAAGTACAGTAAACTCCACGTGTATGCATATCGCTTAACAAAGTTTAACGATGCTGTTTTAGCAACCCAGTCGCAAATATTCCCCTTTTATTGCGATATTTTAGTCTGTATCGGGTGTGAAAAACAATGCTTTTGGTAAACAGGTGGAGTAATCAGGTATACAGTCAGCCTGATTGAATAATCAGTGTTGTGGTAATCAATAAAAAAATTGGCTTTGGAGGTGATTAATTCAATTAGAGTTTGTTATCTATACAATGACCATCGGTTGCTCCTGTCAGTATTTAATGACGTCACGCACAATCGACATTATTATTAGAACGTTATATACGTGTACACATGCCTTGAAAATATAAATAATTGTGGTGGTTTTCTTCAGAAATGTTTATAAATTTAATTGCAATAAACTGATTGCATTTCTTGATTTTTTTCATTTTTCATTTTACATAGTTCTAAATTTAATGCGTACTATATATAAAATGATTGGCTTTGCATCTCTGTTATATACTTGTATGTCCATGCTCTAGGTTGCATATCTGTTATATACTTGTATGTCCATGATCTCTGTTATATATTTGTATGTCCATGATCTCTGTTATATATTTGTATGTCCATGCTCTCTGTTATATACTTGTATGTCCATGATCTCTGTTATATACTTGTATGTCCATGATCTCTGTTATATATTTGTATGTCCATGCTCTCTGTTATATACTTGTATGTCCATGATCTCTGTTATATACTTGTATGTCCATGATCTCTGTTATATACTTGTATGTCCATGCTCTCTGTTATATACTTGTATGTCCATGATCTCTGTTATATACTTGTATGTCCATGATCTCTGTTATATACTTGTATGTCCATGATCTCTGTTATATACTTGTATGTCCATGCTCTCTGTTATATACTTGTATGTCCATGATCTCTGTTATATACTTGTATGTCCATGATCTCTGTTATATACTTGTATGTCCATGCTCTCTGTTATATACTTGTATGTCCATGATCTCTGTTATATACTTGTATGTCCATGCTCTCTGTTATATACTTGTATGTCCATGATCTCTGTTATATACTTGTATGTCCATGCTCTCTGTTATATACTTGTATGTCCATGCTCTCTGTTATATATTTGTATGTCCATGCTCTCTGTTATATATTTGTATGTCCATGCTCTCTGTTATATATTTGTATGTCCATGCTCTCTGTTATATACTTGTATGTCCATGCTCTCTGTTATATACTTGTATGTCCATGCTCTAGGTTGCCATTTACGGATGTAACGATATTCGGATATAGCGATATAAATTCTATGGTCAGCTCAATATGGTTATAAGCAGAGTTTACTGCGTATAGTACTACGTAGTGATTTCAATATTTGTGTGTGTGTTATAAAGTTAATTATACATAAGTTAATTGCTATATTTGTCAGTGTGTTGGGGTTGCTCAGGTCATTTAGAATTATAAATATGAGGCGTGTCGTGGGAAAACCGGACTAAATGCATGTGCGTAAAGTGTCGTCCCGGATTAGCCAGTGCAGTCCACACAGGCTAATCCAGGATGGCACTTTCAAGCTTTTATGGTATTTTCTGTTTCAAGGAAGTCTCTTCTAAACATAAATACACTGTAGGCAGAAAGTGCCATCCCAGATTAGCCTGTGCGGACTGCACAGGCTAATCCGGGACGACACTTGACGCACATGCTTTAAGGCCGGTTTTCCCACGAAGCGCCTCATATTAATTACTCATCACCTGACAGGTTGCCTTCTGAAGATATAACACGTTTGTACATCATACATGTATTAGACACACACACAGACCCACTTGTATTGATGAATACATTACAACACTTGGCCACAAATAACAAACGTTCATGGTATTGTGATAGAAGTCTTACATAATTGTATAAGTAAATCATTCTTAACATATTAAATGCTCACAAGATTTCTGGATTGTACAAATACCAAACTAATATACGTGTTTAATAATACAAAATATGAAATATTCTAGACTACCATATTATTGTTTATGTGTTTAACAAAACAAAATTGGAACTGGAACAACTTATTCCACCAAAAACTGTGCTAGAGAAAAGGTATTTGACAAAAATATCAATGCCTGCTTTTGCCAGAAAAAATATCTAACAGAAGAATTATATTGTTTTTGACAAAGTCATGAACAATTTTCTGCCTTGTACTATACCACATGTTCATGACATCTATGGAGTACATTTTAGAACTGTTCATTCATGAACAATATGACAAAGACCACAAAATGAATGATCCCTTTATGTGTGTATTTTACGAATACTGTGTCATAAAACCCATAATTACTGACATGTTCCAACACGATCAGGAATTTCTCCTCAGGGAGACCATACGCGTTCTGCAGCTCTTCCAGCACATTTAACATAAATACTGTGTCACAAAACCCCTACTTACTGACATGTTCCAATACGATGAGGAACTCCTCCTCTGGGAGACCGTACGCATTCTGAGGCTCCTCCAGCAAATTAAAAAGACTCCCATGTTCCGTCAGCTGCATGACAATCACCTTGTTGCCTGTGCCTTGCTGCAAAATGTGGAGATGATGCTATGTCATCAGTATCATGCAGTGACTAATACAGGTCTCCCACTGATTAAAAATTTCATTAGCAAAATTCACTTTGCTATGTTAAATCATATTCTCTTGACATGATAGACATAACCAGCAATGAAACTAAATGCTCATTTATGAATACAGTAAATCCTTTAAATAATGATAAATAAATTCCAATAACCATAATGGACATTTTCTAATAACACAAACAAATATATATGAGGCGTGTCGTGTGAAAACCGGTCTTAATGCTTGTGCGTAAAGTGTCGTCCCGGATTAGCCTGTGCAGTCTGCACAGGCTAATCCGGGACGGCACTTTCCGCTTTTATGGTATTTTCTGTTTCAAGGAATTCTCCACTGTAGGCGGAAAGTGCCGTCCCCGATTAGCCTGTGGGGACTGCACAGGCTAATCCGGGACGACACTTTACGCACATGCATTTTTATGCCCGGTTTTCCCACAACACGCCTCATATGTTTTCAGTTTTCAGTATGCCCCTTCTATAGGCTTCTTTACCAACTGCTGTATTAAATTATAATTGGTGGTTCTGTTGCATGAATTATGGATTCAAGCAATACAGCATAATCCAATTCAATTCAAAATAGAAACTTTTGTGAAACAAATGTCTTTAGAATGTTTTCCTAAACAAACAACAAAGTACACCATCATTAACCTACAATATTTTACCTCTTCCTCTGCATCTAGCAGTGGCACAATGTTGCGGTGTGCAAGTTTGCGCATCACATCAAACTCCCTCATCTGGACCTCATGGGGTCGCATCTGTGCAGCACGGCTGAACACCTTCACTGCTACCTCCTCCCCTGAACTCTAAACAGTCAATACCAGTGCATACACTCAGCAGTGTTGCTTTTGTAAAGTATGGAGAGATTCTGATTGAAATATCAGGGTACTAAACCTTGCTTCTATTTGGTTTACTATGTTAGAAGTTTTCTCTCAGAATTATAACAAGAATACATTTAACGTTAATGTTTTTTCCTCATCATAAAGAATGAATCATAAAGAATGAATACCAAAATGCAAACAGTGTCAGCTGTGCTGAGTTTGCTACTATTAATACCAGAACACACTCAAGTTCAATGTGGCTGTTTTCAACACATTATTGCAATGAGTACAGGTGAGGTACAATAATTAATTGTAAATCATCATGTGTGTGTGTTCTTTTTTTAAATAAATACCATACAAATGGAAATTTTGTATTGATAATCAATAATAAATGAATACCATTGTCAATGGAACTGTTGCTAATGTTGTGTTGTTTTCTAAAGAACAAATGCAAAGGATTGGAAACACATTCAAGGCCAACACTATGCAATCATATCTTTCATTGAACACTGACACTGACCTTGTTACGGCCCTTGTACACCATGCTAGTAGCACCCTGACCTAGGGGTTTGGAAACATCCCAGAGGTAGTGTGAGGAACCCCTCAATGTGCTCATACTGGAAACAAGCGGCAAACGCCCTGCATCTGCTGTCTACATCTAGAGCACATACACACAGCAAAATAAATGACAAATGTTTACATAGAAATGCCTAGAAAAACAGTTATCAAATATGAACCTAGACTAGCTGAAATAATTCTCATTCAGAAGAAATCTGAACGCTGAAACTCCGGTCTGAAACGCGCATCTTGAATAAGAAATTACTGATATATTCTCGGAATAATGGCATTTATATAAAGAAATATTCAAAATATACTAGTTAATTGAAAAAAGTGAAGTCTATTTGACCAAATTACCAGTAATTCAAGTAAAATGATTGACCTCAATAGATTACTTTCCCAAAGGCAATCATTTTTATATTTGTTATAGAATTACTGGGCTACAGTGGGAATCTTTAGTACAGAGTTGCTCCCCCTAATTATAGTCCTCATATCCAATATAAAAATCATTATTATTGTTTTTCTTCAATATCATGCTTCAGGTTTTTTCTTTTAGGTTCTTCCATTTAAAAATTGTGTATGCGGTTTGCTCACTTAACTTGCCACATTCGTATTTGTTGCATCAGCTCGGAACAGCAAATGTGTATGTATTTAAAATTAGTTGAATTTAACCTATAAACCGACAGCGACACAATTCGAACTCAATTTTGCGAATGGCAAACATACAACTTTACTATAGGATTTATAGTGGATGAATCAAATTCGGAATACAACTTATTTAGAGGTTAACAGAGCAACAGATAAGGATTCTGTCAGTACCCCATCATATTCAAAATAATTGAGCACTGAAAAAAATAATTGAGTATTCAAATTATGTTACCCCATTAGAACATCAATAATTGAGTATTAGACGAAGATATGATCTCCAAATTTGGTCAAGCAACTGCAACACACAGATGTGATTTTTGCTTAATTTAACACAGTTATGAATATAACTATCTTCCCACAACATTTAATCTGCAAACTGTTCGCAACACATCAGTAATTACACTGGGGATAAATTCTTAAAATAACGTAAACGTCATTTGGTTAATTATGCTGATGGTTTTTATGACCAAGTCTCTTAACTAGATGCAAATTATACACAATATAAACTTAATTGTCAATATTCGTATTTAAAAGGAAAAACTTATTATGGGTACACACAGAATGTCAGTTTTTCACTTAGTGCTTTTGTGGCTTGAGACTCGTAGTCAATGTTGAGGGGTTTTCAACCATCAGCGGTCTGAATGAGCTAAGATTCTTAGTAAAGAAACAATCCGTTCTGCGATTAATTCTGGGTCATAGGCAAAAATAACCTTTCCAATAATGTTATGAACAATAGGCTCCACAATGGAAATCGAAAATGGCGATTAGTGAGAGACAAAAGAGTCGGTAACCCTAGATTTTTGTACAAATTACTGTAATGTTTGCCTGCCTATGTGCGACATTTTCCCCGGAATAAACATGAACATGACCAAAGCATTCTAACATCACTGAACAGAAACAAAGAAAATTAATGCTGCATAATGACTACATAAAACAGACTATTACAGAGATACTCGATGATTATCAATTGGACACTTGTGGTTTACGTTGAAAACAACATCCAATCAAACGGCTTCATGTTATACGGGTGTCTGTTACTAGCATTTCGTAACCTTATTTCATAACCATTCCTTTTTTACTTTTTGTACACTTCAACTGGTCATTCGTACTCATGTCTGTCAATCTCTTTACGAACTGCGTTCGCCACTTTTTGCGTATTGGACATTTTAATCGAGTTTTGTTGCTCATCAAATATATAAGTAATTGTGTAAAGGGATTTCAAAATTGTGTATTTACGCAAATACGCGCCTTATCCGTTGCTCTGGGTTAATATAGTATTTTCTATGCACAATCTATGCTAATTAGACTTGGTTCTTTATATATTAACTTATATTTGTTAATGGGATGCCATGAGAGATGCAACAAACATTTGAGGAGGAATTCTCAATATGAAAAACGCAGAGTAGACTATTGACGCCGAGTGTCTGCAAATAAAAAAATCATCAAAAGAGTCTATGGCGGCTTTTTATATTGACTAGAACCTAGATACATTAGTGTTTAATCTAGAAGGGCAGAGGGCCGTGGTGCTTGATTTGGAAACGGGGCATCTTGTGTGCGGTGACACTGTTAAAAAGGGCACATTAGATTTAAATAGTTTTTTTCTTGAGTATTAGTCTGATTCCTTTTATATATTTGATGATTATTAAGTCAATTTATTGACACATTTTAATTTTCCAATATTATAACTTATTATTATTAAGTTATATTATTAGCAAAGATCAGAAAAATATTAATTTATTATTCATCAGTATTTCCAATGGGCAATCAAAAAAGACAGTTTTTAAACTAAAACAGTTGATGGGCAAGTTAAAATCATGTTTATTATTGGTACAATCCTATTACTCTGGTATAATTTTTATCTTTCGTCTTTTTTATTGTAGGAAATATTTTTATTTTCATCATTAAGGTTTATATGATATTATGCTGTTGATGATGACCTTGCTACTACTATTTTTAATTAATGATGAAAAGCAAAAGTCAAGACTGAACATTAAGAAAACAAACATTGACATTCGGATTGAAATGATTTATCCAAATATGTTTGTCCAAAATTATGGCTAGTTCTGCAATTCTTTTTTTTTTCAGGGATTTTTGGTTATGATTGGAAGAAATATTGTATACACATGTATTTTTTCATAGTTTATGAATAAAGACGACATTGAATATGCATTCTGCACTTTGTTATCACGTTTATCATAAAAATTCACGAAACACAAACATGCTAGAAATTGCATATGAAAACGAGGCTGTTCAAAGCAAACAATTTACGCTCATTTTTAAAACAAAATCAGTTTGTTTTTATTGTATCTGGACACAAACTCGTAATCTAATTGCCCCTACTGCTGATCTTATCATTTGGTCACATATTAGTATATAATAACATGCCATCATAAAGTGCCTTCGTTAACAATCAATACAGTCGATAGATAAGAGGGCACGAGGCGGTAATTGCTTTTGAAAAGGGCAGGGTGGTGGATCAATAAAGGGGCCTGGCGCGGCGACGCGCTGATTAGGTCTGGATAAAACACTACACATAAAACAGGTCATTACAATGCAAAACGGTATAATTCTTAGTCTTACTGGTAATTTTAAAAAACATATTTGGTCTTAGTGAAACCTTGATTTCTTTAACACAGAATTACTTGAAATGAAAGATGACACATGTCTGTTAATAATGCATGATGAGATCATCACCACCATGGACTGGTTTTAGATGAGAAAATAGAAAATGTATTGTGTGCAGACCAATTCAAATCACTCGGCCACCATTTGCTATTTAACAACATCTACACTTAATTAAATGCCTCTATTATCGTAATAAAAAAGAGTGTAAATATATTTATTGAACTAAAATATTTAATTTGACTTAATTTGACTCTAAAACAAATACAGACAAACATTCAATGTTTAATGTTACCAACTTAAGTGTGGACGAATCTAAGATTCGGTCGTTTTAATTCACCTGCGATTTCTAATTCATACAAACATGGCCTCTCCTTTATTACTCTTTTTGTCACTAAAAGGAACCTATTGTTTATGCGATTTAAAAAGAATGACATTCGATTGACACATTTGTTGTAAATTGTACATTCATTTCGCATGAGTAAGCCCTTTTCTATGACAAAATCCACTCTAAGGTAACACGACACTAATTTATATCATTCAAAAATTGACCCAAAGAAAGGTTGAAGCAGGAAGTAACAAAACCAGTATATATTTAAAATAACAATCACACGACAACGTTAACACACAGTAAATGGGTAGATAAAAATGCATGTACGTTTGTATATATGTGTGTCTATGTTCAAGTTCAGCAATGTTTATTAGCATTAACGTTTAACTGATGAACATATATAATGACTGAAACGATGCAACAACCGTACTGTATGCAGTTCGGCAACTTATAAATGTAATAACGCGGATGTAGTACATGCAACACATTTATTGATATTTGCGTGTTGTCAAAATCGAAAGTTGACCATGAAAATATATATCAGCTAACGCGGTGCGGTTATTCACTTCCTGATGATTAAGTCCAGATTTCCGTAATTGGCTCTTGAAAACGGGCGTATCTAAGATCAATACCTATATCGAAATGGAAACATGCTATCCGCCTCCCTTTTCAGCGTTCGCCACGCACGAGAGTGGTCGAGAATAGTCATGCTTGTTCATTTTCTCCGTTTGCATTTCAAAGCACAATAATCTTGAAGCTAAATCTACACTACACTGTTTATTCAACTACACGCATGAAACAAACCGTGCAGAAGCAAGATTTCCTGTTCTTGTGTTGTATTTTTTATCGAAAGAAAATCCAATTTCTGGAGCAAATTAGAAAGATTTTGCCTTTTTTTTAATCTCCCATAAGCTCAACTATGTATATTTTGCTTGTAATAGATATGTCATGAAATGAGCTGTTCTTTCAAAAAAAAACGGGAATTTCCAAGTTTTCATTTATATTTAGCACTTAAGAAAAGTAACCGCCAAGTATAATAGCAGTCACCTTTATTGTGCAGCATATTAACAGTTCGTTGCCCTATCGAATTACGATTATCATTAACGATGTTTTCAATGGAGCCTTCCAGCGAATTATTTTGGTTTAGTTTCAAAGTTTGCAGTGGTGCATGGTCGAGGCGAAACCTTTAACTTCCTTATTGCGATCTGAAGTCGAGTTTACATTATACATTCTTTAACGCTATTGATATTGTATGGAGTGTTAATGAATGAAGCAACCGCATTAAGTAATTGTTAAAAGTGTTAGTGTTGAAAACGAAAGAAGGAGTATTCATTAACAAGGTCGATCGAGATTGACAGCAACTTAATACCTTGTCAACAGTTGGACGATGACATATTCCATGAACCGCGTGATTTATTGTTGTTAACTTTGACGACAGACACTTTTTTAAATAAACAAATACTTGTCACTGTCCGATTAACACGTTTCAGGCGTAGCTTGATCTACAATTATTGTACAGCAGTATGTTATTCCCCTAAATCGGTAGCTATTCGTTGGGTACCGGTATGTCAACATTTCCTAGAAACCCGTAAAGTAAATCCGCTATCGATAAAAAAAAAATAGCAATGCAATATGCACTGTAAACATATACAAAAAATGTATATATATAATATAAATTAGTATGTGCAATAGTTGTGCTATTTTAAGATAACGACCGGACCGCAAGTTAAACATGCATGCAATAATTGAGTACAATATTCGTACTTACTGGATTAAGCATACAATATTTGTACATTCTTTCAAACGCGTTTGCGTAATATTTGCCTTAAACCTTAGCTTTGTCCATTTTATAAAACATTAACACCATCATTTTGTTGAATGTGTTGTCAACGATTGCATAATATGTGCATCTACCAAACACTCTATTTTGATGATGACTTTAGTACATGTGTATTTATAATACTTGAGAGATAAACCTATCTGTATTGGATCTCGTGAACAATAAACTTACGATTATGCAATAGTTATTATATAACAGTTAAGGTTGCGTGGTATTTTTTCCAAATTAAACTAAAGAAAATTATGGCATCTAACGATAATTATATATTATTGCCCATTGAATATACGATATATATTTAAAAAACTTATTTAAACATATATCGTATTGCGTACGTGCATGCATAGGATGTTTCAATGTACGCGTACAGACATTTAGAACTACTTATCCACGGATAAGGCCACAGTTTTCTTCACAGGGCAATGCCGCGAATCAATTTGAATTTTTAATCAATATGTAATATTAATATTTAATAAATTCTTTATATACGTCGATCATTCTTTCATCAATCTAATTTCTAAATATTGAATATTCCTATACATGTACATATAAATTGACCTCAATTTAAATAATCAGCTGGTGTACCAAATGGTTACGATTGATTGTTTTTTACCTAGTATCTTAAGGGCCACCAAATATGATTGTCGGTGATAGCTATATATAAGAATGAAGTTTTAAACGAATATTCCGTTATAAGGATATTGGTGATTTCTCTATTATTTCGCGACTTCACCAGAAATACTGTCTTATATTTATAAGGAATGCAAGTTACGCCTAATCCATGGAACATTTCCGCCAAGAGGCTTGACTGACATCTCATCTTTGATGGCACTGAAAACTGGGGTAGAATGCTATAATAACGACTGATGGCTAATGCAGCAGTTCGCACCAACGGATCTTCACGTGTTAGGCCAGAGTTTTTTTTATTTCTTGGTTCTCGGACATTTTTGGAAAAGTGTCCGGTTGAGGAGGGTAACAAATACAAAAAAAAACAAAAAAACAACAACACAGAATTGAGTAAATTTTTGACTAGAATTTCACAAATGGAAATGGGCAGTGATATTAAAATCTTAATGCTTTATTACTTACAAAAATCATATTACACAACATTAACTTCATCACTACATGACATTAATATATATATATATATATTGCATTCCGTGTAACAGGTTGAAACCCTTTTACAAGGTCATTTTTACGATATCGGTTACATTCTAAAATTATTATTTTTTGCTTTTTGGAAAAAATCGGGTCGGCGGATCCGAGAACCAAGAGATAAAAAAAACTCTCGCCTTAATACAACAAGTATCTGTTCTAATGGTTGAGTTATGTCTGTACAGTCTACACATATGTTGAGATAAATCAAGATGGATTTGTAACGCCGATGTATTTTTTGTTTTCAGCACAATAAATGATGGCAAACTAGTATCAGTATAATTATTTTGTTTTCTGTCAATTTTAGTGAAAATGATGAATGATTGCTTGTAGCAAAATCATACTCACAAAATAAAATGTTAAATCATAGTTTGTAGAATGATAAATAAATCAATCACACGACAAACGCATGTCTAACACAAACATATATAGCAAACAATATTTTAAGATGTTTGTGTAGTTTGTACTTCAAAATGTCACGTTGAATTTAAACGGCTTGGACTCGTTTTCCTTTACTGACGAGTTTTTTTTTTGCGTGAGCCAACGGTATTAAGTAATTAAGTATTAAGACGAATTCATTGAGACCTTCGCGCGACCTACTTTTTACTCTGCCGGCTACGAAGCACTTACAATCGATATTTATCACCAATAGTCTTTCTACGCTTTCAGTGTGCTGATTTTCTACGTGAACACACTCCACACTGGTCGATGACATCAGTTGTGCAATATATCCCGTAAGCTATTACATTTATATGATAATGTCCATTATTGAACTATAAATCTAGTTTTTTGTTACATTTTGTTTGTAAATGGGATGCTTAAGGAATATGTTAAGGACACATCACGCAAAATAAGTCTACTTGTAAACAGACATGCAATAAAATGAAAACACATCATGTAGAACAAGCTTGCACTATGTTTTTGCAATGCTGTATAAATATATAACAGTGCATTTAAAAATTTTCATACACTTTTAGGTATATGCCGGTAGAACAATAATCTCTAAAATCCATAAATTGGAATCGGTCATTACAGACATTTCGTTTGGCCAAATCAATCCACGAAAATGTGGCCAACTTCATAATGAACACTTGCGTATTCGAATTGTATTTACACGTATGTGAATGTACAAAAATACACAACTTTTTTAACCATGCTGATATTGCAGATGTACTATTGAACTTTCACCATCCAACAAAAATGAAGTGCAATGCATGAAAAACGTACATGTTCAAAGTATGGAATATAACCTAAGGCACTCGTTCTGGATGCATAAAACATCATGGTTGTTATTATTGCCTTAATACTACAACAAACAGGACGTTTCTGATACGCATTCGTACAGTATTTTATGTTATACGGATTACTTGAGCCCATCATTAGGCATATCAAAATCACATTTTGCGATTACATCGATCACATTATTTTGACACATTATTTCATCCACTAGTACATATAAAACAAAATCCTTAAATCCGGGCCAGTACACATGAAACATGGACTATGTCTACTCGATATATATATGAAAGGCGACAAAATAAATATATAAAGATATAATAAATATTACTTAAAAACCCTACATAAATAGTATCACTAACATCATAATGTTACATATAAAGTTAGTTAAAATTAAAGCTGTTTTGATTGTACCTTATATCTGTAACAAGTTGTTCTGTGTTTTCATAAAATAGTACGAAACATATACATGTATTTTAATTTTATATAGCTGAGACTGTAATCTGTTCTAGTACTTGTAGACGATTTTCTCAGTTGTTGAAGCACGTATCTGTTCTACAAACAAGTCTAAAATGTGGTTACATTTCCAAAGTAAGTATTAATTATATGAAGCACACACATTTATTCAAGTATGAGTCTCTGTAGTCGAGACAAGTATCTGTTCTACAACAATGGGTTTGTGTCGTCCAACATGTCAACATATTTTGTCCTAAGGAAGTACCCGTAGAATCAAAACGTGTTGTTCTCAACAGCCGAGTATTTGTCTCAGTAGCCGAAACTGATATCGGGCGTATCTGTCCTACAATAAATCAGAAATTTAGTTTTATTATTCTCAGTAAGGCGTAAAAAAATATGTTTGTTTCAGGTTACATGACCAAAAAAAATTAGGGTAGGTAAGTAGGCATTTTTTTTATTTAGTAAATTGTCAACTTCAAGATTCTAAAACTGAATTAATATTCAAAACATATCTGTTATATCTTTAAACATTGTTTTACAGTGGATTCTATCAAAACTAAACACTTAAAAAAAAAAAAAACAACAACATTTAATTATTGAAAAACATAAATAAAAAAAAATAAAAAAAATCTGACAACCCCAATAAAATATTATAGGGTCGGGGCATTTGTTTAGGGTAGGTCGGGTAACCTGAGACAAACGTATTTTTTTACGCCTAAGTATAAATGAAGCATACGCATTTATTAAAGTGTTTGTCTCAGTAGGTGAGATTGGTTATCGGTCATATCCGTTCTCTCACAAGGGGTTTGTGTAGTCAAAATGTCAACATAGGAAGTACAATTTTTTCTCATCAGCTCAGTAAATTATCTCAATAGCTGAGGCTGGTGTCGAACGTCGCCAGGCTTCTGGGTACGGTGAGACTCTTGTCCGTGATGGCGGAGTGCAGCGTCCCGGGCAGCGAATACGGCCTCTCGAAATGGAAGTCCGTGTCTAGCTTGTACCCGTTGTCCTTTCGGCCCGGTGAGTCCGCCACGTCGTACTTGAGGCGTGAGATCGCCGTCACCGTCGGCAGGAAGACGATTAGCAGGATCGCCATGGCGTTCGCAAGGAGGCCGATGGCGCATATCGCTTCTAGGAAGTCCCTCGTTAGAACGAAGAATGTGATGATTATTGCTATCCAGAGTGCGAGGCAAAACCACGCACACACTACGAGTACCTTTGAACTCACTTCTTTTGTATTCCTCATTGAACTTTTAATACTGATGGAATACAGGCTGCACAATACAATAAGAAATATCACATAGGAATGGTATGAGATGAAATCACTTCTAGCAAAGTCACACGCGTAATACGTTTTCTCGCGCACTTCACCATCGAATAACTCAGTAACATTTGCTGTTATCACAACTGGCGACCTTAGCGTCCACCACTGAACACCTATAGCGATCTGCACAGCTGCCATAAAGAACGCCAGCAAGAGTTGGTTAACCCTTGAGACATCGCCACCAAGGCCAACGAACTTATAGTCCCTTAAACTCATCATCTTCGCCAAGAGGATCCCGAAGCAGAGGGCGTATGATATCCCGTGTGCGAAGTATCGCAGCCCGCAGACCGCCTCGCTTGGGCTAAACACAAAAGGTAGCACGGACAAAAAGAGTAACATTGTCGCAAACAGGAGGGGAATACCAAGAACTAAATGACGTCTTAGCAACCCTCCCACGCATAGTTTACATATCAGATATAGAAGCAGAATCAATGTCAAAAAGGTGCCGGATCCAGCAATGATAACAACGATGATCTGCCAAAGGTCCTTCTGAAATTCACCTGTGGAGCCAACGAAGCCCATTTCTTTGTCCAGCTTGGCGCTAAGGGTTTGAGTGTTGCCGTCTACAGACATGTTTATATTTGTGCAGGCACACACTATATCTGGACAGGCAGACGTTCGGAGTTCTTTCAGCGGCTCACCTATGCTGTTAAAGGATTTCACTTGATGGAGGGACACATCCAAACGCTGATCTACCCATCGTCCAACCTGATATTAAATATAGGAACATAACAGATTGCTCTAAACTAGGAATAATGCAATCACGTGTTCCTATATATACTATTCCCATCGTCAAAAAACATTAAAACTCGACCAACTTCATAATAGCATAGATAATCGCTAGTGCATATCATAGGTTGTATAATGATAGTATTAATTTGATTCAAAATTCAATGCATTGCTTTTAGAACACATTTACGTTGTTATGACTTACCTGTATTATTCCGGACCCATGTACATTTGAAATCCTATAGTTCCCAGACATTTCTGCAGCTCCGTGCATGTTCACCGAGTCTCCGTCATAGTTCAGTTTCAGGTCATCTAACTCTTTGGCTATACGTTGCGGACCATCGGTGAAAAATGCTGGACACAATGAAGATTTACTGCCACAAACCGTGATTACCGCCCTTTGAAGAGCCTCTAAAGAGACGTCGAGCGTGCGTATGACGTCAGACGATTGCATACGTGTGACGTCCTCAACGCTAGGCGATGGTATCTTGTGAATAGATCGTTCCTTATCATATTTTGATAGCCAGGTGTTTTCTGTTGTAAAATTAACGGACTGCCCTGCAAGAAGCCTGCTTAAATGATTGTTGAACATTGCATTCTGTTTTGCGTACCTCTGAAACATTATTGTGCCGTATGGTAACGGAATCGACGTGAAATCAATCCAGTTTTCCCTGCTTTCAATTATTATCCACGTTTTCACAACCAAGCGTGACGTCAGGCTTCGGAAGAAATAGTCAATACTTCCAGATGTTCCAAAGATCACCACCGTGTTGGCACTGGATGTCGTTATGGCATCCACAACTGGTGAAATTTCGTGGGATGCATTTGGTAAATGTCTATGGTACGAAATGCACACGTTATTTGCTTTAGTAGTTTCATACAAGGAGTCAACAGAAAATCCATGGGTATTCTTGGATGACAGCAGACCAATGTGTGTCCAGTTCATCGCCTTCAAGAATTCCGCGACAGCGTCATAACTGTACATGGAGGATTCATACACTAGGGTACCGTTCTCGTAAATGCGACCTAGTGGATCCATCTGCAATGCCAACTTCCCAATATCCCCAGCCCACGTGGGCGTTACCTTTGCGTCGAAGTCAAACGATAGATAAACTGGAACTATTAAAGGCGTCGGAGACCAACTCCGCGTACTATTAAACGTATATCTACATGATTCAAAATTTACCAATATCTGAGCTGCTCGATTTACATCAGAACACGTGTCAAACAGAATCGCTCCAACGGATATGTTTCTAAAATTCGACGGGTGCCTACTGTTATAGCTCTGCACTCCAAACAAGAACGCTTCGGAAATGATATCATAGTTATCGCGCGGTCTTAGATCGCTACACGAGTCACCAGTGCCCCTTTTGTTCCATTTAGCCGAGAGAGGAACCATTGCGGCTATGACCAGGTCCCCGGGGATGTAGATGAACTCCCCGTCGAACATCAACATGTCCGCAATTGAGGAGCAGCGGGACACGTGACACCCCGGGCACCACGTGGTGCAGGCACTTGGCGGGAAAGAGCCCGCGCTCGATATCCATGACGACACTTCAGGGGTTATTGCCTTCAGATCAGTTGTTGAAAACACACCCGTCTGTAAAATATAAAAGTAATGTTTACAAAGCATGCACCAATCTGTATGGAGTATTCATTTTATTCAGTTGAATTTTTCGTAATTGAAACATACAAGAACAATTTACGAAGGACATGCTTATTTCGTCATAGGTGTAGAATAATTATTTCAGCGATTATACTGTTTGAGGAATGGTGGACGTAAGCTTTCTCAACGCAAAAAGGTATATTATTAGTGATGCAAATGATGTAAAAATATGCACATTCATGCGCAATCACGTATACACTAACGCTCATATATATTTTATTATAAGATACAAACAAAACAGAACATATAAGTACATATTTTAATTACGGTAAGATAAAAACATATAAACATCATAGAACATAATTTTTATAAGTCCATATTTTAATTACGGTACCTGACTAATTAGACCGTTGCTAATATACGAGAGATTCACGCTAAAAGGAGGCCTTCTCCTAAGCGTGACGTTCGTTACGACAAAGGCACCAGACGTATCAAGCATGTCATTGCTAATGCAATCTCTTGAGAACGACGAGCAATTGTTCGCCTCCAGTGCTTCTGCTATCTGAGCCAAGAACTCATAAACGTCGGCGAATACGTCCATCCGTGTCGTGCTGATAGCGCGTGTCACGTGCTCCTTGATGATTTCCGGATCTGAGCAGGTGGTCGTCTGCTCGGTGTCATTGTAGGTACAATTAAACATTGTTATTAGATACTGCACATCTGTGTCGTTTTCTGTTGGAAATGCGTTAACGGTTAAATTTAGCATGTACTCCACAAATGTCTGGCCATTAATTGCATCTTTGTGAAAACTGTCGGTAACGAATAGCGCCCTGTCTACAGATGCCAATGACTGAGTGTCCTCAATGGTTCTATCATGTGACATAATGACCAGGTTCTGTAAACGTCCGCTCAAAGTGTTTACTTGTGTCAGATTCTGTAAGAAAACCACGGTGCCGGATGTGTGAACGTCAGCCAAATTGTTATTTACTACGTCATTTACGGAATTGGACGCTCCAATACAGATGCCACTGTCGTCTGCCAGTTTGAGAAATGTCTTCCGCTCCGTTGCAGAAATTAAACTGTCATCTGTCACTGTGGACACGTATGTCCAGTTAAGCTGCCTCAGAATTTCTGTAAGAATCTGCAAAAAGAATTCATAAAATATTGTATTGATAATTTGATACTAATGTTTGTTCTACTCCAGCTTACAATGTTAGAGCGCAAAACAAAATATGTTGTTGCAAACAAATCTTGTAGGAGACGCCTCGTTGTCTGCTGCTTATCAATACAATTACATGTTCGCTTTTTCTTCGATAATCTTGCATGGCACTGTAAACTTTTTTTATTTCCTCATCAATGGCATACAGTGTAGAAAACTATTAATAAAAAATGAACAAATTGAAAAAGGCTAGACCTTAAGTCTGTCATTATTGTCTTTCCTTTAGTTAGTAATTTACATACAATACTTACATTGGTGGTTCATTCCACGAAAATTATTCGTCACACGAATACATGTATTCATGGATTTGCAGTATTTCTGACAAAGAAGAATGTATGGATATATTCAGATTAGATTCAGCTATGTTACAGATAATAAAATACTAAGTCCATATGAAAATTATATACGTATATAGCAATTTTTCGTGTAATTTACCAGAACACTTTCATACGACGGAATCTCGGCCCAGATCTGCCCATCTGGTGTCGGTGTTCGGTCACCGTCATGTACCAGCACGTGCAGCGTGTCCACCAGACCGGGGACCAGGGTCGCAAGGTTTGCCCTCGAGTAGGACATCACACCTGGATGAAAAATACACCCGATAACTCAAATAATGGTTGATGGGGACGATTGGCATAAAGGAGAGAATCCAGGTGCACTCAATACAAGTTCAACGCGCACACCGAGCGTCCAACATGCAGTGTGTTTTATCTATTGCGGTTGTTTGGCTGGATAGGCCTATATAATATATGAACAGGAAACCGGTATATGATGAAAATAGTAATAGATATTCAAACCTTAAAATATATACGCTGAATTGATAATAAAAAGTATACATCTTTTAATATTTGAAGTATTGAACTGAAGGTGATGTTGTATATATACATGCGGTAGTGTACTAGTAATAGTATTTTCTCAATCTGAATGCAAATATCACGGAGGGCAACCGAGACATACCTAAGCATCCATACGGAAGCATAAAGGTAACATGTAGTTATCGCGTGCAGAGAGTGTACCCCTGCTTTCCCACTGTACTCTGCATACTTTCATAAGCGTACAAACTAACTGTTATCTACGGAATCCGGTTAGTGCCATATGGATTATCGTGCCTCATACGGCGAGGGCGAGACACGAGAATTGCGCGAAACACGAAGTCAGGCACGATATTCCCGCGAGACACGAAGCGAGGCACGATATTGTAACACGAGATTTCGCACTGTCGCAGTATCCCATACCACAAAATAACATGGCAAAATATCGTATCTGGCTTCGTGTTTCGCCGGATTATTGTGTCTCGCTTCGTGTCTCGCGGAAAAATATCGTGCCTCGCTTTTTGTCTCGTGCAATTCTCGAGCCTCGCGTTCAAAGCGAGTCACGAAGTCAAATATCACCCGAATAACGAGTCACGCGGTAGATTTCAAACCACGATACACGAAACACGAAGCGAGACGCGAGCATCCGGCGACACACGAAGCGAGCCACGATATTGTATCGTTTAAATATCGCCCAAATCTCGAGTCTCGAGGCAGATTTCAAACCACGATACACGAAGCGAGACGCGAGAATCCGGCGACACACGAAGCGAGGCACGATACTATATCGTTCAAATATCGCCCGAATATCGAGTCTCGCGGTTTGAAAGCAGGGAAGCAAAGCATGGAAACAATCTTTTCCCTAACAGTGGCAGCCATTTTTACAAAAAAATATCAAACAACTACAACGTGATAAATTCTTGGTGCACCGGTAGACGCGAGACTCGATATTCGGGCGATATTTGAACGATACTTTATCGTGGTTCGCTTCGTGTGTCGCCGAATTCTTGCGTATCGCATATGTTTTGTGTACTGTGGTTTGAAAATCTACCGCGAGACTCGAGATTCGGGCGATATTTGAACGATATAATATCGTGCTTCGACTCGTGTCTCGCCTGAATATGGTGTATCGCTTCGTGTCTCGCTTTGCATCTCGTGTCTCAACTTTGAACGCGAGGTACGAGAATACGAGCAATGTGGGACACTTGAAGCTAGGCACATTATTTTACCGCGAAACACGAAGCGAGACACGGTATTTTGCCGCGAGATTTTGTGGTATGGGATACTGCGACAGTGCGATCTCGTGTTACAATATCGTGCCTCGCTTCGTGTCTCGCGGGAAAATCGTGTCTCGCTTCGTGTTTCGCGCAATTCTCGTGTCTCGCCCTCGCCGTAAGAGGCACGATATTCCATATGGCATAACCGGATTCCCTAGTTATCGCATGGGCGTTTGTTAGAGTTAATAAAGAAATAGTTTTCATACGTTCTGTCGCATGTGGTAATGGAAACTGTTGTGCATGCCCCATCTATGCCACCGTACATACCCGAGACAGGCGCGGTCATGTCAGAGGTGTTACAGACTGGCTGGTACAGGCGGTGTTTCAGAATATCGGCCACTCGCTTCTCTGAACCGCAGCTGTCGTAGATCTCCAAGCCTGTAAGAAACAGTAAATGTCAGCTATACGTATACAGTCTTCAATGGGCTATACGCAGAAGCCCAACAAATATACAAACATCGCGGACATCATTCGCCACAACAGCATATCATTCACTGTATTGGTACTAGGGGATCAGTTGTACATATGTGTTTTGTTCAATTATTTAAGTTGACTGCTATTTAAAATAATCCTCAGAAGAAAATGTAATATATAATTAAAATTGCATATGAACGTTGGCATCAGTTCGCAATTATGTCTATTACCCACTTGTACAATTGTTTCGTTCAAATGTTCCAAATTCGACAAACGTTTACAGTAGTTTTTATACATGAAAGAAAAACATATTTTCATATACTATGCATAATGTACTTTTACTTCTCGTTTTATGTTATACAGACCTTCAAAACTGAATGTTAAAACAACAATTGTTGTTAATTTATGCGTTAAGCGTGTATATCTCCTATATACAATTATACATCATGAGACAATTTCAGCGTTTACCTGTGACATTGTTCTGCCTACTCGTCCAATACATATAGTGCGCTCTTTCAAAGTTGGCCCAGTTGACCCAGACACATCGGTCACCCTGGTGACCATCATGTAGGTCAATGAAAACCAAAATCACGCTGTTGCCTGGCGACGAAAGAAATGGGTCAAGGGCATCCAGTGAAGGGGTCAACAAACAGGCTCCCAGCAGAATGATCGATGTAAGCGTTCTCATGATGATGTTATGTTCTCATGTTTTGATATTCACTGAAAATACATACAATTACTATCAGGGTATCACATGCTGCAAACATCATAGATGATGAATAATTCACCGCAGAGTTTTTCGGATTGCCTTTGAGAACAGTGATTCATTGTTGAACAAATAATTATTACAAATTATCTTTAATTGTTTATATGGTGATCGAGTGAATTATATATAGATCAAGATTATCATCATCATCATCCTACACGTTGTTGTCGTCATCGTCGTTGTCAACATCATCATTATCATCAACATCACCATCATCATCACCATCATCGTCAACATCATCATCAACAACAACATCATCATCACCATTGTAATCATTATTATGATCAAAAAGATTATAAGTTTTATTGCAATCATTCTGACATCGGAACCATAAAGTGCTGATAATGTGTCTGTTGGTAAATTAAAGATATACAATTATGATAACAGAGATAAGCCGGTGCAACATCGCGTTAATTATTTTATTGTTTGCAAAATCTGCAGAAAATATGAACGCCTAAAGGTCACAATAGACATGTTCTCATCGACATAACAGGGTTCCGTTCTATGTGACATAGATAAGAGCTATACGTTGTCAGCAGTCATTTACAACAATATATCTGGTTTCGTTTTTAGAACAACAATCAATCAATCAATCACCGATCAAGGCATCAATCAATCAATTAATCATCAATCAAACAATCAACGAATTATCAATTAATGAACGGACGTACCAAAAATCGATCTATTAATATACATATTTAGGGTTGCTATTTTTCACGTTAAAATCGTATGATACAACTTTGAAAAAAGAAAAAAAAAACATTGCTAGGTAGCGCACCACAACGGTTGTACGCGTTCCAAACAACACAACATCATGTATCAAGAACCCTTGAAGTCATGAGTCCCGCATGTGTGGCTATACACCTTTAAAGGTTTAACGAAACCAGCTGTTATACTTTTTCCCGTATGTAACAAACGCGATTTGGCAGCATGGATGTATTCATTCTCATAAATGATAAAAGCACCTGGGCCTTAATGTATTTGCCGTGAAGGACATAATAATCATTAAAAGTGTCTACAAATAATCGGCAGATTTCCACGCGGATTGTTGGAAGATTTCTTTACATATACTGTCATTGCAGTCTAAGTACAAAATGCTAGAAATGCTCGTGAACGCATATTTCCAATCACTTCAACACTTGTTTTAAGATATGAAGTAGGAAGGGGAAAGGAAGGGAGGGGCCGGTGGGGATGTATAGGGAGGAAGGAAGCAAGCAAACACAGAATGAAGGACCCAGTGAAGGAAGGAAGGAAGCAAGAAATTAAGGACGCAATGAAGGAAGCAAAGAGGGAAGAAAGGAATGATGCAATGATGGAAGGAGGGACGCAATGAAGGAGGGACGGACGCAATAAGGACAGGACGAACTTAGGGAAGGACTCAAAGAAGGAATCAAGCAAGGAAGAAAGGAAGAAAGGAAAGGAGGTAAGGAATGACGCAATGAAGGAAGGAAGGAAGGATGGAAGGAAGGAAGGAAGGAAGGAAGGAAGGAACGAAGGAAGGAAGGAACGAAGGAAGGAAGGAAGGAAGGAAGGAAGGAAGGAAGGAAGGAAGGAAGGAAGGAAGGAAGGAAGGAAGGAAGGACGCAATGAAGGAAAGAATGGAAGGGATGCAGGAAGGAAGTAGGCAATTACTAAAGGAAGGAGGGAAAGAAGGAAGGAAGCAATGAAAGAAGGAAGCAATGAAGGAAGTAAGAACGCGATGAAGGAATGAAGGAAGCAATGAAGGATGCAAGGAAGCAAGGAATGAATGAAATAATGTGGGAATGAAGGAAGGAATGAAACAGGGAGAGGAGGCAAAAACGGAAGCAGGGAGGGATGGAGGCAATGAAGGAAGCTGGAAAGGAAGGAGGTAAGGGATGAAGTAAGGAAGGAAGCATGCAATGAATGATGGAAAATGGATGAACGGATGGAAGGAAGCAATGAAGAAATAAAGGAAGCAATGGTTGAAGGAGGGAACGAAAAAAAAGCAAGAAAATGTAGAAATAGAAATATAGTGCCATAGACAGAAAGATGTCAATGATTAAGTTCATTAAGAACATATTTGGTGTATATTTTTCGCATTTTAACTCATAAACAGAGTAAACCATTAACAGTATTCATTTTAACCAACACAACACATACTTATTTGAAGTTTTTCCATTTCAACTGGGGAAATACGGAGGTGTTTTAGTGTTTGTTGTTTCATACACACTGAGGCGTGATGCATGCGCAATAGCACGAGTGGCATTCCAAGTCGATGACATTAAGACCTATTCAGCGACGATGACTGATGAACGATCTAGCCTCCCGCGACGAAAACGTTTACGTAATTCATGAACTTTATTAGCGAACATCAAATTTTAAAATAAAAACAAACTGAAAATATCACCACGCGGGATACCGTGAACTGAACTATGTTCGCTTATTTTCCTTTGAAAATTATACTTATTGAGTCAAATAAAAACTATGTATTTGTATTCAATCTTGTATAAATACTTACATTCAATATATATCGTATATTTTATATGCACCTGAGCGTATAATACAATAATAAAAATAACTGCGTAACTGTATCATCTACATTGTAAAAGATTAAAAGATATAAACCCGTTTGTTTGCAATAGTGGATATCCATGATTTACTGACTGCACACATGACGCATGATATCTATGCATCGTAGCAAAAACATGTTCTTACCGTTTTACATTCTTCTTAGAATTAAACATTTTAATATAAGTTTTCTTAATATTTTGAGAGGACAATTCCTAGAATAAAGCATACTTAGTTTTCCTGCATATTTGGATCCAAAAATCGTATTTACATAACACGTACCCCACTATGACAGACCCATAGAACATGGCAGTCTTATTTTTTTCAATACATATACATCCAAGATGCAAACGAAAACGTCTTGTTATCACAAATAATAATCGTTTGAACCAGCTTACACCCCCTTCCTGCGGGCCATGCTATGCTACATTTACCAACAAATTACCATCCCCTGATAAAATTACGGCTAAATAACGCATTTAAATACATCTGCAGTGACACATGTGCGACTGAACATTAAAGTCATTCGTTCATTGTTCGTTAATAGGAAACATAATTACCGGTATATGTGTGTATACTAATATTACTCAATCAAAGCTGGTAATAATGTTCAAATCGCTGTGTAAACATTGAACATAAAGACTATTTCAATTTATACGCTTAAAAATTTTTAATTAACATAATTTGTGCCACTAAAACTGTATTTTAAGCCAGTTTGTTTTATTTTGCGAACGTTACATCGATTATGCTGCGTATATAATTATATATGGACTGTCTAATTTGCAGCCGCTGTGACTAAAGTCTCACTAAAAACTGAAAGGATGTAAATAACTATTCAAGTTTAACTGTTTTTTTAACATTATATTATTCTAATGTCGTATGCCTTCTAACCCTCGACTCGGGAGAATGACCGATGGCAAAGATAGTCGAGTGAAATAAATAATATATACGAGTGTACAGGTACATGGTGCCTCAAACAACTCATTAATTACACTGCGTATACTACTTGCACCTTGTTATATAGTTAAAATATAACAAACGTGTACAGCAAAATCTTTCATCGGATGGTCCTACGCAAAATTACTACATGTATAAAAGTTTGAATCATAAAAAGAAACAAAAAATGATGACTAAAGTGATGGTTACATTGACGGTGATGAGTACTGGTATGGTGATACTAATATCTATGCTGCTGCTGCTGCTGCTGCTGCTACTACTGATGGTGGTGATGATGATGATTATTATTATTATTATTATTACAATTATTACGATTATTATTATTATTATTATTATTATTATTATTATTATTATTTTGAACAGGATCACGATAAAAATTATTTTATTTCACAAACACACTGGTAAAAGGATACTGCGTAGTATTTAAATTAGCGAACACAAGTAACAGTATCGATACCATTAAAAGAACATGAAATAACATACAAAATTTATCATGATGCTTTTTTGTCAATTAACGATTAGTTTCAATTACTTGAAAGGAAGTAATTAATTATAATTCAATAAATGATAATTGTAATTGGAGGTAGGTCTGATCACGTATAATGACAATCGATTTTCACCAAATGACCACATTAAACAACAGTAATAAGTAAGTAAGTAAGTAAGTAATTCTTTTATTACCGTGACATGTGCTTACAACTGAGTAAACAAGCATATACAAAGCAAAAATGTAAATTGAGCACCCGGCCCTATATGTCACCATCAATAAATATGTGATTAAATTAAGTTCCATATAAATATTTACAAAATACTTTATTATAAGCATGATATGGGCAATAATGAATATAAAAATGGATATTGATACAAACAAATATTCATATATCACTATGAAATAATGGGATAATAAGAAGTATGATTTATAAGTAAATGGTATTTCGCCTGTGTAAATACGCTTTCACAATGAATTTGGCTGTTATCCTGGGGTACAATGTTAATAACATTTTTAGTATTTCCTCACAGTTATCTGTTGACAGTAACGCTATTGTGTTACTTATAATTTAGTCCTCAATATGACGCATATATCAGCTGAATACATTCTATATTTGTACATGAAAATAAGTAATACTTTTTAACGAAAATGCATTAGACGAACGAATGACATCATGTCACAATTCAGTTCACAAAGTCTAAATTACGTCATTTAAGATGTCGATAATAAACTCTCAGATTAACGGGGGGGGGGGGGGGTAGAAATATGTTCAATATACCGTAACATTACTTATTTGAAAATAATATATCATTCATACAAACTCGCTGTATTATTTACCGAACACATTATTAGCAAATAAATAAAACCACATACTGTTCTATAAAATATATCCGTCTAGATACAGTCGATGCAGTATATAGATCCAGTTCTCACCCGGAGTTCCATTCAGACGTGTTTATTGTGTGCGGATGGCATTTGCGATGTTAATCACTGGTATATAGCAAGCGGAGAAGTACTTTACATATAAATACAGGTTCCGGAGGAAGTTAATGTTCGGAGTTGTTCGGCGACTGTGGGTGATCGTTATTACTCGGTGGATTCCGTCGGTATGGTTTTATTTCGAGTCACTTAGGTGCTTCAAAAGGACATTTCGATAAACAAGTCGTTGGACGAGTTTTCACATACACGGTCTGTACCCGGATAATGCTAACTCAGTACTAGTGCAGCGACCCTAACGCAGTGCCAATATGGCGGACACAGAAACAAAGGATGTAATTGTTTTTCAGGTTTTTTTTAATCATGTTTTATGTTTGTGTTGAGTATCAGCGTAAAGCTTCTAATAGCTATTGTGTCCTGTGCTTTATGTACAGGTACTCAATAGTTTGTTTGACAATTACTCCATGATGCTGGAAGTCATTAAAATGTACTCGAAAAAGTCTTCGTAAAGAACATTTTTATGTGTCCGACCGTTTTAAAATATGTAAAAATGCAGTAGTACATTACTTGTAATACAAATTAGGTAAATGAACATCTCTGTGACCATGTGTAATCATATCAAAGTTTAAAGTTGATGTTTATTGATAAAACATTGTCTTTATTCTGAAGCGGTTTTAGGCTTGCGGATAATTCCTGACCGATGTAGGAAACTGTGATGGATAAGTACAAAGGTAAAAAGGATAATTACCTAACAAACTAAAACAAAAGATACCGATGCATGAACTAATATCTTTTGGTGTTATTTCTGTGCTTTATTCTGTATTCAAATGCCTTTACAGGCGTATTTACAGTCTCATGGCTACTCTGTTTCTGACGGAAAAAAACAATATTATCTTTTACTACAAGTTCCTTGCCACTTCATGTAAGAGCAGAAGGAATAGTACCTTATGTAAATTTTACATGTAGCCATATTTGTTAGAACCTGCATACACTCCAAACACAATTCACGGTATTTCAAAACATTGTCAATATGTTTCGAACGGTACTGTTAAATAATTCATCTAAACTGTCAGAAGATGTATCGCAATATACACGCTAATTAGACTTTGTGCGTTAAAAAATATTCAAGCGAGGGTCACTTTGAATGCGTTCTATGCGTTTATATTTTAAAGGGGTCTTCGCATTTCCTGTTTCACTTTAATTATTTTGAATTATAACTACTGGTACGTCGTCTTTGAAAATAATTGAATTTTTTTTCTGTATTTGCACATCGTTTGGAACTATATCAGTCCATACTTTATTTCCCACTATTTTCGTCCAGCACAAACTCGCGATATTTTAAAAACAGGTCTTCATGGTAAAGTGTGCAATGGGTAACAATCTCTGTCGTTGACGTGAATGCCTCCTCTCATCGATGACGTTTAAAGAGGTCCATAGTTTCTATCATGAAAAGATATAATACATGTTGTCACGGTTAAACGAGCAAATTATGCAATAAGATGTGAATGAAAATAGAAACAGTATAGTTCTTCATCTTACATGTATATCAATTCATTTATATCGAATATTAGCTTTGGTTAGGTGTTTATCCTTCAAGTTTTTATGCGTTGGTTTTGTTTTTATCCATTCCTATTATACATTGCGTTCGGTTATTATCAACTAGAAATCAGGTTTGTATCCATTTTAGTGAACATCAAATTTGAAAATAAAAACAAAATGAAAAATATCACCACGCGGTATACCGTGAACTGAACTGTGTTCGCTTATTTTCCTTTTAAAATTGTACTTATTGAGTCAAATAAAACTTTGTATTCAGTCTTGTATAAATACATACATTCAATATGTACCTTATATTTTATACGCATCTGAGCGTATAATACAATAATAAAAATAACTGCGTAAATGTTTCATCTACATTGTAAAAGATGTAAACCCGTTTATTTGCAATAGTGGATATCCATGATTTACTGACTGCACACATGACGCATGATATCTATACATCGTGGCAAAAACATGTTCTTACCGTCTTTCATTCTTCTTATAATTAAACATTTCAATATAAGATTTCTTAATATTTTGAGAGGACAATTGTTTTATTCCTAGAATAAAGCATACTTAGTTTTCCTATATATTTGGATCCAAAAATCGTATTTACATAACACGTACCCCACTATGACAGACCCATAGAACATGACAGTCTTATTTTGTCAATACATATACATCCAAGATGCACACGAAAACGTCTCGTTATCACAAATAATCATCGTATGAATCAGCTTACCCCCGTCCTGTGGGCCATGCTATGCTATATTTACCAACAAATTACCAACAAATTACCATCCCCTGATAAAATTACCGCTAAATAACGCATTTAAATACATCCGCAGTGACATATGTGCGACTGAACATTAAAGTCACTCGTTCATTGTTCGTTAATAGGAAACACAACTACATGTTTGTATACTAATATGATGCTCAATCAAAGCTAGTAATAATTTTCAAATCGCTGTGTAAACATTGAACATAAGGAATATTTCTATTTCTATGCTTATAATATTTTAATTAACATAATTTGTGCAACTAAAACTGCATTTTAAGCCATTTTGTTTAGTGTTGCGAAAATTATAATTATGTCGATTATACTGCGTATAGAATTATATATGGACTGTCTAATTCGCAGCCGCTTTGATTAAAGTCTTAATAAAAACTGATATAATGTAAATTACTAGACATGTTCAACTGTTTTAACATTATATTATTCTGATGTCGATGGCAAAGATAGTCGAGTGAAGGGAAAAATATTTACGAGTGCGCAGGTATACATGGTGCCGCAACAACTCATTAATTACACTGCGTACGCTACTTGTACCTTGTAATACATGTAATTAAAATATAACAAACGTGTACAGCAAAATCCAGTCATCAGATGGTCCTACACAAAATTACTACATGGATAAGTGTTTGAATAATAACAAGAAACGAGAAATGATGACTATAGTGATGATTACGTTGACGGTGATGAGTACTGGTATGGTGATACTAATATCTAACTGCTACTGTTGCTGCTGCTGCTACTATTGATGATGATGATAATGATGATGATTATTATTATTCAACTAACAGCACTGATACCATTGAAAAAACAAACGAAATTATTCATGTCTGAAGATTAATTTAGTCCTCAGTGTGACGCATATATTAGCTGAATACATTCAATATGTGTACATGGAAATATAAAGTAATATTAACGAAAATGCATTAAACGAACGAATGACATCATGTCACAATTCAGTTCACAAAGTCTAAATTAAGTACGTTAAGATGTTGATAATAAACTCTCACATTAAGAGGGGGGTGCAGAAATACGTTCAATATACTGCAAGATCACTTATTTGAAAATAATATATCATTCAGATAAACTCGCTGTATCATTAACAGAACACATAATTAGCAAATAAATAAACCACATACTGTTCTATAAAATATCTCCGTCTAAGGAAGACAAATACGATAAAAATGATGAACAACCGATTGTTGCGGCCGTTGATTCAGGACAACCGCTTTGCATTCGTGATATACCTTGTTTGTATCATAGTCGGTACCATAACGAATGTGACTATAGTAAACAAATCTTAGCCAATTCTGAAACACCTTTCTAATTTATAACGATGTGAACTGCCATTGCTTGACTTTGTACACAACTCATCTGTTACATTTATAAAGAAAAGACAACTTCATCGGCACTCTCTGCATGGGAGTAGACATATTCAATAAGCAACAGCAAACACGTCTTTAAAGCTATTTTTGTAGAAAGAACTACCGGATAATTTAAATTATTTCTTTACTGAGGCGAGTTATTGTTTCGCGAAGGGTTGTTGATTTTGACACAGCACATGTCTTAAATAATACATGCACATTTATTGATTAATAGTCTGCTCACTATAATCATAATGTCAATATATATGCAATTATCCGAGATGTCCCCTTATGTGGTCCCGGGTTCGGGTGACGACCCAACGCTGACCCGCCATTTTTGACTGATAAGTTAAACCGAGATACAGAGTGCTCGGATCTCAACACCGGGAACTAAAAGATCCAGGATCGCCACGCGTGACTGGAATACGGTGACTTTTCCTGTAGTGGGCAAGTGGGAGTACGCGGCGAACTTAGTACAAACCTAACAAACACGTACGTGTGCGCCCGGTGGTCGTTAATATGCATGCGCATCTGGTCGTATTTGCGCAAAGTGGCTGAAAAATTGCAGACAAGTGTGCTTTGTATATGAAATACGTCGTATACCTTAATTTTTGTTCAATTGTCCCATTAGAGGTCAATGTTACGGTGATAAGTAGCTGTATATGATCTAAGAACACTTGAAATGAACGACCACTTAACATTTTATAACAAGACATGTATTGCTAATAAATGACAAAATGTCTTATATTAATCTGTAAAACACGTTGACTATGCGTTTATGCACTCCTAAATCAGTTGTTCATCCATTTAAGGGCTAAATAAATAATAGTTCACCGACAAAAAGAAAAGACAATAGTCATCGTTAAATACATGTACTACAATTTGTACTTAAGCTTGTCAGTTGTACTGCGTTCTTATTCGCGCGAAAAATGCGCCATAACTTACGAGTTACGTCGTTTACGCATATACTGAGACTAAACAATTAAAACTAGAATTGTCACATAAGTGACGGATATACCCCCACAATATGGCCTTGTCACAAAACTATGGCATCCATCCGAAAGAAATGGACAGAGAGAGATGGCTTTAATTTGTGAAGGGTCAACAGTGTATTTGGAAAAATTTAATTTCAATAGGAGCCATAACTCTGTCAACATTTAGTGGTTTGTAACCAAAGTTGAACTTGATCTGTATTTTATGATGTTACACCTATGTACCAAATATAATTTAAATATGTGAAGCCTTTCATGAGTTATTGTCCATGTTTTTCTGGAATTTAAGTAAAAAGGGCCATAACTGTGTCAAAATTTAGTAGTTTGTAACCAAAGTCGAACTTGACCTGTATTTTATGATGCTACACATGTGCACCAATAATTATTTAAATATGTCAAGCCATTGTTGAGTTATCGTCAGGAAACTACGTTTTTAGTGAATTTACGTCAAAAAAGGGCCATAACTCTGTCAAAATTTAGTGGTGTATAACCAGAGTCGAACTTGACTCGTTATTTTATGATGCTATACATGTATACCAGAATTATTTGAATATGTCAAGCCATTCTTTAGTTATCGCCCGGAATCATGTTTTTAGGGAATTTTAGTTCGAAAAGGGGCCATAACTCTGTCAAAATTTAGTGATTTGTTACCAACATCGAACTTGACCTGTATTCTATGATGTTACACATGTGTACCGAAAATTATTTAAACATGTCAAACGTTTCTTGAGTTATCATCCGAAAACCATGTTTTAAGGGAATTTTAAGTCGAAAAGGGGCTATAATTCTGTCCAAATTTAGTGGTTTGTAACCAACGTCGAACTTAACCTGTATTCTATGATGTTACACATGTGTACCAAAAATTATTTGAATATGTCAAGCCTTTCTTGAGTTATCATCCGGAAACGAAAAACCAACAGACCGACAAGCTCACTCCTATATACCCCCCTAAACTTCGTTTGTGGGGGTATAACTATGTTACTTACTATGCTCGATAGAAAATAAAAGAGACAAAACAAAATGATGGACATTTACATGTAACTATACGGTTCAAAGAGAACAAGAAAGCACTGCTATCAAGCGACAATATTATTATTTAATATTAAAATTACCGTAGCATTTTATACGATCCTTCTTTAAATCGAAATTTCACATGTAGTTTTACCCGAAATTTACGTAAATGCCATGAAAAGCAAAACTACTATCTCCAGTCATACGAAATATAACAATATTTTCTCTTTTAACTTGCAGTTAAATGAAATTTCTATAACAAGTCAAGTTCACAGTCAGGGTATAGAACTGTAAGCGCAGCCGTGCGTTTTTCATCTTGAACTCTGAGGCATATGTTCATACAATTAGTATTTACGTATACAGGCGTACTTATACATGTAGATGTATGTAGATGAAATGTCAAATAAACGTTGACATTCAAACAAGCGTGTCAATAACCAATAAATATGTCAGATATGGGCTGCGGTCCTTGAACTCCAAGTGGGGTATTTTTATTAAATCATTAATTTGCTGAATCAATCACGAATTTGAGCCTTCTAGTCCTTTTAGTACTTATAAAAGTTGAAGATGTCTACGACAATTGCTGTACAACAGTGGGGCCTATCGATATTAAACAGGGTATACATGTACATAACTGTATGAGTTGATTAGACAGACATGGTTGATAATCATACTTATCCAAGGTTCTCATTATTTTATATAATGATTATAAAAATATGTAGTCGACATGCCATCAAATGTCTTCTTTAAAAAGAAATGTCGCCAATGTTAGAGGAAAAAAGGTTTTCAGTAATAGAGTCACAAAAATATGTATACATACCATTATTTGGACAAATGACCGTATAAAACGCATATCCCTACTGACTTACGTTTAATCCCCATTGAAATTTCGATCGGCGTGAAGTGAATGTATTAAATCCGACGAATAAATAATTGACAATCATGCACAAAGAAAGAGAAAATAAAACTTACCAGCAATAAAATACTCCTCATAACACTAAAGATCTCGAGTTTTCATAATAAGATTCACATTCAAACAGCTAACAGATTTTCTTCACTGGTTTTACTGCAGTACGAAAATTAAATTGCACATTCCCATGTTCACACCCAAAGTGTCTCTCCGATGTGTATTAGCTGCGGTCTCCCATTGAAAAGCGCTCCGGGTCGATACGGGTCAATAGGAAAAAATTCGCACAGTATATAACAGTACTTTTTAGCATGTACAAATATAAATCCGTGTCTGTTACGCATGGATAACAGTAGCCGTGACAACAGCAATTAATAGCAAATCCGTTTTTTTTTACATTTAATAACCCAGAGAGACATAGAATTTTTTAATGCACAGCGCTTTATACACTTAGTTTGTATCGCCTGCCTGTTCGAATACCGAACACCGCCTTAACTCACTGGTCCATATATACCAAGAGCACCGCCTACGGGTGCTGGACGCCCGACTTTCTCGTATTTGACAATATCCTGGCCTTTTAATAGAACAGGTTCATCACTGTGATGAAGTGTGTTGAATTTCAAGTCGATACCTCTCACAAGTATTGAGGAATTTGACCTACAGCTAAATTTCTTAGTTGAAAAAAGGGCAATAACTCCGCCAAAATCCTTGATATAGTTACCTCATCTTGTCTACAGAAAAGGGTTCATAACTGTGATCAAGTATTTTGAGTTTCAAGTCAACATCAATTATAGTTATTGTGAAATATGACCTAAAGCGAAAATTGTAAGTTGAAAAAATGGTAATAACTCCTACAAAATCCTTGAACGAGTTACCTACTAATGTCTGCAAAATGGGGTCAGCACCATAAACAAGTATATTGACTTTCAATTTAATGGCTGTGATGGTAATTGACAAATATTAAATTTAACAAAAAAAGTCAAAATATTCTAAGTTGGAAGTCCAAACAAGAGCAGATGACTCTGGAAAAACAAATCACAGGGTTACCTGCATTGTTGTAACGAATTACCATTTTGATAGTGAACAAGTATTGAAAGTTTCAAATGGGTACCTTTCAAAGTTTTTGAGAAATGGATCTGACCAACAAAACTAAACTAACGCAGACGCTGACGACCGAGCGACAACAATATCTCGAGTTGTTTCTTCGAAACGTCTAGCTAATAATCAAGTATCAATATTGTCTTTAAGCCATGAAATGTCTCCAAACTGACAAAACACATCGTGCAATTGCTATGAAATAGCGATACCCACCCTTCTTCACATAACGATGGTAACGGCGATACCCGCCTTTCTTTCTTCACATAACGATGGCAACGGCAATGCCCGCCCTTCTTTCTTCACATAACGATGACAACGGCGGTATCCGCCCTTTTTCCTTCACATAAGGATGGCAACGGCGATAACCGCCCTTCTTTCTTCACATACCGATGAAAACGGCGGTCCCCGCCCATTCTTTCTTTACATAACGATGGCAACGGCGATGTTCGCCTTTCATTCTTCACAGAACGATGACCACGGCGATATTAGCTAAATACCTTCTCCACATAACGACGACAATGGTGATATACGCACTTCTTTCTTCAAATAGCGATGACAACGGCGATATCCGCCCTTCCTTCTTCACATAACGACGACAACGGCGATACCCGCCCTTCTTTCTTCCCCCCCTTCTTTCTCCACATAACGACTACAACGGCGATATCCGTCCTTCTTCTTCAAATGACGACAATGGTGATATCCGCCCTTCTTTCTTCAAATAACGATGACAACGGCGATATCCGCTCTTCTTTCTTCACATAACGACGACAACGGCGATATCCACCATTCTTTCTTCAAATAACGATGGCAACGGCGATATCCGACCTTCTTTCTACACATAACGACGACAACGGCGATATCCGCCCTTCTGTCTTCACATAACGATGGAAACGGCGATATCCGCCCTTCTTTCTTCACATAACGACGACAACGGCGATATCCGCCCTTTTTTCTTTCAATAACGATGACAACGGCGATACCCGTCCTTCTTTTCTTCAAATAACGATGGCAACGGCGATACCCGCCCTTCTTTCTTTAAATAACGATTACAATGGTGATACCCGCCCTTTCTTCTTCAAATAACGATGACAACGGCGATACCAGTCCTTCTTTTCTTCACATAACAATGACAACGGTGATGCCCGACATTCTTTCTTCACATAACGACGACAGTGGCGATATTCGCCTTTCATTCTTCACATAACGATGACAACGGCGACATAGTTTTTCCTTCTTCACATAACGACAATGGCGATATTCGCCTTTCCTTCTTCATATAATGATGACAACGACGCTATTCGCCTTTACTTCTTCAACGACGATATCTCTCGTTCCCTCTTCACATAACGATAACGGCATTTTCTGCGTTCCCATCTTCAAATTACTATGATAGCGTTTTCATGATTCATGAAAAATACACGTTAAAAAGTATGCCGAGACACATTCGATGCACAGTTCGTAGCTTTGGGCCCCGGTAGATGCACCATCTTCACAAAATACTGGTAATCGAGTTGATTTGTACAGAAGTTCATACGTTTTAGGACATGTTTAAAAAGTACCAAAAACTGTTAACAACGATCTTTAAGACCTTGTTGCCAAACGTGGATACTACAATATAAACTACTGAGAGTTTTCTCCCACATGAAAAAAGCTTCATTAGCTTCTTCAGAATTGTTTAGTATTATAAGTATTACGAAGTGTCAAATTGATGCGACATTAGGTGCGTGAACAGTCATGCTCTTTGTATGTTTGTAAACAGACACGCTTCTTGCCTGTCGACTTGTATACAATGTTCGTAGTATACACGACGTCCAGGTTGTACGATCGACACTGTTTTTACTCAAAATATTATTTAATAAACAAATATACAAGTAATTTTGCTACAACTGAGGTCTGTAAAATATTTCACATGAAGTAATGGTTATTAAAACACGCGTTGTTTTAATATAAAATACTAACTTTGACAAGTGCTTCTGAGACAATACAGTTAGCAGCGATATATAAATTTGCAATGCCATGTCCAATGAGTGAAAGATACATACCATGTACATAGATTGCAGTATAAGTTACACAACACGCTTTAAATACAACACATCTAAATATTAGAGGAAGAATTGTAAATTGTGAAGTGTCCTGATTTAATTGTAATGCTCAATAATACATTCATTGTGTTTATCTGCAGTTTCAATTTCAACAAAGATCATAACAAAAGCTTTATTTTATTTAGTGGTTTACTAACAAATGTCATTCCTTAAACATATTCATTGAAAAACAGTTTGCAATATAACTAAATATTACAACGACCAAAATAAAACATTGATAATTTCTCATTAAAAAAACAATCACCAATTGTTACTTTCGTATCCACCACAAGTGTAAGAATTGTCAAAAAGGTTTCATTTTCACTGTGTTACAATTTCACACCTCTCTAACTCCATGAAATTCCCATCAGTTTAGAGAACCTGTCTGTTTATCTTTACAAATTTTTGTATACAGGTGACTCCTGTGCTTTTCCCGAGAGAACTATTACACACATGCGATCATATGTACATGTTTCAACATCCTTTACAAATAACAAATCTGTAAGAATACAAAAGTGTGAACAAATGTGCCAACAACCTTCACAGTGAGTGCATCAGAAGACTCGTTCAAAATGCTGGTCCATGTTCTGCGTAGGACGAGCCTGCGCCATCTGTGGTCGGGCCTGAGGTCTCCGTGGTGGCGCCAGGTACTCAAACATGGAGGTCGAGTGCTGGGCCAACATCCGACTCAAGTCCTGGGGTGGTGGGTCCTCCCAGAAGAAAGCATGATCCAGAGCCGAGTCAGAGTCAATACGCTTAGCAGGATCAAGGCATAGAAGCTTGTCCAGCAAATCCAGAGCATATTGATCTTTCACATATGGTTTTAATCTTTCTTTCACCTTGCGCTTATGGCCGTCGGGTATTTCCAGTTTATTGTACATTTCTAATTTATCACAGCCTGGCCACACATCAGGTTTAATGGAACCACACAGCTGGCTGATGAGCTGTAGCTGATGTTGCTCCGTCTTGCCCTGCATGATCGGAGACCGTGTCCACATTTCAGCCATGATGCACCCAGCCCCCCAGATGTCTATTGGGGGACCATAGTTTCTTTCCCCTAGGAGAAGTTCTGGAGGTCGATACCACAAAGTTACTACCCTGTTAGTATATTTGGAGATATGACTTAAAGCTCGAGCCAGTCCAAAATCGGCCATTTTTAACACACCAGCCTTTGTGATGAGAATGTTTGCAGCCTTCATGTCTCTGTGCAGGATCTTGTTGTGGTGAATGTAGTACAGTCCATTCAGAAGCTGTTGCATCACACGTTTGATTTCACCCAAGGAAAACATGACGTTGGCATTGCTCAGAAGACCTGCGAGATCATGCTCACAGAACTCAAAGATCAGGTAGAAAGTGCTCTTGTATCTGTTGTATGGAGTAGCTAAAAAAAAGAACAAAATCATGTTTGTTAGAGGTTTTATGGTATAAAAATTTCGGTTCCAACATGCTACCATGATATTAGATACATCAATAGATTAGGATTTTAATGAACTTTAATAATAATTATATATTCTTGTTCTATTTTTAAAAATTCAATCAAAAGTAACAAGAAAGACGTGTTTTATTGCAAACATTATACTATTCATAATCCTGTAAAGCATAAAGAATTTGTTACTTTACTCAAAAAATACCTTTAGTCCTGCATATTTCGATAAGATTCACAACATTTTCATGCTTAAGTTGCTGTAAGATCTTGATTTCCCTCAGAGCAGTAATTGGGAACTGAAAAATTACCATAAAATGGTTAAGATATTCATGGCATTCCTAAGGATGCAGGATGGCATTAAACTAATTTTAAATTTAAAATCATGGAAAATAAAATATATACGAAATAAAACCAATTTGAATGAAACCTTGTTGTAGTCAACCATGTGATATTTATATTTAATATCGATATCATATAGCAAAGAGGTGCACACTAACAGACAACCAATAAAGCATAAGAATGCTTCAGGTTTAATATACAAAATAGATAATTAAATTACAAACATTCATATTTCATACCATAGAAATATTTAATAAATATAATCAAAATTGGCTTTGTTTTGCAGATAACATCATAAATGTATTAATATTATAAATGTGTGTTGCAATTTCTTAACACTGTTTCTGAAAACAATACATATATACATACATGTAATATAGCATTTAGTTTCATAATTACCCCTTCTTTCTCATTTTCCATAAGAACTTTTTTCATTGCCACAACTTGCCTTGTCTTTCTATCCCTTGCTTTAAATACTTCACTAAAATAAACAAAAAGGCATTAAGTAATAAATGCACTATGTAAAACAAACATGACTAAAAAAGAGAAAATAACAAGAGGACAAAATGGCACTAAACCCCTTACCGGAGTAAAAAAATCGGGGCCTGTGACCCACGGGGCGTGGCCACTTTCTACCTTAGGGGCATAATTTGAAAAATATTTGTAGTGGACCACTATTCAATGTTACATACCAAATATTAAACCACTGGGCCTTGCGGTTGAAGAGGGGCATCACCCAGGGGCATCATTGGAACAATCTTTGTAGAGGACCACTCCACAATGTTTCACGCAAAATATAAAACCTCTGGGCCTTACAGTTTCAAAAAGGAAGATTTTTAAGGCCCACTTGCCATATAAGTCTATATAAACCGTGTGACCCCCGGGTCATGGCCACTGTTTACCCCAGGGGCATACTTTTAACAATCTTTGCTGAGGACTACTATACAATGTTACATATCAAATATGAATCACTCCGGTTTCAGAGGAGATTTTAAAGTCATTTGGCTATTTAAGTCTATATAAACAGAGTAACCCCCAGGGCAGGGCCAGGTTTGACCCCTGAGACATCATTTGTACAATCTTTGAAGAGGACAACTATACAATGTTACATACCAAATACAAAACCTCTGGGCCTAGCAGTTTCAGAGAAGATATTTAAAGTCATTTTGTTATTTATCTTTTAAGTCTATATAAACCATTTGACCACGGGGTGTGCCCAGTTTTGACCCCAGGGGCATCATTTGAACAATCTTTGTAGAGGACCACCATACAATGTTACATACCAAATATGAAACCTCTGGGCCTTATGGTTTCAGAGGAGAAGATTTGTAAAGTCATTTTGCTATTTAAGTCTATATAAACCATGTGACCCCCGGGGTGTGCACAGTTTTCACCCCAGGGGCATCATTTTAACAATCTGTATAGAGGACCACTACCATAAATACTCAGTCATAAGTCGAGATTTTAAGCCTCTAAAATCGTAGTTATAAAGTACATTTGACTTAGGAGGCAGTTCACAAAAAAATCTTAGCATATTATATTGAAATATTTGTCAAATGCATATTATTTCTTACCTGCATATTTGCTAATCCACACACTATAATCCATTCATAATTATCATGGTTTGCCCTTTCTATTAATTACCGACAATTATGACAAAATGCATAACTGTTTCAACCATGTGACCCCTGGGTCTGGCCAGATTTTACCCCTGGGGCATTATTTGAACAATCTTTGTAGGGAACCACTATATAATGTGACATACCAAATATGAAAATTCTGGGCCTTGCGGTTTCAGAGAAGATTTTTAAAGTCATTTTGCTTTTTTTAAGTATATATAAACCATGTGACCCCCGGGGTGTGGCTAATTTTTAACCCAGGGGCATCATTTTATTTTTAACAATCTTTGTAAAGGACCACTATACAATGTAACCAACTAAATATGAAACCGCTAGGCCTTGCAGTTTCAGAGGAGAAGATTTTTAAAGTCATTGTACTATTTAAGTCTATTTAAAATATGTGACACCCGGAGTTTGGCCAGTTTTTAATCCAGGGGTATCATTTGAACAATCTTTGTAGAGGACCACTATATAATGTTACATACCAAATATGAAACCTCTCGGTCTTGCGGTTTCAGAAGAGAAGATTTTTAAAGTCATTTTGCGATTTAAGTCTATATAAACCATGTGACCCCCTGGGTGTGGTCAATTTTAAACCCAAGGGCATCATTTTGACAATCTTTGTAGAGGACCACTATACAATGTTACCAACCAAATATGAAACCTCTAGGCCTCGAAGTTTCAGAGGAGGACATTTTAAAGTTATTTTGCTATTTAAGTCTATATAAACCATGTGACCCTGGGGTGTGGCCAATTTTGACCCCAGGGGCATCATTTGAACAATCTTTGTAGAGGACCACTATACAATGTTACATACCAAATATGAAACCTCAGGGCCTTGCTATTTCAGAGAAGATGATTTTTAAAGTCATTTTGCTATATAAGTTTATACAAACAATGTGACCCCCGGGGCGTCGCCAGTTTTGACCCCAGGGGCATTATTTTAACAATCTTTGTAGAAGACCACAATACAATGTTTCGTACCAAATATGAAACCTCTGGGCTTTGCGGTTTCAAAGGAGAAGATTATAAAAGTCATTTTGCTATTTAAGTCTATATAAACCATGTGACCACCGGGGTGTGGCCAGTTTTGACCCTAGTGGCATCATTTGAACAATCTCTGTAGAGGACCACTATACAATGTTACATACCAAGTATGAAACCTCTGGGCCTTGCGGTTTCAGAGGAGAAGATTTTTAAAGTCATTTTGATATATAAATCAATATAAACAATGTGACCCCCGGGGCGTGGCCAGTTTTGACCCCAGGGGCATTATTTGAACAATCTTTGTAGAGGAGTACTATACAATGTTACATACCAAATATGAAACCTGTAGACCTTGCTGTTTCAGAGGATAAGATTTTTAAAGTAATTTTGCTATATAAGTCTATATAAACCATGTGACCCCCGGGGCGTGGTCAGTTTTGACCCCAGGGGCATCATTTGCAAAATCTTTGTAGAGGACCACCAGAGGATGTTACAGGTCAAATATGAAAGCTCTGAGCCTTGCGGTTTCATAAAAGAAGATTTTTTTAAGTTTTCAATTTTTAAATCTATTTTTAGCTCTGGTGACCTACGTATGCAGCGGACTGGAAAGATTTGAACAACTTTGAAAGAGGTCCACCCAAGGATCATTCCTGTGAAGTTTGGTGAAAATCTGCCAAGCGGTTTAGGAGGAGATGTTGTGTAGTTGACAGCACACGCACACACGCACGACGGACAACGGGCGATTACAAAAGCTCACCATCAGCACTTTGTGCTCACGTTAGCTAAAAATACACATGAGGATTGTTGCAAAAAAATTTTTTTTTGGAATTTCTGGTATGCTTTTACATACGACCACCCGATCAAAAGTCTGTCAAGTTAAGCACTCTACAAGTCAACTTAAGAATTACAAGGCTTGCATTAAGGGAAGTTTGGGAGTAATTTACTCCCAGTTTTTTGTCACAGGACATCCACAATTGCTGCCATGGAATTTCCATCATGTAAGGATGAACAAGTTAGAAGAAAAATTAAGTAATTTATCTAAATGTATACCTCGTTCACAGAATAAATTGGCATATAAACACTTGATAAAACAAGAGGGCCATGATGCCCTAGGTCGCTCACCTGAGTTTAAGGCATAATGGCTATTAACAAGAGGGAAAAATGGTACTAAACGTCTTACCTGACTATAAAGATATGGGCCTTGCAATTTCTGATATTTTTTTTGTCTATATAAACCATGTGACCCACAGGCCATGGCCACCTTGTCACCCAGGGGCATAATTTGAACAATATTTGTAGTGGACCACTTTTCAATGTTACATAACCAATATGATTACACTGGGCCTTGCAGTATCAGAGCAGATTTTTCAAGTCATTTTGCTATTTAAATGTATATAAACCATGTGATCCCCAGGGGGTGGCCAATTTTAACCACAGGGACATCATTTGAACAATCTTTGTAGATGACCACTGCACAATGTTTTACGCCAAATATAAAACCTCTGGGCCTTACGGTTTCAACAAGGAAGATTTTTAAGGCCCACTTGCCATATAAGTCTTTATAAATCATGTGACGCCCGGGTCATGGCCACTTTTTACCCCAGGGGCATAATTTGAAAAATCTTTGTAGAGGACCACTATACAATGTTACATATCACATACGAAAAACTGCGATTTCAGGAGATTTTAAAGTCATTTGGCTATTTAAGTCTATATAAACAATGTGACCCCCAGGGCAGGGCCAGTTTTGACCAATGGGACATCATGAAAAATCTTTGCAGAGGACCACTATAAAATGTCACATACCACATATGAAACTTCTAGGCTTTGCAGTTTCAGAGGAGATTTTTAAAGTCATCTTGCTATTTAAGTCCATATCAACCATGTGAGCCCTGGGGTGTGGCCAGTTTTTACCCCAGGGGCATCATTTGAGCAGTCTTTGTAGAGGATCACTATACAATGTTACATACCAAATATGAAACCTCTGGGCCTTGCAGTTCAGAGAAGAAGATTGTTTAAGCCATTTTGCTATTCAAGTCTATATAAACCTGGTGACCCTTAGGGTGTGCCCAGTTTTGACCCCAGGGGCATCATTTGAACAATCTTTATACAATGTTTCCAACCAAATATGAAACCTCTGGGCCTTGCGGTTTCAGATGAGAAGTTTTCTAAAGTCATCTTGCTGTTTACATTTATATTTACATGTGAGCCCTTGGGTGTGGACAGTTTTGACCACAGGGGCATCAACTGAACAATCTTTGTAAAGGACCACTATACAATGTTATATACCAAATATGAAACCTCTGGGCCTTGCGGTTTCAGAGGAAAAGATTTTTAAAGTCATTTTGCTATTGATGTCTATATAAACCAGGTGACCCCTGGGGCGTGGCCAGTTTTGACCCCAGGGGTGTCATTTGAACAATCTTAGTAGAGGACCACTACAGGATGTCACATATAAAATATGAAAGCCCTGTCCAATATCTGCTACTAAAAAGTTGTTCTTCTGAGAAGAGGTCCTATGGTGGAGGCTGCCAACAAAGCATTAAGAACTTTGTTGGAGAGACATGATCTGTGTGTAGTTTTTTGTGTGCTGCACACATTTAATTAAACTGTACAAATGAAAGGTTTAAAGTAGATGACTAGACTTAGGGCTCTATGCTACATGTTTCTGTAAATGCTCGTGAAACAGACTGCAGTGTCAAAGCCACAGACTCGATTGCTGATTCATTTTGTCTTACACAAAATTGTGCAGTTCCACCTAAGTTAGACTACTTATAGATCTAATTCTATAATTTCATATTTGGCATTTCTTTATTAAATTAGAAATTTACACTTCGCCTGTAAACAAATTCAATGTAGTAGATCTAAAGTGAAAATATATGATATAAGACGGTCTTATATACTAAGACTGATTGACTACATTTCTTACACATTGCCTAAACATTACATCCAGCTAATTTACTTATACAACAACATGATTGACCATGCTGGTGGGTAACATTTTCTATGCATTTCAATGGTCAACTCCAACCATTCTCTAAAGCACCCTTACAACAATGTGTAACTTGCTAGCTGGTTTTATAAGATCTAAATATAGCACACTGTATACACCTGGCTGGAATGTCGTCTGCTGTGTTGATTTTTGAGTGTTGGAGGCTTATTGAAATTAAAGTGCTGCAGTATAAATGATGTGACCCCCGGGGTGTAGTCAGTTTTGACCCCAGGAGCATAATTTGAACAATCTTTGTAGAGGACCACCACACAATGTTACTTACCAAATCTAAAACCTTTGGGCCTTGCGGATTCAGAGGAGAAGATTTTACAAGTCATTTTGCTATTTAAGTCTATATAAACCATGTCATCCCCGGAGTGTGGCCAATTTTGACCCCAGGGGCATCATTTGAACAATCTTTGTAGAGGACCACTATACAATGTTACATACCAAATATGAAACCTCTAGGCCTTGCGGTTTCAGAGGAGAAGTCATTTTGCTATATGTCTATATAAACCATGTGACCCCTGGGGCGTGGCCACTTTTGACCCCAAGGGCATCATTTGAACAATCTTAGTAGAGGACCACTAGAGGATGTCACACATCAGATATGAAAGCCCTGAGCCTTGCGGTTTCATAGGAGACGATTTTTTAAGTTTTCACTTTTTAAATCTATTTTTAGCTCTGGTGACCTACATATGCAGCGGACCGGAAAGATTTACACAACTTTTAAAGAGGTCCACTCAAGATCAATCCTGTGAAGTTTGGTAAAAATCTGCCAAGTGGTTTAGGAGGAGATGTCGTTTGAATGAAAAGTTGACGACGGACGCACGCACGAAGGACAATGGGCGATCACAAAAGCTCACCATGAGCACAAGTGCTCAGGTGAGCTAAAAAGAACTGACCTTAAAAAAACTTGACTAATATACTTAATTTCATTTCTGAAATGCTCAGGACTTATGTAGCACAATACTGTCAAAACTTCCAAAATCACAGGCCAGGAAGTTCAAACTTCCAGTTTTCAAAAGTTAATGAAAGCCATGGAATTACTGAGTATTTTTAACACTATGTGAATGATACAAATGTTGTCAATAATATATACAGATGAAAAGTGTTACATTTTTACTAAATGTTTACTATTTCAATTGCTGTGTAAGGTAAAAACTTACGTATAAATAACACATATTTTCCAATAAATTTTTGTGTGAGGAGTGTTATTTTCACTTCTTAATATATACTGTACTTTTCGATTTGGAATCGGTGACAAATAGTTTGGAAAATTGTCTATTTGCCAATTTTAGAGTGGTCCCTTTCAGGTTAGTTGGACAAGAAGATATAATGACCTGAGCAACAGATAAGGAATTTGGTAGAATTAAATATTACACCATCATTTTAAAAATAATTGAATACCGAGTGATTTAATTGAGTACTTGAATTAACATTAAAGGGACTGAACTCCAGATGGTCCAATAGTAAAATCGAAAGATCATTGTCACAAATACACGATTTCCTTACATAATCGTATAGAATACATTAAACAAGAGGGCCCTGAGGGCCCTAGGATGCTCACCTGAGACCTTGTAACCCAATAAGAATTTGCATCTCCGAGATGTGGCTTATTTTTATCCCAGGGGCATAATTCGAACAATCTTACCAAACCTCTGGGCCCTGCGGTTTCAGGTAAAGCTTTTAAAAGTCATTCTGCTATTTAAGTCTATATAAACCATGTGACCCCTTAGGGTGTGGCCAGATTTGACCTCAGGGGCATAATTTGAACAATCTTTGGACAGGACCACTATGCAATGTTACGTACCACATATAGGGCAGCTGTGGGCCTTGCCATTTCAGAGGAGAGGATTATTGAAGTCATTTTGCTATTTACGTCTATATAAACAATGTGACCCCCTGGGCGTGACCAGTTTTGATCCCAGGGGCAATTTGAACAATATTTGTAGAGGACCACATATATATACCAAATATGAAACCTCTAGGCATTGCGGTTTCAGAGGATTAGAATATTAAAGTCATTTTGCTATATGAATTTATATAAACCATAGGACCCCTGGGGTGTGGTCAGTTTTGACCCATGGGGCATAATTTGAACAATCTTTGTAGAGGACCACTATAGGATGTTACATACCAAATATGAAACCTCTGGGCCTTGCAGTTTCAGGAGATTTTTAAAGACATTTTGCTATTTACGTTTATATAAACCATGTGACCCCCAGGGCGTGGACAGTTTTGACCTAAGGGGCATAATTTGAACAATCTTTGTAGAGGACCACTATACGATGTTACATACCAAATAATAAATCCCAAGAAACCTTTGGGCCTTGGGGTTTCTGAGAAGATTTTTAAAGTCATTTTGCTATTTAAGTATATATAAATCATGTGACCCCCGGGGCTAGGCCAGTTTTGACCCTAGGGGCATAAACGGAATAATATTTGTAGAGGACCACTAAAGGATGTTACATACCAAATATGAAACCTCTGGGCCTTGCGGTTTAAGAGAAGATTTTTAAAGACATTGCGCTATTTAAGTCTATATAAACCATGTGACCCCCAGGGCATGGCCAGTTTTGATTCCAGGGGCATAATTTGAACAATCTTTGTAGAAACCACTATAGGATGTTGCATACCAAATATGAAACCTCTGGGCCTTGTGGTTTCAGAGGAGAAGATTTTTAAGGTCATATTGCCATATATTATATATAAACCTTGTGACCCCCCTGCGTGGTCCGTTTTGACCCCAGGGGCATAATTTGAACAAACTTTGTAAATGACCACTAAAGGATGTAACAAACCAAATATGAAACCTCTGGGCCTTGGGGTTTCAGAGGAGAAGATTTTTAAAGTCATTTTCCTATATATTCTATACAAACCATGTGACTCCCCGGGGCGTGGCCAGTTTTGACCCACTGGGCATAATTTAAACAATCTTTGTAGAGGACCATTATAGGATGTTACATACCAAATATGAAACCTCTGGGCCTTGTGGTTTCAGAGGAGAAGATTTTTAAAGTCATTTTGCTATATATTCTATATAAACCATGTGACCCCGGGGGTGTGGCCAGTTTTGACCCCAGGGGCATAATTTGAACAATCTTGGTAGAGGACCACTATAGGATGTTACATACCAAATATGAAACCTCTGGGCCTTGCGGTTTCAGAGAAGATTTTTTAAGTTTACACTTTTAAAATCTATTTTTAGCTCTGATGACCCACATATGCAGCGGACCGTAACGATTTGAACAACTTTGAAAGAGGGTCACCCAATGATAATTCCTGTGAAGTTTGGTAAAAATCTGCCAAGTGGTTTAGGAGGAGATGTCGTTTGAATGAAAAGTTGACGACGGACGCACGCACGACGGACAACGGGCGATCACAAAAGCTCACCATGAGCACTTTATGCTCAGGTGAGCTAAAAATTAGACATGTACGTTTTTATTGACCTGAAAAACAATGACTTTATATAGTTTTTGTCCTTTTTTTAGATCTACAATCTATAGCGTCTGCAGATGCTATAACCCATAGAGCAATTTAAAAGTAGCGCCGTTTGTATTTAGGATAACCATGTGACAGTTTAGTTTTGTCAAGTCGCTCATGCGCACACTTGAATCAGGTATGTGTACTGGGGAAAGCCACTGTATTTTTAAATCGGGAATACCAGGTTCAAGGAAAGTGCGATCTAAATAAATTTCTATTTTTTCAATGAAATATACAGTCTGTGACAGTTTTTGATGTGTTCTGTACAAAATAATGATGGTTTTACGCATGTTTTTACTGTTTAGGCATAACTTCAAACTAGGGCCCTGAGGGCCCTAGGATGCTCACCTGAGACCTTGTAACCCATTTGGAATATGCATCCCCGAGGCGTGGCTTATTTTTATCGCAGGGGCATAATTTGAACAATCTTGAACAAACCTCTGAGCCTTGCGATTTCAGGTAAAGATTTTTAAAGTTATTTTGCTATTTAAGTCTATACAAACCATGTGACCCCCTGGGCGTGACCAGTTTTGACCCTAGGGGCATAATTTGAACAATCTTTGTAGAGGACCACTACACGATGTTACATACCACATATGACACCTCTAGGCCTTGCGGTTTTAGAAGAGAATTTTTAAGTCATTTTGCTATTCAAGTCTATATAAACCATGTGACCCCTGGGGTGTTGTCAGTTTTGACCCCAGGGGCATAATTTGGAGAAGAATCAAGATTTTTAAAGACATTTTGCTATCTAAGTTTATATAAACCATGTGACCCCAGGGGCGTAGCCAGTTTTGACCCCAGGGACATAATTTGAACACTCTTTGTAGAGAACCACTATATGATGTTACATACCAAATAAGAAACCTCTGGACATTGCGGTTTCTGAAGAGAAGATTTTTTAAGTCATTTTGCTATTTAAGTCTATATAAACCATGTGACCCCCGGGGCCTGGCCAGTTCTGACCCCAGGGGCATAATTTTAGGGAAAGATCTAGAGCGAAATAGCAGGGTGCTACACCCTGCACCTTTTTGGTTCCCCCCTGCTGCCCTCTAGGCTGGTCAAAACAGAAATGTTGAATATCTTTTAAAATTTAATATAATTTGGCAAATATTCAATGACAAATGAATAGACTATGCTTAAAAACAATAATTAGATGCATAAAACAGTTAACTAATAAAAGCCCTGGATTCAGCAAATTATTAGAAAATGTCAACAGACTGGTCCAGCTCTCCACCCTGCTCCTTTTTAGCAGCACCCTGTACCTTTTATGATCCTAGATCTTTCCCTATAATTTGAACAATCTTTGTAGAGGACCACTATAGGATGTTACATACCAAATATGAAACCTCTGGGACTTGTGGTTTCAGAGGAGATTTTTAAAGTCATTTTGCTATATATTCTTTATCAACCATGTCACCCCCGGGGCGTGGCCCGTTTTGACCCTAGGGGCATAATTTGAACAATCTTTGTAGAGGACCACTATAGGATGTTACATTCCAAATATGAAACCTCTGGGCCCTGCGGTTTCATAGAAGAAGATTTTTCAAGTTAACACTTTTTAAATTTATTTTTAGCTCTGGTGACCTACATATGCAGCAGAATGTAACGATTTGAACAACTTTGAAAGAGGGTCACCCAAAGATCATTCCTGTGAAGTTTGGTGAAAATCTTCTAAGTGGTTTAGTAGGAGATGTTGTTTGAATGAAAAGCAGACGACGGAAGCACGCGTGCACGGACGACGGACAACGGGCTATCACAAAAGATTTGTGCTCAGGTGAGCTAAAAATAAAAACGCACATTTTATGCTCATCTGGAGTTCAGTATCTTTAATGGTAATTGATAGTTGGAAATACCCAAATTGAGAAAAACTATAACATACAAATTCCATTAATATGCCTACAATTTTACAACCATGCATGAATGATGCGATCAAAATTATACAGGTCATGTGTTATATTTAGCTATGTGTTATATTTTGCTTGCATTGAATGAACACTTAAAGTTTCACAATATGACTACCACTTAAACATTGATCAATCTCAGGGGGGTGAACGTATTTGGCACCGCATAATTTTTAAGTGAAAAATTTGCATCAAGGGATCAATATGGCTGACAGTCTAAAAACACATTTTATTAGACTTTATTAGAAGATTTGTTAAGCTGGTGAGTTTTAATATTATTTTTGAAAATTTCAACATGCCTATTTTGTGGTCCTGTGAATATAACTCTCGGTTTTTTTTTTGAGCTGCTAGAATGAAAAAGTTATTGAAGTTTAATCACAGGACAACACAACAGACACGTTTAAATTTTGGAAAATAATACTAAAACCCACTTACCAGCTTAACAAATCTTGAAAGTCCAATAAAATGTGCTTTTAGATGGCCATATTGATGACTCGATGCACATTTCTCAGTCAAAAATTACCCCCATTAATCTTAACGCAATCTGTTTGGAGATTTTTGAATATTCAGTAAATGAATTGAGTTTTGTCACTTATAAGTATAAATTAATTGAGTAAATGGTGTTGCAGAATTGAGTATTAACGCGCCTTATCTGTTGCTCTGTTATGTTAACATCTTTTGAATGCTAAACGAGGGAAACGGACAAACAAGATGTAGATAGGCATATAAGGCACTTCCAAAAGTCTCGATGTTGGCCTAGCTTTTTCTACTTTAAATAGCCATTTCTTGGTTAGAGTGTCCACTAGTCCAAATAATTAGATGTAATTGGTGGATTCTGAGCTATTTTTTTTGTATGGGCAGTATCCACACTATGTCTAAACAGCTTATGCTAATTTCCTGTAGCAAAGCAATTTCACGTGAACTTACGATTTTTCTGGTCAAATTTCAAAATATCAATAGTACCATGCATATAATGAAATTATTAATCCATATTGTTGAACTTGAAGAAAACAGCACATAAATCAAGCAATTATCAACAAAACCTCAGAATGTTATCAAATAAACAACTCTCGCCAATACACATTTTCAGTGGTCAAACGAATGTCGGTTTTAAACGAAATCTATTAGTAATGGACACTGCTTTCTACTGTGCATGCATATGGTACAATAATTACCCGAAAGTTCCTTGACCAATTTTAGCAAGTTTTTCATATTTTTGAGAGTCGGGACAGAATGGAAAGTCTAAATCCTCATGTTTGTAAGGATGTCTCATTGGTCCACCCCCTCCAGAATCGCCTTGTGATGTTGACTGTTCTGTGTTATGCATATTTTATTTGCCTTAAAGCACATGAAAATAACCGGATGTACATACAACGTCGAAATTCTTGTGTAGTATAGGTTACACATCATTTTTGCGTACTGTACAGTCGGGTGTGGTTTTTCTCATTTGGCATAATACGGATTTTGTGGTTATTCTTTAGAATATTTATGTCAACGTCAAAATCAATTGATATTATTGGATATTGTGCCGAAAATCGATTAAATAGACGTTGTTGAACTATACAGACACTACAAACAAGTTATAATTTTCTTATCTGACATACTTACGAATCTTTATTTCCAAGTATGCTTTGATAAATTGGTATTTCAATTTATCATAAAGTCTGAACTTGTTTACAGTAGTTACCTATACAGTTTACGGTATATGTGAACATGGGATTCCTTGATAAGTTGGCGAAATTTCTTGGCCTCAGAAATGAGGAGGCGAACATCCTTGTTGTGGGGCTGGACAACAGTGGTAAAACAACAATTCTAAATCAACTGAAGAGTGCAGATTCACGTGCTATGGATATTGTACCAACCATAGGCTTTTCAGTTGAGAAGTTCAAATCAAAGTCATTGACTATTACCGCATTTGATATGTCGGGCCAAGGTCGCTACCGTACACTATGGGAGCAGTATTACAGAGATTGCCAAGGTATCATATTCGTGGTAGACAGCAGTGATAAGATACGGATGGTGGTTGCGCGAGATGAATTGGACAGTCTTATTAAACATCCAGAACTTGCAATCAAAAGGGTTCCAATCCTCTTCTTTGCAAACAAGATGGATCTGAGAGATGCTGTGTCCAGTGTCAAAGTTTCCAGTTTAATGGGTCTGGAAGATATCCGTGACAAGCCGTGGCATATATGTGCTAGTAATGGAGTAACAGGCGAAGGTCTACATGAAGGCATCGAGTGGCTCACAGAGCAGTTGAAAAGCAGCATAGCCGCCAAGAAGAAAATGTAACTTGCAGTGTTGAAACTTTTGACATTAAATCATGATGCGATATTGACTTGTTAGATAATTAAAAAGTTCAGTACCCAAGTTGAAAATTTAAATATGAGACGTGTCATGGGAAAACTGGGCTCAAAGCATGTGCGTAGTGTCATCCCGGATTAGCCTGTGCAGTCTGCACAGGCTAATCCAGGATGGTACTTTCCGCTTTTATGGTATTTTCTATTTCAAGGAAGTCTCGTCTAAAGATAAATCCACAGTAGGCGGAAAGTGTCATACCGGATTATCCTTTGCGGACTGCACAGGCTGATCCGGGACAACACTTTACGCACATGCATTAAGCCCAGTTTTCTCAAGACATGCCTCATATGTAATTAATTATTATATATACATATTAACAATAACATATCATTTTTTGTATATTCTGTATATGTTAAGAATTGCCACCCACTGACATGTTAACTGTATACGCCCCAAAAAGGCAATGATTCACTTCCTTTTTGTGTAATATATATTGTTGTTCTCACTTGTTTAATTTATGAAATATCATTTACTCAAACCATTTTCCCAGGTATAAACAAATATCTGATAGCTTTCTATTTTTGATGACTTATTTACCAGTGAAACACAAATCATGTAAATCTTGTGCTATGTGAAACCAGATCTCAATATATTTTCTGTTAAAGAATTAAACTGTCAACATTTAATAGAATACAACCAAAACTACTACAAAATAGAATGGATGTTTGGAGTAAAAGTTTTCAACATTGCATTTATGCAAGATCCTTTTTATAGTGTTATTAAAAATTAAAATAAAATCTGTCCATGACACAAATGACATAGAAGCAGTATATGCTTTCACCTGTTCAACTTATGTACTGATATAAAGGATTTTAAAGTGTACACAGTAACACACATACTGTACCAACAAGTGTCCTTAAATGTTGTAACTTGCATGCTTATTAGAGATGTGTTCTTTACTACTGTTATTGTGACACTGATTTGATCCATATAGTGTTATTTTCAATAAATCCACAAATGTAGATTTCTTTTTGGTTTGTTTATTTTATCCCGCACATATCTATATAAATAAATGAATGTCTGTAGACAAGACTATCTCAACATTTGAAATTGTGGCTGGCGGGAATATCGTCAGAATTTCCAAAGTTTATGACAAAAGGTCACATGAAACTCTGCAAAAATGGAACATAGTTACTGGTTTATTGAAATATGTAAGAGTAACCAAAATCTTGGCACTACTGTAGTCTTTATTCATCAACCAGTGGCACTCAACTCTCGACTTCAAATTAATTATCCCAAGATGAGCCAATGTCCAGAATATTTAAATAAAGAACATTAAAATCTTCTCTTCATATGTTACACACCATTACCAATGAAATACTGAATAACAAGAGAACTTGGGCTTAAAATGTTCAGAAAGGGCATTTTCAAATCCAACTCTTACAAAGAAGTTTATTATGTATCATGTTTACATAAAATGAAGGTAGTTTGCATAACAATATTATTCCCTTTAAGAAAACTACTATATGACAACAGATAAACTATTAGTTATTTACAAACATACTAATAGAACAATGTCTTGAACATAGCACACCTAACAATCTGACTGGAAACAATCCACTTTCATGAAGCTTATTGTTACCCATCACAAAAGAGGGCAAACATGGACAAGTCCATATTTCTAGATATTTGTACACCTATGCCCAATCATAAACGTATGTTGTCACTTTTTTACAAAATTATTCCATAGTGTTTTATATTATCATGATGCTGGAATATTTGTGTACAAATGACAAATGTTTTTTTTTACTTTTGTACAGTTACAAAAAAAAACATCTTCATACTGATAACTACACAAAATAAACAACTACATTTAATTGTGCAAGCCCCGAGATGTCTGCCAAGCACCAATAGATGCATTGTACAACACATACAGATCAGGTGTTCTGTATTTTTAATTATTGACAGTATAAAAGTATCCTCTCCAAATAATTTTGATTCAAAAACAAACAACAGCACAATTAAAGAACTCGCACAGTAAACTTTATTCGGTGCTTAGCAAACTAGTTTTGTAAAAATTTTAGGTTGCACATGAATTAATTTGTCCAGAAAACATTGTGTTTCTGTATTTTTCAATGGTTTTCTGTACATGAAATGATTAACAATGCATAAAGATAATCCATAACAACTAATACAATATAGTAACATTTCCGTCAACAACTCGTATATCAATACTTACTGAAAATAGCAATTTCAATTGCTAAACTTCTTCGTATTAATATCAGAAACACCAAAAACTCCGATATGAGTAAATGAGCATACTGAAAATTATAAAACAAGAACAATTTGATCAGTACCAGTAATTTTGAACATAAAAATATATTTCATTACACAAAAGAAACAACATCTTCAAACATCATAATTAATAACATTGCTCAGAAATAAGTGTTACTATTACATTTAATGAAACAAATAGACTGAGGCATTGCAAACACCATTCTCACTCACCTATTCTTCATACGTATAAACAACATTCTGAATTCCAATCATTCAATAAATAGCTACTCTTTAATAGAAAAATAATGGGGAAAGAACATACAGGCCTTCAATGCACACATTGTGTGTGGTAAAAGTACAGACTAATGAGAGAACTAAACATACAAATAATAACCAGTTATACCTTTATGTAAATTGTTTAACAAAAATTGACAATTTTAATAATGAATGTTCAGATCAACTAAAAAACAACCTGATGATAAATTTGTTCAAATACAAGTCTAATAAATGCTGTATTGGAGTATCATCAAAGGACTTATCAAATATACTGACCATACTCGTACATGTAGAATGAATAGAAAAATTAAACTTCTGTAACAGTAAAAGTTTCTTTTTACAAATTTTACCAAAACTACAACTCAATATTTATGTTGATATATATGCTTAAATAAAACAGCCTGTTGCAATAGTGTTCTTCTTTACCTGGTATATTTGGTTTCAACACTTACTTTCTTTGGCTAATTTAATAGTCTAGTGTATGCACTAAACATAATTATTGATATTTTTTTTATTTAAGACTTTAATTGATGTAAAAAACGAAGCTTCATTTACCTAAGGTACTTTCATTGTATATGCAGTTCAATTAAACTCATGTATTATGTATTAATGCATTTCATAACTTGTTAAGTTTATAAAACCTAAAATCAAGCAAAAATTACATTTCAAGTAATTCAATTGTCCTTCCACATTACTGTTATACATGTTAGATGGTAGGAACCAAAATACAATACACTTTCAAATATATATCTTACACATTGTTCCTTACAGAATACATAACATCTGTAAAAAACATAGTCTTGCCAGAAGAAGAACTATTCTTAATATCAAGGTCTCCAGGTCACCAAACATGTTAATAATTAGCATATTACCAATATCATTAAGTCCATAAGACTGTATTTTGCACTGATTACAGCAAGTTTTTAAAGCTTTACCAAATTATGATGACTAGGGGGCCGAAAGGCCCTATGTTGCTCACCTGAGGGGCTAAGCAAGTTTCATGTTGATTTGTTCAAAAGAACAAATATTCAAAAGAACAAATGTTCTGAATAAGTTTCATGTTGATTGGGCAAACATGTTGCCTCTAGAGTGTTCAGTAGCTTTTTCTTCAATTTGACCTAGTTTTTGACACTACATGACCCAGTTTCGAACTCATCCGAGATATCATTGGAACAAATGTTCTGGGCAAGTTTCATGAAGACTGTGGTCTATAGAGTGTCTACAAGGTAAATGTTGACTACAAACAATTAACTATGAACAATTAACGACGAACGATTAACCACTAAAGACGGAGGACTGACAAAACGGCGATCGAAAAAAACAAACCATGAGCACGTTGTGCTCAGGTGATATAAAAAAAACCAACCTTTACAGTGAAATGGATATTCAAAACAAAAGAGACAAGAAAATCAACAAAACACACATGTAACATGAACATCAAGTAATCATTATAAGTAGTAGTTTTCGCTCTTCCCATTTGGAAGTGCACGTTTACAAAGAGCATTTCTAACCAATATCTTACATATGAATATTGTAAATATAACCCTGCGTTGATTTTGTAAACCTGTTAACAGGCTGTGTAGACCATAGTCTAAAGCTACAGAAGATGACAATATGATGAAAATTGCCATTCACGAACATATACATGTAAATACAATTACAGAGCTTTTATTTCAAATTGCAAATGATTGCCCTGATGAAAAACCAGCTTCGAAATTCTACTACGAATGGTGATGCAAAAAGAATAACAAAGTTTCTACAAAATTAAATAATACATGGCCGCCTAAACACAACAGTTTTACTACAGTCAAAACTCGTTATTTCGAAGTCGTCGGGACCGGAAAAAATACTTCGAAATAATGATTATTCGAATTAAACATTTCTAGATTTTCTTGATAAAAAAAGGTTGTAAAATTCGCATAGTTATATAGTAGAGATGCGGTTACACTACACACTTTGATTGAACTTATAAAAAACGAATAAATACGATAACTTGATGTACGTGAGTTTTTTTAATAAAATTCCTCAGCGATCGTTTTCTTTGATGTTACACCACGCTCCACTTCCATGATGGCACCATACTTTTCTTGGTAGGTTTTCGATGTATGGCGTCGTGTAACGCCCTTCCCTGCTGCCAATCCGGATATCCTCCCGGGTTGGTTACCCGGCCCTTCTCCAGATTGCTTGGCAATGGGATTGATTTTTTGTCTGTATTTATTACTGCTTCTGACATCGTGAATATAAGCGCAAGTAAATACGAACTGATGATCTGACAAATGCAAGTCTAACTTAAATACAGAAACCTAATAATTGCTCAAACGTTTTGACATCCGTGTTTGCAATTCAGTCTTATTAAAGCAATAGCTTGCCACGCTTTAATTATACAAACACAACAGCTTGGTTTAATCGATTATTAACTCAGGTGTGAAAATCCAGCAGAAAGCAAATGCTGTCACAGTTGATACGGTTAAGGTCAAGGGGTGAAAATTATCTCCATCTCTATTATTAACACTTCGAATTAACAATTAATAAATAAACTGAAAAACAGGTGTTGGGACCGGATTAATGGGTTCGAAATAGCGATAATTCGAAATAACGGAGTTCGAATTAAACATCAAAATTCTAATTAAAATAAGGAAAAAATCGGGACCGAACAAAAATTCGAAATAACGAGGAATTCGGATTAACGGTGTTCGAAATAATGGTGACCTACTGTATATGAAGTAGTACACTGTAACTATATTCTGAACTGACATGTTCAAAGTTCATCCACAGATTACAATATCTTAAACAATTTCGCGTAATGTATCAAATAATTTCTTTTCAAAATATCATTTACAGTGCAGCACAGCATAACAATGCGGACATATGCATATGATACAGTTTACATAGGCAGTATATCATATCGACAGTCCTCCTCATTCTTTTCATTCCATTTCCATGGCATGGCTGGGCCGGAAACTAACCACTTCATCATACACTAGCTCTGAAAGAACACAAAACATATACTTTGTTGTATTATTGTACCACCAAAAACATACAAAGACCAAGAGCCAATGACAAAAATCTGAACATACTGAGTAAATATACCAAGAACAGAATATATATTAAACTAAGCTGATTCTAGTAAGGCGTAAAAAAAAAATAATGTTTGTTTCAGGTAACATGCCCCCCAATTTTTTATTATTTTTTTATTATTTTTTTTTTTGGGGGGATAAATGGTCAACTTGAAGATTCTAAAACTGAATAAATATTCAACATATCAGTAATATCCTTAAAAATTGTTTATAAGTGGATACTATCAAAACAAAACACTTATTTATCCAAAAACACATTAAATTATTGAAAAAGGTAAATAAACCAAAAATCAATCTGACAAACCCAATAAAATGTTCTAGGGTCGGGGCATTTTTTTTAGGGTAAGTCGGGTTACCTGAAACAAACATATTTTTTTTTTAAATAAACATTTTTTTGTTTGTTTCAGGTTACATGCCCCCAAAAATTAGGGTAGGAACGTATAGATTTTTTTATTATTCTTATTTTTTATTTGGTAAATGGTCAACTTGAAGATGCTAAAACTGAATAAATATTCAAAACATACCAGTAATATCCTTAAACCTTGCTATCTGAACAAAACACTTGTTTATCAAAAAACATTTAATTATTGGAAAAAAGTAAATAACAGAACAAAAAATATCTGACAAACTCAATAAAATGTTTTAGAGTTGGGAAATTTTTCTAGGGTAGGTTGGTAACCTGAAACAAACATATTTTTTTACACCTAATTACATGTCTGAGTAATTAAGGATTCCATGTCCTAATGATATTGTAAACAGCAAATACTGCCAGATTTTTAATATCCATTGTCATTGTCATACAATGTCTTTAATCTTACAAAATATAAACTCCAGAGAAATGAAGTTGAAAGACTTAAGTCAAATCACAATTTATTCAATCACAATTTATACAGATAAAAATAGAACAGTCAAGTAAAAGTTTACATTTTCTTCTTTACAATGAACCCAGAAGAGTATGTACTTTCGCTAGATTGGGTTATCAAATCTGTCCTTACTTTTCCACTCTGATATATCCACCCTCAATGTCATTCTAGAACAGTCTGTTCTTGTGTTTATCTTCTAGACAATGAAGCTATGAGAAAAGACCAGCACTTTTTGCAAGCAGCAATAACTGTGGTCTTGTATATTTACAATATGCCAATCATACCGTTAAGACACAAGCAATGCATTATAAGCCCCGCCTACTGGATATTGTTGCATGCTCGCCGCTTGTCACTGTTCAGTTGTTAGTTAGCAGTTTAATAATAACATAGCCGCATGTACACACGTGTATCTGTTTAATGAACCCACAGACACAATATATGGAATATAACCCACAGACACGATATGTGAAATATGACCCACAGACACAGTATGTGGCGTATGATATCTGTGCTTACTTCTCCACTCTGATATATCCACCTCCATATCCTCAAAGGACTCGTCATACTTGGGTGCGGTGGGTTCTTCCGAGGGGTCTGCGTACTGCTGGAGGTACGGGTGAGCCAGTGCCTGCTCAGCAGTGATACGAGTGTCTGCGTCCAGGTCCAACATCTTCTCCAGCAGGTCGATTGCTGCAGCGAACAATACCAATGTTTATTGTATACATATTTATTTTCTTTGAGAAATAACAGTGTTATCAATGACTGGTTGGATTGATAAATCTGCAACACACCCTACCATTCTTTCCATCCGTTAAGCAGGCATTTCAGAGTGAAAATTTCTTGATGGCTAATTTCACAGCGATCAGAGAAGTTTAGTAATCATTTCCAGTTTAAAAATCCCAAATTAAATTCAGTAAATGTCAAAGGTACTTCTATAATAAATACAGAAGACTGGCAGAATATGTATGAGGCATGTCGTGGGAAAATCGAGTTGAATGCATATGCATAAAGTGTCATCTGCACAGGCTAATCTGGGGCGACACTCCACCTACAGTGGATTTATGTTTAGAAGAGACTTCCTTGAAACACAAAATACCACAAAGGCAGAAAGTGTCGTCCTGGATTAGCGGACTGCACAGGCTAATCCGGGACGACATTTTACACACATGCATTAAGCCCGGTTTTCCCCTTGACAGGCCTTTTTTTACATTGTTGAAATAATGTTTGAAATTAAGTGAACATATGGAAGAACTGTAATACCATGAGGATTTGCTCCTTCGAAGACTTTCTTGAAATCCTGCTTGTCCCACTTGGGCAGGTGCTGAATGTAGTTCCTAGCCTGCAAACAATGTACATGGATAGAAAAGTTCCTAGCCTGCAAACAATGTACATAGAAAGAGAACATACTAGTACACATGTAGTGCAAAATATTGAGAAAATGTGTTTGAATTAAAAATCACTGATGAAACAATGTAAAATGTTAACAAACACAAGTCACTAAATAAATTTAATTTATTTACAAAAAGCATGCAAAAAACTAAAACATTACATACCCCAACATTTATTCTTAACATATAAAATATACATGTCTGTTATTGTTCACGAAAAAAGACATACATTCCACTGCATAAACAGCATATATAACTTCTAATTGTTCAGTAATTGTAGTACTTGTTTTACCACAGCAAACTGTTATTTTCAAGTGAAATGGACAAGGCACTAAATACATAACAAAAACTTCATGAACCAGTTTACAGTTACAAGTTTTGCGAAGTATGGTATTCTGATTACCATCAGACATTCGTACATGTATTTAATACCAATTTATCTTTTAAAGCTTTAACATTTCGTTTGTACACATGACATGCAACTAGTAATTAACTGGTTTCATTCCAGTTGTAAGATATAGTAAACACAGTAATACCTCTTCACTACTAATTTTGTCTAGGAGTTTTTCACTTGGCGAGCCGACAAGTGTTAATATTTTGGTAAGCTGATCAATGTCTTTGTCACAGTTAATGGAAATGTGGAGAGATACATTCACACAGTTGTATATAATGTACACATACACACACACAAACATTCTAATGACAAAAATTATTAGCAAAACAGTCATGCATAGGGAATAATAAAGCCTCTGTACCAGTTTTAGAACATAGCATGCGAAAAAAATGTTCATTTTTCTAATATGTATGGATTTTGTTGCCATTCCCTGTTACATTGCAGTACGTGGTAGTACTGCACGAATTAGGACTTGTATAGAAAGTTCAAACACAATTAAAAAAGTGGAATAACACTAAAACTGGCAAAGAACCACGAAAACTACTACTGCAGAACAGCTTTTTATATTTAAAGGTGAATGAATGAAACAATCACCAGCTTATTACATTACGTTGACTTGCTTGTTTGATAAAGGGAGAGAATTCCATCCGAGAAGAACCAAGCACATAGCTGGACATTGAGTGGAAACTGTTAGAAACTTAAGTGACAAACTGTGCTAAGGAAAAGTAAGCTTTTATAGACTACATGAAGTCCTGATACATTTACCTCTTTAGATAAAGAAAATGGCTAAATGTGACAAAGAGCGTGGTTATTAACTTAACCGACCAGCATATTTGGAGCAAGTGTTAGTAATACATATGAGGCGCGTCGTGGGAAAACCGGACTTAATGCATGTGCGTAAAGTGTCGTTCCGGATTAGCCTGTGCAGTCCGCAGGCTAATCCAGGACGGAACTTTCCGCCTACAGTTGGATTTATGTTTATAAGAGACTTCCTTGAAACAGAAAATACCATAAAAGCGGAAAGTGCCGTCACCTTAGTGCAAGCCCTGTCAATGTATCAAAGTCAAACCAGACAACATGGTTTCTTATTAAGGCAAGGATACGGTCAGTCCCTGGGAACAATGGTCGCCCTGTTAACATCTCTGCCATTATACAGCCTGCAGACCACACATCCACTGTAAATACAAACAATACTATAGTAGTCATACAAACGATATTATGCTCGTCATACAAATGAAACTATACTTGACATACAAACAATACTATACTTGTCATACAAACAATACTATACTTGTCATAAAAACGTTACTATAGTAGTCATACAAACGATACTATACTTGTCATACAAACGATACTATACTTGACATACAAACGATACTATAGTAGTCATACAAACGATACTATACTTGTCATACAAACGATACTATAGTAGTCATACAAACAATACTATACTTGACATACAAACGATACTATAGTAGTCATACAAACAATACTATACTTGTCATACAAACGATACTATACTTGACATACAAACGATACTATACTTGACATACAAACAATACTATACTTGTCATACAAACGATACTATACTTGTCATACAAACAATACTATACTTGACATACAAACAATACTATACTTGACATACAAACGATACTATACTTGTCATACAAACAATACTATACTTGTCATACAAACAATACTATACTTGACATACAAACGATACTATACTTGTCATACAAACGATACTTAAGTAGTCATACTAACGATACTAAAGTAGTCATACAAACGTTACTATTATACAAATGATACAATGCTTGTCACAAAAATGATAATATACTTGTCATACAAACAATACTTAACTTGTCATACAAACAATACTAAAGTAGTCATACTAACGATACTAAAGTAGTCATACAAACGATACTAAAGTAGTCATACAAACATTACTATACTAGTCATACAAACGATACTACAGGGATCATCCTAGCCCAAAATTTTAGGGAGAAGTGACTTCTCCTGTTGCCGAATTCAGGGAGAAGTTTATCGATAACTGACACTGGCGCGTAAAGCAGCTATTTAGCCAATCAATCAATTGAATTACCCGTATGTATAATTAATTAATTACAAAGACTACAACCTGTAGTAATGAAAGATAAACACAAATATCTTAATAAGTTTTTTTGGCATTATAAACGGTATTTTCAAAAAACAAGCACTCATGTTTATGTTTATGACAATTGATACTTACACTTCATAAGGCAGTCACTGGTTTCCTTTAAAATAATGTCATGATATAAAGAGTAAATGTTACAATGTAAATTATTAACGCCCTTGATATTTCTCCTAATAACGCTAATGCTATACATCGCTCAGGTAGACAAGTACCGGTATTGTACACCACTTGGTTGTCAGCAAGCTGCAAGTGGAAATCGTGCCAACATAATTTTCCCGCCGTTAGTCGGCGTCAGAACAATGAGAATGAAATAACTTTCTAATGGTGTCGCGTCTTGTTCAATGCTTTTGTTTGGATGACGTCATTTACTACAAAATGGGAATTGGATTATCTGTTACTTTTCACAAGCGGTGTTTGTTACGATTGTGTTAATTGCGGAAATGGAAAATAATTTATCAGTGTATCTTTTAGTTTTAATTTTAAATTAATTGTCAGTTCTAAGGTCAAACATCGCAATTAAGCAAACAGCAAATATTCATAGCCTGAATATAAGTTCTTTCACAGTACGTAAAACGGTAATAATAACTCTGAATAACTGTAAATTCTAGTGTAAACCGGTTGATCATATCGCCCAGTGTGCACTCGCTTTCTTGGTTCCCGACAGCCTTTGCTAATAACAGATTTACTTTGAAAGCAAGTAAGCGAAGTCGGGAACCGCAATTGGAATAACCTTAGCCGATTGGTTGATTGATTAACACAATGCCAGGTCAGTGATGTGTAACAAACTTTCTCACGCTGTCTACAGATCGATTATGGATAATTGTAGCATCGTTATATCCACAATCAGATAAACCATGACAGTAGTGGGCATAAGATTAGAGGAATAAGCATTAGTATTGAAAATTTTCGGCGATTTTGATTTCGCTTTGATCAGATCACAGGGCGAAGTCAGACACCATAGGGCGACGATTTCGCCCATGTCACCCTCTAGGATAATCCCTGTATAGTAGTTATACAAACGATACTTTAGTAGTCATACAAACAATACTATACATGTCATACAAACAATACTATACTTGTCATACCAACGATACTATACTTGTCATACAAATGATATTATAGTAGTCATACAAACGAAACTATACTTGTCATACAAACAATACTATACTTGTCATACAAACGTCACTATACTAGTCATACAAATGACAGTATACTAGTCATACAAACGATACTATACTAGTCATACAAATGACACTATACTAGTCATACAAACGTCACTATACTAGTCATACAAACGATACTATACTAGTCATACAAATGATACTATACTAGTCATACAAATGATACTATACTTGTCATACAAACGTCACTATACTAGTCATACAAATGATACTATACTAGTCATACAAACGTCACTATACTAGTCGTACAAACGATACTATACTAGTCATACAAATGACACTATACTAGTCATACAAATGACACTATACTAGTCATACAAATGACACTATACTAGTCATACAAACGTCACTATACTAGTCATACAAATGACACTATACTAGTCATACAAATGATACTATACTAGTCATACAAATGACACTATACTAGTCATACAAATGACACTATACTAGTCATACAAATGACACTATACTAGTCATACAAATGACACTATACTAGTCATACTAATGACACTATACTAGTCATACAAATGACACTATACTAGTCATACAAATGATACTATACTAGTCATACAAATGATACTATACTAGTCATACAAATGACACTATACTAGTCATACAAATGATACTATACTAGTCATACAAATGACACTATACTAGTCATACAAACGATACTATACTAGTCATACAAATGATACTATACTAGTCATACAAATGATACAATACTAGTCATACAAACGTCACTATACTAGTCATACAAATGAAACTATACTAGTCATACAAACGATACTATACTAGTCATACAAATGACACTATACTAGTCATACAAATGACACTATACTAGTCATACAAATGACACTATACTAGTCATACAAACGACACTATACTAGTCATACAAACGATACTATACTAGTCATACAAATGATACTATAGTAGTCATACAAATGATACTATAGTAGTCATACAAATGACACTATACTAGTCATACAAATGACACTATACTAGTCATACAAATGATACTATACTAGTCATACAGACGTCACTATACTAGTCATACAAATGACACTATACTAGTCATACAAACGATACTATACTAGTCATACAAATGACACTATACTAGTCATACAAATGACACTATACTAGTCATACAAACGATACTATACTAGTCATACAAACGATACTATACTAGTCATACAAATGATACTATACTAGTCATACAAATGACACTATACTAGTCATACAAATGACACTATACTAGTCATACAAATGACACTATACTAGTCATACAAATGACACTATACTAGTCATACAAATGACACTATACTAGTCATACAAACGATACTATACTAGTCATACAAACGTCACTATACTAGTCATACAAACGTCACTATACTAGTCATACAAACGTCACTATACTAGTCATACAAATGATACTATACTAGTCATACAAACGTCACTATACTAGTCATACAAACGATACTATACTAGTCATACAAATGACACTATACTAGTCATACAAACCATACTATACTAGTCATACAAATGACACTATACTAGTCATACAAATGACACTATACTAGTCATACAAACGTCACTAAACTAGTCATACAAACGATACTATACTAGTCATACAAACGTCACTATACTAGTCATACAAACGTCACTATACTAGTCATACAAACGTCACTATACTAGTCATACAAACGTCACTATACTAGTCATACAAATGATACTATACTAGTCATACAAACGTCACTATACTAGTCATACAAACGATACTATACTAGTCATACAAATGACACTATACTAGTCATACAAACGTCACTATACTAGTCATACAAACGTCACTATACTAGTCATACAAACGATACTATACTAGTCATACAAACGATACTATACTAGTCATACAAATGATACTATAGTAGTCATACAAATGACACTATACTAGTCATACAAATGACACTATACTAGTCATACAAATGACACTATACTAGTCATACAAATGATACTATACTAGTCATACAAACGTCACTATACTTGTCATACAAAAGATACTATACTTGTCATACAAATGATACTATAGTAGTCATACAAATGACACTATACTAGTCATACAAATGACACTATACTAGTCATACAAACGACACTATACTAGTCATACAAACGTCACTATACTAGTCATACCAACGATACTATACTAGTCATACAAATGACACTATACTAGTCATACAAACGTCACTATACTAGTCATACAAACGATACTATACTAGTCATACAAATGATACTATAGTAGTCATACAAATGACACTATACTAGTCATACAAATGATACTATACTAGTCATACAAATGATACTATACTAGCCATACAAACGATACTAAACTAGTCATACAAACGATACTATACTAGTCATACAAATGACACTATACTAGTCATACAAACGTCACTAAACTAGTCATACAAACGATACTATACTTGTCATACAAACGATACTATACTAGTAATACAAACGTCACTAAACTAGTCATACAAACGATACTATACTAGTCATACAAACGATACTATACTAGTCATACAAATGATACTATACTAGACATACAAATGACACTATACTAGTCATACAAATGACACTATACTAGTCATACAAATGATACTATACTAGTCATACAAACGTCACTAAACTAGTCATACAAACGATACTATACTTGTCATACAAACGATACTATACTAGTCATACAAACGTCACTAAACTAGTCATACAAACGATACTATACTAGTCATACAAACGATACTATACTAGTCATACAAATGATACTATACTAGTCATACAAATGACACTATACTAGTCATACAAACGATACTATACTAGTCATACAAATGATACTATACTAGTCATACAAACGTCACTAAAGTAGTCATACAAACGATACTATACTTGTCATACAAACGATACTATACTAGTAATACAAACGTCACTAAACTAGTCATACAAACGATACTATACTAGTCATACAACGATACTATACTAGTCATACAAATGATACTATACTAGTCATACAAATGACACTATACTAGTCATACAAATGACACTATACTAGTCATACAAATGACACTATACTAGTCATACAAACTTCACTAAACTAGTCATACAAACGATACTATACTAGTCATACAAACGATACTATACTAGTCATACAAACCATACTATAGTAGTCATACAAACGATACTATCCTAGTCATACAAACGATACTATACTAGTCATACAAACGATACTATACTAGTCATACAAACGATACTATACTAGTCATACAAATGATACTATAGTAGTCATACAAATGACACTATACTAGTCATACAAATGATACTATACTAGTCATACAAATGATACTATACTAGTCATACAAACGATACTAAACTAGTCATACAAACGATACTATACTAGTCATACAAATGACACTATACTAGTCATACAAACGTCACTAAACTAGTCATACAAACGATACTATACTTGTCATACAAACGATACTATACTTGTCATACAAACGATACTATAGTAGTCATATAAATGATATTATAGTCGTCATACAAACGACACTATAGTAGTCATACAACGATACTATAATAGTCATACAAATGATATTATACTAGTCATACAAATGACACTATACTAGTCATACAAATGATACTATACTAGTCATACAAATGATACTATACTAGTCATACAAATGATATTATAGTAGTCATACAAACGATACTATACTAGTCATACAAATGACACTATACTAGTCATACAAATGACACTATACTAGTCATACAAATGACACTATACTAGTCATACAAATGATACTATACGTCTCATAAAAACTATTCTTTAAACTAAAAAATATATAATTTTAAGACATTGTACAGTGATTCAATATTGGACTGAAATATCTGAGGCCAATACATAGCTGGTGAAATAAAGTAAGATCAAGGACCTGACAGGGTAAAGGATGCTGCTCCAAATAAACAAAGAGGGACAGCTATAACATTAGTTTACATAATAAAGTCACTGTCAAACAAGTTTTTTAAACATTGGCACTTGATTTCACTCAGATTTTTTTAGCTGTGAGAAATTGTTTCATTCATTTTTTTTTCTTCTGACTTTTTGTCCGAAATAATGTAAAAAATTCCCAGCTATTCAATAATCTGATTTAAGTTTATTGAACACCGCACCGCAATAAAGAGTTGTACTGACATAACACATCAAGGCTTTTGTTCCAAATATAGCTGGGACCTGTCCCAAAAAGATGACCATACATTTGCTCCCCTTGGAATTCCCCAAAACCAAGAGCCTAGCCCCAATCCCCAGCTTTTGAAAACAAGGATATCAGTAAAACTGATGGATGCTCCCCAATGCGCTTTGTCAAGCAATATAAATGCAATGAGAAGGGCAAAGATGTTAAAATGACTAAAAATCAATAGAAATGTTTACTATATTTCAGAAATTTTCAAAGACCATAACTCTTAAGAAAACTCATTGAAGTGGAACATCCTGCTAATATGCACTCCTCTTGGCAATGAAGCTTGCCATCAAAGTTTATTGACATCGGGCCAGTAGTTGCTAAGAAAGAGCCTGGACAAGAATTTATGCAGTATATACTAATTTACTAAAGTCCCATAAGTCTGAGACAAATCATTGAAGCAGAACGTCCTGGTAGTATGCACACCTCCTCTTGGAAATTAAGCTTCCCATACATTTTTGTTGAATTCCAGCAAGCAGTTGCTGAGAAATAGCACGGACAAGAAAGTCAAGAACAGTGCACTATATACTGATTTCAGAATTCTTCGAAGTCCCATAGCTCTGAGAAAAATCATTGAAGCGGAACGTCCTGGTAGTATGCACACCTCCTTTTGGTAATGAAACTTCCCATAAAGTTTTGTTGAATTCCAGCAAGTAGTTGCTGAGAAATAGCCCAGACAAGAAAGTGAAGAATTGTACACTATATACTGATTTCAAAAATCTTCAAAGTCCCATAACTCTGAGAAGTATCATTAAAGCAGAACGTCCTGGTAGTGTGCACACCTCCTCTTGGTAATGAAGATTCCCATGAAGTTTCGTTGAATTCCCGCTAGAGGTTGCTGAGAAATACTCCAGACAAGAAAGTCAAGAGTTGAACACTATATACTTATTTCAGAAATATTAAGTCCCATAACTCTAAGAAAAATCACTGAAGCGGAACGTCCTGGTTGAATTCCCGCTCGAGGTTGCTGAGAAATACTCCAGACAAGAAAGTCAAGAGTTGAACACTATATACTTATTTCAGAAATATTAAAAGTCCCATAACTCTAAGAAAAATCACTGAAGCGGAACGTCCTGGTAATATGCATACCTCCTCTTGGTAATGAAGCTTCCCATGCAGTTTCGTTGAAAATCTGGCCAGTAGTTGCTGAGAAATACTCCGGACAAGAAAGTGTGACGGAAGGAGGGACGGACAAAGCGGCGACTATTATGCTGCCCCGAAATTTTTCGGGGAGCATAAAAAGTCCTGCACATGATATGGTGTCATCCAGTCACCTGCCTGATTGTAGTGCATCCAGTTCAGCATGATCTCTGGAGCCCTATACCAGCGGGTTTGAACGTATCCTGTCATCTGATCATCCGTGTGGCGAGCTAGACCGAAGTCAAGTATCTGCAAGTACATGTTAGACATGAAGATGAAATATAAATGCATACATATGAGGCTTTGTGTGCATACAATGTCACTTAAAAATATTTAAATGTGTATACAGTGGTATATGGGATATAGAGTACAATTAATCCTCTGGCCACAGTTATGCCATACATGCCATACGTCCGGTCTTGCCGGGATTGGCCCGCTTTTGCGAGGTTTGTCCCGGCATTTCGCTCAGATGCATTTTGTCACGGTCAACCACAAAAATCGATGTTAGTGTGCTTTTTGCGTCAACAATAAACTTCACATCGTTAATATCTTAATTGGTCCCTATGACAACAATGCCCGTCAGCCACATGTCAAAGAGGAGCAGTAATTATTGTCCGGTTTGGTCCGGATTTTTGCGCCTACAGTGCTGGTCATTGACACCTGGATTTTGCGAAAAACAATCACCCGACCCGCGCAACATCAGAGTGTAACAGATTGACGTCATCAGCTAATATCGCGCATGCCATCCATGGCAACGTCTTTTCTCGGCTGTCCCTCTGATTAGCAGCCGAATTACAGCAATGGGTCATGAAAAACGTGCTACACGTGGAGGTAGTTTACAGTAACTGTATGTCATAAATCAATGCTAACCTATCTGAACGACAATAAAATTATCGATTCTGCGTAACTTCTTGTTATTGTAAAGGAAATGTTTATGGTGACAAAAGAAAGAGTAACAATATGTACTGCCCATCATTCGAGATACCGATACCCAATTTTGTTGTTTCGTGCTACGAAAGTTGTATACAAATTAAAGATGTCACAATTCTTTGCGCTACGTTTTTTATCACGGTCAGTACACCCACGCTTTCCATGCCGATGACGTGGCGTTGTACATATCGGCATTATTTTCCGGCGCGTTTCTAGCAGAACACAGAGTTTACATGCAATGCATGTGCATCTTAACTATGAATAGAACTTGTGTTTACGTCGCAAGAACAGTAAAATTCAGATAGGCGTTTCGGATTATGATTTTTTAATATATATATATATATATATATATATATATATTTTAGTATACGCATTTTCATACTTGATGTTATAATTACTATATAGTTGAAAACATTTATGATACACATTATGGACAACAATGTAAAACGTCGTCGTGAGTAAATTACGTTAACTTTTTTGTCGTGAAAATGGGCTAGTGTATTCATAGGTATCCCGCTCAAATGTCAAATATCCCAGCGATTTTTTGTCAATGTATCGTTTTGGCCTGAAAAATTTATGGCATTTATGGTTATACTAATAGGAAAGTATTAAGTGTTACTAAACAACAAATACAGTATGGAAATATAACAAGTTACTCAACACCTTAGAGGTTGTTAATAAACATTTTTCGAAATACGGACAAAAGCCCTCCCTGACAAACGACAGCTCAGTGTTTTTCACACCCCAGACATTAGCCCGCTTGTAATTTTGATGCCAAGGACAATGTTCTGCTGGTTGAAATAACACCCGGACAATTATTATAACTGCCGATATGTTAAGGTGATAATTATATTTAAAGAATATCAAATTTGTTAATAAGGACATCGTATCAAATTCCAAATACTTGAGTCATTAATTTATCATGAGTGGGCAATTGTCCAGGGTGTAATATTAATGAGCAGATGTGAAAAACAATGAGCAGGCTTATGTCCAGGGGGGCTTTTGTCAGAATCCACATTTTTCTAAATCAATAGAAAGCTAATTCACTTTTAAAACAAATTGTTAGATCCTATGTCTGTTTATATATCTAGCCATTATTGCCAATATAATTACCTAAGAAAAAGGAAAACATATCTTTTGCAAGTTTCCAACATCCATATCTGACATAGTTTGCCTATGCTTCATAGACTTAAGGAATTCATATAACTTGACACCTGGTCAAATGGCTACAACCATTATGCCAGGATGTTTACTTAGTGCAAATATATTTATGTACATACCTTTAATTCACAATCTTCATTTACAGCTAAATTGCTTGGTTTCAAATCCTGAAAAAAAGCATTTTAATTAATAATGAGTTTACAGAAAGTACAATTTTTCATTTTTACCAAGGAAAGTAAACATTGAATCAGTTTTAAAAGAACTTTTCATGATAACCCTGTCATTAAAACAAATGTACCAGTATTTCTGTTACTGACTGATACTTAAACCTTGTTCCAAATACCACCTTCCAAGTATTAAGGAAGCATTTCTCGAGACACTTACTCTGTGTATATTACCAGCTGAGTGGATGTACTGAAATTAACAAAAACAAAACAGACATATACACATGTATACTGTCTATAGATACTGAAGTATTAATTTATATTTCAAAAAGCCAAGAAAAAACAACTGAATGTGTATAATGGCCAGAATCCAAGGAGATAGAACATTGATGGAAACTGTGAAAGTCCCCAGATTGAGTATGATAGATTGTACAAACGTGTATCTTTCATCAAATTAAAGAAGAGGTTTAAACAATCATCAAACAAGTTCATTTTTTTTAAATATAAATAAAGTGTACACTCTGCTCATTACTGGTATATCTCAATATTACTTCTTTATCATAAAATAAAACAACTCATGTGTAATGAATAATAATTATTCTACTGACCTTCATTCCTCTTAAGACCTGGTAGATAAGTAACTGTACATGATCATCACTAAGCCTCTGTGACTTTATAATGTTGTTCAAATCTCCACCCATCAAAGGTGTGACTAAATACCTGCATACAGCAATGCATCAATCATTTAAGGCACAAAAGGCTCAGTGACTGAAAATATGCTGAACAATTCAGTAATCCTACTTTTGTATGAATAATAATTGTCACGTTTGCCTTCTAAGAAGAATCTGAACCTACAAATGTGGATGCTACTTGCAGCAGAGTTACAGGCCAGATTCCACAATTGTATTTCATGTGCAGAACACAACTACAAGACTGGCATTAATACTTTTACCAGTTTTGCTGATTTAGAAAACAAGGACCAACACTTTTTGTAATATGCTGCCATATGAAGTAAATGTTCCAATACTGAAGGCAAGAATATTGAAGTGCTTTTGATAATATTGTAATTTCCGATGGACATCTGTGTAGTTAATATGTTATAACTTATATCAAGCGCTAGATTATTTGAGGCATGTCTTGGAAAACCCGGTCTTAATGCATGTGCGTAAAGTGTCGCCCGATTAGCCTGTGCAGTCCGCACAGGCTAATCCAGGACTGCACTTTCTGCCTGAAGTGGATTTATGTTTTGAAGCGACTCTCCTTAAAACAGAAAATACCATACAAGAGGGCCATGATGGCTTAAAGTGCTCACCTGAAAACTGGTACAGATGAAAACCATACTGTTGTGACGGGTTTGAAAATTAAGGTATCTGATCAATACGCAAAGGTAGATAGGATCGATTGATTTAAAACATCGATTAGTGCAATGGGCTAACTAAAGTACGAGTTGGGTAGTGGATGTGCGGTGTTTTAGCTAATGGTTCTCAAATCATTTTGCTCAATATTCTGACCTGACCCTTTTGCATGTCAGTGACTGTTTGGAAAAAGCAGAAACAGTAGATTTTTATGTCTTTTTCGCAGACAGTCTTGGAGAACTAGTTGCAATGCGATAATTGCGATGGCTGTGCTATAAGGTCAAAATTTGCTTTTCTTTGATAATTTTCTGTCCAATTATAATAAATGATATTAATGCGGCTCCAAAGCCATCAATGATGCATTTACAAATCACTGCATGTAAGGTTTGCAACTGTTGGAAATCAAATTTTATCAATCAATTTTTATGGTCATACACAAACTGTGTAAGTTTGGTCAACATTGAATAAAAAATCGTGGTTGCAAGCCAATCATTGATAGCTTGTTGATGTTTTTTTTCACACACAAAGTTTAATAACTCTGGGGTTTCTAGCCCGAACATGCTCATATTCAACGTCACCTGTAATCTTACGTTCATAGGCAAACTGTGCACAATTGGTGAAGATCGGATGAAAAATGAAGTCTCTATCCTGAATTATGTCCATTTTTGTATATTTTTTTTAACAAACAAACAAAGGGCTATAAATCCAATATTTCTGGCCCGATTTTGCTTATATTCGACTTTACCTTTAATTTTATGGCCACAGACAAACTGTGCAAGATTGGTGAAGATTGGATGAAATATGAAATATCGATCATGAATAATGTCAATTTTTGTAAAAAAAAAATCAAAAACAAAAGGCAATAACTCAGATGTTTCTGACCTGATTTTGTTTATATTCAACTTGATCTTTAATCTTATGGTCATAGACAAACTGCCCACGATTGATGAAGATTGGATGAATAATGAAGTCTCTAGCCTAAATTATGTCCATTTTTACGTATTTTTTTTCACAAACAAAGGGCAATAACTTCGGTGTTTCTGGTCCGATCTTGCTTATATTAGTCTTCAACTGTAATCTCATGGTCATAGACAAACTGTGCAAGATTGGTAAAGATAGGATGAAAAATGAAGTCTCTAGCATAAATCATGTCATTTTTTGTATATTTTTAAATAAACAAAGGGCAATAAATCCTGTGTTTGAAACATGATCTGGCCCATTTTTGGCATCTTAGAAGATCTGATGGTCTTACACAAACTGTGAAAGATTGGTTAAGATTGGATGGAAAATAAAGTCTATATGTTGGAAAAAGGCATTTTTGCACAGGCTGATCCAGGACGACACTTTACACACATGCATTAAGCCCAGTTTTCCACGACATGCCTCATTTGATGTTTCTTTGCAAAGAAACGTGTAATGCTTACACTTCTTCAAATTCCTCAAATGTTTCTGTGGGAGTAAAAACATCCAGCAGCCCTATAACCTGAAAAACATAGATAAGAATTTTAATTAGATAACATAGAGAAACGAAAGATCATGCAGAACAACAAATATTTGCCTAGCTTCATAACATGAACTTTAATTGCAATACAGCAAGAAAGCTTTGTTTTGACACCCAAGTCACCAAATGTTTGATGTGTTGGGATCCTAAGAATCCTTTTAAATGTGAATGCTTTTTCTTGATTTCTTGATTAAAATGTACTTCTTTAATAACAATGCAATCTGCGGCAAACTGGAAGTATGTACCTGTATATATGCACAAAACCTGTTAAAATAAGTATATACCTCTTTGCTGTAATTTTCCATAACTTTATGGACAAAAACTGCTTAAATACTGAGTTTAACAACTACGCCTCTTGTTTTACAATGTTCAACTGTGTACCTTGACTTTCCCAGCCTTATGGATACTGGATCAATTCCAAAACCAGCAAAGAAAGAAAAATGAATGCTTACATTTTCATGCACCATGTGTTTCAACATGCGCAGTTCTCTGTATGTCCGCTTAGCATGGATGGCTGACTGGAAGGGTCTGGAGAGCTTCTTGATGGCCACTTTCCTGTTGGTCTGTTTATCTGGAGCTGAACTGTAAGTACACATTTTAAGTTCACATAATGAGCAATTAAGCATTGACGTGATTTCACTATTTTTTATGTGAGGCGTGTCATGGGAAAACCGGGCTTAATACATGTGCGTAAAGTGCCGTCCCGGATTAGCCTGTGCAGTCCCCACATGCTAATCCAGGACAGCACTTTCCGCTTTTATGGTATTTTCTGTTTCAAGGAAGTCTCTTCCAAACATAAACTCTCTTCTAAACAGAAAGTGCCATTCCGGATTAGCTTGTGCGGACTGCATAGTCCCACGACATGGCTCTTATCTACTTAGTTTTACCACTACATACAAAGCTAAAATGCATTCTTCCTTATATTAAACAGTTTTGTTTTAACCTTCTCAACAAACAATTACTATTGTGTAGTAATTTATTAAATTATTATTGTATAAATACCGTTAAAACCAATGATATGTATTTTTAAGTTAAAGATTAGTATAATAAGTTGTTTTTTTGCACATACTTCATAAAGGCATACAATTTCTTCTAAATAATATAATATTGACACATAATTTAGTGTATACTTGTATGAATGAACTAGTACCATGAACTTATAACCTGTATCTGATATAATGTGGATTAAAAAATAACTTCAGCTACTGCTTAGGCGTACAAAAAAAAAGTAAAATGCCCCACAAAATTAAGGTAGGTAGGTCGGGATTTTTTATTTTATTTTTTTACTTTAATTTTTTTTGGTAAAAGGTCAACTTGAAGATTCTAAAACTGAATAAATATTCAAAACATATCAGTAATATCCTTAAACATTGTTTATAAGTGGATACTATCAAAACAAAACACTTATTTATCCAAAACACATTTAATTAATTATTATTAAAAAAGGTAAATAAAACAAAAATAAATCTGACAAACCCAATAAAATGTTCTAGGGTCGGGGCATTGTTTTAGGGTAGGTCGGGTTACCTGAAACAAACATATTTTTTGTACGCCTTACAATAATATTGACTATTAGGGTAAAGCAGGTCACTGACCACCTCAGGTTATCAGTTTTACAGTTTTACTTGACAGTACCTAACTCCCTTAATGAACAATTAAAAGCTAAATAACACATACTTAATACAAATTTACAACAGCTAGAAAACTTTAATCCATCAGGATAAGCCTAAAACAGATTATGATTTCTTTGTGTAAATGGGTCAAAATTATTAACATTCTTATTAAAAGTAATCAACTCACGGAATGAAGTATATGAACATGTACAAGTGGATAAACCACTGTTCGATTTAAAAGCATTTTAAATAAAACTGTTTCATTTATACAACCGTTAAATTAGTTCATTGTTGTAAATTTGTTGTAACATTACATTTTCCTTCTAATTATTAATGTTTGCCTCCACATATTATCAAAAAACTTTAGAAAAATTGAACCTGACAAATAAGTTTTTTTATGATTTGTGCCAAAGGTAAAATAAAATAACAAACTTAATAATTCAACACTAACTCTGATCAAAAGCAAAAAAGTTTAAAACAAGATGCTGACATTGCAATTGGACTACATAATATTACCCATTGAAACATATTATTTTATATTAAATTTCAGGTACGTGTTAAATTTTGTTTTAAAGGAACTGTTCACAGAAACTACTTTAAACTGCACAAATCTGTCAAGTCAGTCACAAATTTAAACTGCTCTCAAAGTTATGACAAATATTTTGCAACTAAATGTACATACCTTTTAAAGGCAATTTATTCCACAGCAATTTTCCATAGTATATGTAAATATATAGACATTAAAAAAATCAAAGGACTACACAGACCAGTTACTGAAAAGCCAGTCTTTAGAAAAAGACATGGCAGCTGCTTGGAATGTCCCATGAAATGTGCAACGAAATGCGCACTTATGAAAGTAAATTAGTCACATTTAATAGATATCGTCAGAGGTCCACAATTTGTTTTAGTCCTTCAATCATGCCACTTTTGTTTTGGTCTTGTTTGCAGCGAGGTTCGCACTGTGCCTGCTCAAACATTGTGCAAAAGTTCAATAACACATGAATACTCATTAATATGCAGGAAAGTCATTAAATATATTTATCTACAGAAAAAAGTTTTAAATTTAGTAAAACACTGAAAATACCAACCAAAAATGACATAATAAAACCTATTTTAACCCACTTTAAACCAAAATTAGCCCAGTTTTAATGATGTTTCCCTTTACAATTGTTGTGTCTGAATTTATAATGGGAGTCATGTGACAAACAGCAGCTGATGTAAGCAAAGATGACTTATGGAAACATTTTTCAGAATGTCCACATTAACAATGCAATGCAAGGAGTAATCTTTGACAATACAGTCGTTTAAACAAATGTAGGGTCAATCAGGGCAAGTATGGACAGTCTGGTAACTTTGGACAAATGTGGTAGTAGATAAACTTTCCTACATGTTTTCACGTTACTTGTTATGATTTTACCTTATTTTAGAAGAGTATCATTTGGGGCAATATATGTCTAAAAATAACATGTGACGTAATGCATTTATAGTGATTGTAATGTAAATGGTACATCATGGGAACAACCTACCGTAATTTCTCGCGTATAAGCCACACTTTTTTCAGCCAAAATTCGTAGCAATGTTCCGGTGCGTCTTATACGCGGATATAAGCAAAAACTCCTAGTTTTTCTATCATAAATATCTACTGTGGTGTTTGGGCGATATTTTGAATAGACGCTCGATCAAAATCACTAAGACGCTTACATAAGCAAGTATTCGTACCAGATATGTTTCGCATGCGGATCTTGTAAAATATAGTATTATATAATATATATTCTTATTTTGTGTGTTTTATATTCTTAATTTTTATTTTTCCGAAATATATATGCAATAAAACATAATACATAAAAAATAAGAACCAGGGTTAAATGAACCATAGTGTAAACACCACCTGACAAACTACTTCACACCTTTTATACTGCTCTTCAAACAAAAAGGATGGTGTCATTGATGATACTTGCAAAACTGACAGTGTTTGTCAAACAGACAATTAGCGCTTATGGTGTAATTAATGGTGTTGACACTTAAGACTACTCAACACCTCTAAATACAGCGAAAACACATCTAGTGTAATGTATCCGCATTGCGATTTGACAAAAATGTTTTCAGTGTCAATAAACAATGGATGCAAAATTTACGATTCTGATGTTTAGGTTAGATACCAGTAATTCCAATTCCCATAGGACCCCATTATAAAACGGCAAACTTTCAAAGCATTTTTCTAGCATTTTCTTTATTTCAGATTGTGCAAAACCTGGTATCAATTTAAAGATCAATCTGTCCTCTTCCAAAATTTGCAATAAAAAAGATATGTCATGTTACTTCTAAGAAAATGCATCTCACTTTAATGCAGGCACCGGTAGAAAACAGGGTTTCGGCAGTCATATTTCGACAAAAGCCCCATACCACAGTAAACACACCCCAAAAGTTCACCTTTCAAGTTAACCTTCAAAATGTTGCAGACACGCATAGGATATTAGAAATAACCACAAAAGGCATGTCTGAGATACCTAAATGGCTTTTATGCCAGAAGAGAAGAGGAACTCTTTAGTAATAGGCACTACTTTTGAATGGACCACGGAGGGATACACAATGATTTACTGGTATCTTACCTTTAGAAGCTTTCAAATAGCAGATTTTTTTTTCCACAAATTAGGATCTCAATTTTTAGGTGCGTCTTATACCCGGGGGCATCCTGTACCCGAGAATTTACGGTATTGATTCTGTCAAGAGTTCTCCTTAATTTTAGATGTATAAAATAAAATAGTGTCCGTAGTTTCCCAATGTAATCTACATTAGCAAATCCAGTACTGTCAGTAGTTTGCCAACTAGGTTTTGGCTTACCTAGTTTCTAATGTAGTGAAATCATTTAATTTTACAGAAAGCTTAGTATATGAAATCAACAATAACATTCAAGAAGACAGGGATTTCCTGATTTCGTCATCATAAAAAGGTCCTTTAGTTCAGATCAAGGCTCACCTTATTGACAAGCGGAGACCTTGTAAAAGCTGTCCATACTTACACAGATTAGCCTTACCATGATGTTACCTATTTTCGATAGACACCTATAAAGCGTGAATTTTTGGTTATATATGACATCACCAGTAAACAACTTTGCAAGCTAGTGTATTCAATACCGGCAATTTGAAAACATTCTAGACAATGCTGCGAATCAAGGTAGCAAACGACCATCTTCAAACATCAATCGTTTTCAATTGATTTTTGTTAATAACCTTTATTGAGCAATTCTAATTGGTCATATAAACGTCACATTCACTGAACGCTCTTTGCGTCTGCCATGTTTATGTTCTACAAACTCCACTCCTTTGACTGATATGGGTGAAGTTCCTCACTCACCCCCTGTATTCGAGTAAAGCTACAGCGGTTTAATACAGTCCACAGCGGTGCATACATTATAGGTACATTTAATATAGGTATATATACATTATATTGTCTTATTTTTCATAATTTTCAATTTTTTTCTTGAATAACATAGGGTTGCTTCACTCCAAATGTTATACCTTGAGATTTTTGTGGTGAACCTATGTCAATTTATACCCTTTTCCTCTCAGATAAGGTTATATTATATTATGGTATTACTGATTTTGACATACTATGAAATAAAAGTTTTAAAAAAATACAAAAATTGGTGTTAGGCGTAACTGTTTACTGTAATAAAATCTGTTGTTTTTTACCATATGCTTAGCCAAATTTAATGTCGTAAGTATTGTTGGTCAACTTTAGTACTTATGTTTGTTATACTTTTTCATAAGATACATCTTTAACATATAAATTAAAGCTATTCTGGAATAAATAAAATACATTTTGACAATATGTCAGTCATTTTTGTAAGTGTACCCCATCAAAATTTTTGGTTGAAGTAGAAAAATGATGGGTCATAACAAAAATCGCATTTTTGTCAATGTGTGGTTAGATTTTGTTTATATTTCACAGTTAAGTCTCAAAATAGATTTAATGATCAAAGATAATATGAAAGTCAAGGTCTGAAAAAAGTCCCATTAGGGGCTTTCTACCTTAAAGCAATTCCAAATTTCTATTCATGTCCTGTCTTGTAAGTATTTGGAAGTCAAAATGATCGTACTCACTTATCCTTCATATAAATTGATGAAAGTTCTGCAATTCCTAGCGTTTTAAGTTTCGGAAGTTTATTTTAGGAACATATTCATAAAAGTAGTAGCCTACACATGTAGTATAGAGTCAGTATGCACTTGGTACTGGTAAACCGCTTAGATCGGCTAAGCTTGTCCAGGAAAAGTGTAAGTAGGTTAACTGACCGCCGTTATATGACTGAAATACTGTTGGTCCAAAAAATCAACAACAAACAAACAAACCATACCGCAGACAAGATTCCAAAGAAACTGTACTGAAATCTACATATGCATGTATGGGTCGACAATATTTGATATATTATGTTTATTATTTTTATTTTAATGCAGCAGTAGTCAATGAAAGCTTATTAAATATATGAGTAATTAGCAAATAATTGCGGTGTGTGTGTTTCAGCCTATCATGAAAATGTTGCTGTATTACAAGATGTTGATGATGACATTTTGTATCTACACTCAGCATTAAACAGTGATGGTCTTTACTTAAAACCTCACAGTGAATGTCATGATACCCATATTATACAAACAACTTGCTTGTTAACGATTTATTTGCTGGAAAAAGCTAAACAAACATGCATATTTGGCAACTCGCACAATTAAAACAGTATCATATTGTGCAACTTATTTCGGGATAACAAATACTTAAACTCACTGTGTATACACTCATATTGACAACTAATAGATACTAAAATTCCGTTGTGTAGCTATCTAAGCGTACTAATCAGTTTAAAGGTTCATTTTTGGACATTTCGTACGGAATCATTCATGTTTTTTATCCGTTAAAGTGCGTTTTTTACCATGAAAATATCGCCAAAAGCCAATTTTATCCTGAAAAGTTCACCCTGATCCTACACTGTGGCTCTGCTATGTACGTAAAACATGTATAGTTTGGGTGTGTAAACCAATAAGCGGTCGGACTGTATTTTGTGAAGTCTTAGTAAAATTGACATTTTTAGTACTTAGTAGTTAGATTAAGTGGTTGCTTTTAATACATTAATACACGCAGTTGCAAGAATACAATTATTGGCTCCTTCATTTAATTCAATGGAAATTTGACTGTTGTTATATCCTGGGCTGAACTGGTTGAAATTTTAAATATATTATTGGAGTACTTAATTCCTTATATTCTATACTGTTTTGTCCATAAATATGACTATGGATCCGTGTTTGTGTTTGGGAGCTACCCTGACTATGAATATTGTCATGTTGCGGGGGCATCTGTGTCTGATACATTTCTATTTTTCTACATTAACATACTTCTCTGTATGTATGTGTATCAATGCAGTTAGCAGTGGTAACACTTGTATATTTCCATGTCTAGTAAATCTGAAGAATAATTAAACCTGTTTTCTTCAAATCTCAAAACTCAACCACAGTATTCCCTGCAATTAACAATTTGATCTTAAATATACTTATCAATTCCAACAATTTAACCGCAATCGTAATTATCAACTGTTTTTCATTTTTACATTCATACTTATCAATGGCCACTGTAGACCTTACTAATATTACCATACCCCTATCTTCAGAAAGTATCCGATATAGAGTTCATTCATCATTAATTGTAGACAAACAAAGCTGAATTGGGTAGTGTAATGATCAATTCATACTTAAATGGCCTCTTTTCGCGAACACAACATGAGAAATATTCCCAGACCATAATAAGGACGATTACTGAATATTTTTCATAGTCCCGATACAAAAATCCACAAAACTTTGTCAAACATGGTGATAGCTTTCCAAACAAAACGGCAAAGTGAGGTCACATGTTCTCGCTATAAAACTGGTCCAAAGTTTGGTATCTTTCGGCACTATATATATGTTTAAATATCAAATATATAAGCTTGGTGTCTTTTCTTCCCATAATCTGTGAACCGGTGTTTGCCTATCAAACCGCTGTAGCATTACTCGAGTATAAGGGGGTGTCACTGCATACTGTAAAATACTACATAGCACTGTGTTTAATAGGCTACGCACTAACTTCTTTTTTCCTTTAACAAATTGGTGTTTTATAATTTCCAAACAATTTATGATCATAAAAACAGAATATGTTTTTATGATTATAAATTTAAGTTTATAAGTTCCAAATTTCAAAAACAGGATTGTTTACAATAAGAACACATATTAAAAGTGATATTGGGGACCATCGCAGGCCAGAATGCGTTCGTATTCGCCGACAACTTTAACTAGGGCATACTTGGCAGTTAAAGAGGAAAATATCCCCGTATGTAGGGCTTCAAAAATGTATGGAGTACCTCGAAAAACCTTGCGAGATCGAGTAGACCATGAGTGTCTGTTGACAGTGTGAAAAATGGTCCCGCACCTCTGTTAAGACTAAGCGAGGAACAGAGACTCGTTGATCACGTGAAAGGCCTACCACTTGTCAGGTATGGGTACACTCGTGCTGAAGTATGCACCAAGGCATCGGACTTTGCAGTTTACCTTGGGAAAAGGGATAGGGAAGACAAACCCCTAGGTCTGTGATGGTTTTATGGGTTTATGGGCAGGTGGCCAGAACTAAAGGTTGTGAAACCATCAGGGTTGTCGTAACAACGAGCCAGGTGTGCTTTGAAAGAGGTCCTTGTCAACTACTTTGAAGAACTGCAATCCAACTTCGACAAGTACAATTTGCACAAAAAACCTCATCTGGTGTACAACATCAACGAAAACGGAATCAACACCGAATACAGACCACCAAGTATTGTCGACGGTCACGATGCACGCCCACAGTTGGTGATGGCCGAAAGGTCAAAAACCGTTACCGTGATTATATTTGTGGTGCAATCTGGAGTAGGTTAGGCATTCCTGGTTGTCTATTGTGTAACAGTTGTGGTGCATTCTGGAGTAGGTTAGGCATTCTTGGTTGTAATTTTTTTGGAACTCCAGATTGCACCACAAATGCGTCACACAATATTAATTATATTGTGTGATGCATTTGTGGTGCATTCTGGAGTAGGTTAGGCATTCCTGGTTGTCCTTTTTTTGGAATTGGCCAAAGCAACCAACATCCATAGGCTGTAAAATATGGGAGCAGAGTGGTGGAAGAAAAAAAAAAAAAAGTATGCAAATTGGCAATTAAAGCATACATCGTTGCACTGTCTCCAGTAAATTTACAGGCATCGTTCAGAAAGACCTGGATATACCCCCTACAGGCAGCCCGAGGTCCAGATAAGATGCGTATCTGCGTAAAATACGCATGGAAATTTTCTAAATACTAATGAATTTAAAATTCAGTGAGTAAAGATAATCATGGTAAAATCCACTATACGCATCGTGTGCTATCGTCAGGTGTACCACCAGTGTCTACTTCATATTAAATCATTCATTTTTCCATTGTCATATCTAAATCATCCATGTTTACAATTTTAACAAACAATAAAATCCGTTAGAAGCACAGTCCTTGACAAAAACACATGTCACAACTTAGAAGAGTGAAAGCGTGACGTCATCAATTAACCCAACTTCTAAATATCCAAGCCATTAGCTACTGCCATATCAACGGTGTCGGCCTGACATCAAAGGTCTTTAATGTGACTGCAGACTGGAGCCATTGTCAAACGGCTTGTAGTAGTAAGTGTGTAACACGTTGAGCACATGGTTGGTGAAAACGCATCAATCTACTGTACCTGAACAATGCATGCAAGCACTGTCGATAGAGCATTAATGAATTATCATTCTGGGGAAAATGTCAAGGGTGTCAATAATTAGACAGTTTTTTTTGCATCAGTTAAATTGGAGATTTATATGGGAGTGCTGATATATACATGTACTGGAATTAAAATCGGGTTGTGTAACGGAATAAAAACTTGTTGAATATTAAGAAGGATTTTTACATTTAATTTGGATTAATATGTGTTTTGCAGACAAGGTTATTATGTATGCGCATCTGAAATTTACACTGATTAAGTTTTTTTATGAAAGTAAATTTAGTGCAATATTCCAAAACAGCAACAAAAAACAGACAAAATTTGGTAAAATAACATCAACAGGTCAAACTAGAGGCAGTCATATGAATGTGCTGCTCTGAAAAACAGCAGCTTATGCAGAGCGACATTGACACTATAATCAACATATACTAGATTAGTACATTGGAACATTGTCTTACAAAGATTGTAAATAATGAAAGTACCCACAACCTTCCCCTAAAAGCTAAAAAAAAGCTGAGCACTGAAGCCTGAAGGTACTATTAATGTGCAGAAGTCATTGCAATAATTGAGCGTCATTGTCAAAATGTGAGTCTTCCCCCACCCCCTAACCAAAAACAGAACAAGATTCAGTGTTTGATAAATACACATGCCTGCGGTTGGTGCTGGGTAGCCCATTTCTTAGTCCAAATTAGGTCAACGTCAAGGTCAAAGTGAGGTTGGGTGATATGGGTGGATTGGGAACGTTCATAAATAAAAACTGTGTAAATATGCCAGTGTTGTAGTAAGCGTTGTTGTTGGTGCTAGACGAAACGATAAACTCTAGTTAACCAAGAAATGGCACTTTTGAATTATTATAAGTCCAAATTAGGTCAAGGTCAAAGTGAGGTTGGGTGATTTGGGTGAATAGGGAATGGTCATAAGCAACAACTGTGTAAGTCACCAAGTGTTGTAGTAAGCGGTGTTGGTGCTTGATGAAACGGCAAAAATCTACTTAACCTTGTCACGGACGGAAGGACGGACAGAACAATCACTATATGCTTCCCGCATCATGTTGCCGGGGGCATAAAAACTGATAATTGTTTAGTGTACTGAAATATAGAACCATTTATTAATAATTATGATGCAGTGATGGTGAAATAAAATACCCCTGAAAAAAAATCTTGGTGTTTGTATTTTACTCATCAGTTCAAATTTCATGAGTGAAATACCCCTTGACTGCAAAAATTATCTGGAGCTCTGCAGACAGCGAGTGGTGCAACTGATGATTTAGGTGAAGCCATAGCAGCATCAGAATTGTATGCATCATCAGCAAACAACCATGAACAACTAGCTTCTGATGCGGAAACCATGGCCCAACACGAACGTAACGACCATGTCCGCTTTTCATTGACTTCCAGATTGAAGTTCCTAAGAAGTTAGTGAAAGCCCGTAGAAGCATCTACAAGGTTGTTGGGGACAAAGCCGTGACAGAAGATACAACATTCAAGGCTGTCAAGGACTATATGGCCAAGTCAACCACCTGAAAATCGAAAATTGTGCAGAGCACAGCAATACACAGCCCCGTAGCAGGTCCATCGCAAGCGCCTCCACTAGATAAAGATGATGCAATGTTGACAGATGACGATATGGTGGATGATGAGAAATGTTGCGTGTGTAAAACATACTATTGCACTTCAAAAGACAGACATTCCGTTTCGATTTACACACGGGCGCATTGCGATGTATGTCAACACTGGACACATCATAATAACTGAACAGCAGTCAGAGTTGTCAGGAAAAAAAACCCTTTAAAATGCCCATGCTGTCAAAACTAACCTGCTTTTGTTTCAGTCGTTACTGTTTTATTTTAAGAAACTTGTTACAAGTGTTTGATTTTGTTGTTGATAACTATTTGCACCAAACTTTTGACCAGTCAGTACTTGAAATGACATCATTCACAAGACTATTTTACACGTTAAAGGGACAAAGTAATTACATGTTAAAGGGACAAAGTAATCGCAACAACGAAACCCTTTGTACCAGACACAATACCTATTTATTACATCATTAATTTAATAATTATAAAATGATGCAGAAAGTAAACATTAAAACTAAATATACAAAATCTCCAGACACGTCACATAGTCATAATTTGACATGTTAAATGCCAGTAGACAACAAATATCGTATTTTGCAATCTTAGTTATGAAACACAATTAGTTAAGTTTGCACAAACATGACGAAGTAAAATGATAATTCATAGGCATACCAAACTTGTCCATAGGCCCCTGATCCAACTGGTGTCAGGCATTCGTAACGGCTGGGAACTTCCCAGACGGTTTTATTCAATTCTACACGGTAAAAACCGTCTTTCAGCTTCGTTTGGTGGGACATTTAGGCATGCGTTGATATCTTTTATCTGAATACAAAATGCTGAAATACAAAATAATTTCACTTCCCGTATTTTGTTGACTGGTTTCTCTACATGCAGGCCAAAATCGTATTTTTTTCTAAGAATTGTTACACACAGTCAGCAAAATGTAAAGGGATTTTTATTGGACGGCATGCAAGTTTTTGTCAAATGAAATCACTCGAAACAAACTGGAAATACCCATTGACAAGTAGTAGGTTAAATATAACTAAATGTTGCATGAAATAAGCTGAATGCGTATTCTTTATTCGCGTAATTATTACACCTTTAGCAGTCTGTCGACGATGTTAGGTGGTTTACCCTCGGGGCTCGGTTATAAACCATTGCCCGAGCACACTGCTTAACATAGTATCACAGTTATTATAACTATTCCACTATGGGAATTCACAACGTATATAAAGATTGCAGTGTGGATACGGTGCCATAATTTTAAAAATCTATGTGGGGATAAAAATCACAGTATATATAATACACAAGTGTTAATAACCCACCGTTTAAATGGTACTCTGTATTATATTTATGACACAACGATATATGTTAACATTATTGTGTATGTTACTTTGTAGAATATTCACTATTTATTATGATTACTAAATTCTACGTGTTGAACAAGTATGTATATAAGTATATAAAGTAGCAATAAAACAGTGTGTGGTACATTTTTATCGAGTGCACCGGGATTCTCTCCCATATGGCCATCGCCCCCAGAAGACTTGTTAGTTGGGTTACGAGGGATAGTACAAGATACAGGAGACGCCCCATTCCAGAGACGACCCTGGGTCTTTTAGTGCCCGGTGTGAAGCACCTAGTACACTGCACCTCGGTTTAACGTCTCATGCGAAAGACGAGTTAGAAGGTTAGGGTGTAGCGGGGGCTCGAACCTGCGACCCCTGAGTTGTTGTTACCAGTGCGTTACCACTAGACCACGGTTCCGCCACGAATAAAACAGCTGAGTTTCTGTGCTAAAAAAACGTTAAAAACGGATTGACCAATTTAGAGAGGCAAGGGAAAATCGGTCGGCCAATCGAAATTGGGGGTGTGCGCGTGACGTCACAGTCAATGTATTGCTATCGTGTTAACGTTTAGCAAAACTTGAATGATTTTGTGTATTAAAATAAAAGTTATTTGATAACTTGTTTACTTCGAATTGTAATTATCATATGCCACAGGGGTCATATTATAGCATATTAAAACATGAATGGGTTTGGAGAGTGATAGGATGTTAACTTTATGTGGTAAAGTCATTGAGAATTGAAAACCGGTCACGCGTGACTTTTTACACAAAGTGTCAAAGTTTGGGCTTTAATAATAATTATAATATAGCGTATTTTGGTAAACCAACACCTTGTATAGGTAGTAAATACCTAAAATAATTAAGTTGGGAGGATTCAAGGTACTAGGAATATGCTAGACGATGGAAATAGCAGTTTAAAGTCGAAATATACGACAAATTTACCAAAAACGGATTGACCTACTTCAATTGGGCGTTTGTGACTGTTGACCAATCAGAAACAGGCATGTTTCTGAAGGTCACAGCACATGTATAATGTGTTCTTTACTATAGAAATGGGTGTGGTTCACCAAAAATTCATAAAAAAAACACTTGCATGGAAATATTAATTTTTTAAAATAGTTCTATTATTTATAATGATTGTTTGCTGCCTAGAGGAATAAATAACGTAATACGTGGCCAGCATAGGGGTAGTGTATGCAGGGTTCTTCATCAAGTTATTAAACCCTATGAATCTTTTGAAAATTCATAGTGTGTTTGAGTCTTTAGACATAGGTATCTGGAACAATGCCTTAAATAGTGGTATAAGGCTATTTTAATTATCTAGACGGGTGTGTTAGAAAAATTTAACCACTGGGTCAAAGTGGTATTTAATAAAATAAATTTATAGTGTTTCATATACAAAAATAAGGTTTTTCTGATACCTATGCGGTGAACAATGTCCAGAGAGAATAGGTCTTTGAATTGTCAAATTTTGTTCCATGTAGTGTGTATGGAACTTATAGAAGTAGTCTTATGCCTATGAGATAGGCTACAGAACACTAAGAAACAAATTTCAATATTACATGATGTAGATGTAGGTTTTATTGAAGTGGTGCATGTAAAGACATATATATGAATGTCATGAGTAGAGAATTTATTATTCTCTGATTAAAAAAGCAAATAATAGTTAAAACTTAGATATGTTGCAATATATACAACATGAATAATACTAATATGTACATGTGTACTGCACAATATTGGTGTTATGCAATAACAGAGGAGAAAATTTAAAGATTTTGACATTTGTTCACACATGCCGACAGGAAATATAGCCTTCAATGCTCCAACTTGAGACCCTGTCGGTTGAAGTATGCATAAAAGAAAGTTATAGGCAGCTTTTACTAACAATACCTAATGAGATTTTTAAGATTTCTGGTTCCCCACCTCGGTGGCTGTTAAAAATAACAGTAGTAAAAGGTATTATGCGCTACAGACACCTTTTTAGAGCCACAATAAAAGGTATGAAACTGTTAAAAAATAACAAAACAACATATTTACACCATAAATATGTACAAAGTATTTATACTGACATAATAAAAGATGTACTTAGCCACCGGGTGGGGTAAAACAACTTAAATGGCGGATAAGAATATAGGATGGCAGGCGGATTTGAAGAGTGTGGAGGGACGCAAGCTGGTACGGCGGCTGTAGAGACCAAGGTTTTGAGGGGATGCCATCGAGATGAAAGGGAGAATGGAACACAACAACGTAATTAATACAGTAAAAACTGAGATAAAATAAAGAACCAGGTCTGGGTGTAGTAGTGGTTCTATGGGATAAGGTCCACACTAATTGAGTGCAGTATAATCAAGGCACATTAGTAATAAGAATAAAATATTGTGTCAAATACACAATATATGTATGTAGCTATTAAGAAACAAGATTTGTACATTTAAAACTGTTCTGCTCACAAACAGATTATATTATAGTTAAAACAGTGAATTGGCCTGTCCTTTCATATACTTTAAAAACTGCTTTAAGACCGGGTTTAATTAAAACTCTGAAAGTTGTATAAGTACACTAATGTGTTTATTGGAAAAAAAGTTCTTAAAATAAGGTAACCAAAGTCAACCAGGTTGGCTTTGGTCGGAAAGGCCGGGACATTTCACCGCATGGATTAAAGGATAGGAGCAATACATAGGGGTGATGGCATCCCCCCCAAACCATCGCGGCTCAGTGGGTGTAGACTATGGGCAGCCTGTGTGTCCTAGATAGGGGACATATGGTGTTTGCTGTACTAGTCTCCCTTGGATGGTATAGGGGATAAAATGAAATATTGACATGCATACAAAACGTACAAGGGCAGGAGTGGTCTCCCTTGTACTATAAAAGATTTGTTTTAAGTAAAAGCAGGTAAATTAAACCTTTTAGGGTTATTTCCCTTTGACTGCAAATTTAGTAGTAAATTTAATATTATCCCTAATTTCAGGGAAAAATAGGTATTTTAGGGTAAAAATGATGTTATTTACCCAGTTTAACAAATTGCACGTTGAATAAACGTGCAGATGCAATAAATAGGGCAAAATACTGCCAAAATGTTAATTAAATTTCAATATATATGCAAAAAAAAGTACAAATTGGGGTAACACAACAGGCTGCCCATAGAGAATTAAATTTTGTCAGTGATCTGACAATCCAAGAGATAGGTGGCAAGGGCTCTGTAATAGCGACCCCTGTTTGACCCACCAGGGTTCAAAATAGTGTTCAAGTTAAAAGGAACAGCATTTTCACTAAAATGCTGTGTAAACGTGGCTCTTGGACTGTCAAACTGGGGACATTCCAGCAGCAGATGACCAGCAGTAAAGGGTTTCCCGCACTGGGTGCAAAAAAGTCCCAAAACATAATTGCCGAAATTACCCGGCAAGAGTGTTGCACCCATTCTCAGGCGTGTTATGCACCTATCCAGTACAATACTGGTGGAATAGACATCTGGGCGCCTGAGAACCTTCGAGGATCTATCAAATGTATGGCCATACGCAGATGCACTGGGTGTCAGCTTGTGCCATTCCCCAAGTACAGCTCTGGCCAGTGAATAGACCTCCGAGGGTGCTAGTGCTACTCCCACATCCACCACCGGTCTATTGAGGCCCCCCTTTGCGTCCCTGTCCACCATATCATTACCGGCAATGTCGACATGTGCTGGACACCAAGCTAAAGTGACATCTAATGACTTTTCTAGGCACTGTGAATGTAGAGCCAAAATTTCTTGTAAAAGATCAGGCCTAGATCTGCTATTCCCTAATTTCAAAGACTCAAGAGATGATAATGAGTCGGGGTCTGTTAGACTATAAATGGAATATATGTAATTACTCATACATTGGTTACCGATCGAATGTCAGATGAAGCGTACCATTACCCAAGCGTACCAGGATCAAGCGTACCACTTAACAGGACGAAGCGTACCACCCTATATTGCATACAGACAATGAATGTTTTAATGATGAAATAAAATATTGTTTGCATTGTCCATCGTCATTTATTAAAAAATAACATGAAACAAAAAATTCAAGATTAAACGCATAATGATCAAAAGATGGAAAAATAAATATTTATCAATAATTAACTAATGACTTCTCAGTTTGGTTGACTGAAAAATTACAGATGTAATTAGCAGTTTGCAATTATAAAGTATAGTAAATTAAAGTAAAGAATGCGTTTCTACTATTATTATTGAATACTTTACTTGGTATCTAAAATCAGTTAAATTGGGCATCAAATATGATGGGAATAATTTTATTGTTTAATAAATTTGTAAGTGTCCTTATGTAAAATGAAACTTCTGTACTGAATACTAGTCTCCTATAACTAAAAATGAGTGGCCATACAGTACATTTTATCGATGTTTTAATTTGAAATGTATGTACATTGACTATTGATGAGACTGAAATAACTACTAGCATAACATGTAATTTGAAAAGATTATAAAATACAGTAAATGTTATGAAAAGTGCATCATTGTTATGTTATATGTGCTTTGTTTCATGTTATTTTAGATGCAATATTTAAAAGTAATTTAATTAAAATTAAACTATTAAAAACTGATGTTTTAGTACCAAAATTTTTTTTTTTTAATATGAAACAAATAAAATGCATCTTGATGAATTTTACAATATTAGTTGACTAGTAACTTTTTTTACATGTTCCAATTAAATTAAAGCGACTGAATGTCTTGGTTTCCTTTATAGACTGACTCGCATGTAACAAAACTGTTGAAAAAATACTTATAAAATATTAGGTTCTGCCAGTGCGTGTACTAGCATGTACCAAATACATGCACCAAGGGGTGTATGGTCAGGCATACGGGCATATGTCATGTGTACCCGTAAATTTGATAGTCACAAGATATTATCCATATCTAATACTACACAACACGGTGTTATGCAGTATTACGAGTAAATGGTAACATACACATAAATTATAACATTTACTGGTAAGTATTACCGCATTTCATTTTCGTTACACATGTACACTAGTATACATGGGACTTCACATATGTGGCGTTACCTTATTTCAAAATGGTGACACCTAAAACAGATACGAGAATTCAAACAAAACGTGTATAATTACTTTTTATTTTGTACAGATGCTGCACAACACTGAATTTACACTTACAATACACAGTAAACGAAGAAGTGAAAGAAAGCACATTTGTAAAATGCAGACATCCAATCATAAATGTTAAAATGATCTTTTAATACTACATCCTAATGGTATATGTAAAAAACTGATGGTTAAATGACTAGTTCATGAATGACGAAACATTTTTGCCGATTATGACAACCTTGTGTTTAAAAACACATGGAATTCCTGAAAGTTTACTTCATGGCTATGACAAATTCTGAAAGTAAATCAGTATGTAATGACAGTGAATTTATGGACAGAGTTGTAGAGGTAAAAATGAATAGTAAAACATTCCAAAATCAATGGTAACACTACTATTAACAAGATTTTTTTTTATATACAAGTATGAAAAGAATAACAATTTTGACTCTTGACCTTTTTATTTTAACAATCGTACTTGTTGGCAAATAGTGCAACATATCACTGTACATAAATAACACAAAAATAATTACGATTACTACATTATTTGATAAACAAGAGGGCCATGATGGCCCAAATCGCTCACTGAAGTACTGGCAAAGATGAAGGTTTACTGTTGTGACAGGCGTGGACAAATGTGGGAATGTACGCTACAATGTCCTTAAAAAAATTGTCTAGCTGATTAACTCTCATACATATAACAAGTAAGGACTTGGATATATTTACTCTAACATGGTATGCAACTTTTTGCAGGCAATTTTGCAAGAATGGTGTTAATGCTGCAGTTGCAGCAGTTCTGAGGGATAACAGCCACGGCTGAGCAAAGGTCATGTCATGCTTGCCGGCTTGACCCAAAAGAGTTGACTGCATTGCCATTTACCTTTCCTATATCTAAATCGCTTTAGATGTTATGGTCATAGACAAATTGTGCAAGTTTGATCCCTGTCTTGCCTCAAATCCATTAATTTTTTGCATATTGCATTTTCACAATTCAGGGGAAATAATTCCAGTGTTCATGGCCTGATCTGTCTCATTTGCTGCTTGTGCTGAGATCTTATGGCCATACAAAACCTGTTTTGGTCAAGATTAAATGAAACATGCAATCTTCATGCACAAAAAAGGCCATTTTTTCAACTTACAAAGGGGACTTAACTCTGATGTTTGTGGCCCAATCTGGCCCATTGTTGGCTTCTGCTGCGATCGTATGATCGCATACAAACTCATGAAGTTTGGTCAAGATTGGAAGAAAAATGAAGTCTCTATGAACAAAAAAGGCCATTTTTGCATTTCTTTTCACACACAAGGGGCCATAATGCCAGTGTTTGTGACCTAACCATACTCATTTTGGGCCTCTGCTGAAATCTTTTGGTCACACACAAATTGTGGAAGTTTTGTCAAGATTGGAAGAAAAAGGAAGTCTCTATAAACAAAAAAGACAATTTTTGCCTTTTTCAACAAAAAAGGGGGCATAACTCTAGTGTTTGTGGTCCAATCCAGGCCACTGTTGGACTCTGCTGTGATCTTGTGATAATACACAAACTGTGGAAGTTTGGTCAAGATTGGAAGAAAAGTACAGTCTCTATGAATGAAAAAGGATTTTTTTCATTTATTCCCACAATCAACGGGCCATAACTCACAGCTTTCTGGTCCGATTTGGCCCATTTTGAATACCAACCAAGATTTTATGGTCAAAAACAAACTGTGCAAGTAAGGTCAAGATTGAATAAAAAATGTAGTCTTTGTCGCGATAATGGTTCAAACTGTTGATGGCATATGGACGCCGGACGGGTCCCCTATACCAAGAGCTTCATGCTCAGGTGAGCTAAAAAGGAACACACTACTCACAGACAAGTAAACAAATTTGCTGACAACTAATGACTTTTAAGAAGCCAATGGTTTGCATATAAAACAGAAACATCTGCATGGCTGAAAACATTTTAGTGTGAATTGCATTGATACGTTTTGATAAACCAGTATCTATTAAAGAACAAAGCACTGTTATTGCAGTTTTCAATAACAGTTTCGACTCTGATAAAATGTTATATTGCACCATTCATTTTTTCAGCATGAATAGCTCACTAAACAATAAAACAACAGGCATAACATTTTCACACTGTGTCACAAAATGTCTGATAAGCCTGAAAGAACATACACATGTAGAAATAAAAATGGAATAGTAATATTATTTATAAAGACTGTAAGAGATAACTAAAAGGGATTAAAGATATAAATTGCCATATTGCACATTCATATTCATAGTTAACACCATACAAGATCTTGAGTTTTCCATAATAGTTTGATTACATATACAACAGAGAAATATGGCTCGAGATTAATAATTCATGATCATTCTATGCAAATAACACATACACTACTTCATTTAATTGTAAACAAATCAAGACCAAATACAAAAACAATACATTAAGTACAAAGACTATTTAAAATTCAGCAGATATGCTAGTGCATCAACTGACCATCAATTTGAAGGCAAACAATAATACACACTGTATTTAAAAACATTACGGATTAATTAATCCAATAAATTAAGTACTGAGAGGTGTTTATAAGGGGACAAAAATGATGTATTTTTATAACAAATTATAACAACTGACATAGTTATGAAATCTCTGTTTAAGAAAAAAAGTGACGGTCACTATTCTACTGCACATAGAGCATTCACATTGTTCTCTCACTTTACAATACCATGCTAACTGCTGCAAGTATAGTCACATTTTCTGCAAGTCTGAAAACAGTCAATTAATGCACCTGTACATCGTATGTTTCCTCAAGCAACCAGTTTTCCATCATACACAATTATGTTCAATAATACTCTTGAATGATTCAGAGTCGATGTCAATTCATTACACATTTAGTCCACAAGTCGGAGGCTTGCAGTTCACAACTCTAGCGCATTCAGAGGTACTAGGTTCACAAGATATTGCAAACACTTCCTATTGGGAAAATCATTGGTGTTCCTGTCCCAATAATTTATTTCCTATGCTGCTCTTGTTGTATACTGGAACACTACATCAGTTAAAATCACATTTCATATACAAACAAGTATTGTTACTGTATTTGGGGGATTCCTGGCCGGACTTTCTACTTTCACATTATGTCCAAAATGATATAAAGACGTTGAAAGCCTTCATTAATTTCCCATTCCTGACTGGAAAGAACTGTCCCCTTGCTGACCCAAAGGCATGCCCATCCCTGGGGCCCCCATCTGTGCTCCTTGCTGCCCCATTGGTTGAGTCATATTGGTTCCCTGCGCCCCGTACTGAGGTTGGAATGGCATTGGATAGTATGGCATGGGAGCAATCATAGGCGCATATGGATAAGGGGCAAAAGTGGGATATGGGAACATACTAGGTTGCATCATTCCACCCATTGGATACATGTTCCCCCCTGGGAAACCCCCTGGTTGTGACATACCCATAGGCTGCTGGCTTCCAAAGTTAGCATTAAACTGATTGTTGCCGAAATTTGGATAAAATCCTGGATTATGTTGTTGTTGAGAGAACATATCAAAGTTCATCTGGCCCGATTGATTGAACTGACCCATGTTGTTACTGGAAATCATGTTCATTCCGGTATTCATACTGTTGTTTCCGTATTGTGATGTAGCAGTAGATGGTGTCTGTGGAGAGTCACTAGTGCTACCCTGGCTGGAGTCGTCGAGCTGAGACAAGAAGTTATCATCAGTTTCTGTCAGCTCGGACAGGAAACTGGAGTTGTTATGGATACCACTCATCGTAAAGTCTCCAACATTCTGATTAGAACCCACTGTCTTGTTGCCCTGGCTAAATGGCATCGCATTGCTCACAGGCGCTTTGTAGCCCATGTTCTGACTGCCATAGCCAGGCAGCATGTTCTTGCTGGGATTCATCTTTTGGTTATCTAAGTAAGTGGGGGCACCAAAGGTGCTAAACATGTTTTGATTGCTATTGTACATTCCACCCGGAGCCTGCATCTGAGGCTGGCTCATGGATCTCTTACTCTGTGACAGCGCTAAAGGGTTATTCACATCTAGGATGCTGTTAGCCACTGAGTTGTCAGGAAGGCCTGGATTGAAGAACCCTCCTGAGTGTGCCGAGGTCTGGATGTTGTGCATTGGGTTCTGCTTTACAGGTTGATTAAATCCTGTGCTATACTGTGCTCTTGCGTTGCCTGCTTGGAACTGGTTACCTGCATAACCAGACATTGAATGTGAGTTTGCACTGTTTTCCCACTGATTTCCCTGGTTTCCTGAACCAGCATTTCCAAAACCCTGGTTCCAGTTCCCATACCCGGAGCTGTCCGACATTTGTGACAAGTTTGTGCTTGAATTGGGATTGCTTGACAGCTTCATCTCATGAAGATCGATCTCCGATGGTCGCATTGGCAAGTTGCCACTTTTAGAACCAATCTGAGAATGTTGCATAGAGCTGTTGGACTGATCGCTTAGGGAACTTAATGGGGACTGAGTTCCGGACAAGTTAGAATCTGATGGACTTCCAGACAATGTAAATTTTGGTTTAGTGACTTTACTGGCTGGCATATCTAATACTTTTCCAGTGCTCACTTGGTTAGGTGCAATATTGATTTCTTTGACTTTAGATTTGGATGGTTTTTTAGCACTCTTCTTTGCTTTTTCGTTTTTTGGTTCCACAGGTTTGTCAGCATTTAACTGTGGCAATTTTATGGCTTTCATATCAATCGGAGGTAAATTCCACGACACATCTTTGGTTTCAATTTTTTCTTCAGACATATCCTCTGGTTTATCAGTAGATTCTTCAGCCACAGTTTTGTTCTCTTCTTCTGGTCTTTTGGATGAAACTTTCACCTCAGACAGAGCACTTGCACTAACAACAGCTGCCATTGAAGTTGGAATTGCCACCTTCTTAATGGTCTGTAGGCCAGGCGTTGGTACAACTTTACGAATCACCGTGGTACCACCAGAAAAGGCTGGGCTGTTGGATATAATTTTCTTGTTTCCGTTGGCAAGTGTTTGCAGAGTGGTGATGGGACCAATCTTGGCAGCACCTGATCCAGTTGTGCTTGTGTTTGGTGTGACAATTCTGATCTTTGTCCCACTGTTGATTGTTGCAGTACTAATCTTCTGTGACTGGGCCGCAATGGTGGCTATCTGACTAGCAGATGTCCCTGTCCCTTTGCTGGTTATTATAGTAGGGGCTCCCTTGTTGAGTGTCACAGGAATGATGGTTCGCACAGGACCTGGCCCTTGTCGGATAATAGTCAAAGGCTCTGGAAAAGACAAGAGTACTGTCAAGCATGTAGTTTTTCAAACACTGAAGATTAAATCACATCATTTACTAAGAAAAGAAAACAAAATAAACAGATCATCTAACAGAACCTCAACAAAATACAACAGAAACCTTAAAAGAACCTTTCAAGCTAATGCCCTTTGGTAAAATTCAAATGTGTTAATTTCAATCTTAAGTACCTGTAGAAATTATGTATGTGTTCATTGCATAGAATGATTATGACTTAATGTCAAAAAAAGAAATTTAATTTCACAATACCACATGCCGAATAACCATGTACGACAAGTGTAAACTCACTTGATGTTGAAACAATGTTAGGTCTGATGACTGTGACTCCAGTTGGTGTCTTTCCCTGTGAACTGACAGTAGTGGTTGTAGTTGGTCGAACAATGGTGACTCCACCCGTACTGAGGTTGGATCCTGTGTTTGCCAGCGTATCCAGCGGAGATGTGGAGTCAGGCTGGGGCTTGGATCGCACAGCAAATATTTTACCATCTGGAGTACGGATGTAGACCCCTTTCGGAGTGCGGATGACCAGAACTTGCTGTCCGGCTGGGATTTTCTTTGGCTCTGTTGTACCAGCTTCTGTGGTTGTGTTAGTCCCAGGCAGGACAATCTCTGTAGTGACATATGATACAAAGAAATGACAAACCTAATAATAAGGCAGTTTTTATAAATAATAATTTAGTGGCCACATCCATGATTGGCATGACTTTTTAAAATAAGGAAGTAAAATGCAAGAGTTGTTGAAATCTGCTTTAATCTAGCATTATTACCATACAAGTTTAAATATGCTTTCATATACTTTTGTAATACATCTATATGTTCATACTATGCTAAAATGGTGTTTTCAGAAATGACAAACACCAAGCCCATAGACAATATATGTTCAACTGATCAGCAATCAATCAACAACATATACATGTATATAATTTCAGTGTACCACTCACCTGTGGTTGTCAGCACCTGGTGTACAGACACACCTGGCTTGAGAACCTGTGGAGCTGCCACTATCTTGGGCCTCATTGGGACTGGTGTGGAGATCATAGGCTTAACACTGGCGATAGGTCGCTGAATCGTGCCACCGCGACCCCTGAGTGTAGAAAACAAATTGAATGAAGACTACATTATCTTAAACGAACAAGATGACATCGCACAGTGTGAAGCATGTGTTTGTCCTCTTCCTACTACCATTAAATGGAAAATTTTATTTGAATTGACTGCAGATGGACAGCGTAAATGTATGTTCCAAACAGCTAAGCTTTCTTAATTGTTAGAAATGGTTAGTGATGTTATATGCAGACTTAACTTGTACAAGGTATTTTAACATATACTTGGAAACTGGACAAATAAATTAAATTGCTATTTTTTATATAAATGTATTTGCTTTTTAACACTTACTTACACAATAAAGAATCCAGAAAACACTGTGCCGTATTTAACAATAATCAATGGCTCAGTGCAAAACTATAGTAACAACTTATATATTAGGTACAAGTTATTATAGTTATGCGCTGAGCAATCACATCAAGTCATAATTTTAATAAGTTTAATTGTTTTTGTGTTTATAAATGCCAATGAGCCCCACCTGATGGTTCCCTGATACATTCCTGACCCACCCCGCGGGTAGTACGCCGAATACGAGGGACGACTGTACGAGACATTCAATCGCTTCTCCATCACGTAACTCTGCTTGGCCAGACGTTTCTCTTTCATTGTCAACTTCAGTTCCTTGCGATCAATGAGGAGTGATTCATGGGTAAAAGGTTTCTGAAAAGGAGAATAGATCAGCATTTGATTTTTTTCCATGTAAATATTTGTCTATCAATAAGAACATTAAAGCATTTGTACAGGTCTCCCAATATTAAATATTATAACATTCAAAGTGCCAACAGGTCAAGTTGCAAAAAATTGCTTTAACTTTAAATTGGAAATGATGCAAACAATTGAATGTAAACTCTACCATCCAATGTTTTTGTTTACTCAATGCAGCAAAGTATTTTTTTCCTTATAAAATGACAAATTGTGCAAAAAGAGAACATGAACATTATATATACACGACCCATATCCACAATAATAAAGATATGAAATTATATCAAAAGTGAATATCAATTAATAGGTTGGGTGAAATTTGATAATTAAGACAAGAGTGCTGTTGTCACAAAGATTAGCCCGTCAAAGAAGCTGTTTTTGGGGTTGAGATTCAATGACTAAAGAAAAACAATTCAAAAACTAATAAGGTAGAGTCATGGTATTTGTGCATCTAATTCATTTCCAAAGCCTCTCTCTGTGTGGTGAGTTGAGGTATCAAAACTATTCCATATATATTCTTAAATCTATAATCAAGATGCCAAAATAAACAAGAAATGTGTAAATTTCCCGAAAACCAAATTCTTTTTATGAAATGCATTAAAGTCAGCACAAAAAATTTTTTTTTAGAAATGGTGACCTTGACCCCACCTACCCCATATGCAATCCCAAGTGAGGTCTAGATATAAGGTATCTACATATAATGTTTCAAGCTGTCTTCTCAAGCTATTGGGCGGAAACTTGTTTGTCTATTTTTATAACGGTGACCTTGATCCCATCAACCCCATACGCAATCCCAAGCGAAGTCTAAATATGATATCTATGTATGAAGTTTCATTAAAATATCTCAATGTGTTCTCAAGCTATTGAATGGAAACCATTTACTTTATTTTTAGTAACAGTGACCTTGACCTTGAAAAAGGAACAAAGCAGTAGTTCTTGTTTTGATGAAATAAAACTATATTGAATGATGAGTGATACAATCTCAAGAATCTTTAGAAATTGACGAAATGTTTTTAAAACTTCTACTGACCGGCCCTATGATTTGGGATAGCCCAGTTCTTCATAAAGATAACATAATAAGACAGCCCACTTACAGCAGTTAGCCAGTGTCCCTCATTGGTGAGTACATTACAGAGCACACTGTCCGTACAGAACTCCTGTACATCAGAGAAATCCACATGGGGTAACACTTTGTTCTGGAATTGAAAGACATTCAACATCGCAAATGAACAAAAGTTTACAATTGAACACCATGAAAAACAAGATTCTGTGTTTGATAAACACACATGCCCCCGGTTGGTGCTGGGTAGCCCATTTCTTAGTCCAAATTAGGTCAAGGTCAAAGTAAGGTTGGGTGATATGGGTGGATTGGGAATGGTCATAGGTAAAAACTGTGTAAGAAAACGTAAAATCTAGTTAACCAAGAAATGGCACTTTTGAATTATTATAAGTTAAAATTAGTTCAAGGTCAAAGTAAAGTTGGGTGATATGGGTGGATTGGGGATGGTCATAAACAAAAACTGTGTAAATATCCAAGTGTTGTAGCAAGCTGTGTTGGTGCTAGACGAAATGGTAAAATCTAGTTAACCACGAAACAGCCCATTTAAATTATTCTAAGGGCAAATTAGGTCAAGGTCAAGATGAGGTTGGGTGATATGGGTGGATTGGGAACAGTCATAAGTAACAACTGTGAAAATATCAAAGTGTTGTAGTAAGCGGTGTTGGCGCCAGACGAAACAGTAAAATCTAGTTAACCAAGAAATGGCACTTTTGAATTATTATACGTCCATATTAGGTCAAGGTCAAGGTGAGGTTGGGTGATATGGGTGGATAGGAATGGTCATAAGCAACAACATTGTAAGTATTGAAGTGTTGTAGTAGGCGGTGTTGGTGCTAGACAAAATGGCAAAATCTACTTAACCTTGTCATGGACGGAAGGACAGATGGACAGGAGGATCACTATGTGCCTCCTGCATCAAGATGCCGGGGGCATAAAAATGTATATATATCAAAGGGCATGTAGGGAAAGATTTAGAGCGAAATAGCTGGGTGCTGCACCCTGCTCCTTTTTGGTTCCTCCCTGCTGCCCCTCTGCGCTGGTCAACACAGAAATGTTGAATAGTTCAATATATTTTGAAATTAAATTAATGTTTGCAAATATAATGAAATATTCAATTACAAATGAATAGACAATGCTTATAAACCTTAATTAGAAGCATTAAACTCATAAAAACTCTGGATTAAGCAAATTATTGGATAATGTCAAAAATGTGATCAAGCTTTCCACTCTGCTCCTTTAAAGCAGCACCTTGTATCATTTTTTATCATAGATCTTTCCCTAGAACCTGCAAGTATAGATATTTTAACATTTTTTACAATATAACTAAATTATGTTTGTAAGGGTATTCATGCTGCAAGCTGCAGTGTTATTTAAAAATATTTGCATAAACATCACCTCAAAAGACATCAACAAACAAATCTACGATAAAATTATATCAGACACTTTTATCAGTCACTGTAATACGTGTTGTTGAAGGCAAGTACAAAAATGTCTTGCCAAATTTTTTATACATAGACAAATACATGCAAGCAGTAAAACCCATTACCTCATGAACCATGAGTTTATCAACATGTTCCCTACGGAACTGATTTTGCGGGTTCAACTCATCAACGACACGGTCTGACATGCCCTGTTTGTTCACTTGGCGATCATATATCTTCTTTTCCATAGTGTTTTCAGTCACAAGACGGTAGATGTAGCTGGGCTTTATCTGGTACACAATGTTCAGTCATTTTTTTATTTCAGTAAAATATAAGATTTGGCCCTTGTTGTTAAACATATACATCATACTATGCTACTCCAATAAACTCACTCCGAGATGGCAATAATAACAAACACATTTCAGTTCAAGAACTTCAAATTATTATTATTTGTATTTAGCACTTTTATAATTTATATATTCAAAATACAAGATCATACATTCCAATCCATGTTTCGACAACCCAAAGCTGAATGACTTACAATCAATTTACTAATGTTAATTGAGAGGCTCTTGTTACTTCTTATCACATGAAGATCAAAACCTTACAAATATCAGTTCCTTAAACTACGAACAAATCAGGTGAGACTTTAACAAACTGCCTAAGTCAGGAAGCCTTTGCATAACTAAACAGCCCTCACCTGTCCAAAGCGGTACACTCTACAGATGGCCTGACAGTCGTGGCAGGGGTTCCAGGAGGCATCAAGCACCACCACCCGATTGGCCCCCACCAGGTTGATCCCTAGGGACCCAGCCCTGAAACAAACGTATGCACATAAATGGAGGTGTGTCTGGGTACAGTGACTGCATATTGAGGGTTGAACAAATTAATTTAACAAACCCCAAATATAGACACATAATGACTTTACAATTATTTATTCACATGGTTCACAAAGCATTTCAAATACATCACATTATGTTCTGTTAACAAACACATCATTTTGTGCTAAATGGTTATCTAGACTGCGATACAATTTAATAGAAACAGAGAAACTGAATATTATATATTGTGTAAGGTGTCATCAAACCAACCTTGTTGAGAGCAGGAACAACCACTTGTTGGGTTCAGCATTGAAAGCATTGATTAATTTTTCTCGTTCTGAACTTGAGGTACTCCCATCCAACCCTGTAATTATTACTCATTATTATATGATTGTATACTCCTTACTTAAGTAATTTTGATACATGTATTTGCTGGCATTTGAACTCATTAAAGATGGAGATCCACACTTGTAAAATGACCATTACCTTTGGTGCACCTGTAACATATCCTGCTTCCATTTCAGTAATATGTATATGACAATAAAATAATTATAAAAATTGTTGCTGCATCTATTTCATTAATATACACAAGATCATGTCATAATTAAAATTTTCCATTCCTCAGTTAACAACATAATTCTAGGTTTTCATGCGAACAGTTATTGCAAACAGATTAATATGCATAAGAGTCAACAGTTCCGCTAATCCGAAATGGGCTGATATAGATGATGGAGCTATTACTGTTAACCTTGTATAAAACCAAAATATAATCACGTTTTGCTTTCTCAAACATACGATATTATCACAAATATTACTACCTATCAATTGCCTACATTATATTCAACATTGTTCAACCAGTAAACTTGGTGCTACTTACTGAAGTAGTTTTTATTGCGACACCAGAGTTCATCTTGTTCGGGACGTGGCACACGATACTTGGACAAGAATTCCTCTATCAAGTTCAATGTGAACAAACTTTGACTGAAATACAAACATAGCCATAACTTAATAATTAGATAAAATGCAAATCTTCAAAAATGTAACAAAAATATTACAAACGAAATGCATAATACCTACATTCTTAGAACTGGAATATTAAAGTTCTTATGCATAAAGTTTATCTTAAATAATAAGTACTGAACGATCAAAATGATTGTGACATTCAAATTGTAATATTCATTATTTAATATTTCAGTTTAAGATTAATTTCACGTTTGAGATCTTTGTACTCATGTGATGAAGACTTCCTAGGTATCTAAAAGATATTTGAATAAATACATGTACAGCAGTAATTATCTGACAAACTTGCAATTTTAATTTCTAGTACTAAATTGACAATCATATACACGTGTTTGAATAAATTTCCATTAAAAGGTAATACATTTGCAAAAAAAATAATAATTTAATTAAAAGTATCTGAATTGACAAAGAATTCCAAAGTTGAATAAAACTTAATTCCAGGTAAAACATTTGAATACAAATTTTAAATACAACCAAATGTCATCTTTCGTCAGAATACATGTAAACTGGGCACATACCTGAAAACCAGTATCTTGTCTCCCATCTGCAAAGATTCTGAGATCAGATGGAAGAGAATCATCAGTTTACCTCCGTTCTCAAGCATTCCCGGGACATAGTCCTTGAGAATTTCATTGGCCTGGAATCAATGAGGATAAATGTTTCGATACTAAATCTTGATTCTAATGCACTTTATAACAATGGAAAAAGGTATGTTACATAGCATGAATAGGCACACTTGCATTTGACTGGACCATTCTAATGCACATGCATGTGTAGTTCTTGATAAGCAACACTACACCTGGTGCAGTTTATGCAATGACAAACTAAGGACTGCTTTTACTTGCAGGACCAAAACTAGAAAATATTTTCAGAAACTCCATTCCCAAACAATGAATATTATATTTAAACAGTATAACTACAAACAAAACCATAAATTAATAGTGTTTAATAACGAACACAATTCAGTTAACCAAATCATATCACATACCCAGTCATATGTTATTGTTGGTTCGTTATTTCTGCTCATGTTAAATGGTAGCCCCTGCGGAGTGGTACTGCTTGCTGGCGAATTTGAAGCACTTGCAACAGTTGGAACGCCAGGTGTAGAGGTCCCTGGTGCCCCTGACCCCTCAGGGATGGGGCTGGTATCCATGGGAGTAGCTGGCATAGTGGGATTAGGGGTGGCAGGAGGGGTTTCCTTCTTTGCCTTTGATTTTCCACCCTTCTTCTTGGGTTCCCCAGTTTCAATATCAAGATCATTATCATCGAGGCTTTTCTTCATACAAGTGTACAGAATATCTGGATGGTTCCATATCTGCAATGTGTCAAAACATATTTTTATTTTTGCAACAATTAAAGACATCTATCAAGATTTATGGAAATAGGATGTACAGTATTTTGTGTACTTGTATTCTGAATGCAAATTTTGACAAACAACATGCTGGTTCAATTGTGCTGTGTGTTGCTCTTATAACGGTAACAAGATTTAGCTAACACAATCCAACAAATCTTCACTACATTATGTTTATTCATGTTTCAATCTGTATTTGCCCGTTTACTCCATCACCCCATCAACTCAATCTGGCCTCTTACAGTTGCAACATGGCTGGTTATGAAAAGGAATAATTGAGAACACTGTAAGAAATCATTGTTAAACCACCGAAATATAAGAATCTGACCTTGCAACAAACAGAGAATGCTTTGAGGGGATTATTGTTGACCCAGCCATTGGACCCTGTATCGGTGACTGACTCCATGAATTTCTCATATAGTTTCTTCTGTATGTCTGACATGCGGACCAAGAACACGTACTCTTCCTTTGGAGGCAGGGCTGCCTGGAGAACTGTGTGGCCACGTCTGGAAATAATGGAGATCAAGCGATTTATAAGGCACAGCTGAGATCAATATGTATATGTATGTCACCATGTATGTTAGTGCTGAAGCATTATTTCTCACAGACAAATGAACTTTATAAAAGTTCAACATGTGCATTATATCTTGTAAGTAAACTCAATACAGACGCCATCCAAACATACCTACACTAATAAAGATTAACTCAACAAACTACCATACTGTTCATTACAAAAATTATTCATTATGATCATTATTTCTTCTATGTAATCTGAAATTCAGATTGAACACAATTTTATTTACTTATGCATTTTAAAAAGTATGAATGAAAATTCATGGGGGTGAATTCAGAAACACTTCAGGGGAGAAAACTTGTCACCCTAAAAGAGTTAATCAACACTCAGCAATTTTCAACAGATCCAGTAAATGTAAGTGCTCTTTGTAAATAATTTTTGTTTGTTTGTTTGTTTGTTTGGATTTTTCGCCGTATTCAACAGTATTTCAGTCATATAACGGCGGTCAGTTAACCTACTTACACTTTTCCTGGGTAAGCTGGTTTACCAGTACTAAGTGCACATACTTATGCCAATAACTGACAACTGCCCTACTTGAATCAGAGGTAGGGGGAGAATGGCAGAAGAAACAATTTCATGATCAATCCCCACACACGTTATGTGGCCGGGCTGGGAATCGAACCCACGATCCTCGGATTTGTAGTCCAGCACTCTACCAACTGAGCTAGCCAGCCCGGCTCTTTGTTAATAAACCTTAGCCTTCAAAAGGAGAAAAACAGCTGAACGAAGGATCCTAGCCCTAAACCCTGACATTTGCTTACCTTTGCACAAATCCTTCCAAGAGACTGTGCAGCACATGGGCCCTGTACCTCATCAACCTCACGTCCTGCGGGGTACTGTCAGCGCACTGGCCATTCATGATTGGCCTCTCAAACATGTTACAGAACTCAGTCTTTGTACCGAGGAAATTGGGACGCACAAAGTCCACCATGCACCAATACTCTATCAAGTTGTTTTGAAGTGGGTAGCCAGTCAATACTATCCTACGCCTGAAAACAACAATTTACTAGATGTGCTAAATGTAGCTCACAAAACTTATTTGATGGGCAAAGTGAATCAGTTCTTGAATATTTGCCTAAATGGGACAAGTTTTATATACTTTAGTTTTTGTATATGAAAAAGTGTGTATCAATATCGATTATTTTTATGTACTAATAATAGTTTTCTTCCGTATGATCTACTACTCTCACAATGCATGTTACGACCATCCCAAAAGCAAGCAAGCTGTCCCTAAACATGTAGCTAGCATTTCCAGAACCAGAACATTACCAGTATATCTTCTTATCAAGATCAAAAGCTTTCGAACAAAGCAATCACAGTCACTGAGCATCATGTACTAATGTACTAATGAAACCTTGTATTTTAGTTCAGTCTGAAATTTTATTTCAGCTCGTTAATGCCTTACTTGGCTTTGATTTGTTTGAGAGACACTGAGATTCCAGCATGGGAGTTCTTGATGCGGTGTCCTTCATCGCATACCACCAGGTCTGGACCAGGGTTCACCAGTGCCTCATGGATGTCTACAACATCAACAACTTCTCAATGTGTAATCCATTAGGATGTGTGTACAGACTTCAATTTAATTTTTGTTATATAGAAGTTATTTCATTGACATTTATTTTTGATGTTGACATGGTGCATAAACAGGATCTATGATGTGTCAATGTACAAAACATTATGATGTTTTTAGTGACTTTTAATTTCAATTTGGTTTGCATAGAAATCCAAGTTATTTATTAAATTTTGCCAAAAATACATGTAAGCAGTTTGCGCAACATTAAAAACTTCTCAATGTGTAAAGCACTCTGATGCTTCTACATAATGATGTTTCTAGTGACAATTAATTTCGTATTTGTTTTGAATAGAAAACTTAGTTATTTCATATATTTTGGCAATGATAAACGGTTCGGAAGAAAAATATTGTTGCATTAACCTGTATTTGTGCTCTATGACCCATATATGAACAGAAACTGGATTTCTTTTAATGATTTAAATGTTACAATAACTTCTGATTAGCTTTTATTACTTGAATTTATGTCACTGTTTTGGCAAACAAATACTCTACCACTAAAAGTTTGGCTGAATGGAACATAATTCAACAAAATATTCGTGCAATTTTCATTAATTTTCATGTACTGAAATATTGAAAAATCAATTTTAGAATTTTAGATGTTCGCAATTTAATGTCAATGAAGTATGATAAATCGTAAACATGCTGGTGTGTAAGGTTAGAAACATAACAAAATTCACTATGAAGATCAGTATTTATAAGTGCTTTATTTTCTGCATGATGCTACCATGCGCAAATAAATTGTACATTATACTTACATGCGAGCACAAATTACCAGTGATATGTAGTATTCTAGATTACAAAACACTGCGAAGACTTACTGAGCAGCAGTTTTTTATCCCTGTCCTCCTCCTCTACATCAATAACGTCTGATCCCGGCTTCTTGCGCCCCTTGCTCTTCTGAAGGTGCACCTTCTTACTGGAGAGTAGCCGGTACATCTCATAGCCTAGCAACAGCACCCCGCCATTCTGATACCAGGCATCTAGAAAGACAATTTGTATTGTTTGATTACATTTGTGCTAAGCACTGCTGGTGCCAAGTTAAGACAAACAAGAACTATCACTGTCAGTGATTAATGTCCCCAAAGGAACATTGACGCTGACTGGGTTAATTTTTTCATGACCAGGATTGCCAATCATCAAATGGCATAACTAACCTATCAACCAAATTTTCTTAAGCCTACTTTAAGCCATTATTTCCCAAATGTAATTGTTAAGGATTTTGTGCAGGAACTTGCCAACAGATTAACATTTAACAGATATTTGACATGCTTGATTAATTCCACAAAATAAATTACATTTGTAATAAATTTGTATAGACTTCAAACTCAACATATACATTCAGTAGAAATAGCCAACAAGCCACAGCTCTAAAGACTGTACAGAAAATCTTCTTACCAACAACTTTAGCCCGGGCAGGGGTGTTCTTGAAGTTGTCATTCAGCAAGTAGACATGGTATGGCCGAGGCGGGGAATCCACCTCAGGAATACTGTACTTCTCACAAGTCTCCTTGTCCGGGACCCACATGTTGAACTCGGACATCCAGTTAGCTAGCGTGTTGATCGGCACTATGACTATCACTGACTTTGCTCCAGTGTGCCTCAGGAAGATGTCTATGAAGCCAATCATCTGTATGGTCTTGCCGAGACCCATGCTGTGGGCCAGGATGCAGCCAAACCCTGAACTGGTTTTGAAGCGGTTGATACACTCCACCAGGTTATCATATAGAAATCTTACTCCACCGATCTGCAATTTTAGTCAATAATCCATACAACAAAATAGCTACAATGTAATTTGAGAAACATTTGCAGATTGCGCAATCAATATTCCAATACTTGACATTCATTTTCAACTTAATGTCACTGAACTTTGTACTTCTGGCAATATGACTGTTTTAAATATAAAGAATAAGAATTCATTGTCCTACCAGAAAGCCAATTTTAAATTTAAAATGGCTAATAAGTTAACTGAAATTTGACAATGAGGTATATTTTTACATTGCTGTGGAAAGTATTTCAAAATGACTATTTGTTAAATAGAAAAAAAAGGACAAATTTTTTTTTTTCATACCACCAACCTAGAGAGGCTGATAAATACAGCTGACTGTGTACCTGATGAGGTTTGATATGCTTGCCAACCAGAGGTGACAGGTAGATATCGGGGTCCGATGTAGGATGCCCCACGTTCACCAGCACCCGCCCGTTCTCATCGGGCACGTTGTACTGGTCATTGATATGGCTGCCGCTGTTGTTGACGTCCTCTGCCTCGGCCAGGTCGTCATCACTCATGTCCTCACCCTCCTCCTCCTCCTCCTCCTCACTCTTCACCATGACAACGTCCTCATCCTCCTCACCACTGCTGATGTCTATCACGCCTTCTACCCAGAGAAAACAGAGGTCAACTCTGATTGATGCTTTACACCTTGTATACTGAGATAAGATATAGGGTACATTCAATTGTGTAGATTTCTGTGTAAAAATGTTATTTTATTGCATGAGTGGTCATTCATTTCATACTGGAATCAACTAGTTTTCTTTTTATTTCATGCTTTTTGGAAAGAATAAATTCTGGTATTTTCTAGTTTTTTTTATCCTGCAGCAAAAATTAAATTTACATTGCTGCTTCATAAAAATTGGTAAATTCAGACTGATGTTTCTTTTAAAATATGTCAATTTAAATTAATGCTTTATAAAAATTGGTCAATTCAAATAAATGATTCATAAAATTGGTAAATTCAGATTGATGATTTATAAAAAATGGTCATTCTTTGAAAAAGGCAAATCATTGTTTAGCATATTAGAATATAGTAACACATTTGCTTTGTTAAATTACTTTCATATAAATATATAATAAATGAATAAATTTTCAGAAACACAAATAAACTTTTAGTTGCACAATCAAATAAAATATGAGGCGTGTCATGGGAAACTGGATCTTAATGAATCTGCATAAAGTGTTGTCCTGGATTAGACATTGCAGTCCGCTCTGGCTTATTCAGGAGGACACTGTCCACTTTTATGGCATTTTGGTATGGTATTTTCTGTTTTAAGAAGTCTCTAAATGTAAATCCACTGTAGGCGGAAAGTGTCGTCCCAGATAAGCCTGTGCGGACTGCACAGGCTAATCCGGGATGACATTTTAAGCACATGCATTAAGCCTGATTTTCCCTCGACACGCCTCATGAAGAAACAACAAATCACTAAAAAAACACTAGGTTAGAAATTTAAACTGCACTGTATTTTTAGACAAGCAACTGCTTTCATACATGTATTATGTTCTTTCCAATTGACCAACATTGTTCACCTTTCTTGGGCTTAATCTCTGGCTCTTCAGTTTTTATTTCCACCTGGACCATAGGCGACACTGTTGTCTCTTTTTCTGCTTCTTCTTCTGCAGCTGTTGATAAAAACATAAATCCGATGTACATGTAAGCGTAAAGTGTCATCCCGGAAGCACTGCAAGCTCATGGAATGTATTCTGAAAAATAAACTAAGCATCTATTGTAGTGCAATGCAGTCTGCAATATTTATTGATAAATTTTGAAGATGAAATGCCACTTAATTTTACTAAGTTGGCTATTTCTGGAGCTTTTTTATTCTATTTGTATTACTGTAGAATTACATTTTTCATTAAAGATCTAGTTTCTTTATATACAATCATCAGTGTATGTTTTAAAAACTTAATATTTGTGTAGTTTTAACAAATTCCGAACTTCCAGAATTTAATGCTAATTCCATGCCTCACTAATTCATTAACTTCTTCAAGCAAATCTGCCTTCTTATTTGTCAGCATGTATTCATAAAGCTCCTTATCAAATCTAAGAAGTTGCACTTCAGTCTAATTTTCAGATTATATTTTCAGTGTGAAATTGATAAATTTATGTTCACATATCTGGGCTCACTCTGCCATTCTCCAAATTACCCAATGGCTACAAAATTAAACATTTGGCTAAAGAAATATCCATTTTTGCTACAACTTTTTCTTTATTCAACCATAAAAATCCAGATTGAAGAAGAATTTCATCGCAGAATGGTTAATTGGCTAAAGAAAATTGTTAGCCAGGGGGAGGCCCTGAACATGGTAAAAGAGAAACATAGTTTCAGTCAGTACAAGACAAGTCAATACAACGTTTGCAGCAAATTTAATCATAAATCCATTAAAGACAAAAAAAACAACATATAAGTAATATTTCAATTTTAATAGATTTCCTTAAGTTTCTCCTTGAGAGCTTCATGAATATGGGCCAGATACTCACACTGCAGAAGTGACTTCAACTGACTGTCCTTCTCCTTTTTGGGTTTCTCCTCGATGGATGCTAGGGCGGCCAGCTGTTGTTTCTTGAGCTCCTGCAGTCGACGCTGCCTCTCCAACTCAGCATTCTGAGCATCCAGGGTCTCCTGCTCCAACTTGTTCTCAGATAGGATTTTCCTATAACGAGATGAGTTTTCATGTTAGATACATTATTACGATGTGTGGCATAGATTCTGTCCTTTCTGTTTCCCATGTTTAAGAGAAAGTAAGGAAAATATTAATCAAATTGTTTCATGTTGATAGACCTGAATGTAACAAATCTCTGAATGAGCATTTTAAATGCTAATGGTATGGAATATAAGTAATTAATCACGTGATTCACATCAAACAAATAAAACTCCGGACGTAAACTAAATATCAGGTATGCCACATTAAGAATTTAGAAATGAGAACAAATATTCTAAAAGTATCATACAGTTAATAAATGTAAATGGGACTCAAACCTGATATTTTTCCTAGCATTCTTGTCTACTTTCTTCTTCTCTCCACCCTTTTCTCCTTTTTTCTTGCGTTTCCTCTTCTGTTTCCCCTCACCATCAGCAGGTCCCCCCTCGCCCTTCTTCTTTCGCTTTCTCTTTTTCTTCGGTTTGTCTGCTTCACCTACAAGGAACATTGGAAATATTGCTTTTTTCTGTGATATAACTGGTATTAATATTGTGGAATAAAATTTAAAAGTTAAAATTATCGGAATATTACATTTGTCCTGATTTACTCTCATAACCACTGACACAGAAATAAGAATGCTGTAAATATTACTCCACTGACTCTTTCAATTACATTCTTAAATGAAAGTGATTTTAATTATTAATTAATATTTTATTAAATCTTAGCTGCCCAACATGTATCTCCTTTACATGTCAGCAATATCTGAACTTGTTGTTTACTGCTTTATAATAAATTGTTAATTCTTGTGATTCTCCTACCTTCCTGTGAAGGCTCGCCAGATGGCAGTTCTGATGGACCTGCTTCCATTTCACCTCGCTCTGCAGATGCTGGAGTCTCTTCTATGCCAAGTTCAACTGGAAAATTTAAAATGATCAAAACAGAAATTACCCTTAATCCTATAAAGGAATGATCTGTGTCCTCACACTGTGGCCAACTTAAATGCCTGAGAAAAAAAAATACTGACAGTAGCTATTCAACAAGCAAGACAATTTTAGGTTAACAGTAGTCTACAAGACTAGAGTAACTGTAAATGTCTGTAATTTTATTATGTAAAGTATATGCATTATGTAGCACTCACATTTTTTTATTCAGAAACTGAATTACTTTTATTTAATTATTTACCTGCATCAAGATCCCCAAGAGAGTTCAGAGCCTCATTAATGTCCTCATCATCACTGACATCATCACTATACTCTTCCTCACTCTCTTGACCTTCTTCATCCTCATCTTCTTCATAATCTTCATCACCCTCATTATCAACCTCATCATCACTATTTTCTTCACTCCCTGTCTCTTTTTCAACTTGAATACCCAATTCTTGTTCAGCCTCATTCAACACATTATCTAATTCACCAGCAATATCTGCAAAATCTGTATTTCCACTTTCAATATCTTGATTGTTCCTACTATTTAATCCAGCCCCAAAATCCGGTTGATAACTAGCACTTTCCTGATTGTTGAGAAAAGAGGAACTATTTGATGCCTTCTCTTTATTATCTAAACCAATGTTTACACTTGTTTTAGCATTTTGTAAATTAAATGGCTGCTGAGGGGGTAACATGGAATTCAAATTTTGTTTTTCTGGACTAACATAATCACTATTTACCATATTATCATCATAGCCATCATCATAATTCTGGTAATCAAAACTACCTTCATCGCTAAACTGGTCAAATTCTTCCTGAAAAGTGCCTTCACCAACTCCAACATGAGAACTGGCTGCATCATAAACATTTCCACTCTGAGATGTCTTTAATGGTGTATTGTCTGACCCAAATTTGAACTGATCCCAAGAGGAAGAAATCAAATTGGGTTTGGGTTCATTTTGGCCAGTGTCCTGAAAAACTCTTCCTGAACCAGCATCACCACTACCACCCTGTTTAGAAGCATTTACACCTAACTCTGGTTGTGAGGCATATTCCTGATCCATAGAGAGATCTTCAAAGTGATCTTCATCATTGAAATCGTCCTCCATTCCCTCATACTCACTGCCTTGGTTTTCTCCAAAGGAAGGAGCCACTATCGGTGACTCTGTAGTCTCCATCCTGCAAGGTGACTGATAATTAGTATATAATTTTTACACCAAACACAAGTTCATGGATCTTTTTCACAACCTTGTAAATCAAATTAGGAATTGTACAGAGGTGAACGTTTGAGAGAAATATGCATATATTTATCAAAACTAATTTTAAATTATAGTTGCAAATAATATTATGCTCGGTCTATTTGCTTTAAATAAAAATGTCAAAGTCAGTCTGGTCCTTAACAACCAAAACACGCTTATGCAGACTGATCATCACTTATGTCCACTATAGTATTAAAATCTTGACTGACAATTTTAAAGTCAGTTATGACTAACCCACTGGAATAATGGTAAGATCAATCATTTATGATTTATGTTGAGAAAAGTACAGGGCTGCTCAAAAGGTCACATAATTATTTAAACTTAGGTAATTATTGCATATTTTCAGTGCTTTTATAAATTTAAGATTTAAATAAGATTAAAAATATTGCCAAATTTTTATTTTTTTGCTCAAAAATATATTATATTTCAAAATCATAGACAAGATGAGATCTTCATTCCAATTATGGTATGTTTAATATAATTCAATATCGTAGACAAGATAAGATGTTTATTCCAAATAGTGTGGACTTTTGTTATTGCATTACAAAAAGAAAAGCTTATCTCCTAAGCTTATGTTTCTTATTGTTGAGGTTGTTGTATGATTGTATAGCGATATACACTGCAGATCCGTTATATCGCGATCCGTTATTTCACGATATCCAATATATCGCGAATCGGCCGTGGATCCCGATTTTTTTCATGTACTTCAATATTTTACTATTGCACGACGTTCATAAATAAATCCAGTTTGGTCCGGTTTTCCGCGCCTACATCGCTACTCTTTTATTCACACTCTTGAAGTGCGACAAACAATAACCTGATCCGCTCAACATCAAAGTTTAACAGTTTGACGTCATCAGCTTTGATCGCGCGTGCCACCCATGACAACGTCCTTTCACTGCTGTCGCTTTAATTAGCAGGCAAATTACACGCCATCCACGTGGAGGGTATATACAGCAGAGTTCTCACTAGGATTTTAAAACATGGAGTCCAGGACTCCTTCTTATGAAACGTTAGCGTCCCAGTATCTAATCATCAAACCAGACCCATACCCCACCCAATTAAAAACACAACAACAACAATACTTTGTGTCAAAAATCTTATTTAAACATTAACTACCCACAATTAAATAATTAAATAGGACTTTATTCATTAAAAAGGAACAAGTGAACATTTTTTATAAATTGGAACAAAAAGAACAGGACGCCGCCATTTATTTACTTTCACTTTCGACAAGTACTATAAACTGTCGCTAACTTTCATTCAAATGTGGCCTCAGTCAAAGTGTTTGCATATAATCAGTGATGATTTTCAATAGCTATTTTATTAATAAACACTAGTAGTTGTAGTTTTTTAACAAACGAAGACCCACGCTTGACGCGATCGGTGTACGAAAATTGTCAAGTTACACAGATTCATCTTAATTCTTATAATTTGTAAACTGTCCATTTCGCATAAATACAAATTATATTGCCTTCTTTAAATTTGTAGCAATTTATTACAAATGTGGGTGTTAATTACACGCACATAACATAACGTATACCTAACGGGAAAGTGTTACAAATCACTTACACCTTTACTAATTCAAATTAGATTGAGGGCGTGATAAACTTTCTATCAACGACATTAATTTGCATACACGGTCTTAATGGCTGACTTGTTAGCTGTAGTTAAGCTGACTCCGCCAGCGTCTTGATTGCATCGACAATTGACACACTGGTGCAGAAGGGTGAATATGTTTATTGCCGAGTAGGCGTTCTTTGTCTTGGGAAAATATGCGTACGCCAGAGAAAAGGGTTGCGTCCTAGAATCTAACACAGAGATTTACGGCGTCCTTTTCATAAAAGTATGCGTCCAAATACACCTAATTACGCGTTACCGAGAACTCTGTACAGTAGTTGTATGTCATAGATCAATACTGATCTATCTGAACGACAATAACATTATCAATACGGCGTGTTTCGTTTTTGTTTAGAGGAAATGCTAACTGCACATCGTTTGCGATATAGATACCCAATTTCGTTGTTATGGGCTATAAAACTTTACGGTAGAAAGATCCTAATAGGACTTTTTTCAGACCTTGATTTTTTTTCTTATCTTTGATAATTAAATCTATTATGAGACTATACTGTGAAATATAAACAAAATCTAACCGCACGTTTTGACAAAAATGCGATTTTTCTTATAACCCCTCATTTTTCTACTTCAACCTAAAATTCTGATGGGGTACACTTACAAAAATGACTGACATATTGTCAAAATGTATTTTATTTATTCCCAAATAGCTTTAATTTATACGTTAAAGGTGTATCTTATGAAAAAGTATAACCAACATAATTATTAAGTTGACCAACAATACTGTTTACATTAAATTTGGCTAAGCATAGGGTAAAAAACAACAGATTTCATTACAGTAAAAATACGCCAAACACCAATTATTCTAAATTTTTTTACTTTTATTTCATAGTATGTCAAAATCAGTAATACCAAAATATAATATAACCTTATCTGAGAGGAAAAGGGTATAAATTGACATAGGTTCACCACAAAAATCTCAAGGCATAACATTTGGACTGAAACAACCCTATGTTATAAAAAAAAAAATATGAAAAAATGGATAAGTAAAAAAGTAAATATTTTCCTTCTATGTTCAATTTTTTTTTTCTCTTATAATAATAATCTATTAGCAGTATCGATATTAAATGAATTATTTTTGCATTAACGTTAAAGAAATAGTGTTTTGTGTAAACATTTTAAATACAAATGTAACCAGCTGAGGTTCACATATCCTTGGTTACCGAATTCAGAAAAATAATAAACATTTTTTATAAGTGTGTGTTTCAAAAAATTCAATGGACATGTTCATTAATCATTATATTGGGTTAACAAGAGTTTCAAAAACTGGCAAATCTGTGTGATAACTTCATCAAGACTCTTCTTGAAGCTTGTGACTATTGGTAAAATGTCCCTGTTTTTGGATAAAAGGTGTCTCTTAGACCATTCTCATCATTTTGCCGATACATAATTTTCAGATGTTTTTTTACAGCTGTAGATCTCGTCAAAATTCCTCAGTGGAACAGGCCCAAGTTTACACAATGAACAGTATTTTTAATTATCCAACAGAACACTAAACTCGATCACCCGACTACCTATCTCGATTCACTATTTTTCCAAGTTTTTAGTGTGAATGAATGTTATTTCACAGCAAGGAGCACGTATCTCCTTTACGCAGATATGTTTTTATATACGAATAATTATGTTCAATAATACTAATAATCCTTGGACGTTTATTTATAACTATTTTAACTTAAGTGTAAGGAAATACACCAGAAATATCGCGAAAATGTCATGATTAAATGTAAACAGAAATTCCCAACAATGACGTCATTTGAAGGTATTCCCCATGTCAGAGTACCTTGTTTTTCTTCAAACTACATTTTTACTTTCATCTTTAAAGACAAATAAGCATTTATTTCACACATTTAATTGAAAATAACTCAACATTCGAAAAGTAATGTTTATTTCGCTAAAATAATTTCTGTTTCGGATCAGATCGATTAGATTTACGGTTAGTGGCGAATGGGCCGAAGTTAACCGATATTTCGCGTGTATTTCCGAAGTCATTAGGATCTTTCTACCTTAATACAAAAGTAAAGATTTAATTGTTCTCTGCGCTACGAAGTTTTAATATGACAATCAATACACACACACTTTCCATGCGAATGACGCGACATTGTAGCCTCTTTTCCTGAATATTCGGCCACTTAAGAGCTAACTGCTTTTATACTCTAAATGAACACAATTTCAACACCAGTGAGACTTTCATCTATAAATTTAAAGTCTCTCCTACTAAATAAAGGCCAGATAATGTATAGATCAACCAATTCTAGGAAGGTACCCTAGCAACCATGGATTTGTCAGATGTTTCCGATCATTCGGTTCAGTCTTCATTTTGATAAGAAAACGCTAAAATTTTGATATAATTCATTACATGCATTCTTAATTAGACTAACACACACCTGCATACTGTTTGAAAAGGAATGTTTACAAAATTCTTGGCTTATGCACAAACTGTGTAGCAATTTTTGGTAATTTCTTTTTTAAATCTTAATTTCCTCAGACATAATCTAAAATTTGCAATTTTTATAACCAAAATTAATATTTATGTGATAGAATTGTTTCAATACAGATAACTAACACAAATTTTATAAGAAATAACATTTAATTTCCATTATCTGTGGGTGGCTGAATCTATAGGAATGGCTGTATCTATAGGAAAGAAGGATACATGTCAATTTTCACACGCTTTTCTAGCAGAACAAAGGATTTACACGAAATACATGTGCAGTCTAATTGTAAATAGAAATCGTGTTTACGTCACAGGGATCTCAGAAATGCAGAATCAAGCGTTTTTGGACGCATATTTTTTCAAAAGGACGCATGTCAAACCCATGCCAAGAGTCCTTGGGACGCATGCTTTTTAACTTACTGCGTATACCCTGTTACTTAACACATACATGAGTGAGTGCAGTAAACTCTGCAGTAGTTGCGATAAAATCAATAGTACACACTGCAGCTGTCAAAGTCTTAGTGCTTTAGCTCCACCCACAGCTGTCCCTTAGCTCCGCCCACACCATTCCAGACAGTTACTGTTAATTTTCATTGGTAAATTACATTTGTCCTCATTGATGTGCTTTAATCAACAAATCAATAAGAATGTGCTTAATCGCTGAAATGTGACAAGGCGTCCTCAATTAAAAGCAATTAGAACATAGTCGACAACTTAAAACAAACAACATTGTTAAAATTAGTGAAAAACAGCTTCAGCTGATTTCATTAATTTATATTGCCAATCAAATTTCATGAATGGGAACTAAATCTCAGTAATACACTAAATCTCAGTAATACGGTGACAGGAGATTTTGTTTTGACAGAAATTTTATACGAAAATATAGGGCTGAATTTTGACAGGAATATAAAAGCATCGACCAATAATCATACATAAAGGAATTTTTTCTAGTATATAAACACATAAATTAACAATACTGGCCGTAGTTTAAGGACAGAATTTTGCAATGTCACGTATTTTCGCGACCTCGCAAAAATTTTCGTCGCCAACTTTACAGATCACAAACATTTGTAAAACACATGCAAACACATATTTTGAAGTTAATTGCTCCTTTCTTACATTTTTGTCTTTTTAACCTGTTTCACAATTACTCTACTTGACAGTAACTTATGCTTCGGTACCTGTTGTACTGTAATCTGCGCATCATAACTTTTTACTAGGCCTACACATTACAAATCAGTCAACAAGTTTAGACCATTAATTGCTAATTGTCCAGAATTTACCTGTTGTAAAATTATTTGTTTTAGTTACATCACCAAATAATAATAATAAAAATAACAATTACTATTATTTGCATGATTATTATTTTACTTATAACTGTCATATATAATTTATTTTATAAATATATTAATTGTACAAATTTCATTCACTCTCGCGCATCACATACTTTACTTTTTTTCTATTTGGGACTCCTACTTTTTAGGGGGAAGGAGTCCCAGGACTCCTAGTGAGATCCCTGCGTCATGTGTAAAATACAGATAGGCGTTTGGGATTTGGAATTTATTATACACATTTTGAAATTAATTATAAGGAATAATATTATATTTTTATATGAAAATGGAATATTTTACATATGGTTATAACACATTGTGGATGTTAAGAACAATGAAAAAAGTGTGTTAATTACGTTTATGTTTTGAGATCGTGAAAATATGCCAGTGTATGCATGTATCATATGTACATGAATGACCTGACAAGTTATATCACGATTCGGCTATATCGCAATCCATGGACCCTGTGAATCGCGATATAACGGATCTGCAGTGTACATTTGTGTAAGATATTATTAAATTTATTGCAATTTTGAATGCTTGAACAAAAATTATTTGCATTTACCTTTTTTATTTGCATTTTGCTATAATTTTGTAAAAACTTCTAATTAAAGTAAAACAAACTAGTTCATGTTATTTATACAAATGAATGATAATATAAACAAGCATAAATATTCTGGAGACAACATAAACTTACGAGATAAGGGGATACATACACTCAATAAACATTATCAATACGACTTTGCCTACCACAGAATGCCATAAATAACTGAAACATTTACAAATAAACATCGACTTCGATACAAATCGTTCTTCGTAACACAATGTAAAAGACTTCAAATGATTAGGATCTTTGCGTAGTAAGGTAAATTAGACTAAACTATTAAGTGAAAGCAAAAGAAAATTTTAATTTTTTAGGTTGGGTGAAACTGATGACTACTAAATATGGTACGATTTCTTTATTATATTACCTTAATTAAGATCACTTTTTCGGCAAAAATGAACTTGGACAATTCAACAACTATCTTCAACAAGATTTATTTAAAAAAACAACGTCTCTTGCTTAACATTTTTAGATTCTAAAATCTTAATATTTGTTTCGGTAATTTAACAAAGGAAGCCGCTTACATCACAAATAATGTGAAAATAAAAGCAATAGACATATGGCATCCATATTGAATAAATCTGAACAAATCATTTATTAAAATTAATTATTGTTAAAACTGCGTTGTTTTAGAAATCAATATCTTGATTCTAAAAACAATTTAATGATATAAGCATTCATAAAAATACGGTCTAGTACAAAACGGCCAAAACGAAACGGTTCAACTACAGATGTTATATATGAATAAACAATCTCTTATTAGATATCTTTATTATCTTGATGTTCTCGTGATGCTTTTCTATTACGAGTATTTCTAAAATTTATATGTACAGCAATTTCTACACTCGTAAATGAAACAGTTCCACCAATTTTATTTGCCATTTAAACACTAGAGATTTCTCACAAACATATGAACATTTAGAGATTGCTCATAACCGAGTCAGCCTAATCTAAAACAAATTAACGCACCAAGTACATCATCGTATTATAAATTCTGTCTTTATTACGATGTCATCTTATGTATTCCACAAGAGCAATATTAAATTCTTATGTTGCACAGTTAGTTGTGTGTATCCGATAAAACAGCCAACATTTAACAAAAATTATAATTAGTCTTTGAAAATACCAGTTTTAAGGCGACACGCATTTTGTTATATTTTGGACTCGACAACTTTGGATATTAAACAGACCGCATGGAAAGCCCACCAAATTATTAAACGAATCCTTACTATTTGATACCATTTGTACATATATAAGTGCAAACAACCATAACAAAAAAAAAAAACACGCACAAGTGTATTATACAAATTGTGTAACCTTTAAAATACGCATTTTTCATTAAACACGCGAATTAAATGTTATATGCTTTAGTTCCATTCGTTTTAAACAACAAAAAATATTATCTTTGATATTCGAGTCTTTTTGGGAGGGTGGGGGAGGCTAGACATTGTGAAACTCCTGATTTAAACATTTAAAGGCACAGAAGTATCCAAAAGTATCAAAACAAAGGTAAAATTATTAAAGGTAAATATCGTTATGGCCACTAAGACATGTATAGTTATACGATGGGTATTTGCTTACAATTTGAACATGTAGAACAAAATATGCCGTCCTAGTTAGGGACCTGCTCGGACAATGAGGCATTTGAATATTAACTACATAATGTATATAATGGAAATTTATTTGACGACCTCAGCACTCTATGAAAGTATTATGATGAATGTGGAAAAGGAGTGGATCCTTGTAAAAAAAAAATCCATAGACGAGTATCAGCTGCACTCGTGTACAATATAAGAAGTCATGAGACCGGATAGGGCAGATACTAAGTATGTACATGTATATGTAGCGTTCCATGTAGATCATGATAAAAAACAATCTTGTTCCGGATATCCTATTTGCGCATAGGCACCCCGTGGAATCATTGTATTTTTGCTTATTAAAAACTTGTGAGCGAGAAATCAAAAACTCGGAGAATGCTATTCGACACAAATAGGTAAATGCTTTAATCTAGAAAAAATTGAGAAAATTACGAAATTGTATCCTGTAGAACTTTCGAAACGTTTCGAGTCGTACTCACCGCTGGCGTCCATTTCTTGATCTTGACACCACACCGGAAGCTGCATTGCGACATTTTGTACACATAGCGCTCGCATTGTGGTCGCAATGATTCCACGGGGTGATAGGAAAAGCACGTCAAGACTAAAGACCGAAATAAATCACACATTAATAAATTGTCGGCTGTAGCAGACTCAAAGGAAGATGGGTTTGTTTTCTAAACACAACTTGTTGGATTTCGAAAAAATAAAGGTAACGGTAAAATAATGTTTGAGTCATTGTAAAATAAAAGTCTATTATTTAAGAGCTTATATTTCATTGGGCACTTCAGGATGAACAGAACCTTCGGTCATTTACTCATTTACACTACTGGTAGCGGCAAATAAGAAATACAGAGAAAGACTTTCAAACAAACACTATGAATCAATTCTTTTATAATAATATTTTATAATAATTTATAATATGTAATTGTTCTTTTGCAGACCACGAAAATGGGAAAACATCAGAATGGTGGTTACAGCAAGCACAGAGATACCGGGGTACTTAGTATTTAAAATTATCGCCTTCGAAGCCACCACATGTGCATGTACAGAACACCAGTATCACTGCGACATGTCCTCGACCGTCTGTCAGTTCACATTTAACGTGGAGCACAGAAAAACTATGGTGGATGCCCAGAATGTTTCACTCCAGATAAGGGACGGCAAATTACACTGACACGATGCCAATGTCTCTGCCTCAAATGAGACATAATTGGACGAGAATGTTTCTCTCCAGATAAGGGACGGCAAATTACACAGACACGATGCCAATGTCTCTGCCTCAAATAAGACATAAGTGGACGCGAAAGTCGTAATAACGGCGGACGGTTTCAAATCCCGGGACTTCACAATCACGCGGGCTTACACATAATGATGGGCGTTCGCGGAGCATTAGTTGGTAAAAGCAGAACAGCAGATAACCTTCCGGAATATGTTGTTTTTATTACGGAGTACAACAGTATATGGAGCGTTGATGTACCAATGATAAAAAAAAGAGTAATCGAGGCTTGTCACAGGATGTGGCGTATGCCCCCGAAGCATATGCTTGTCAGAGGAAGGCACACAATGTCAGTTACATGTTGTCAAAAAATGACGCTTCCTTCAAAAAGAGTTATGGTCCGTGTACTCTGCACTTCCTCTCAACATCCTCTATCAATATATGTGGTTTTATTTTAAATCACTTCAATACCAATGGAGTTATGCATTGCACAAGAAAATTGACTGAAGGGCAATAACTCCATAAAAATTGAAGAAAGAGTTATGATCCTTGTACTCTGCCCTTTCTCTCAGCTAGTGTCCTCTTATCAATATATGTGGTGTTATATTAAATTCCTTCAATACTTAGGTAGTAATTATCTGCAAAAAAGGGGCAATAACTCCATAAATATTCAAGAATGGCGTATGCCCCCTAAGCATATGATTGTCAGAGGAAGGCAACACAATGTCAGTTACATGTTGGCAAAAATGACGCTTCCTTCAAAAAGAGTTAAGGTCGTTGTACTCTGCACTTCCTCTCAACGTCCTCTATCAATATATGTGGTTTTATTAAAAATCCCTTCAATAATAATGGAGTTATGCATTGCACAAAAAATAAACAAAAGGCAATAACTCCACAAATATTGAAGAAAGAGGTATGGTCCTTGTACTCTGCACTTCCTCTCGTTGTCCTCTATCTTTATATGTAGTTTTATTTGCATCCCTTCAATACTATTGGAGTAATGCTCCGCACAAGAAAATTAAACAAAGAGCAAAAACTTGGTAATATTGAAGAAATAGTTATTGTCCTTGTACTCGGCAGATCCCCCAATTATCCACTACCATTCTATGAAGTTTCATTTGAATCCCTCGTATACAAATGGCAGTATGGTCCGCACAAGAAAATTAATGCTTCGCTCAAGAAAATAAAACAAAGGGCAATAACTCCATAAATATTGAAGAAAGAGTTGTGGTCCTTGTGCTCTGCACTTTCTCTCATTGTCCTCTATCATTATATGAAGTTTCATTTGAATCCCTTCATTACTAATGGAGTTGTGCTTTGCACAAGAAAATAAAACAAAAGGCAATAACTCTGTAAATATTGAATAACGTGTTGTGGTCCTTGCATTCTGCACTTCCTCTTATTGTCCTCTATCATTAGATGAATATTTATTTGAATCCATTCAATACTAATTGAGATATGCTCCGCACAAGAAAATTAAACAAATGATAATAGCTCCGTAAATATTGAAGAAAGTGTTATGATCCGTGTGCTCTGCACTTCCTCTCATTGTCCTCTATCATTATACGAAGTTTCATTTCAATCCCTTCAATACCAATGGGGTAATGCTCCGCACAAGAAAATTAACAAACAGCAATAACTCGGTAATATTGAAGAAATAGTTATTGTCATTGTACTCTGCAGATCCTCTCATTGTCCACTACCATTCTATGAAGTTTCATTTGAATCCCTCCAATACTAATGGTAATATGGTCTGCACAAGAAAATTAATGCTTCGCACAAGAAAATAAAACAAAGGGCAATAACTCCATAAATATTGAAGAAAGAGTTGTGGTCCTTGTGCTCTGCACTTTCTCTCATTGTCCTCTATCATTATATGAAGTTTCATTTGAATCCCTTCAATACTAATGGAGATATGCCCCGCACAAGAAAATAAAAAAAGGCAATAACTCCGTAAATATTGAAGAAAATGTTGAGGTCCGTGTGCTCTGCATTTCCTCTCATTGTCCTCTATCATTATGTGCAGTTTCGTTTGAATCCCTTCAATACAAATGGAGATATGGTCCGCACAAGAAAATTAATGCTTTACATAAGGAAATAAAACAAAGGGCAATAACGCCGTAAATATTAAAAAAGAGTTGTGGTCTTTGTGCTCTGCACTTAATCTCATTTTCCTCTATTATTATATGAAGTTTCATTTGAATCCCTTCAATACTAATGGAGCTATACTCCGCACAAGAAAATTAAACAAAGGGCAAAAACTCCGTCAATATTGAAGAAAGAGTTGTGGTTTTTATATTCTGCACTTCCTCTTATTGTCCTCTATCATTATATGAAGTTTAATTTGAATCCCTTCGATACTAATGGAGTTATGCCCCGCACAAGAAAATTAATGTTTCACATAAGGAAATAACTCCGTAAATTCCGAAGACAGAGTTGTGGTTCTTGTGCTCTGCACTTCCTCTCATTGTCCTCTATCATTATGTGAAGTTTCATTGAAACCCATCAATATTAATGGAGATATGCTCCGCACAAGAAAATTAAACAAAGGGCAATAACTCCGTCAATATTGAAGAAAGAGTTGTGGTCCTTGTACTCTGCACTTCCTCTCATCGTCCTCTATCATTATATGAAATTTCATTTGAATCCCTTCAATACTAATGGAGTTATGCTCCGCACAAGAAAATTAATGCTTCACATAAGGAAATAAACCAAAGGGCAATAACTCCGTAAATACCGAAGACAGAGTTGTGGTTCTTGTGCTCTGCACTTCCTCTCATTGTCCTCTATCATTACATGAAGTTTCATTTGAAACCCATTAATATTAATGGAGATATGCTCCGCACACGAAAATTAAACAAAGGGCAATAACTCCGTCAATATTGATGAAAGAGTTGTGGTCCTTGTTCTCTGCACTTCCTCTCATCGTCCTCTATCATTATATGAAGTTTCATTTGAATCCCTTCAATACTCATGGAGTTATGCTTCGCACAAGAAGCGTGACGGACGAACGGACGGACAGACGATGCGATTACTATATGCCCCAGAAGTTCCCTTCGGGGCATAAAAACAACAACAAAACAACATTAAATGGAACACTGTAAGCGGACAAGTTTATGTGTCAAAGGTGATTGACAACACTTTCATAATGGGTTTTATATGGACGCCCGGTTTAATCAACGCAATGGTCAATGGTTTAATAGCAATGTGAACCATATGAGGGGTCCAATAACAGTGTAGACCGTAGATCAATTTCAGGAATATAGGTTCCGGGTTAATATGGGTAAAAGCCTGTTGGCATTTCGATTTTTAATTGATGGTTACATTCTTTTAAAAGCTCATTTCGTCAGATGCGCACGACATTCAGCCAATTTTCGCCCAATCATTTATTATTATGCATGTGGCGGAGAAAGATAACCAACTTCTGATACATGCTGACAAAAGCCAAGTCTACATACCGGTATTTGGTGGCATTGTTGTTATTAAATGTGTTAATTTAATGTATCAAATTAATGACAACGTATAAAATCATACGAGTAAAAGTGTATTACATGAACAAGATTTGATATGTAAATCGCCTGTTCATACATTAACTGTTATATCAAACTGTGTAGCGATATGAAATATATTTACTATGTATACAGTAAGTAAATAAAGGGTTCTTTAGCATTTTATAGCGATAAACGATATGTAAAAAGGACTGCACAAATAGCTATATACTTAGTAAACTGGAAGCGTTGTTAGTCTATAATTATCCCGGTACTTGTGGGGATAATGTCCAAGATCGCAAGCGGTAAATAATTTGTGTTTGTGATTATTTCATGAACAAAAATGTTTCAATTATGTTTAAAATGATGTTTTCCGCAAATGAATCCTGGATGAATGGTCATGAGAATAAAAAAAGATGAGCTCAGACAAATACAGAAAGTCAGATGTTACTCAGTATCGCCAAACTGTTGAAACTAATGGAGGGCAAAAACACGGTGTGTTGAAATTATCTTTTCATAATTTATGTTCACAGTTTCATGTATCACTCATGGCATCGTTGTATGTGGCTCTATACGCCTGAAAGTACAAAGAATGACCAAATTGACAAAGCTATGACAATTATAGTATGTGCATTATTCTGCTTAAATAGTTAAAGAGTAATGTATAAATACAATCAGTACATAGTCGAACATTCCAGTGTTTAAATGATCAGGAACTGCCAATAACAGCTTTACCAAGAATATGGCAGCACACGGATCTGCCGTCGGCGTAACCATAGCTACAGAAGTAGAAGGACGGGCATCTGGCCCCATCCACGTCACAGTACGTGACCTCTCCAAGTTCGTTAGTGACCGGTCTGTGGGCATCAAATATGAACGGGCAGCGGTAGAACGCGGGATCCTTCGAGTGATCCAGGTGCGTATCAGCGCACATCGCTGTCGTGAGAAGTAGAAATAATCTTGAATTAAATGCTTTGGTCGAATAAGAGTCATCGACACGCATTCCAAGCAACCCAAATTTTACATATAACTTTCGTTTTTTAATTCATCATTATAATAATGAGAGCAATTAATGACCAATAATATTATTACACTAGCTAGATAAACAAGGCTTTGATAGTATTGCAAGCAACACAGGAGTCCCCTGCCGGTGAAAACCCCTACTAATTAAACATTGTGCAATACCGTCAAATCGCCCTTTATCTGTAGATGTACAAAGTTTCATATTCAAATCCCATTTGTCACTGCAGTATTAAGTTGTTGTTGTTTCTATTTAAGTAACATTGACCAGACATTCGAGTTACTTTTTTAGTTATTGCAGTACTAAACTGACAGAGGGAAATCCTATCGTCCATTCTGTGTACCAAGTTTCACGATCATATGTTATGTTCTTTTCGAATTATTACAGTATTAAGTTTATTTCTATTTTAAGTAACAAAATAAAGGGTTGTGAACAATCCTCACCTTGCTCTTTCTTTGTATACAAAGTTTCATCAAAGTATCTTCAGTACTGTTTGAGTTATCGCAGGATCCAGGTTTTGGGGACGGGACAAACAGACAGAGTGAGACCGACGGACGAACAGACAGACAGACGCACACAGACGGAGGGCAAACCCATAGTCCAATCTGTGAACCAAGTTTCATGAAGTTTCATGATCATATCTCATGCACTTTTCAAAATATTACAGTATTACGTTTATTTCTATTTTTAGTAACAGTCACGTGACCTTTGACCTCTGGTGAAAAATAAAAGGTCCTGCATATTCCTCACATTGCCGTTTATGTGTACACTAAGTTTCATCGAAATATCGTCAGTACTTTTTGAGTTATCGCAGGATCCAGTTTGTTTTTGTTTATTTCTATTTTTAGTAACAGTCGCGTGACCTTTAACCTCTGGTGAAAAATTAAAGGTCGTGCATAATACTCACATTGACGTTTATATATATACCAAGTTTCATCGAAGTATATACAGTACTTTTTGAGTTATCGCAGGAACAATATTTTGCGGACGGACGGACGGAGGGCAAACCTATAGTCCCCTCCGGTGAAACACCGGTAGCGGACTAATAAAAACATGCGGCTTTTTGACTGTCGATATATCAAATTTTAAAATGTACACAGACGTTGATTGTACGTGTAAGAAAAATATGGCTACCAAATAAAATGTCTCGACCAGATGCTACATTTGGTAGAATACCCATTTTACATTATTTTTTATCAAAGGCATACCAATAAATGTTTTAATACAAACTATACATGCACAGTTGAAACAAAGGAAGAAAAGTATACTTTTATTGTGTATAGTGGAAAGCAGTACAATAGGATCTTACCAACAGCCGCGCACATCAGCAGAATTATCTTTAACATCTTTGGCGTGAAGATATCTAAAGAAAATCGCGAAAATTATTAATTATTACACTTTAAAGTCTAAATACTAATTATATATATTGGTATATATTGAGAATGAATCAGTTAAAAGCAACAACTGAAAGTGCGCGTATGTTTATATGAATGAGTAAATATCGATTGTACTTAAGGATTATATACAAATGTATTTGTTATTTAGGGGACGTTTCCTATGAAAACAAGACAAACATAATATATGTGATATATAGATACATAAACCTGAGCTCACCTTGTTTGGTCGCTTTTAAAACTGTTAGTCATTCAATGTTCCAAACTGATAAATACTTATTAGATAAGGCAATGTCAAGGACTAGATCTATTCTGGTACTGACCAGAACACTATCTGCGTTACATGTACATATGTGATCATGTAATTTTAAGTTGATATACATAATTTATGTATTGTCCCCGAGAAATGTCGAAGGAGAGGTCGAACCCGTATGACATTGAAGGAAAAACAACACATGGATGGATGGGTTGTGATTGAAATTGGACATTTATTAAAAATGTGAATAATATCCTTTACATTGTAAATACACGACAACATGTGTTAAACATTGAAAACATCATATTTTTTTCCAATAAAAGACATAATGGGCGGGAAAAAAAAAATACAACAAAGGGAAACTGACTTCGGCCCATGAAGACAAACCCAATTATAAACCACGACTGGCGTTGTTACTGTGCTACTTAGTAAAGTATATTCAGTCTAATAACGACGTACATAATGAACAGTGACACGATAAAAACGACGTTTATTTAAATAAATGTCACACAAACTACTGACAAACACTGACTAATATCTGAGTATGATATAACAAATGTTGCTCACGGTAGCGTCCTGCCCCCGAAGCCACCAATATCCGTAACCTGTATATGGGACCGTGAATGTGTCCTAATAACCCTGGAATTTGGAGCGCGGGTGTTAAATGCATTCAAATATATCTCAACAGATCAATATTAAATCAACAACACGGAGATGACACAATCCATTTTGCCTCCTGCTCAATTTAAGCAGCACCATTGAACCTGATTCAATTATATTATGGCCATGAACTAAAACGTAAACGATGAGGAATCGTAATAATCAATGATCCACCAGCTCACTAAAAGAGCCAAATAAATATAATAGCATATTCATATAACGAATATACTCTCAGTCGTCATTTCGCATTGTAGTCTATTTCGGGTATCATTTTGCGTAACGCCTCGTTAAAAGGCCGATAGAAAGACTCCAGCATTGTCCTGGTCTCCGGTAACATTTGCCCCATGCCTTGCTCACGTTGCGACCGAACATTAACAGGCTCTCGTCGAAATACTTCCATCTCCTCCATTCGGGTAAACGGCCCTGAAACCATAGTAACGTAGAACCATAGCACGCTTATTATTCATTAGAATTATATAGACAGACAATACCTTAAGTATTGTACTGCATAACCTTATGCAAAAACGTTCTTTACGTAGTTTACATATCCCGTCCTCCAAGAAATATAGTATGCATTAAACATTCTTTCACATCGTTGTTGAGAGATACACATAAAGACCATACGCAACAAGAGCTGTCAGATGACAGCGCAGTCGACTATTAAAAGTATTTCAGTTGGTACATTTTTAGGACAGTGGACGGGGCATAAATTTGTTGAAATACAAATCTTGAGTTATGGCTATTATTTTATCAGTTTATTCCAAGTTTCAAGTGAATACCTTATGCAGTTTTAGAAATGATAAGACTTTGGAACAAAAACTTTTACTTCCAAGTTTCAAGTGAATAACTTGTGTAGTTTTGAGGTTACAAGATTTTGGAAAATAAGCTTAAGCCAAGATCAGACGCGGACGCTGACACCGGGGCGAGTAGGAAAGCTCACATATTCTTCGAATAGTCGAGCTAAAAACAACACCAATATAAAACAAACCAGTGAAATATCAATATGATATTGCAGAAAAAATTAACAAACCTTTGTACTTAAATGTGGTTTGGTATGCCATTACTGTGCTTGTTGTTTGCATGTATGTATGTATATGTGAGCACATGGCTGTATTGGTTTACGATGTATTATACATGAATATATGTCGGTGACCGGAACTTAAATGAACATGGCACTCAACTCGAGTTGGAAAAACTACGTATACATCACTCACTGATAGAGAGGAAGTTGAGTATTCTGCTGTAGGTCTCCGCCATCCTTGGCAGCCCCTGTGTGTCCTCGGCCTTGACGACAAGAACGTTGTCGCTGGAGAACACGTCCACCCAGTCCTGGATAAAGATCTGGTACATGCCCACCCGCAGTCGCACCTGCCGGGAAAATGAGCTCATGTATTGTCTGTCCTATATCTCGTTTAGGTCACATGCAAGGTCGAACACGAACCACATTAGAAGTAGGAAACAGCTAAGAATTAAGTAAGAAATATGGAGTATTAATAAAAAATACCATAAATTCATATTAAACACAGAAAGTTAAATAATGTATTACAGCAAGCTAGATCAGTATAATCAGCATCTAATGCGTTATATGTCTGGTGGTCATAAAAGCGTTATTTAGTTCATCTGAGCATGATATAATTTTATAGAAGATGCGATTTGACTTTTGTGCACATGCATGTATTTAAGCCAAAACATAAAGAAAAAACACACGAAATACTGCGAGTTTCGAACAGGCTAGAACAATCCGAAGCTTGAACGTGCATCTGTGTCACTGTACAAACAACATACATGTTTAATCCTTAAAAATGAAATAAGGTTGATCAAATAAAAAGAACTTCATGTTGCAACTGCATTTTGCAATTTACATCATGACGTCGGTTCAATATTTAGATGTAATACCCCGGTAAATGTATGTTGTGAAACCGACGAGTATTTCATTTATTAGCATGGCATCTTGCGCCGCATGGTATAGAGGTACATGTGTCATTAAAATACGTTAATGCTAAATTCATACATTCCCTCATACAATAACTTTACACATTGACCGCTGACTATACAAATTGTTGAGAGTGCTGTGTTCATTGTCCGGATGGGCATGTGTCCGGATACCTTTTTTTTCTGGTGATAACAATGAAATACATCACTATACCGATGGGTCAGCGCAAAACTATGCAATGACTATATAGTTATATACATGTACATGTAGTTATATAGCATAGTTTTGCGCTGAGCCATCGATACATAATTGACGACTTAAGAACCCAGTTTACCTTTATGGACTCCACGGTGTTGTTATATGCGCACGTTCGGACGGAGAAGTGGCGCCAGCAGTCTGAATGGTTGTGCATGGCGTCCACCACAGCGGCGTGGAACAGCTGGGGGCTCGTGGGGTACCGCAGGAACCGCGCCTCGTAGAAGTAGTCCGAGTACACCCTGAATAATTATGTATGTACACCTGTACTTATATATCGAGTATAAGATATAAACTGTAGTTTATGAAGTATACAATGGATTTCTGTCGTGCAGGTATGTTGTGTTGGTGGAATGAGCACAAAGGCATCAAACACTATCGCATTTCTGATTATTCATTACGTGAACAACTGATCAACCATCTGTTTATATCAAATACTTTGAAAAAGATAAGCAATATATACATTTGTGTCAAGATAGTGGTCAATTTATACCAAGTCGCTAGCATAGTCGACACATCGTAGACACTGCGACATTTCAACATTTGTCATTCAGGTTTATCGCGAATTGTTTCCGATACTAGTACACGTACGGTTATAATAGTATATTATATTTACTAATATAATAGTATTAGTAAAGGTTATAATATCATTAAGTCAAATCAGTTTGTTAAGTCGTCTTACAAAGTTCGGTACATTACATATATATTATTCTGCACTGTACATGTATATTTATCATGCCTGTCAACTGGATTTCTGACCACAAAGATAATCTTCATGTTAGGATTGAGGTGGTACGCAACGTCCGCATTGGTGAAAGCTGGCTCGCTGCAGTTCTCATTTCCAGGCACCTGTCGCCAGTCCTTCATGTCAAATGAGGCGTCAACCGTTGCCTCTCCTGGAACAGAATTGGGCGTCGTGTGATTGTTTTGTCGCTCTTATTTATTGAACGAACGCTACATTTTTGAATTAATAAAACCATAGTATCAAAACTTATTACAAAAAATTAATTTAGTGAAAACAATAATAAAATCTGCAAGAATGGCCTAAAATTAATATAAGAAAAATGTTGTACAGGAGGCATTCACATTGTGCATAACGTTTTAAAGCACCAGCAGTCAAATTCGTGGATGAATAACTCGACACAATGGTTGAATACATTTTTGTATATATCCGATTTCATAACTCTATAGTCACATGTATAGGATCGTTTAAAACGTAATTCAGTAAGCACTGCATCAGTTGAAAAAAAAACAATCTCATTCTTCCGGCACGTTACCTGTGATGCCATGGTGGTACGGGAAGGCATGACCGCAATCCAGAGGCGCCACCAGCTTCTGTAGCTCTATGGTGGACCTCGCGAACATCCGGATATACTGCTGCATCACCCTCTCGAACGGCGCAGCTAACAGAACATTAATTAACTTAGGGTATTTATGTTTGCTATGTTTTCTATGTTTTGGTTGACACTTAACATTATACGAATATACAGTGTATAATTATAATAGTCATTTATTTTTTCAATGGTGCTTATTTTTTTCTATACTTGTGTATACAGTCATATGGTTATTCAATTACATGCACACATTGCTTGATTAAATCGAAACACAAATGATTCATTAGAATTAAGCATTTGCTGACAAATATACTGATTAATTACTTAACGAATAGGGGCGAGTAACAATTTATTTGTTGAATGTAATTTATAAACGCACCGTTTTTTAGTAATTCATCTTTTACAGCAATTAATTGGAATGAGTGATTAATATAAATCGCAAGATTTGTTGTAATGTAATATAACACTGTATACATATTACTAGTAGATGTAGTCTGACCATGACGAGCGCCAAATATTGCAGAATACATGCAATGCGTGTTTGGTGCTTGAATGAGTAAACGTATAACATCTAAGCGGTTGCTGGTTTGTTCGCGTATTACATATTTGCTACAGACTGGCAAGATGTGCGACGACATCAGAATAAGAACAAGATGTCTCACTGCAGAGTTCTCGTTTTAAGTGTTAAGATCCAACTCTACAGCTAATCGTACATGTTGCAACATGCCACTATCAATTAATTAATTCCATTCCTCACAAAAAGTATAAAACGATACTTTATTAACTAGAAGATAATGAATATTGTTTGTGTATTTCTTGGGCAACGCTCGTGTCACAGAGGTATAAATATAAACGACACAACTTTTTTTTTTTTTTTTTCCCCACCATGGTGCAGTTGTAACGATGCAGCTATAAACTATTGATTTAAAAACGTGGTGACACGTATTAGATTTATCAAAACCTAACGGAGATAAAGTTATTGCAGAAAAATGTGTATATTCCGAAACCGACTCACTAAATCGCCCCACGTTAAAGAACCGTATTTCCTTCCCGTGTTTGATGTGTATCTCCGGGTGATCGCACAGGCGCGCCCACAGGTCTGTGGTTCCCGCCTTCGGGAAGCCGGCAACCAGGAAATACGGGAGACAGTGCAGGGCCCGCCCCTCGACCTGAGAATCGTTGTTCGTCATTCTCCGCCCCAGATAGCACGGGTTTTTATAATTTGGCAAAAATCTCGGTCGTTCCTAGAAGCATTTTGTTCAAGCATTAATCAACTAAAAGCTTTCAAGTAAGCTTTGTTTAATCTGGTAACTGGGTGTTTAAAATCACTACAAAAGAGGAAAATCATAATTTTAATATGATCATATAATATACACTGTATTAGACATGGCTCACATTATTTTAGAAAACTAGAAAAAGAAATAGATTTCAGCGTTTACATTAACGTTAACATTCATTACTGCTACAACAGGTACTAAACCTACTGGAACATCTACACTGTAAACGAGTACTTACAAATCGTCTGAAGTCCCATTCCGGCTTCTGATAGTTGGTCCCAGACATAGTGCAAAATGGCTTAGATTTCCCTCCGGGCATCCACTTGGCGCCACTGATGTTAACGGCAACATTCTGATGTCCGTTGTCGTTGATATACCACAGAAATACTGTTGCTAGAGCAATCGTTATAATAAATGTGGCGACTTTCCCTCTGAAATCAAAATGTTCATATACAGACAAGCGGTTATGCAAATATATGGTGAATTAAACTAGATGTGTCACAGATACAGATGCCCCCACGATGCATGTTTGGACAAAGACAAAGGGCGTGTCGCCAACACTAGTTTTTGCCTTCACAAATTTATTTTCATATACATTCTATAGTGGAAAAAAGGACAAAGGGCCATAATTCTGCCAAAATTGGTTGCAGCCAAAATTCCCTTGTTACGATCACCTACACTTTAAGGTTGTATAGCTGTGAAAGTTTTAGCGAAATCCGCCAAGTTGTTCGGGGAGTATATATTCTATATTTCTAGTAGAAAAAAAAAGGGCCATAATTCTGCCAAAACTAGTCGCAGCCAAAATTCTTTCCTTTACGATCATCTACACATGATCATCGAAGGACTTCAGCTGTGAAAGTTTGAGCGAAATCGGCCCAGCAGTTAAAGTGTGTACGTACGATCTTTCATATCAATTATTAAAAAAAACAACAACAGATAAAAGTGAAAAAAAAACGTGAAAGCAAACAGAAAAACATAAACATGACGAAGGAACCATTCAATATGGAATACATCAACAAGTGTCGAGATTTTGCATCGTTTATTAGTGTTGTGTAACCTAAACCAACTGTAAAGTCAACGTATGTACATGATTTGAGTTTCCGTATGTACAGATAAAAACTGGCCGATTGTGCGTTTAGAAGCAATGTTTGTTCTTAACATTTATTCCATTTTAAATAGAAATATATGCTAATTAACGTTATTTGGTACATTTTATTATGCCACTATCTCTGTTGAAAGATCGTACATACACTTTAAAGAAGAGTTGAGCACACAACATTTTGGGTCGTGCGGACGGTCGTACGGACGGAGAAGGTAACCTATATACCAGCTTGCTATGCTATGTGCATTTAAAAAGCACCATTAAACTACAAACTCTTGTCGGTCATTATTTAAAACGATACACAATGACTGAAAAAGGGCTTTTAACGGTTTCATCAAAGAATAAAATTCAGACAAAACACTAACGAGCAAACACATAAGAACAAATACAAAATATTAAAAATATACGATATATATGTATATATGTATACTGAATAAACATCATATACGTATACCTGAATTTCATTCCTTTGCCACCATATCTTTATAAAGCAGTTCACTATGATACATGTACGTTGAAAGCAGCGGGAGTGTGCAGGAGACGTCGAAAACACCGTAGTTTCCCGTTAACCCCCAAATCAGAAAGGACCAGTCGTATCCAGTGGGGGAGATCTCCAACTTTCGTTGACCCAAAAGCAACACACGACTTCTCCTTAATATCTCATGGTTTTTCAAAGTTTAAAACAGAACAGCAGATAATTTAGTCCGTTAAACACTGTCTGCAACGAAACGAATACAATGGAAAGTTTGACAATTAAAATAACGATAACATAACATTAAACATGTTTTGTTCAATCGACACACAAATTAAAATAAAGATAACACAGCAATAAACTATATTTTTTTCAGTTGACACACACAATACAGCTGTCATTCAGAAGGCTCATTACGTTGTCACTCACTGACGCTGCGTAACGCCTCGGGCAACGTAACGCTTATTAGATGACGTGTGCAGCTCCGTGTCTTAATTGTTTGGGTTTGTCTTTGTAAACCTATACAGCGACGATGTAACTCATCATTCATTTTGATAACATGGTTTCCTTAAAAATCGGCCAGCATTCATTGTGCATCAAACCTAATTATTAATTAAGCGTACAGTCAACAGAATGCGGTTAGAGGTCGCAGTGGCATAGTAGATATGGTGTCCGCCTAGCGATCGGGAGGTCCCGAGTTCGATCCCCACTCTGGGCCCGTATTCACCAACCCATTCTTAGACTTAAGAATAAAGAATAGACTTAAACTCAAGGAAAATAACTGTTCGTTGGCAAATATCTGGGTATCAATGTCACTTATGTCATTAATAAATCTTTCTAAATGAAGAATGCTTCAATTATCATTTGTGAAATCCAATGATTAACAGCATTTTCAGAATAAAATGGTTTTAAGAATATTTTTAAGTCTTTAGTCTAAGAATGGGTTGGTGATTATGGGCCCAGGTAGCGTTCTTAAGATCTCCCCCAAAGACACCAAAGACTGGTTATACCCAGGAAACGGACTCGAACGTGTCTCAATACGCCTTAGGCTTTCGATGCAAACGAGCTAAATAATGCACCTATCAATATTTTCCCCCAGGGGGAGCGGCGGGCGAACCCAGGAGAATTACACTTACCGGTATTGTACTTTGGGGGGGGGGTCTAATTCCCCACCCTAGAGCCAAGCATTTTTGTCTAAATCCCCTCAAATAGGGGATGCTTAATTGGTGTATCAAATGGTCCGGGGCTAATATAACCAGGATCTAAAATCCGAACAAAGTATATTTCCCGGGACCCGGAATCATTCGGCGTGTCCAATTCCCGCCTATCGGGAATTGGTTTCAGTCTAAAGTCCCGTATATGCCCGCCGCTCCACCCCTGGGGGATAATATTGATAGGTGCCTACATAAGTTTACACGAATAGCATGCGTTATGGTGAATTGAAAGAGAAGAGTAGTAGTCATAATATTAAAATACATTTGGTAAATTTACATAACAAAAGAGAAACTATATACGCGATGGACTTTGAACATATATGATATAGATCAAACCTTTGTGACAACAATTATAACAACGATAACAAACAACGACTGCGAAAAATAAAGAAAAAAACAGCAACTGCAACCGTGGCAGGACAATATTCCTCCAGCACTGAGCCGCAGAACATTGAAAGGTTTAGAAAGAAATAGGATCAGCCGTACATGTGAAACATGTATGTATATTCAAACAATCAACATAATAATAATAATAATAATAATAATAATTTTAAAAATAATACTAATAATAATATTAATTTTACTACTACTACTACTACTAATAATAATAATAATAATAATAAAAATAATAATAATAATAATTTTAATAATAATAATAATAATAGCAAGAGATGTTTGTAAAACATGTATGCCCCCCGACATGCAGCCAAGTTGTGAATATGTGCAATTGTTAAGAATTTTTTTAAAATATGCAATCCCAAGCGAGGTCTCGATATATGGTATCTATGTATGAAGTTTCATTAAACTATCTCGATGTGTTCTCAAGTTATTGAGCGGAAACCGTTTTTCTATTTTTAGTAACGGTGACCTTGACCCCACCCACCCCATATGCAATCCCAAGCGAGGTCTCGATGAAAGGTATCTATGTATAAAGTTTCATTAAAATATCTCAATGCGTTCTCAAGTTATCGAGCGGAAACCGTTTTTCTATTTTTAGTAACGGTGACCTTGACCTTGATCCCACCCATCCCATATGCAATCCCAAGCGAGGTCTCAATATAAGGTATCTATGTATGAAATTTCATTAAAATATCTCGATGCGTTCTCAAGTTATTAAGCGGAAACCGTTTTTCGATTTTTAGTAAGGGTGACCTTGACCTTGACCCCACCCACCCCATCAAAATTTATAGGGTTCTTCCTTTCCCTTCAAGTAACCAGCGTACCAACTTTCATGATCGTAGGTCAAAGCGTTCTCAAGATATCGTGCGGAAACGAAATGGTCTACCGTTTTTCTATTTTTAGTAACGGTGACCTTGACCTTTACCCCACCCACCCCATATGCAGTCCCAAGCAACGTCTCAATATAAGGTATCTATGTATAAAGTTTCATTACAATATCTCAAAGCGTTCTCATGTTATTGCGGGGAAACCGTTTTTCTATTTTTAGCAACGGTGACTTTGACCTTTGACCTGTTGACCTCAAGATTTATAGGGTTCTTCCTTTCCTCCCAAGTACCAACTTTCATGATCGTAGGTCAAAGCGTTCTCAAGATATCGTGCGGAAACGCAATGGTCTACGGACAGACCTACAGACCGACCGACCGATGGACGGACAGGTACAAATCAAGATACCCCCACTTCTTCGAAGGGGGGCATACTAATACTACTACTACTACTAATAATAATAAATTGATACATTGATACACACTACACCCTTATAGGGGGTCATTGAAATAATGTCGATCGCTTTCTTTCTCTTAATTAATTTAACTGATGTTTAATTTTATTAGATCTAGTTTTGGAAAATAATTGTAATTTTTGTTTCATGTATATACGAGTACATGCTTAACCGCAAACAGAAAATAGAAAAATGCAAAATTTAATGAAAATGAATATGAGTGTATATGTACAAATAGTTAAGAATACGAAATGAGCTTCCTTATTTAGTGGTGAAAAATTAATTTGATAAATCATAAATAATATCATTTAATGATATAACATTTAGTTAAACCATGTATCATTCTTCATCAAGGGAATCACTGTACGCTCGTTTGCATCTCGACATCTTGTCAAACATACATTGGATTCGTAGGATATTTATGAATTAATTTCTTAATGTAGTTCATAAGGCTGTAGGAAATCAACGAAGCAATTTATGTGCATGTAATGCTAATAGTTGTAAAATAATTATTTCAACGAAATGCAATAAATGTTGATTGTATGAATATATTTGTTCCCAAATATCTACAATAAGTACACGTATCAAAGCAAATGCCAACCGTAGTGTTCTTACATTTTACGGAGGCGTTTTCGTAGAAAAACGCGGCTGCAACATGATACTATTTACCTAGGCAGTGTATCTTCACGGTCTGTATCCTGATAATGCTGGCTCAGAAGATAATGCATGCTGAGAATATATTTTTTCATTTTATTCATTTCTATATGTATTCGTTTATCTGACGAATATTTTCGAAAGTAAGGGTACCTCTAGGTAGATAATGGATCGCTTAATTCATATCTATCGCAAAAAGAATGCATGGAGTAAATGTAAAACGACAATTATACATAAACTGACGTACCTTACTCTCTGCTCCTCCGCTGAAGCCTGCATTATCTTCTGAGCATGCATTATCTTCTGAGCCAGCATTATCAGGATACAGACCGTGATCTCTTAATTCCATTTTTAACAAGTAATTTGCACACCAAGCGCGCTACTTCGTGCACATGAAGCACGGGCTCATGTCTAAGAAATCTAGATTTCTGAATCAGTGCGTGCCACGTGATCAGCGCGTGATTTCTGGGCCCGTGTGAAATTGCGCAACACCCCCAGTTCACGCATGCTCCACATTTCCGGTACACATGTACTGCACAGTCATCTATCTCTGGAGCTTTTGTTTGAAATCGTTTTATTCGTCTCAAATGTCGTGAGTTTGGTTCCTTAAAGCGGCTTCGTCGCATAAAGTTGAAGTGATTTAAGCTCAAAAGCGTAAGTAATCCGCATGCACGAAAATTACAAGCGACGAAAAAAGCACTAACATTCTCAAAATAATACCCAAAGTATTTGTTCTAATATTCGTACACACGTTCGTCCAAATTGTACAAGAAATTGATAAGGATTAAAAGGTTCTTACAATTTAGTACGACTATATTTATGTACGGGTAGACATATCATATACAAATATGTTTACATTTTATTTTTTACATAGATACGAAAAGCGTTGTTATATTTTTTTATTTTTTTTGTGAGCGAACAACTTTAAAATTGGATGATTCAATCTTTTGAGGGAAAACTTAAATTTTGTCCAGTGTACATAAAGTTATCAAACCTGGGATTTTGTTGTGATCTTCACTTTCATGTCTCGCCATTTGTTTGAAGAGGCCGATTCTCAATTATCAGAAAGGATACATATTCATTAGAGAGGACGTTATCTCCCTAAATCTATCGCGGCAATGTAAAAAATGAAGGAAAATAAACATTTGTGACCGTATTGCGCCCTTCCGTTCCATTCTGCCCGTCCTGTCATGGGTTCTATATAAGGATGCCCCGCTCTGAAGTGTTCAGCACTGCGTTCGGACTGTCAACCAGCTAGACTCAGGTGCACCGTAAACAGAGACATTGAACAAGAGAAATCAAGATGAAGATTTTCAACATTCTCGCCGTCACTCTGGTCCTGGTTGGTCTTTCAAGCTCAGCAGCGGTGCCAGAGCAAAAGGATGATACAGGTATGTTATTAATGTCTTTTGTTTGGAATTCAACAAAAGTATATGTGACTTACGCAATGAGAATAAATAAAACAAAAAACTGAATATATCATATAGTTTACTTGTTTTAATAGTAATTGTCAAACATGATGATGGCAATTTGTTTAAAAATTATATAGCTACAGCTGAACGACGTTATCTCGAAGTCGCTGGGAATTCTAAATGACTTTGAGATATCCGATTTCGAGATAACGAAGTTCAGCTGTACTCAGCATTAGCGTGAATCATAATATTTTGCTGTATTTTTGTCACAGCTTTAAACTGAATTTTAATGACCAAACATGACAACAATTGGCCTAGTAGCATAACACGTTAAAATGGGTTTGTTTTTTTCAAATTGTAATAATGCTTGTTTATTTAAGAAATATATTTTTTAAGTGTTTTTTCGTTGTTTGTCTGCCAATAAACAACCATTTGGAGTTCTGATGCGTAGGAATTAAACCACGAGGTGTTAGCCAGAGTGGTTTAATAGCCAGACAAACAGTTGTTTATTGGCCGATAAATAACGATAATGCGAAAATTATTTCGATTCTAACATGATTTGACAAATATTTTGCAATTGTAATGAGAACTACATTTTACTATGCTTGGCTCAGAATCGGGACTACTTTTTAAAAATTTTCCTTTTTATAAACTATTTTCGGACAGTGTTTCAGCTAGGTTAGCGAAAGAGCAATATTTTATTCATATATTTAACCACAAATAAATTTTATATAATAACTGTTGACGTTATGACGTCATAATTGAAATTACGTTATCTCTATGACATTTTGACGTTATGATATTTTGTATTATGCCCTGATGAGCTTTGTCGAAACGCGTTGGCTATATTGTTAAAATATATTTATAAAACCATGTAACGTATTTGTACTTTTCATTATACAAATTTCTCAGTCTGGACTATTAACATTTCATTTACGTATATATATACAATAAAATTATATTGGCCAAACGTTTATTAAGATTAAAGGGACCTGTTCACAGATTTTGACAAATTGACAATTTTTTAACTTTTTGTCACCGGTTCCAAAAATAAAAGAACAGTGTATACGATCGAGCAAAATAACACTACGTACCGGTACATAGAAATTTACTGTAAAAAAAAAACGTTTCGTTTATTAGTAATCATCAGTTGAAATTGATAAAATAATATTTAGCGTTTGTAACGCTAAACGGTGGAATAATTTGGAGTGTTTCTTTTGTTTTCGTTGAAAATGTTCACATCACATGGAACACTTACATTAAGTAGATAATGCATATTGAAATATAGAAGTCGGAATGGCCTAGTGGTTAAGGCGCTTTTTAATCCGGATGTCCCGGGTTCGTACCATGGTGAGACCATTTTTTACTTTTCTTTTTTTCAATTTTTTTTTCTTGTTATTATACTTTAGCTTTTTAGTTCCGATGCTTAAATCTGTCAAGTTAAGACATTTAATGGCATTCTTCAAAAAGTGCGAAAATCTGTGAACAAGTCCCTTTAAATAATTATTTACCGATTAAGCAGGTAGTGCAACTTATAGTTCTGTACTATAATATGCCTAGTCTTGGATATTTTATGTATTACATGCTATTAAACTCGTGTACTTTTAGCTGAACAGTCGAACCGGGCGATCGTTCTGCCAGGTTCAACAATCAGGAATGGATGTAAGTCAATTATGTAAATGCTGCATTGCTACAGATTTGTGAAAGATGAAGTCTAACAACCATAGATATTGCGTTAAATGTCGATTCAAGTCAGTTATTGCTTTTATGATATTAGAAGAGCAGAAGAAAAATGTAAAAACATAAATTACGATTTCTTATATTTTAACACCCCCAAACTCACGCTTATTTCCGGCGTATAAACAAATAAGCTCGGCCTGTTCACAGGTCAATGGCAGGTCTCTAGCAACCCGTGCGCCAACAACCAACTCCAGCAACTCAACTTCCCTCACCCAACTGACAACAGCAAGTTCATTCAGTGCGGCATGTACGACCGGATGTTCGTCGTGCAGTGTCCGGCTGGAGAGGTGTATGACCAGGCCACCGCCACGTGTGTCCAGCCCCAGGTAACTGACCAGTGTAATAGAGTGCGGTTGGTTCTTGGTTCGCGCTTTTCTCGATGTCTGTATGATCTTAACTCGGTGAATGTAAAGTTTCCTTCAAATTTAGAATCCTTATTAAAGCTCGAAATTAAATGTGATATTTCGATTGAAAAGGCATTGTAACCATGCAGTTCAAACTATCTTTTTAGTATGGTAATATTTTACATGTATGTAAAAGACAGACACACTATCAAAATCAATATTCTTGAACTAAATTTTTTACTATAGGTACTAAAGAAGTGTACTTTTAATGCACTTCGATCTACGCACAAACTACCGTATATTCATCTATATTTAACTGCAGATCATTAATCAGCCACAAGTAGTGAACCTCGTCTCGGGCGCCGTTAGTGTGTGCTCCGCTCAGAACCTTCAGACGGGCCGCATCTTCTTCGCGTTGCCCGGCGACAACCGGCAGTTTATTCAGTGCGACCAGAACGGCCAGGCCCGCTACCTGTCGTGTCCCGGCCAGCTGATCTGGGACCAGAGCCGACAGTCGTGCGTCGTCTACGCAAACGGAGGAGCGGTTGTCAACCCGGCGTCAGTTTCCGGTTAGTATGGCGACACCGACTGGACTAGAGGTTTAGTATAGACTTGTTTTGCGTGTAGGTATCTTATACGTGAAAGTTAGCAAAAGTACTCGTATTATACATGAGTTCTTTCAACAAACCGGTTTTCATTCTTCGTGATTCTGTAGTTTTACCATGAATTCGAGGGCTAGTCGTAAAACATAGTCAACCGACTTCAGAATAACTTGTCTAACACAACTTACTATCGGTATCTCAGGTTACCTTAGTGGAAGCAGCCCATGCAGCGCCCAAGCCATCGCGGCCAACAGCTTGTTCTTCTCCCACCCCGACCCAACCAAGTTCATTCAGTGCGACCTGAACGGTAACGCCTTCGTGCAGCGCTGTCCTTCCGGTCTGGTGTGGAACCAGTACCTGGAGACCTGCGCCTCTCAGCTGGCGACCTTCACCTTGGCGGGTCAGAGCCAGGTCCTGTACCCGAACAATCTCGGCTAAATTGATGATCGAACTGAACAGTTTGCATTTATTTGGCCACGTGTAATATGAGCATAACTAACCCGGAATAAAGAACCCAAAGCATCTTAATATTACGTTGTTGTTATTCGGAACCAACTGTAAGGGCAGCTTGGTGTGTTGAAATAAAGTGAATACCTTAAGGTATACTAAACTAAATCATATTTGATAATTAGCGAATGATCTGTCTATTGGCTAAATGGCCATAAGTGATATGTTTTGAAAGGATTGATATATGAATTTACTTGTTTGATAGCACCTATGACAATTACCAATGATATTATCGTAATTACTTGATAGCAAGTATAATAAACTATATGTTCAAGATACCCTTTCTTCCGAAATAAAATATGTTTAAAATAATTTAGACTATACTTGTTTTAATACATATTAAATACGAACAAAATGTTCATCTTTAATATAGAGAAACAAAATATGTAAAATATAACTTTGTAAACAAATAACAGCATAGATCTAGATCAAGTAAACCATTACGATCTCACATAACAACACGCTTACGTCTCGTTTGGGTTATAACGTGATCTTAGGCTGGTGAACCCGCTATCGTTCTTTACAAACTGAATGGGCAATCCATTGTATATACATTTTTATGAATAATCTACATTTTAATGAAATGAAGTTCATTTTAATTTGGCGCAACGGTTTGAATATCGATGTAAAAGGAGTACTATCGCTGCTGCCCAATACACGAACTTAATACATTTATCTTTGCCTTGAAAATAATTCATTACAATATTCATTGATTAGTTTGTATAAACTTGTTTTGTAAAATTATGGACTGACAACGATGTTTGCATGAATTACATATATTTTCGGACAGTCAGGATTTCGTGCGTGCAATTTACTCCAGTGAATCTTGTGAGAACCGGTATCGTATTGAGAACGGTAAATCAATAATACGGTACGAAAGTCGTAAATATCTATGACATTAAACCTACCTTCATAACAAATGGAATTGCGATCGAAATATGCTAATGAAAGACCTCAATGTGTCTGTTCGGCAATCGTAATCCCTAGCAATATAGTTGGGCTGATATATACTGTAGTGTAGCCTATGACCAGTTCGGTGTAGAGCGTTCCGAGCAATGTCAAGAAATTGGTCACGCAACAAATTAATCAATAAAGATCCTTGATGATTGATTGCCATTTAGTAAGTGTAACATAATGGGTGTCTGTTAATTGTAATCAGCATACTTTAGACTAACACATCTGTTCATGTCAACAGCATAAACTTGTTGGAATCATTATACTGTTGCTTAATATCGTAGACGTATATTTCGGACAAGTAGTGTATCCGGACATTAGTTGGGCCCATTACATGATTTGGAAGTTACAATATTGAACTGAATTGTCATCTTGTTTTGTCATATAACTTTTGTCCTTTAAATACCAGTAATCAATAATATGATTATCGACAGTAAAGTTTGTTAACACGGTATAACACCAATGAGGTATTACTTTGCCAAGGCGAAACCACCAATTGAATTGACAATTAATTAAACACTTAAGAAAGCATTCTATACATAGAGTGTGACATCACTGCTTTTGTCTAACCTCTATACTAGGAAATGATAACTATCCATATTTGGTTAAATGTGCATACACTAAGATATATTCCGCGGAGGAATTAAATAATTTCCAAACAAGCACAATTTCAGTATATCCTTATTAAAACAAGGTTTTAACATGATAACTATATCATCATTATTAACTTCAAAAAGTCAAAGCATTGTGTTTATATCTGTTCGTACAATAAAATGTGTTTTAATTGCGTTGTCATGCAGTTTCTACTTTCACTTTCGAACACTATTTACAAGTCAGCAAATGGAGATCAAAACTTTTGTATTATTGAAAACAATGGATTATATTTTCAAATTGAATTAAATGATGCACAGATTGAGTACTTGCAAGTTAGTACTTGCAAGTTACGTCCTTCAAGACACTAAGAGGATTTTGCTAATATTTAAGGGAAGCGTCTCCTGCTTCAGTTGGCGCCATATAAATATAGTGCTTACCCATCATGCACAGCGCGGAATCACACAGGTTAGTTGCGAGAAGCGACTCCTGGTGGACACAATGCTTAAGAAAGACTTTCCCAAACTGTGTTCCACCAAAAGCTCCAGTTACCTTTTGGCCATGATCCACTCTTCTTTTGTATCGATGAAAATGTAAGATATGCAAAATCATAAAAAAAATGTTGAAAAAAAGAATATAGGAACTAGGAACTAAAGCTATTACATTGTACAGTGGGTAGTTGTGTAGAGGTTGTCATTATCAAATGAAACAAGCGATTTTTATCTAAATCTAAGTGATATGGCTAGGGTTCAAAGGGGCCACCTTGTGATATGACTGATAGCAGTTTTAAAGTTCCTGTAACAACAACTGATTTTCTCACAATTGTATGGCCTTGTACACATTGCAGTCTGAGTCATGATATTAAGTTGGAAATTCATAAACATTAAATTTTCTCAGTAGTATAGTATATGTATGGGGATATTTAAGAAATGCACGCAGCAGTCTTGTATTTCAAACACAATTTATTTTGTAATCACTAAATGATTGACCATTTTAACAGGCAAGCAGTTATGGACGTTTTCAGATGTAGAAAATGCCGCTATGACCTCCAGATTGAGGATGCAGTCATTTTCCAATATAAAGGTAGGAAATTTGGTACTTGTCTTAACTTACTTACCATGACTTGGAGTCTTTTAAGTTTTATAATAGATTTATAATATAGTAAGGCCAGTCCTTTTTTATTTTCTGGTTTACAAAAATGTTTGGGGAACATGTCCACTGGCAGGTCGAAAAAAAAAAAAGTGTTCAAATCTTAACACAACGAACGAATTCCCAATAGCAATTTATAATTAATAACAATATCAACATTAAAACACACTATTATGTGAAGTTAGAATAAGACGTCAAACATGGTATAAACTGTTTTATTACACCAATGTTTTATATGCAGTTGAACCATTTGTATTTATGAATTTTACAGAGTAAATAAGTGTAATAGATGCATATATTTTAACGGCATCATTAAAATTGATTTTACCACAAAGTTGTATACTTGTACGGATTTACAAAATGTAAAGTGAGATGCCTTTTCAAAAGAAGACGAGTTAACCTGTGCAGGACTGGAATCCACAACTGCCCGAACACAGACCTTGCAAAACGAGCTTAATCTAACCACACAACGCAAATATTGAAAATAATTGCTGTGAGGTCTCGAAAAACATATTAAATTTAACTATATCAAGAGAAAAGTCCAATTAATATTACGTTAATTGTCTGCATTCTTATTAAGTCTTAATTCTTATTAAAAATGAGAAACCAGTTTTACATATTTTTTTTAAAAATATTCAACTCTGTGTAAATGCTAAATCTTCATGTATATATGAAATTTATCAGATATAAACTGAACTGCTAGTGTGTGTTAAATTATTGCATTACAATTGTGACAGAAACAAAATACAAGGCAAATAAGAAATTCTCATTGTGTCGCGAAAATATATATCATCAACAAAATGCAACCATGACTTTCTTTTGTGTATACGAGACAAAGCTGTCTGTCCCCACATCCTCGTTTCGATGTGCCCGCAAGGAGATCTTGTTACTAATGATATTATTTGTTACAAATGCCACCTGAAAATATACATCCAGTGCCTTCCACAGGATTTTTTGTGGCGTCCCCGTCCCGAAAGGGGTGGGTTAGGGAGGGGTATCCCCTCCGTACGCCAAATTGTTTTGCGGCATGTGTCAAATGACGTTATCTGGTGCGTTTTAGCTATTAAATTTAAGGCTGAGATGTTTTCACTTTTTTGTACAAGTTTAAACGAAATGAAATAAACGAAACATCACCGTTTGAACGGCATACCTATAGCCTTTTAAAAGCAAAAGCATCGTTGTTGCGAAACTGAAAGTAATGAATTTTTCCGGATGTTTATGTCCAGTGCGCATCACATTCGCACAGTGACGTCATGTCCAAACCCACTATTCTCGTCGTTCTCGAATCTTTAGGTTACACTCGATCTACTGATGGAGCCTTTTTTATTCGATTAATTATGTTCATATGGGCATGTATTTAGTGTTTTAACACTGTTTTAATCGTTACAGCTGTTGAACATAGTACTGACTGGATAATTGGTGAATTGTAAAGATCTTGATTAAAATATATTTATATTATATACATGCATTGTTCTTGCAAAAACGGCGGGAAATTTTGCTCGTGCACATCGTGCCTGCGCGTCATATGTTAAAGACAAATGTCACTCTATTGTTAACAACAGTGTTGATTTTCTCATGTTTCATTCTTTCCATGAATAATTGTACTTCTAACGGTAATATTAACTGTCATCAAATGGACAAGTCATTTTAAGGGCCGTCTATGAAACATGTTGAACATTATTAGAAGTTTACAATATATAATAAATTCAACAATTTACGAACTAAAAATCACTTGCTAATTTTTTTTCCACCAATAAGTAAATTTGCATGGAAAAACCACGCCAATTTGTTTATAATTCACCTATTTTTTCTCCATTTGCTGTACCAATCTTTTTGTTCAATTTTGGATAATAGTACAGATTTATGAGACGACCCTCAAACTTGAAACACTCACTGACCACAATAACGGGATTTCTCTCTGCAAAAATCATGCATGGGATTAATGCGTGGAACGTGACGTCGTGTTTCAGCAGACATTTCCCAATCTTTTGTAGAAAACACGGGTTTTACATGGCATACATGTACATAAACAACGGCGGACGCGTCGCGTAAAAAAATTGTCCGTGAAATTCCGGAACAATTTGTTGATCTCGATCGACAATCGTCAAAAACAAAAAAGCAGTTTCACGGAAGTAAACGGACTTACCGAGCAAATTATTATATTCGTACTCAAAATATTTCGAAAATTTGAACGTTTCGTCCCCCATCGGTAAAAAAAAAATCGTAATTGTAATTTTTTTTTTTTTTCACTTTCGGAAAATTTATGTTCGCCGGTTTTGTAAACCGTAAAATCAAAAAGTCCTGGCCTAATACAGTAAACATTGACTGAGTAGTGCATTGAAAACCCTTAAGACTTGGTTTTAAGCCAGCAAGACTGTGGAAATGAAGATAATATTGTTGGTATTCTGTGTGATGAATTTATGAAATAAAAACATGAATATTGAATATTATAACATGTACTTTTGACATTAGAATGTAATGAATAAAGGATCATGGAAAAACTATGCAATGTGTGTTCATTATTATTATGCTCCCCGAAAAATTTCTGGGGAGCTCATAGTCGCCGCTTTGTCTGTCTGTCCGTCGGTCCTTCCGTCCCACTTTCTTGTCCGGAGTATTTCTCAGCAACTACTTGCCGGGATTTAATGAAACTTTATTGGAAGCTATATTACCAAGAGGAGGTGTGCATAATACCAGGACGTTCTGCTTCAATGATTTTCTCAGAGTTATGGGACTTTGAAGATTTCTGAAATCAGTATATAGTGCACTATTCTTGACTTTCTTGTCCGGGCTCTTTCTCAGCAACAACTGGCTACAATTCAACAAAACATTATGGGAAGCTTCATTACCAAGAGAAGGTTTGCATATTACCAGGATGTTCCGCTTCAATTATTTTTCTCAGAGTTATGGGACTTTGAAAATGTCAGAAATTAGTATATACTGCATAAATTCTTGTCGGGGCTGTTTCTCAGCAACTACTGGCCAAAAATCAATAAACTTTTATGTGAAGCTTCATTGCCAAAAGGAGGTGTGCATATTATCAGGATGTTCTGCTTCAATGATTTTCTTGGAGTTATGGGACTTTGAAAATTTATGAAATATAGTATATAATATGCATTTCTATTGATTTCTAGTCATTTTAATATCTTTGCCCTTCTCATTGCATTTATATTGCTTAACAAAGCGCATTTGGGAGCATCCATCAGTTTTACTAATATCCTTGCTTTATTTATTTAGGTACTTTTGTGTATCAGGTTTTCAAAAAAATTCTAGGTGTATCTTTGGAAGAGTTTATATAAAAATATTTTAAAAGTTGTAGTTACTTAATATGTTATTTTGATGTTAAAATGAGAGCTATTTCAATAGGCAAGATGGAATGTTTGTGGTATTTCATAGTGACGTAAAAAATTTGCAGTTTTGAAGAAAGTCCTTAAAGTTCTTTTAATACAGTATACAAAGCTGTTCTGTCAAATTCTTTCCTAGATTGCCATGCCGACAGAAGCACAGAATCTGGACAGTCCAGCGTGTGGTACCTGGATGTGGAGAAGGCCCCAGAATGGATACAGCTGGAAATCACAGATGTGAGTCTTGTTGTTTAGATTTGTAGCAGAATAATTTATCCTCTGCCTTGAAAATACTTTCTTAAAAGAGAAAAGAAACAAATTCTGTTATCCTCTAATAGTCATTTATGTTGGTGGATGTTTTATAATATAGTTACTTTATTTGAAATAGTAATGTTTCAAGAAATGTGCTTCACCGTGCTAAACTTTCATGTTTATAGGTAATTAATTTGGACTGATGTTCTGTATTAAATGCAACATAATTATTATACTAATGCATAATCATTATAGATTAAAAAGCACAACATCTCTACACTGGAAGTGCATACAAAAAGTATATGACAAACATTTGACAAGGTCTGTTTCTGATGGATTAAATAGGTAAACAATTAGGCGTAAAAAAATTTTTTATTTCAGGTAACCTGACCTACCCTAAAAAAATGCCCTGACCCTAGAATATTTTATTGAGTTTGTCAGATATTTTTTGTTTTATTTACCTTTTTTCAATAATTAAATGTTTCTAGGACAAATAAGGGGTTTGTTTTGATAGCATCCACTTATAAACAATGTTGTAGGATATTAGGATGTTTTGAATATATATTATATTTCAGTTTTAGAATCTTCAAGTTGACCATTTACCAAATAAAAAAAATAATAAAAAGATAAATCCCGATCTACCTCCCCTATTTTGGGGGGGCATTTAACCTGAAACAAACATTGTTTTTTTTACCCCTTAACAATACATATTTTCAGGCAAGTTGGACGAAAGGGAAGTTAGTTTGCCCAAAATGCAATGGCAGACTGGGCTCGTTTGACTTCTTGATTGAGAAACAGTGTTGTTGTGGAAACCATGCGATGTCCAGCGTTCACCTTCTAAAAAGCAGAGTAGATTATTTTAGGTATGACTGATAAGATACACCAGAGACAGGCAAATGAGTACCGGTACATGTTTGCACTTGGTCTTGCTTTCAGGTTCTATGAAGTCGTATTATTTCAGTAGTATCAGTCACTATCTCAGTCATGTCAGTAGGTGCTTAGTTTATTTATGTTCTTGTAAATGCAACAGGTCATGAACATACAGTGATCGGTGCTGAGCGATGTGTTGGATTTTGTTTTTAAACTGTTGTTAGAAATATATTACTTGGGGCATGTTTTAATATTTTGAATCCCACCCCCCCAAAAAAAAAATAAATAAATAAACTATTATAATTGTATTAAGGCGAACTAACCATAATAATTGTCAGCAAGATTAATATATGTGCATGTTTTTCTTTGTCATTTGCAAGTATTAAGTCAAGTTTACATCAGTGTGTGATTTTTTATGTTTTAAATCAAGTGCAGTTTATCTAGGTTCATATAATTATTTGATGGCAACAAAAATATTTTAATTGCTTTTTGCAGGAAACAAGATATTCCCGTTGTCAGAACTTCAGGCCAAGCCAGAACAAGTAATGTAGAGTTATGGCGGCAAACGCAGTTGGCCCTGAGCGAAAATAACACCACCTTGGACTTTAGTAATAACAATTCATCAACACAGTTTGACCATACCTGGTCATTCATGAGCAACATTGATTGTGAACACATGGACTCAGAGATTGGTGCGGCGAGCAACTTGCCTTGGAATGGGAAAAAATCTAGTCAAGATAAAGAAGAAAAAAGCGATTCTTTAAATGACCACAGTTCTCCAGTCAGTAGGGTCAAGATGAAAACAAGTCTTTCCAACGAAAGTATGGCGTTTCCAGGACATTCGGAATATTTCGAGAAAAACAGTAGGAAATCTGGGGTCCGAAAACGTTCACAGAAATGTGTAAAGAATAGTGAGTATATGATGCAGTCTGGAAATATGGACAGACAGAACAATAGGAGACTTTTATATGATGGAGATAATGTAAATAATACATTTAAAGGAAGTGAAGATGAACAGGTTGTACAAGACAATAAATTTGAGGTGCTCAGTGAACCACTAATGCAAGACAGCATGACACAGTCAGAATCACAGGTATAAAAATACTATTTTCAGTATAGCTATACTACAACATCTAAATCAAGGCTTGAAAAAGTGTAATTAGGATTGTTTAATTTAATTTAAATGTATATACATGTATTTTATAAAACATTCATAGATATTGCAATAATTTTCCACCTTCTTTCACTACATAGCATGAAATAAAAATGAACGCTCTTATTTTTAACTGTGCTCAATAGTTATTCAGACAATTAGTGCAAAATAAAACTTGTGATCTAGTAAAAAAGACTTTTTTGTTGTTGAGAAGAGTTTTCACTTAACCATGTTAGCATTCAATTTTTATGACATATATGATAAGGAAGCCGTACATGTATTTATAGTCATTTCCACAAATTTCAATCATGTGCGGATTAATCTAAACGTTAATCCAATCATTGCACTCCCATATCATATGTTTAACTGTTAGACTAGTTTACACAATTTAAAATAGCATGTGGAAAAGTTGTGAAGCTAGATGGATGGAAATTTATCATTTAACAATAGCTGGGGAGGAGTTTAAAAACTGAGGCGAAAACTGGAAAGATATTTTTTCAACTGTGCAAAAATGAAGCTACTTTTTTCACTGTGATATAATAATAAATCATAAATAAATAAAGTACAATTGTTAACCTCGCACTACATAATTATCAGGAGGATATTGAGGAGGAGGTGGAGATCCCCTCTGAGTTGAGCTGCCCCATATGTCTGGAGCTGTATTATCAGCCGCACGTGTGTTGCCCTTGTCAGCACGTGTTCTGCGAGCACTGTCTACGCGACGTCTGCAAGCAGAAGCCGATCAACACCCCGTGCCCTCTGTGTCGCAAACTGATAGACAGCTGTCAGCCATGCCATGGTAAGGCCTGGTAAATGTACAACATATTTCTGTGAAAAGGGGGGTGGGCAACTTTTTATCAAAATGAAGTATCAAATTAATATCAAAAATAATACTGTCTGTGACTGGTAAGGCTTTGTTAAATGTTGTGTACTCTAGATTTCTGGTTAAAAGGTGCAATGCTTGTCAAAATATAGAATCAATTTTGTATCAGAATTACAACACCGCGCGTGACTGGTGTTGTAAATGTTATATTTTGGAGAGAAGATTACAAGCTGTATATCACAACACTCAATAAATTGCAATAAAACCCACAGCAGATGCATTGATGCAAGTAATTCCCAGCAGCTATCAACACTATCATAAAAAGCAAGATGAAAGATGAGATTGGAAAATGTTCTTCATAAATAATATAATTATGTATATAATTGTAGTCAGTGTACCCATATATATATTGATTATTTTTAGAAAAGATTGCTAGAATAAAACAGGAACTACCAGTTCCATACAATGACAGAAAGAAGGAGCTGCAGAAGCTGAAGAAGACCACAAAGTTCTACCCCCTCCCACAGGCTACATCGCACCATGTTCCAATGTCGGCGAGGTTAAGGCAGCTAGAGGAGCATTACAGCAGGCAGGGCATCTTCTTCGGACTTGAGGACAGCCTCACGCAGTGCATACAGGATGTGGTGATAAGATTGGCATGGGTCATCTTGCTTTTTCTGATCCATAACGTCATGTTTTTTGCCTGTAACCGGTTGAACATTCAATTGTATATTGATAACACATTCCATTTCAATGACTTTTTGTCAAAAATGTGTATGAAACTGCTGAATTTTGGGTTTTTGCACACTGTAAGAAGATGCTTAGGGTTGACCTTTGATAGAAGAGATATTCTTGGGTATATTGTGGTGTATGCTGCTTTGTGCTTGATATTTTATTTAGAAGCTGGGTCATGGATCCAGTTTGGATACAACATGGTGATACTGGGCTCCTTGTTCACAAATTAATAATCTGTTGACCAGTATTCTTAGTTATAAAACTGTTCAGGTTACCTTTTGCTTTGTTCTGAAGATTATGTAAATCAAAGCACAAAACGATGAACATTACGTATGCTAAAGCTAAAATTAAAATGATGTGCATTCTATCTATTTTTCCTTCAACTTAATTGTTTGTGAAGGCTGCTGATATGTCCATTGCAATATGTAAAGTGAGTCACAAAGGGTATCGGGCCTATTGGTTGATCCCGGGCAATGTTTTCCTTGAAGTCAATGAGGTAGGGGTGCATATGTATGCAGTTGCTGGCTTTGTGAACATTTCAGTAGGCTAGAAATGAATTTCTGCTGCACTATTTGGTCCATTTCATTTGTGTTAACCAGTCAGATACCCCAGATCAAGTACGTTTTAATCCTAGAATTTAATCGAGAACATAATGTTTTTGTGGCATTATTATATAAGTTTAGTGTAAAGTTGTTTCGCTATGTTTTTCAAGGTGTGCCTCTACATCTGCCTCTGTCTTTAAACAGTGTTTGATTTCTGTTTTTTTTTATCTGCTGACTGTTTCTGTCTTCAATGCCTCTCATATTCTAAGAAATTTAATGTAAATATCACCTGTTAATATTGCTTTACTTTCTACTGCAAGGTTGTTTGGTTTTGCTAATTGAAAGTTCAAAGGTTAGCAAAGAAAGAAATCCTGGAACATTCTAGTTTTTGACGCAACACCTTTTGTTTAGTCGTTTCTAACTATGGCTGACCCTCGATCCTTCTTAAAAGTCTGTCCTTGGAATCGTTCTTAATGATAAATCTAGAAAAGTCCTGCATGTTGCATGTTGAATTATTTGTCAGTGCATGGCAAACTATACTGTGAAGACACTGCATTGAAGATGTCAGTCTTTATTCTCCTAGTCCAGGAATTCTGTTTAATGCAGCGGTATAGACTTCACAAATGACAAACATGAATTCCCGTTTATATTTTAATAGAGCATCTGCATGTTACGGTGACTAGATGGGAACTGCAATTATTAATTACTGTAGCAGCTTTTGTTCAGTTTTTCATGTCTGAATGCATTTTTGACATCACGTTTGCTGAACAGTTTTGCATAGCTCAGTTCAGGTAGATCTAATAGATCTTTGATTTTTTTCAAAGCTTTATTCAGTGGTTTACGGTTAGTTAAAATACATAATGAATCATGATCAGTTTTAGCAAAAACCAAGTTTGGAACAAGTCTGTTGTGTATGTGTTAACTTTTGCACTTTGTTTCACTCACGTACATGTATATGTATGTACATACCGAGGGCTGAACGGAAAACTGTTGTAACTAACTTTTAAAAAATTTTACAGTGGAGTGTAAAAACTGTTTTTTTACTTTATTTATTCTATTTTTAATAAAGTGTTTACCCAGTAAGTGGTAACATTGTATTGTTTTACTATTAAAACTATTTCAAATGATTAAAATATAATATTAGATATTATATTTGATGGATTTTAACTTACAACAGTTTTCCACTGAAATCTGTTCAAACTCCAGTAACAAAATTAATGGAAAACTGTTGTAAGTCAACTTACAACAGTTTTCCGCTGTAATCTGTTCAAACTACAGTATGAAAATTAATGGAAAACTGTTGTATGTGAAAGACTTGCAGCTTTTCATTTAAATTTGTTTCACTAAAACTAAATAATGGGACATTGTTTATAGAAAAGTTGTCAACACTTTATAGAAAACATGTTGTATGTTTATTAACTTCAACAATTACAACATATAAAATACAGAAAACAAAAAAAAACTGCAGAAAACTCCAGTTATTGATTAATAGTTAATTGATTTCTTATTTATGTCTTTAAACACAAGACATACCTTATAACAAGTAAGTAATGCTTAAAATAATTACACTATTTATGATAATTATACAACTTACATGGTATTTTGTAGCCAATATGTTTTATTGTTTTTATACTTCAAAGTATCTTGTCAAATGTTTACAAAACTAGATCAGTCTAAATTGTTAAAAACATGACACTCAATAACAAAACAAAATTAAACATGGTATAAATGGACAAAACTATTGTTATATACATTTTTATTTTAATAATATTAGATTATACATGGTACATTGTACAACATATAATATTATATGGTACATTGTACAACATTAAAATGTAACTATTTTGTACAAAATGTTGTTTGCACAATCATTTCCGCTTTTGATGTAAATACCAGTATTAGTATTTATCTTCATGCACCTTACAACAAGCAAATACCAATTCTGAACATCTTGAATTCAAAATAAAACTTTCAATAAAACTTAATAAACATAATTTTTAAAAATTATGTTCCATTAAAATTCTACAATCATTTGCATAAAATTTATTCATATTCATGTGGTAGCAAAATGTAAAATGGGTGGTGAATGGATGGAATGATTTGTTTTTTGCACAGACTTATTAAGTCCATATATTTATCTTTAGAAATAGGATTTTCATCCTGCTGGAGTTGTGGAAGTTTTATTGAAGAGGGATCAGGGCTGCTTGTCCTTAGTTTTTTTAGCAAGTCAATCTGAAACATTTGACCCGCATAATGGGTCTTATATGTGAGAGAGTTCGGGTGGACCAAATTAAGTTGAAGTATCTTAATTTGGTTCCAGTACACTTTGCCAACTTTCTGTGTTTTGCTCAAAATTTTTAAGATTTTGGGAAACCAACTTGAAATCATAAAAATCTTTTAAACACATTTCCTTGACCTTGAAGGGCTGGTCACGCCTTGCAGATCTTATAATTGCTGCCCATTGAGAAGTTGTGAATATGGGAACCTTTTTGGAAACTGATTCTATAGTGGCATGGATAGCATCATTCTCATTCTGGGTGTGTCCCTTCTCTAAGTATTTGTGAGTAATGGAATTTATTTGAAACTTTTGAAGGCAAAACCAAAGCATTGAGGCATAAAACTTATTTTTATTTTGGCCACAGCAATTATCACTGTAAAATATAAAATCTTTCTTCCCTTCAGCCACTTTGCTTTTAATGAAATTATACACACACGAGCTTACCTCACATGCCCCCCTTTTTGAAACAGTCTCATTCCAGACATAACAAAAACCATCTCTGGTGCCCAAATCATACATTGAAAAGTTAAATGTATTTAGTCTGCGCTTGTAGTATATGCAACTTTCAAAACTTTTGGGAGTTAAAAGTATTTGCTGTAGGTCAAAACATGCAAAAGCAAGTGATTGGTTGGATTGTGCATCATTTTTATCTTTTTGCTTATTATCACGTGATAGATTTTTGTTTTCTACATGATTTTTGTAATTTAACTCCATGCTTTCCCTTTGTTCTAGAGGACAATTTTTGTACGCCACGCATATGTCACATTGGTCTTTAATTGGGCTATGGAACGCAATGTTATATTCAGTGTTAAAAACTTTCCGATAAACTGGTAAAGTTACAGAAGTCACATTGTTTTCAATGCAAAATTCTTTGTACAAGGAATACATTTTTGTAACATTAAGTTCAGGACTGAGATATTCTTTTTTAGAGTCTTTACGACAATAATGACTTTCTACTTTGGGGAAAGATTCAATATGTTTTCTTATTAATAGAAGTTGTGATTGACTTGTTTTGTGTGGTCTGTTGTGATGTTTTCCCCTGCTGTCTTCAGCAACAAGACCCATGTTCATTTTTTTGTGAGTTGTTAATATGTACCGGTCTGAAATTGAAAAGGTGGCAAGAAAAAATGTTTTGCACACTTTCTTTTCCACAGACACATCATGGACATCATTTTTGTGTGGGAGAGTGTATGACACAGATTTCTTTTGGGTTTTTGAAGCCCTTTTTTTGTTTACCTTTGGGGTTGCAAATTTGGAAATAAAATTTCTCTGCTTATTGATATCTGAAAGTTGCCAGAATCCATGAAATATTTTGTGTCTATCTGCCTCTGAAAAGTTTTGATGACATTTATACCGACATCTTGCACCACAGCCTGGCTTTATTTCCCTAGCCTTTATGTGTTTACCCTTCTCAGTAGTGTATTCAAGCCCCTGATTTCGTCTCCTTTTCAGAACATTTCTCTTCCAATTGTTAGTATCTTTTGTTCTTTTACGTGCATTTCTTTTACCCTCAAATGAATTATCCATTATATTTGTGGCCGATAGTACAGGTGTACTTATGTTTGGTGCTACATTGTTAGACAATGCTTTGTTATGTTTATGAATTAAATGACTTAAAGGAAGATCATCCTCATCAACATCCTTCAAGGGACTATTATCAAAATTAGTGTTTACACTATTGATTCCATTCACATTAGTGTCAATAATGGTACTGTTACTACTTTGCTCATCATCTGTAACAGTAAATTCATTGAATGCACTTTCATCGATTAATTCTAATAACTCTTCACTTTCATTTATATTTTTTAAAACATCTGTCATAAGGTCATCCTCATGCATACACTCATCATCATATTGGACACTACCCCGATTGTGCTGATGACCATCTTGATCAGAGTATTCATCATGACTGATGGTCATGATCATCAGTGTTGTGTTTATCAAAACCATGATCATCATTGCAATGATCAACAGTGTCACAAGCAGTATGGTCATGCTCATCAGTGTCACAAGCAGTATGGTCATGATCATCTGTGTCACAAGCAGTATGGTCATGATCATCTGTGTCACTAGCAGGATGGTCATGATCATCTGTGTCACAAGCAGTATGGTCATGATCATCTGTGTCACTAGCAGGATGGTCATGATCATCTGTGTCACTAGCAGTATGGTCATGATCATCAGTGTCACAAGCAGTATGGTCATGATCATCAGTAGTGTCTTGTGCAATGCCATTATTGCCATTATTGTCATGGGCAGCTTGATCACAGTCTTCATGTTCATGGTAAACACTTTCACAGTCATGGAGGTCAAGATCAGCAGCATCACCATCAGATAAGTCAGAGCAATCATCATTCTTAGCCCTTTCAATATTTTCTTCACCTAGAAATAATCGACAAGATATGCTGCCCTCACTTTGTGCACTGAAGCCAGAAAAATCTGAACTTGTTTCACTTGAAGACTCTGGTTCTTTTATGAGAGATAATGTCAGTGTCTCAACATATATGTCTCCTCTATTGGAATATAGACAGTCTGCCAATTGTTTAATCAATTTCTTTAAATCTTCAACAGTCTGATGAGATGACAATACAGCTGCCCCATTTGATGTTGGCATGCCATTAATGGAACGGCTGTGGGGGTCAAAGAAAAATAGACCACTGCTGTCTTTAATTGCAGCGCAAGTGTAAAATGGTTCGCTGTTTCCCATAGTAAAGATAACATGCGATTGATCCCCTTCAAATGAAATTGTCAATGCCTCTTGGAGAGTATAAAATGGATGTTCCAAGCTGATAGAGTTCAGGTTACCATGAAATGACTGACATTTCTTTACACCAATAGATTCAATGAATTCAGGTATATCGTCATAACACCAATATTTGTTGCTGCAATAAGTATTGGTATAGAGTTTATCTCCAGCTTCTAATATTTGGTTCATTGTTTGAGTAGTCCACTTCAGAGGTGGAAGACTGAGGCTTTGAACTATGGCAGCCACAGAGTTTGCCATACATTGTTTACCATGGCCTTTGAAAGTTGGGTCGCCTTGATGACAAGATGCTTGTATCGCCAAATATCCCTCAGTCTAAGTACATGTAAATAAGAAAACAAGTGTTAATTGATACTTTCATGGAGATTTTTGTGATATAAAAGTACCTCACTATTACATGTACTGTATTAATTTTTAAAACAAAAAATATTTATTTTTGAATTTGCATAATTTAAATGTTAGTTTATTTGATATAATAAAATAATACATATATACACAATATATATTAATAAATATTTATTAATGAATATAATATTTATAAACAATGTTATGAATATTTAATATAAATATGTAATGCGATAATCGTTTATATATGTTAATACTTCTTTAAGTACTTATTTTTACATTATACTGGCATAAACAAATGAAAAAAAAAATTTGTTCTGTCTGTAACAAACTGAATGTTTATTTTAATTCCTTTAAATATTATTTGTATGCACTGATATAAATTTAAGAAGCTTAAAAGATAAATGCATAAACAATTTTTATTTCAATATTCTTTTGTAATAATAAATAAATAAATACATTACTCACCTGCATCTCAGCTGTTTGGATATTTTAAGGAGCTATGCACAACAGATTCTGATTTATTTGGTTGGAAAATTCTTTACTGCCTTTCAAGGTTATACAATGTTAAGTTGAATGACATCATCATAATGCTATGACATCATTAAATTCATAAACAAAGTGCATGTAGTGCTAAAGTAAGTACAGTTTTCCATTAAGAATTATCTACCTTGTAGGAAAAAAGATAATGGAAAACTGTATGTAACTCATGTTACAACAGTTTTCCATTCACTGAAATGGGCCATCTAAGTTACAACACTTTTGCACAAACCATGTTTAAGGTATTTAATCAAAGAATATGGTTATAATAATTTTTGATCATATGTATTAGTAGAAGATATAGTAAAAAATGCAAAAAAATGATTTTCGGAAAAAAAGTGAGTTACAACAGTTTTCCGTTCAGCCCTCGATACATAACTTCTAAACTAAAATTGTTTTTGTCTTTTGGCATACTTTATATGCAACTTGTTAAGTTTAGGACAAATGCAAAAAGAATTATACACATTACATAAAATACCAGTTCTTATGTTCAAAGAAACACTTAACATTTTATAAACAAATAACAATATTTGTATAAACAAATCAATATATCTGAAATTACCATACACACATTTTTGTTTTATAACATAACATTATATATCAGTTCCAGTGCACAACGACACATTGTCATTTTAATTGAAGTCCCTTGTTTAAATATTCAAATATTTGATTCAAATATCAAATACATGTACATGTAAAAAACTTTGTGAAGTTTTCCAGTTGTCTTTCAATGTTATAAGTGCTCAACATACAGACATTGATAATGGCTTGACAGTTTCATTCATTTCTGAGTCAATCTGCAAAAAACAACAACACTTATCCCTGAAGTACTGAAGCATATTCTGACTGAATAACCGCATTGTCATCTGTTAATAAAAGATCTGTTAATGGTCTTCTACAGGGCATATTTTGTCATACTGTATCATTATTAGGGCCCCGCAAATTTTTGGCGGGTGCCCTATAGTAATCACCCTGTCTGTCTGTCCGTCCGTCCGTCTGTCTGTCCGTACACACATTTGGATACTTAGGTGACTAAAATAGTCACATAAGTATCCCTTTGTAAGTAAAAACTTCCTTAGGTGGCTAAATTAGTCCCGTAGGGGGCTAAAATGGCATTACGGTTAGTCATGAAATAGTCACATAAGTATTCATTTGTTAGAACGTCCGTCTGTACGTCCGTCCACATTTTTCATGTTTTTCTTTCATAGCTTCAACACCGTTTCAGCTAATAATTTGAAACTTCATAAGTGGATAGATCTCATTAAGGAGAAGTGCAGTGTACAAGAACCATTACTCTGCACTTCATGGTTCTGGAGTTATTGCCCTTTCTTAATTTTTCATACTTCATTTTTGCCTGGAGCATAACTCTTAGACTATAAGAGGTATTAACTTGAAACTTCATAGGTGCATAGATCTCATTGAGGAGAAGTGCAGTGCACAAGAACCGTTACTCTGCACATACTTTATATATCAACTTGTTAAGTTAAGGACAAATGCAAAAACAATTATGTTATACACATTACATAAAATACCAGTTCTAATGTTCAAAGAAACACTACATGTTATAAACAAATATCAATATTTGTATAAACAAATCAGTATATCTGAAATTAAACAAATTTTTGTTTTATAACATAACATTATGTATATCAGTTTCAATGCACAACAACACATTGCCATTGTAATTGAAGTCACTTGTTTATACAAATATCAGATACATGCAGGGCATATTTTCTCATACTGTATCATTACTAAGTTTATCTTTTGAATACTAGTAGATTCCGCAGTAAATCCGCACCCAGTAGCGGCATTATCGTCAGTCACAATGAACTTGACATGATATCACTTATTTGTCTTTGGGTTCTTGATAAGCAGAGTGCAGACACCTGTGTCTTAGAATTGCACGTTGTCACACATTTGTAGTGTAAGCTCTGGTGGTGTAGTTTCATCATCTGGATCTAAGCTCTTGCTCCGCTAGCTGTCTCATTAAAATTATATCATCTTTATATCAACAACACAAGAAGGCTTGTTATAAAATCTCGGGTTAATGCTTTTTGCATGATTTTGAAATACCGTAAAAGCTCTATGTTTTCGGACACTAGGCCTAAAATAAAATATTGTTTGTTTCAGATTCAAATAAAGGTTACCTGTATGAAAAGCAAAAAAAGCACAAAAAGTACATTCATTATTCTCACATGATATTCAGATTCAAATAAAAGTTCAGCGGTACTTTATAAAGCAAAACAAAAGAAAAAAAACAAAAACAAACACACACGCTACGAATACAAGTGAGTGTACAAAGGGGATGTTATTTTGATCTCTGATTCTCGGAATATTGTTGCCCATTATGACAGTGTGAAAAGCCAGATCATTAATTCCTACATGCACTGATTTAACTTCACAGCTCACTTAAAAGCATAATTTGCAACTTTTATTGCATTAATTACAGGTGAAAAATACACGAGATGGTAATCTTTGAACTTGGTCGACAAAAATGCAGTCTTGGCATAATTTTCTGTAAAACAAAATCATACATATGAAATGATTTAAAATTCATTGCAAACATTGCTACAAATTTATAATACTCTACGGCGTGGTATTTGACAAGCACGCTAAATCATTAATCGATACTATCCGTGTATATTCGGCAAAAAACGTTATACACCAGACATATCCGAACGTTATTGCAATATTGTCATAGTGTCTATAAATTTTCGGACACCTGTAATTTGGGGAATATTTTTGTGTATCCAAATTATTGGACACAATTATTTTAAGTGTCCGAAAACATAGAGCTTTTATGGTAAAGAGTACACATGAAAGATAAGTGTCGACTTTCATTTTCTAATGGTATGACTGTAGTAAAAAATGCATCTTTTAAAAATAACAGTTGTTTTTTCCAAGGCAGAATGTCTTGAATTTCTGCATAATGACTTCAGTGTTGTCCTTTCCACAATTGTCAGCAAAGTCAAATCCATCAAATACTTCCATAGCCTCTATACCTATGCTAGTTAGGTTAGGACTGTACTGGTAGTAATGTAGCTTGCATTCTTTGGAACAGATTCAAGTTGTGTTGATCATTTGACGTTCCGAAGCTTCACTGTTACTGTATTATCTGTCAACTTCAAGAACAGCGAGCTCAGCCGTTTAGTCAGCAAGTTCCACGTTTGCTTCAGCAGCCTTCTCAAAGGCAACAGATGTGATTGTGCATATCCTTTATTTTGTAAATGCCTTTTGAACAGAGCATCATCATAGTGTTCAACTCCAGATATCATTTCATAAATCAATTTTACAGCATACTTTGTTACAGCAATGCAAGCGTCAACTTGATGGATGAGGGAGGGGTTGTTAAGTACTGTAGTCTTTCAAAACATTGTACCATGTTTTGCTCTTGCATCTGTATTGTGTACACTAAGTTCATTATCAGTGCAATTTCATGCCCCCAAAAGAGGGAATATTAAAATCCAACTGTCTGTCCATCTGTTAGTCCGTCGGGCCAAGGTTAACGTTTTTTTTTATGAAGTTCAATATATTGAACGCTATCCAAGGTATTTGCTTTAAACTTATATTTCTTAACTATCATTGTCTTCACCAGGGAAAGCAAGCCCAATAACTCTGTTTTGTTTTTTGACAGATTTATGCCCCTTTTAGCTCACTTGAGCACAACATGCTCATAGTGAGCTTTTGTGATCGCCTTTTGTCCGTCATGCGTCATTTGTCCTCAACATTTACCTTGTGAACACTCTAATAGCCACATTTATTGCACAATCTTCATGAAACTTGCTCAGAACATGTTTCCCAATGATATCTTGGACGAGTTTGAAACTGGGTCATGTGGGGTCAAAAACTAGGTTGCTAGGTTAAATTGAAGAAAAGCTTTTGTGAACACTCTAGAAGTCACATTTTTTTGCCCAATCATCATGAAACTTGCTCAGAACATTTGTTCTTATGATATCTCTGCCAGATTCAAAACTGGTTCCGTTCCGTTGAAAAACATGGCCGCCAGGGGGTGGGGCAGTTTCTTATATAGCTATAGAAAAAGCTTGTGAACACTCAAGGCCACATTTTTGGCCCAATCAACATGACACTTGCTCAGAACATTTGTTCTTATGATATCTCAAAAAGCTTGTAAACACTAGAGGCAACATTTATTGCCCAATCTTCATGCAACTTGCACATAACATTTGCCCCAATTACATCTCGGATGAGTTTGAAACTTGGTCATGTGGGGTCAAAAACAAGGTCACTAGGGCAAATTGAAGAAAAAACTTGTGAACACTCAAGAAGTCACATGTTTTAGCCGATCTTCTTGAAACTTTTGCAGAAACTTTTGCAGAACATTTATTTCAGTGTTATCAGTGTAAAAAACTAGGTCACCAGGCCAGATTGAAAAAAAGCTTGTGAACACTTTTGAGGCCAGATTTATAGACCAATCATCACGAAACTATGTCCCAGTGAACATTTTCATTTTAATGTCAATGTGGCATTTACTGAAAGTGCCTTCGGGGGCATATGTCACCTGATAATGACAGCACTTGTTCTCTTTTAGGATTGACATTCCTAAATATGATTTTTCCACTGGTCATATGTTCAATTTAAATGCGATAGTCTTCCAAATGTGCTTCCTTCTTTGGTATGTGAGTCCTCTCATGATGTTGACGTCCCTCGACTGGCTGATTTGTTTCATTCCCAGCCTCCGTGTCCTGTGTCTTCATGTCAAATAGTAAAGATAAAGACAGTTCTTACTGTAAGAGGCTTTCAGCCAGTAAATATCACAGACATTGATCCTCTTTTCTTATTGAAGAAATCCTATTACTTAATGTTTCTATATGTGTGCAGCTCACAATGTTCATCAAACTTCTTTAAAACTGTGTCCGGATCGTACTTATCCTGAGCGGGTACTACTTAAATATTGTTGGCTTCATCCGCAGCAACCCCTGGAGCTCAAATGAATGGTAAACTTTTACACTTTCTGTTCCCAATTTTTTCTTCATTACATCTTTCGCTGGACTGGTGCAGATATCTTGTTTTGCATCCCCTGCCCTTGCTTATAGAGTGAAGGCTTGATTTCATTGCTCACCTTAGCATACATTGGTTTTATGACTCTGGTACACATTACTGAATTTACAGCTTCGACCTGGATGCCTTCAGTACGAGGTTTAGTCCACTTTGATGGCATCTCAGTACATGTCCTCTCTTTTAAATTCTTTAAGTTTCAGTTTAACATGACAGTCAATTGTGTACAAAAGTGCGTAAACGTGATTGCATTGTCCACTAACACCTGCGACACAAGAGCACCTTCCATATCTCAACTGCTCCTTTCCTATCTAGGCAGACATGAACAGAGTGAGGCATTTCATTCTTTTCCATAGAGCGATAGCATTTACACTTTATGAACGTTAAATTGTTACTCTGATGCCCATGTATCAAACACATACCCATCATGGAACAACACATAGCCACGTTGAATGGGCTTTTCGACGCAAGTTTTCATACCTTTACCGGAATTTTTGTCCATTCCAAAATGTTCATATGAGGCGCGTCGTGGGAAAACCGGACTTAATGCATGTGCGTAAAGTGTCGTCCCGGATTACCCTTGCAGTCCACACAGGCTAATCCGGGACGGCATTTTCCACCTACAGTGTATTTATGTTTAGAAAAGACTTCCTTGAAACAGAAAATACTATAAAAGCGGAAAGTGCCGTCCTGGAAAGACCGGTTTTCTCACGACGCACCAAATATATATAAAGTCTGTAGATAAAGCCCTGGTGCTTTGGGTCCATACACATACTTCCAAATCAACACCTGGAGAACATTCGGTCCGCCTTTGCATGTTGTACAGGATGACTTCTTCTTGTCCGCAAACGGTTGGTCTGGATATCTAAGCCATTTACTTGTGAAGAGCATTCAATTATTAGTATTAATTTATTGTTGTTAAATAAACTGTTTCCATTTAATATCTGAAAGTCAACATAATCTTAAAAGTTTGTTTTACCATATATAAAACATACCTCAAGCAAAGTTCAGCTTTCGTTTCCTTAGATTTCACAGTTTGTCCACGACTTTTCAGCCATGATTATTAGACGAAAGAAGTGTTAATATTTCAATGTTCTTCTACAATATTCACTGAGGCGCAATTATTGTTTATCAACAAATAACATCACATCTGGTCAAGGGACGCCACTCGTACAATACTAAATGCGAATAACTGAAACGGTGTATACACCAACCTTTCTTCTACTAGGCTTATTGTCCACACCAGTGCGTCTAAACAGTAATGAACGATATATTGCATACAGCACATTGCATACAGCAAATCCTCTTTGTCTATTTAAAACTTCTTCTCTTCACTAGCCTTTTATGGACTGTAAAATGACCGAACAAACTGCTTCACAGTTGAGCAGTTTACACAAAATTATATATCTTTGTGTTTCTCGTTTTAAAATCTTTTTCTGTTGTTTTTAGTCCTAAACATGAAGAAGGATTAATTAAATTAATGAACTTGTTCATTTTCAGTTGTTTAAATGGTAGCATCACTTCACAAACAAAGTGAGGTGTTATCCAAATGTACTAGAGAAAAGCAGAATAATTCGGAAACCTGAATGGCAACTATTGTTCCAAATTTTAGAACGTGTTTTCACCTTATGGAATTTTCATTACTGTGTACTGGTATTCTATTGGATTTACTTCTGAAAAGATTCCGAAGGAGGACTTCATTCTTTGTTGGGATACTATATGATTCAATTTTTAGTCCCCTACGGGTGTTTCAAAGAGCAAGGTGAGGATTGTACACAACCCTTTATTTTTCACCAGAGGTGAAAGGTCACGTGACTGTTACTTAAAATAGAAATAAACTTAATACTGTAATCATTCGAAAAGAACATAACATAATTATGATCATGAAATTTGGTACACACAATGGACTTTATGATTGTCTTTTGTCAGTTTAGTACTGCAATAACTCAAAAAGTAACTCGAATGTCTGGTCAATGTTACAAAAATAGAAAAAACAACAACTTAATACTGCAGTGACAAATTGGATTTGAATATGAAACTTTGTACATCTACACATAAAGGGCGATTTGACGGTATTGCACAATGTTTAATTAGTAGGGGTTTTCACCGGTAGGGGTCTCCTGTATTGCTTGCAATACTATCAAAGCCTGTTAAAAAGGGGCATAACTCTGCCAAAATACAAAACAGAGTCATGGGAAATGTTGCCCCTACACTGGAGTTGATGACAAAGGTATATTCCAAGTTTCAAGTGAATAACTTATGTAGTTTTGAAGTTAAAACACTTTTGAATAAAAAATTTAACCAAATTCAGACGCGTATGCCGACATCGACGCTTCGAATAGTCGAGCTAAAAATGAAGATACACTGACAGGAAAACAATTACATTTCACTTACAGCTACAAGGGTGTGATTTCAGATATATGCATGTGGTGGAAACTTCCATACCCCAATCAAAATGCTCAACATAATTTAACAGATTTACCAAATTTAAAATTTAACTATATATACAAAATCAAGCATTCACAGAAAAATTGAAATAATGGGAAATCTACATAACAAGCAATCATCACGTGGTTGTAAAATTTAAGTTTGTAAATGTTAGCTATAGTGCAATGATACTATTCAACGTCTTAAATTTCTTTCTTTGAGCAGCATACATGTGGTTTTGAATTGTCTTTCTGGTGGGATTATAGCGCATGTTGGAAAGGAGCACTTCAGGATAGCACTGTAGTACAAGCTGCTTGAGATGTCAGCTCATTTTACTGGCATCAGATACACCATCATCTACCAATCACATTCACGAGCTCTTATATCAACTGCTTCAGATAGCCCTGAAATATAAATTCATGTTCATATAGACTAGTAACAAGTATTTTTATTTATTTTTTTTATCAAGCAAAATGTGATAAATTTCAACAACAAGTATCAAAAGGGTTCCTGTATTTTTCACAATATTCACTTTATGTTTGGTTACAAGTTTAAACAACAATCTTACATATCAATAATCCATTGATTTCCATTCACATACATATTCCTTCTCATTTAAAACTCTTTTAAACCATACTGTTAATCATAAGACTATTCAAAACAAAACTATATGCAATGAATATCAATTACTGTAAAAATATACATAATTACGTTATTATAATGGTAACAAGAGCTGTCTCAAGACTATTCATGCCGTATTGAAAATTATACATATTATTCTGTCAGTGACCTTAAATAATGACTCCAAAGACATATGTGAAGTTTCAATTGAATATCTGTAGTAGTTACAGAGATATGTACTTGCATGCAAACTTTAACCTGAATATTTTCTAAGTTCAGCTAGAACTTCCACTCGCTAGTTATAATTCTTGTGCAGTACACTTTGAATAACAACCATCTATCCATGTATGCAGTTTGAACTTGATACCTAAAAGGGTTTGAAAGTTATGGTCCGGACAAAAGAAACCGACACACAGACGGACGGACAGACAAGCTGATACCAGTATATCCCCCTTACAACTTTGTTGTGCCGGGGATATAACAAGAGCTGTCGGAGGACAGCGCGCTCGACTTTTCTTGTGCTTGTCAGAGTTTCTGGCATTTTTCTTAAACAAACTGTATAGTAGGGGCCAATAAAACCAAATCATTTTTCTTCCTCGAGTTACTGAGTGGAAGCATTTTTCTAAATTTCAAAACAGTGACTTGAGCCAAAAACCCTCATGCAATGTCTCGTTATACAGTATCTATAAATTGAATGTTATTAAAATATTCCAATTTGTTCTCGAGTTATAAAGCAGATTTTTTTATCTATTGTTAGTAACAGTGACCTTGACCACACACAATCCACCACAAATGCAATCCAAAGATTGATTCTCAAGTTAGAGAGTGTAAATCAAACGTTGACGCCGTCATTCCACCCACTTAAAATTTTTTAAGTGTAAAAAGGCCCATTATTAGAGTTATCAAAATTGGCATATGAGTTAATTTTAATATAGGGAATAAGTGTTTTAAAGTTTGAATGGAATCCATCAAGCCATTCCTGAGAAACCAGCTTACCGAAAAACTCTAACCTGTCCATATAGCTTATATGTAAAATTTCTAAGTGTAAAAAGGCCCATAATTTTCACAAATTTCAAATTAGAGTTATAAAAATTGGCATATGAGTTCATTTTAATATAGGGAATAAGTGTTCTAAGTTTGAATGGAATCCATCAAGCCATTTCGGAGAAACGAGCTTACAGAAAAACTTTAACCTGTCCATATAGCTTATATGTAAAATTTCTAAGTGCAAAAAGGCCCAAAATTTTGACAATTTTCAAACTAGAGTTACCAAACTTGGCCTATAGGTTCATTTTAATGTGGGAAATAAATATTTTAAGTTTGAATGAAATCCCTCAAGCCATTCCTGAGAAACTAGCTTACCGAAAAACTTGAATCTAGCTCAGACACCAACGCCAACTCCGGGGCGAGTAGACTAGCTTGCCTTTTCTTCAAAAAGTCGAGCTAAAACCTTTCCTACACTATGAAAAGTTTCAGCGGTGTGCGTGTAACAGTACATGTACATTTCAGTCATATTGATTTTACTACTGCTGGTATATCTAATTTTCCCACGCCAGTAAGTGTTAGCGATGACCACTGTTATAATATACGTTTGTCGACTGTTTATAGAAACAATGCCATCGTTTTTAACTGCGTCAAAAGTAATTCTTTATAAATGGACTTTATTTTTGCAAGTTTTAAAGTTGACCTACTGTCAATATGCCCCTTGAAGGATGCTTGACAGTCTGAATATATGAATGTGGAGTGATAGGTGGTGGAATACTGTGTACAGAATAGATTATCTGTTTGAAAGGGACCCGTTGACAGATTGGCTAATTGACCATTTTCTAAAAAGTTGTCATAGATTCCAAAAAGAAATTATACATTATATACAAACAAGTGAAATAAAACTCACGTCTAAGAAATATATTGGAAATATCATTTTGTTTATGAATAATCATCAATCGAAATTGATAAAATTATAAAGCATTTGTAACGCTTTTCATCTATTTTGGAAAACGTGTATTACTTACATAGCGTTAAAAATGCACTAGCAAGTTTATAAGTCCAAATGGCTTAGTGGTTAGCATTGAGATTTTTGATCCCAAAGGTCCTGGGTTCAAGTCCGGGCGAAGGCAAATTTTTAAATTTACATTTACAACATCTCCACCTAAACCACTTGGCAGATTTTTACCAAACTTCACAGGAATGATCATTGCGTGACCCTCTTTCAAAGTTGTTCAGATTGTTACGGTCCGCTGGATATGTAGGTCACCAGAGCTAAAAATAGATTTTAAAAGTGTAAACTTGAAAAATCTTCTGTGAAACTGCAGGACCCAGAGGTTTCATATTTGGTATGTACCATCCTTTAGTTGTCCTCTACAAAGATAAATAATGCCCCTGGGGTCAAAACTGGCCTCGCCCTGGGGGTCACATGGTTTATATAAACTTAAATAGCAAAATGTCTTTAAAAATCTTCTCTGAAACCGCTAGGCCCAGAGATATCATATTTGGTATGTAACATCCTATTGTGGTCCTCAACAAATATTGTTCAATTTATGCCCCTGGGGTTCAAAATTGGCCACGCCCCGGGGGTCACATGATTTATATAGACTTAAATAGCAAAATGACTTTAAAAATCTTCTCCTCAGAAACCGCAAGGCCCAGAGGTTTTTTATTTGGCATGTAACATCGTATAGTGGTCCTCTACAAAGATTGTTCAAATTATGCCCCTGGGGTCAAATCTGTCCACGCCCTGGGGGTCACATGGTTTATATAAACTTAAATAGCAAAATGTCTTTCAAAATCTCCTCTGAAACCGCAAGGCCCAGAGGTTTCGTATTTAGTATGTAACATCCTATAGTGGTCCTCTACAAAGATTGTTCAAGTTATGCCCCATTGGTCAAAACTGACCACAGCCCTGGGGTCACTTGGTTTATATAGACTTAAATAGCAAAATGACTTTAAAGTTCTTCTCCTCTGAATCCGCAAGGCCTAGAGGATTCATATTTGGTATGTAACATTGTGTAGTGGTCCTCTACAAATATTGTTCAAATTATGCCCCTTGGGTCAAAACTGGTCCAGCCCCGAGGGTCACATGGTTTATAAAGACTTAAATAGCAAAATGACTTTAAAAATCTCCTCTGAAACGGCAAGGCCCACAGCTTTCCTATATTTGGTACATAACATTGCATAGTGGTCCTCTCCAAAGATTGTTCAAATTATGCCCTGGGGTCAAATCTGGCCAGACCCGAGGGATCACATGGTTTATATAGACTTAAATAGAAAAATGACTTTAAAAATCTTTCCTGAAACTGCAAGGCTCAGAGGTTTGTTCAAGATTGTTGGGATAAAAATAAGCCATGCCTCATGGATGCAAATTCCAATTGGGTTACAAGGTCTCAGGTGAGCGTCCTAGGGCCCTCAGGGCCTTCTTGTTTTTAGTCATGTTTACTTGACAATTATTTATTATACATAAAATAATGATACATACTCATTAGTTTATAAGTCATTGCCTTTCTATGTGTATGAATAGTTGGTCCTTGATTTACTACATTTCTTGTGTAGTTCAGGAAATTTGTCTGTAAAGACTTGCAAAGGTATTCCGAACTTACGTTTGGTTGTCTGAAACTCAAAATATTACAGTACAATATTACCAGGTATGTTTTTTATTTAAAAAAAATAAAGTACTTACATGTCAAAGGAACACTATAATGTGCAAGAAGACAAACGAAGTAAATATTACATTTCATTACAAAGCAAAATGTATTTACCCAGTAAAAAATCTCTGTACAAAGTAATTGATTGACGGGATGGCATGGTGTTGGATTATGCTTGATTTTACTGTCAGTATTTCTCTTCATTCTATTTGTATGCCTTCCGTATCTTGATGCAGGAGGCATGTAGTGATTGTCCTGTCCCTCTGTCTGTGATTCTGTCCGTCAGTGATTCCGTCCGTACGAGGTTAACTAGATTTTACCGTTTCGTCGAGCACCAACACTGCTTACTACAACTCTTTGATACTTACGCAGTTGTTGCTTATGACCATTCCCAATCCACTCAACCTCACCCTGACCTAATTTGCACTTTAAATAATTCAAATGGGCTTTTTCTTGGTTAACTAGATTTTGCAGTTTGGTCTACTACCAACACAGCTTACTATAACACTGGATATTTACACAGTTGTTGCTTATGACTGTTTCTAATCAACCCATATCACCCAACCTCACTTTGACTTCGACCTATTTTCTTAGAATAATTCAAATGGGTTATTTTTTGGTGAACTAGATTTTACCATTTCATCTACCACCAACAGGGCTTACTACAGCACTTGGATACTTACAAAGTTGTTGCTTATGACCATTCCTAATCAACCCAACCTCGCTTTGACCTTGAACTAATTTCTTAGAATAATTAAAATGGGCTGTCCAGCACCAACGGGGATCATGTGTGTTTATCAAACACAGCGTCTTGTTCTTAATATCCACCAGATTTTTAACTCACCTGAGCACGAAGTGCTCGGTAAGCTATTGGTATAGGGGACCTCTCCTGCGTCTTACGTCGTTCGTGTGCCATCTAAAATTGGGTTCGTTCTCACGCTGGATACTTCACTTTTTATCCAATCTTAACCAAACTTGCACAGTTTGTGTATGACCATAAAATCTCGGATGAGATTGTTATTGGGTCAGATCACACCAGTAACACTAAAGTTATTGCCCCTTTTTCATGCCAAAAAAGTGCAAAAATGCATATAGACTAATTTCCATCCAATCTTAAGCAAACTTTCACAATTGGTGTATGACCATCAGATCTCAGCAGAAGCCCAAAATGGCTTATTGTCCTCTGTTTATTAAAAAAAATACACAAAAATGGACATTATTCAGGATAGAGACTTCATTTTTCATCCAATCTTGCACAGTTTGTATATGACGATGAGATTACAATTGAAGTCAATTATGTCGAATATAAGCAAGATCGGACCAGAAACACCAGAGTTATTGCCCTTTGTGAATTTTTTTTGCAAAAATGGCCACTATTTAGGATAGACTTCATTTTTCATCCAATCTTTACCAATCGTGTACAGTTTGTCTGTGAACGTAAGACTACAGGTAAAGTCGAATAAAAGCATGATCGGGCCAGAAACACCAGAGTTATTGCCCCTTGTATTTGGAAAAAAACATCAACAAGTTATCAATGATTGGCTTCCACACAATTTTTTATTCAATGTTGACCAAAATACACAGTTTGCGTATGACCATAAAAATTGATTGATAAAATTTGATTTCCAACAGTTGCAAACCTTGCATGCAGTCATTTGTGCATGCAACATTGATTCAACAGAAACTAAAATTAACAGAAACTTATCAAAGAAAAAGCAAAACTTAACCTTATAGCACAGCCATCGCAATTATCACATTGCAACTAGTTCTCCAAAACTGTCTGCGAAAAAGACATCAAAATCTACTGTTTCTGCTTTTTCCAGAATTGTCACTGACTTAATGAAAAAGGGTCAGGTAAGAATATCGAGAAAAATGATTCGAGAACCATTAGCAAAAGAAACGCACATCCACTACCCAACTCGTACTTTAGTTAGCCCATTGCACTAACCAATGTTTTAAATCAAATCGATCCTATCCCCCTTTGCGTATTGTTCAGATACCTTCATTTTCAAACCTGTCACAACAGTATGGTCTTCGTCTGTACCAGTTCTCAGGTGAGCGCTTTGGGCAATCATGGCCCTCTTGTTGCTTTTTGTTATTGGAAATTTCCACATAAATGTTGTTATTAATGCATTATTTTAGTTTGTTTGGAAAACATTCATGTTTCTTGTCAAATCCAAAACGTAATTACATGTACATTGATAAAAACAATTTTTTGCCTTTTTGCTAAGGTGAAAATAATGAGCTTCATTTCTATTTCAGGAGTTTTATCTATTTTTGTACAATACCAAAATTGGATAGCAGTCAGTGTGGATGTTTATTATTTGGGGACTTTTATTTGACATCTATATAATTATTTCCATTGTTATCATTATTATTTCACATAATCTTTGATTGTGTTCAAGTTTTACCTGTTTACAAATGCATTTTAACGTTGTATATAAATATTTAAAATGTAAAGGTGCACTGTTAGAATTAAATTGTGAAACATACATGGTTGTTGTTGTTGTTTTTAACTTTTTTTCCTTTGCAAGATTACCAGCAATAATATATAATGGATGTTTTAAGAGCATTATCCATGAAGGATATGTTTTTCTTGTTAACAGCGAAGTATATCTTTGTTATTTAGTGTGAGAAGTATTTCTATCTCTTGAAGCACAACTACCCCAACACAATACATCCCATACCTCGATTTTATATGGCTATAATCTATGGTAAGAAATATATGTCAACATTTAAGCATACATAGTTAAACTTTTATTTTCAGTTCAGAGCTAAAATATTACAAATCATAAGTTGTGCCAGTCAGCAAAGTGTATAGTAGCTGCAGACATGGTTTATTTGTTGTTGCTTCAACCAAAAGAATAATGAACTTCAATGTTCCATAAAAGGAACAAAAGGAATAACAACAACATATTTCTACAATGATGTTAGCCTGTAACACCATGTAGCTTTTTATTGATTTAACACCATATAGACTTTATGATATTCCAACAAATGTGGAGTTATGATAACAACATACTTAGCAAGGTTTGCCATTTGCCAACACCAATGCTTTGTAACACTTCAAATACTAGGTTGGTTGCGAAAGTGAAGTAAAATGAGCGAAAATATTTTGTCAATGAACTTCTTCTAATACATTAACCTGATTAGTTGCACAAGAATATATGCTTGGCTATTTTTGTGCACTCTGAAAACAGTAACATTTGAAAAGAAAAAGAAAAAAAAATCCATGTAAAAATCACCTTATTTTTCTCCTGCAAAAATATTTGTATTTGCATAATATGGTGAATCGCTAAAGGAAACCCAAAAGACAGGTTAATTTTCAATAAATATTAATAAATAAAATTAAACACGAGTTTATATTTTGGGTTTGCTTAAGAGTCCCTAAAGCAAAGCAATAATGCTAAAACATTGAATCTGATCTAAAACAAGCTGATAAAATCAGTTCTAACACAGCTTCTAACTCACCTACTCATGAAAGACTTCTAGAATAGAATAAAATAAATTAACAAGCTAAAATAACGAAAAATTATTGCATTTATGTTAACAAAGAACTAAATAACATCATCTTGCAACAAAACAAATAGACCAGCTCATCAAAACAGTCATCAACATATTCAGATATTTTATTAGCAATATAACAGATGATTGCTGCAATATTATTTATACCTACATGTATATTTGTAACATATACTATTTCTTAATTACTATTTTTCTACCAAAATACCTTACTTTGAATGCTGAATATCAATTTCAAATGATATTACCAAATGCAGTGATACTTAATAAATTTCATTCATGGAATTTGGTTTTCAGGACACGTTCTTTATTTCATTTTAACAACTAAATTTTACCATGTCATAAAATCTAAATTACTGGAAACATTGTATTACTCTAAAAATTGAAAATTTTCCATTATAATCCAAGGCTTTTTAAATGTACTACTTGCAAGCTGGAAATGTACAGTACTGACAATGGAACTAGCACATTTGGAAATAGGTTTATACTATCTGAAACAAGGTATAGTATATTGTTTAATGTACATTTTACACAAATGCAGATTTTTAATGTTGTCCATAGTGACCAATAATAAGGGTACGAGGTACTAAATTTGTCAACATGACATATTTACCTCTGTTGGCAGATTTGTTTGTGATTTTTGGAACTGTTTTAGTGCAGAAAAATTTCCACATGAAAAGGAAACTCAAATTTATTTGAATATTGCCAATGAACAAAAACAACATATGAGGCGTGTCGTGGGGAAAACATGGATTAATGCATGTGCGTAAAGTGTCGTCCTCGATCAGCCCATTTTTCCCACCACATGTCTCGTATGTTTTTTGTTGTTGATTTTTACGATAGAAAGGATCATAATTAAACTACACTACTAGGCTGATAATAAACTGCTATGTTTGAAAACTGCAAAACCAAATCACTTTCCATGCCCAAGATACAAATGCAAACTATGACTCGCTTACAATACACAATTTTTGAATACCAGAATTATATGAATAATATTAATTAGTGTGGTATAATGTTTATATCTTTTTATTAGTTTAGCTATAAAAAGGTATGTACTGAAAATAGTGTTGGCAAAACATTCAAGCAATGCACGTGAACAAATAATTATGCAATGTGGTTATAGTTTTAAAGGTCATACCAGTATATAAATGATGTACTTAAAATTCATTTTTTACATTTGATGTTTATCGATATTCAAGTTTTAAATTGAAGAACTTTTTTTAATAATTTTGACCAGGTTAACAAACATGGTATTTTATTGTAACAAACAAATAGCACTTTCAGACAAAATATTTTAACAGGTGTATAAAGTAATAACAGTATAATGCACTATCCCAAACGTCCGATAAACATTAACATCTACGGCACTATCCCAAACGTCCGATAAACATTAACATCTACGGCACTATCGCAAACGTCCGATAAACATTAACATCTACGGCACTATCCCAAACGTCCGATAAACATTAACATCTACGGCGTAGAATCTGAAGCACTGATAAGTTGTATTTACAAGGAAATACTGGTGGAATTACGTAAATATAGATTTTCCTGTTACAAATCTGGTGATAAAAAAAAATAAACTGACAATGTCAACTTGAATGAACAATGCATAATAAATAGTGCTTAAAAAAACAACTTTTTAGTCAGACAGATACCCATTTGGTGGTTGCTAAAAAAAAGCCTGGTATAGTTGTCTAAAAGGAAACTGAAGTGGCAAAAATATACCCCCCCCCTTATTTTTTTTACACTCAATATTTGTTAACATATATGCATCAAATAAAGCAATTATTAGTCAATAGGTTAGTATGACATCTACTAATTTCAATAATAGGTGATAAAAAAGGACACATTTTCCTTACTAAACTATGCATGATAGCCAAATATTAATGAGGCTTCTACCAAACATTTCTAACACAAAATGAACCCGTACCGTAAAAATAAAACAAACAATCAATATACAAAACTCACTTCCCCCAGTAAAACATCCAACTATCACATTTGAATATTCACAGATCACGACCCGTTCTGACCAAGTCAACAACAGTATCAATACATAACAAACTTTAACAAGTACCTTTAACGCGGGCTCATGTTTGCAAGATCTATAACAGAATATATAAAAACTATGTACAAATCTACAGGTATAAATATAATTTCACGTCAGTAATACACGTTAAAATGATTTACACATTTGTCAACAAATGAAAGACATGTATGGGTAATATCTTATGTCATCATCATGCACGACACAAAAATGATAATAATAACAACAGTAGTAATAATGATCAGACAAATAATATATCTATTCCATATAAGGCCCCCCCCCCAAAAAAACAGTCCCGTTTAAGGTCTCCCGACTAACCCTTTACTTTTGCTGCCGACCCTACATATTTTTGGTCCAAAAATTAAAATAATAGAGACTGAAAAAGACTGTTACTGTGTACAACACAAACCATTCTCCCATCATAAAAAAAATAAATATAAAAAAATCCCTACCTACCGACCCTTATTTTTTGGGGCAGGAGACCAGAAACGGAACTTTTTTTCTCTTTTTTTGGCCTCAGCTTAATAAGAAACTCACAGACTTTTCAATCATAACTTAACTTCAATATTAATACAGATACATTCAGATTTGAAATAGAAAGGTTCAGATTTGAAATAGAAACATTCAGATTTGATCTAAAACATTGTCTTGGAGTGGGCAGCATAGCATGCTTGACTCCTTGAAAAACACGAACATTTAAGATTTGTTGTTACCATTTCCATTATACTAGAAAGCCTCCAAAGGCAAAAAATTATAAAATTAACCATAATTTCAATCAATTAGTTATCTACCATACTCAATGTTTGATCAAATGGACACTTCAGTTCTTGAACTTTGTTGAAAATTGAACATGTTTCCAGAGGTTTATAAAACGAAAATGCAGACTGAAATCTAATTTGTATTATCGTTATCTGTCTTCATTTTGTGACATTCTCAAATCTTAATTTACTTAAAATTGAATACGAATGTAACCACATTGTGTTTGAAATGTGTGTACAACAGAACCAAATATCCAGAAAAAAATCACACAAAGATTAATACAAGAATTAATAAACAGAATTAAAGCTAGTAGGCTTTCATAAAGAAATAAAAAGTTAAGAAACTCAATGGTGATGAAGGTTAGATATACAAGCTATCCTGATATATTTAATGATGTAACACTGATGTTTTTCTGCAATTTTAGCTAAATATGTGACATAAAAAACTGAAAATATGTATAAAAGTACTTTAAGAACAGGCAGTGTTACAGCCATATGTCCGCCACGATGCATGTCATCTGATTTTGCTATATAACATTCACTAAAGTTAACTTGTATCATTTGCGTTGAAAAACATGTATAGCTTTTATATTAAGAAAGTAAGAATATAAAAAATATTTATAAATACTGACAATGATCATCAATCATCACATTAATTTACATTAGCCTTAAAGAAGTATGTACATGTAAAAATACTTAGAAGGGAATTGGTACAATAGTATATCAACATTATACATCAACAAGTAACAAACAAACTCAACAACTTGTATAACATGAAATATGAAATTTTGATCACACTGAAAATACTCTACTAAACAATGACAAAATGACTCAGTAAAAACAAAAAGAAATAAAATAATTCTTAGAACCACTTTCTGTTTCATTTCAATATAACGCATGTGCATGATTAGTGAACATGGCTAAAACTGAGTTCTAGTTATTTTCCTTACCAGAAGTCAGAACAACGATCAAGTGTCACAATTACTTCTTAAAGTATCAGTCAAAATGATTTGTATTTTACATCATTAGTCGGAATTAAATTAAATTTTTTACACTAATTACAGTGTTAAAGAGTTGCTTTTTTTAATTTAAAAATAAAACTAACAGTGAATAAGAATATTTTTCCATTTGCAATGAAACTGTAAAGGTGGGTTCAAAAACAAAAACGAAACATAAGATCAAATCAATGATGTAGAAGAAAACATTCAACAAAAGTAAATCTCAACAAATCAGATAAGCAGAATAAATAATTAAATATATCACATATAATAAATTATATAATATATACTGACTGATAATATTAACAATAAACAAAATGGTTTAATCTTCAACAATTCATAAATAACAATAAAACAATTCTCAAGTATCTTTAATACTTTGTTTGACATCTAGTGAGTTTATTTGCAATTCATCACAATATTGCACTTTCCACTTCCAATTGATATCTTTAAGCATCCAAGCAAAAGAAAACTTTTCATAATATAAATTATTAAGACCTTTCTATTATATATAATTATATCAACATAGATCATTCGATGGTCTTATATAATCATACACCATGATTTTCTGGGCCACTCAGGCCTAATATTTCTTTATTTTTAGTCCTGTGGTTTTTTTTTCGAGTCACTGGCTAATGGCATTGTAAGCCAAGATGTTCTAGATGTGAAATTCCTAATTCAACTACATTTAAAACACAAGCTCTAAACACAATGATAACTAACTAAATGAACTACATATACTGATAAAGTAAAATAGTAGCACTATATTGTCAATCTCCTGTCAAAACGCCATCAGTTATCCAGGTATGTTCCATTCGACACACTGAATTTCTTCCAGATCAATAGACAAAGAATGGTACACCATACATGGGTATCTGACGGTGTAATTAAGCCCTAGTAAACGTGTTATTGTACAATCTTCTCTCCAGTAGCTTCTCAGAAATCATTGTAATACCAACTCTATTAATACTACTCATACTAACATAGTAAGAAGTTAATAACCGAAACTTTTCTTCGAAAAATTTGGTTAGCTAGAATTTATAATGTTGCAATAAATACTACTGGGGAGAAGATAATTTTAATCAATCACTTTTATCAGTGTCATCCATTGGATGAGGGTTCTTTCCAGTGTTTTGTTCAATCTCATTATTTCTTTCATCTTCTTCTGAACTCTCTTCCCTAACAGTTTCTTGCTTATTTTCCCCCATGGCATAAGCCCCTGAAGGGCCAGATTTGCTTAAATCAAAGGCAAAAGGCATTATATTGTGTCTGTGGTTCCTGTAGTCAACATACGGAGATGGTATAATCAGATCTTTATCCATTTCATAGGTAGGTGTTGCTTGATTTCCGTTCCCGTGCTCTGAATCTACATCAATCACATTGACCTCTTCTCCGCCCATTCCAGAGTCCTGCAGCTGGCGATAGTGTGTCTTGCGATGCCGGTGCAGGTTCCAACTCCGAGAGAAACGCTTTCCACAGAAGTTACACTGGTAACGCAACACATGATTGTAGCGATGAAACTTCAAGGACTGTGGATCCCGAAAAGACTTCCCACAGGTTCCGCACATATTAGTTCCACCGTATGTTTCGCCGACATCTTTTTGAGTTTGTGGGCTATCTTGGGTACTGGCCTGGCTGAGAGGGTTCTCCAGCTTTTGTACTGGAGATATCATCTTGTACGGAGAGAGAATCGGAGATGTTAAATCTTTGTGTTCAGAGATGACGTGATTCTTCAAGCTGGAGCTATTCTCAAACTGTTTAAGGCAGATGTGACATTGAAGGGCAATGGACTGGCTGTTGTCTTCTGGGTCTGACTGGTTGCCCATATTGTCTGAATCTTTCACCGGAGTGGTGATTGCGTATTTACCTGAAGATATTTCCCCTGTCTCAAATGAATCGCCAACAAAAGGGGTGGGGGTTTTGTTTGTCAAGGCTTTCATTAGCAGCTGATGCTGGACTGCAGACGTCACTGGCAGGGGGAAGGCACTAGACAGGGGCGGAAACAAGAAACCTGGGAACGTGGGCATGCTTGAACGAAATGTGTCAAAAGCTGTTCCAGAACGCCCCCAAGTATAAATGCTGCTAGGGGGAAACACTGGCTGATCTGAAAGCATACATTCTCCTTCAAAATACAGTGTTATAAAAGAAAGTTATAAAATCAGTTAAAGTTGATGGCAGTTGTAATTATTATGGACTATCACTTCTGTTACAGAAACAAGTCATAGGCAGAAATCTTTAAAACTCAAATCAACTACATGAGCTATTAAAAGCAAGACTCTCTGTGTTTGATAAAACACACATGCCCCCGGTTTGTGCTGGACAGCCCATTTGAATTATTCTTAGTCCAAATTAGGTCAAGGTCAAAGTACGGTTGGGTGATATTTGTAGAATGGGAATGGTCATAAGTAACAACTGTGTAAGTTTCCTAGTGCTGTAGTAAGCGGTGCTGGTGCTAGACGAAACGCTAAAATCTACTTAACCTTGTCACGGACGGACAAGACAATCACTATATGCCTGCCGCATCAAAATGTTGGGGGCACAAAAAAGAAAGACACTGTGTTCGATAAACACACATGCCAGCGGTTAGTGCTGGACAGCCCATTTGAATTATTGAGTGTAAATTAGATCAAGGTCAAAGTATGGTTGGGTGATATGGGTGGATTAGGAATGGTCATAAGCAACAATTGTGTAAGTATCCAAGTGCTGTAGTAAGCAGTGCCGGTGCTAGACGAAACTGTAGAATCTAGTTAACCAAAAAACAGCCCATTTGAATTATTCAAAGTCCAAATTAGGTCAAGGGCATGGTCAAGGTGAGGTTGGGTGATAGGGGTGGATTATGAAACAGTCATAAGAAACAACTGTGTAAATATCCAATTGTTACAACATTACAATATCCAATTGTTACTACATAAGCGGTGTTGATGCTAGACGAAACGGTAATATCTAGTTAAACTAGAAATGGCACTTTTGAATTATTATAAGTCCAAATTAGATCAAGGTCAAGGTAAAAGTGACGTTGGGTGATATGGGTGGATTATGAAACAGTCACAAGTAACAACTGTGTAAATATCCAAGTGTTGTAGTAAGCGGTGTTGGTGCTAGACGAAATGGTAATATCTAGTTAACCAAGAAATGGCACTTTTGAATTATTATAAGTCCAAATTAGGTCAAGGTCAAGGTCAAAGTGAGGTTGGGTGATATGGGTGGATGGGGGATGGTCATAAGCAACAACTGTGTAAGTATCCAAGTGTTGTAGCAAGCGGTGTTGGTGCTAGATGAAACAGTAAAATCTATTTAACCAAGAAACAGCCCATTTGAATTATTTTAAGTGCAAATTAGGTCAAGATCAACATGAGGTTGGGTGATATGGGTGTATAGGGAATGGTCATAAGCAACAACTGTGTAAGTATCCAAGTGTTGTAGTTAGCGATGTTGGTGCTACATGAAACGGTAAAATCTACTTAACCTTGTCACGGACGGACAGAAGGACAGGTTAATCACTATATGCCTCCTACATCAAGATGCCGGGGGCATGAAAAAAAAATGCTCACCCAGGAAGCCAACGAATGCTACTTGTTTTACAACATCATACCGTTTGGGGAATCCTCTTGCTGCTCCTTCTTCACAGTGATCACTTCCATCTCCTGGTCTTCTATAGGCTGCACTATCACCGACCCATTCCCACTAGGCACAGAGCTAGGTCTGGAGGACTGCCGAGGGCTGGTGTTGCTACTTCCGATACCAGAGGTGTCGGCACACACCAGCTCTCGACTGTCACTGCGGGTCTTGTTCTGAGTTGGAGATAGGGTGGTTGTTGCCGTGGGAACAAACACTGTTGGGGGCATCTGCTGATGAATTGCCTGTGAAACATTCAATATTTATATTTTTTTAACAAATTACATATTTCAAATGGTCTTTTTAGCATTATAATAATTTAAATATTTAAACAATTACATGCTAAAGAAATCTCAAATTTAAATATTAAGATGTTTCCATTATGATGACTAAATCCATTGACATTTTATTTTAAGAAGTAATTACTCCTATGTCAGCATGAAAAATGCAAGATGCTCAGTTTACTGGATTACCTCAGATCTAAGAGCCTGTTGTGCTGCAAGGAAAGTAATGCACAGTTTCTCGATCTCCTTGATCTGCAGAAAGTTTGCCGCAGTGAGTATCTTGTCTGCAGACTGTGTGTCCACGGTGATGTTACTGGAGTAGCAGAAGTCCACAAGTTGGCGTACAGACTCGTCGCGCAGGTGGTTACCAAGGGTGATGTCAGTTTTGTGCTTGTTGGATGGCTGATGGAAGAGTTCTCTGTAAGTGAAATGTGAATTAAATAAAAATTATTTTCATAAATGCTTCAAGTTCTTTTTATTAAAGAATGGCAGTCCAAATTAGGTCAAGGTCAAAGTGAGGTTGGGTGATATGGGTGGATTAGGAATGGTCATAAGCAACAACTGTGAAGTAGTGGTGTTGGTGCTAGACAAAACGGTAAAATCTAGTTAACCCAGAAAGAGCCCATTATTATTCTGATTCCAAATTAGGTCAAGGTCAAAGCGAGGTTGGCTGATATGGGTGGATTGGGAATGGTAATGAGCAATAAATGTATAAGTATCCAAGTGTTTTAGTAAGAGGTGATGGTGCTAGACGGAACGGTAAAATCTAGTCAACCTCGTATGGATGGACGGACGGAATTACAGACGGACAGGACAATTACTATATGGCTCCTGCATCAAGATGCCCGGGGCATAAAAATATCAAATGCATATGACATGGGTAATTTTGAAATCAATGTTTCGTTGTTGTTGTTTAGGATTTTTGTATGGAGTAACAAAGTAATATCCTGAATGTTAATTACTTAGAATCTAATATTAGTAACTACTATTTAGATGCACTTACACATTCAATACCTCTGAACAGTATATTTTATATATCCATAAAACCTGAGGTAGTTCCAGGAAAGAGATTTAATTTGTAAGCCTTAGAAATAAGAAAACTAGCAAGTGAAAGTAGCAAGCGGTCACCTTAAGTATGGGCTGAATGCTGCTAGGACAGTCCTATGAGCGTGAATGGAGAGACTGCCCACGTGGAGAATCACGTCACAGAACTCCCCTGTCAGGTAAAACTCACGTAGCATGGACACAACCTGCAAACAATACAGAGATGTTAACATCAAATATTGGTGGAATTACGACAATACACTGAAAATGGCCTCTTATTTATGATTCTTTAAGATGAAGTTTTCTATTAAACTGGTCACAACTCTAATTTACCAATGTGATCATCACAAAAAATAATTATATGGGAAATTAAATATGTATTATAGCTCACAACATTAACCTGATACTCGTGAACTCTATTAACATAATTTACCCGCTTTAATTGTTTTCTATATTCATACTCTTTCTTCGTGCACATGTTTTACGATTTTAATGATAGCATAACAGTATTTTAGTGGGATATTCTTTTATCTATTTTACTCGATTCCAATATGGAAACTAATATATTAATCTTAAGCCCCTGAGTCATAGGACTTCTAAGTTGCAGGACTTTTGAGATTTTTGACGTCTTTGCCCAAGTCGCAGGACTCCGCTAGACAAACACAAACCATTAATACGTCCTGCAATGGTCCTGCACTGGTCTTGCGTCGACGCAAGTTGTTTTAAAAAACAACGCAGGTCCTTTCAGTCGTAGGTTGGCGTAGGTAGTCGTACGTTACGAACGCACGACCACAACCTGCGTCAACTTGAATTGTCTTGTATGCAGACGTTTGAGTTCGCGTGGTACGGTCTCCTGCCACATTTTTGTTTTTATTATTTGTTTCTGTCTTTTGTTGCACATTTTATCAGTTGTTTCTGATTGCCACAATGAAGCAATGGCCATAACCAAATTCCTGTGATACTATGTCACATGATGTCTGGATCTGAGCTAATCATTGCTGCAATAATGCAACATGAGAAGCCAAACAGAGAAGAGATGTTGCAATACCATGTCAACATCAATTGCTTTAGGCAACACTATTAAGACGGAGTTTAAGAGAAATATTGTATCCACTAAATAAGGCCCATTCCCACAATACCACATTACTGAGGTACATAGGACATCGCATTGAAAACTCTACATACGCGTAATATAAACATACAAGATGAAAACTTTACTGGTTATAATTAATGTCCTTTCATTACTGAATAAAAGGTAAAACAATTTATTATTTTGATGGTAATGTACGTACCCCTGGCGGTATACCAAACAAAATAGCATTATTGTCTTCTAAGTTGGTAGGGAATAAGGCTCCGCTAAATACGTAACTAGTATCCATATAAGACTATTTGAAACTGTAGAAAGTGATATACGATCAAATGTCAGATTTGTTTATTGAACTGTACGATTATCAGTCCATAGCGCTGCAGCGAAAGGTTTAATATTAAAAAATAGAATATTTTCCAGCATAAAGTATATATAACGGTGGTATCCTGCATAGTTGTACGTCTCTCACACAAGACCTCAAACATTCTTGAGTCGAAGTGCATCGTGCGTCGATGCACTATCGTACAACCACGCACGTTCACGCATGTCTACGTAGGACCTGTTTCACATTGACGTACGACTTTGCTGATGTCAGATTTCTCAAGACGATGCAGGACATTACAAATGACGTCCTACGCAGGTTCACGCAAGACTATGTAAGAATCTTGCCTCCAGTCGGGAAGTTTCTGAACATGTTCAAAAACCAGCTACGACTGATTTTTAGACTTAAGACAACGCACGACATTCCAAAACTACGTAGTAGGAGAACGCAGGACTCGGTCAGGATTTTTAGTCGTAGACCTGTCATATACCTGCAGTGTGACTGGGGCTTTAACGGCATTTCAAAATGTTCTTGCATAAAGGTCAGTGACAGGTTAATGTTGTCGAGCTTTACACACAACTTATTGACATCAGAAAAACAACACATGCTGGTAATGATAACAACAAAAGTATGCACTACTGCATGGAGTATACTGTGGTATGTTTACTACTTTGAAAACATTTTTACATCACAATAGTTTGTAAGTCAACTGTCCAAGACTAGAATAAATTGAATGGACAGCTTACTTACAAAGTGTTCTTGAAAATTGGTCTTGCTAGTCTGCTGTTATAAGCTATGACTCACCATGCAAACATTAATTGTGTATAGCGACTCTAAAAACCATGAAACGTTCCAGATGATTTAATTAGTTTTTTTAGCAATATGATATAGTCAAATATCATTCAAAAGTAAAACCAACCTTGTTGTTCAGTTGGTCACTATGGTAACGCAGAGACAGAGGAGCACTGGTAGCCATGATTGCTGTTGCTGCTACTGCTCCTTTCAGCCACCAAAACATTCATCCTGCAACCACAATTAAAATATAATTCATAATATTGCAATGAAGAATATACACAATAGTTAAGATACTTACAAGAGTTGTCAGAGGACAGCAAGCTCAACTTTTCTTGTACTATCAGAGTTATTGGCATTTTTTCTAAAACAATTAAACTTCTTGGATAGCAGGCACCACTGTAACAAAGTTAAAGTAAAAATTTTAAACAAGAGCTGTCCGAGGACAACAAGCTCAACTATCAGAGTTATTTGCATCTTTTCTACAAGAGAGCCATAAGGCCCTAGGTCGCTCACCTGATGGGCTAAGGTGTTCTTAGCAAGTTACATGAAGATTCGGCTAAAAATGTGGCCTCTAGATCGTTCGGTAGCTTGTTTTTTTCAAATTGGCATGGTGACCAAGTACCACATGTGACCTGGGTTCGAACTTGTCCAAGATATCATTGTGACAAATGTTCTGAGAAAGTTTCATGACGATTGGGATACAACTTAAATGTGGTATCTAGAGTATTCACAAGCTTTTTAAAATTTTCACCGTATCCACATATGGAAAACTAAACCCCCTCCCCTCCCCTGGCAGCCATGTTTTTCAACGGACCGGAACCATTTTCTTACTTGGACAAAATATCATATGAACAAATGTTCTGAGCAAGTTTCATGTTGATTGAGCAAAAACTGTGACTTCCAGAGTGTTCACAAGCTTTTTCTATAGCCCAATCAGGAAAACAGCCCCCCCCCCCCCCACCTAGCCGCCATGTTTATTGACAGACCAAAACCATTTTCGAGCTCGGCCAAGGTATCATAAGAACAAAGGTTCTGAGCAAGCTTCATGTTGATTGGACAAAAAATGTGACTTCTAGAGTGTTCACAAGCTTTTAATATAGCCATAATAGGAAAACTGCCCCCCACCCCCTTGGTGGCCATGTTTTTCAACGGACTGGTACCATTTTCAAACTTGGCCGAGATATCACAAGAACAAAAGATCTGAGCAAGTTTCATGTTAATTGGGCAAAAAATGTGACTTCTAGAGGGTTCACAAGCTTTTCCTATAGCCATATAAGGAAAACTGCTCCGCCCCCCCTTGCGGCCATGTTTTTCAACGGACCGGGACCATTTTCTAACTTGGCCAAGATATCACAAGAACAAAGGATCTAAGCAAGTTTCATGTTGATTGGGCAAAAAATGTGACTTCTAGAGTGTTCACAAGCTTTTCCTATAGCCATATAAGGACAACTGCCCTCCCCCAGCCATGTTTTTCAACGGATCGGAACCATTTTCGAAATCAGCCGACATATCATAACAAGAGGGCCATGATGGCCCTAGGTCACTCACCTGAGTTTAAGGCATAATGGCTAATAACAAGAGGGAAAAATGGCACTAAACGCCTACCTGAGTATAAAGATCTGGGCCTTGCAATTTCAGATTTTTTTTAGTCTATATAAACCATGTGACCCACAGGGCATGGCCACCTTGTACCCCAGGGGCATAATTTGAACAATATTTGTAGTGGACCACTTTTCAATGTTACATACCCAATATGATTCCACTGGGCCTTGCGGTTCCAGAGGACATTTTTCAAGTCATTTTGCTATTTAAATGTATATAAACCATGTGACCCCCAGGGGGTGGCCAATTTTTACCCCAGGGACATCATTTGAACAATCTTTGTATAGGACCACTCCACAATGTTTCACGCAAAATATAAAACCTCTGGGCCTTACGGTTTTCACAAGGAAGATTTTTAAGGCCCACTTGCCATATAAGTCTATATAAATCATGTGACGCCCAGGGTCATGGCCACTTTTTACTCCAGGGGCATAATTTGAACAATCTTTGTAGAGGACCACTATACAATGTTACATATCAAATACGCAAAAACTGCGGTTTCAGGAGATTTTAAAGTCATTTGGCTATTTAAGTCTATATAAACAATGTGACCCCCAGGGCAGGGCCAGTTTTGACCAATGGGACATCATTTGCACAATCTTTGTAGAGGACCACTATACAATGTTACATACCAAATATGAAACCTCTAGGCCTTGAGGTTTCAGAGAAGAAGATTTTTAAAGTCATTTTGCTATTTAAGTCTAATAAACAGTGTGAGCCCCAGGGTGTGGCCAGTTTTTACCCCAGGGGCATCATTTGAACAATCTTTGTAGAGGACCACTATACAATGTTACATACCAAATATGAAATTTCTGGGCCTTGCAGTTTCAGAGGAGAAGATTTTTAAAGTCATTTTGCTATTCAAGTCTATATAAACCATGTGACCCCCAGGGTGTGGTCAGTTTTGACCCCAGGGGCATCATTTGAACAACCTTTGTAGAGGACCACTATACAATGTTACATACCAAATATGAAACCTCTAGGCCTTGCGGTTACAGAGAAGATGATTTTCAAAGTCATTTTGCTATACAAGTCTATATAAACCATGTGACCCCCGGGGCGTGGCCAGTTTTGACACCATTGCTGCCATTTGAAAAATCTTTGTAGAGGACCTCTAATGGATGTCAAAAATCAAATATGAAAGCTCCAAGCCTTGTGATTTTTGTAAGTTTTCCGTTTTTAAATCTATTTTTAGCTCTGGTGACCTACATATGCAGCGGACAGGAACGATTTGAAAAATTTTGAAAGAGGGTCACCCAAGGATCATTCCTGTGAAGTTTGGTGAAAATCTGCCTAGTGGTTTAGGAGGAGATGTTGTTTGAGTGAAAATGTTGACACACGAGGCACGACGGGCAACGGACAAAAGGCGATCCTAAAAGCTCACCATGAGCACGTTGTGCTCAGGTGAGCTAATAAAGATAATTATCAAAATTGTAAAGAAGGGCTCATATGATGGGAAATAGAGATGTTTACTCACATACAAACTGCAAATATTCATTGCATATGTAGAATTGCGCTTGCAGCTACAGTTTGCTATTAAACGGCTGCTGATTGCAAAACACAGCAAACAGTATGAGCTATATGCGATGGTAGTTAATTTCTCATTCTTCTAACGGGTTTCTGAAAAGTAACCAATGTATCTTACACGCAATGTTAAACTATTAACAAGAGGGCCCTGAGGGCCCTAGGACGCTCACCTGAGACCATGTAACCCAATTGGAATTTGCATCCCTGAGGCGTGGCTTATTTTTATCCCAGGGGCATAAGTTGAACAACCTTGAACAAACCTCTGGGCCTTGCGGTTTCAGGTAAAGATTTTTTAAGTCATTTTGCTATTTAAGTCTATATAAACCATGTGACCCCTCTGGGGGTGGCCAGATTTGACCCCAGGGGCATAATTTGAACAATCTTTGGAGAGGACCACTATGCAATGTTACGTAACAAATATAGGAAAGCTGTGGGCCTTGCCGTTTCAGAGAAGAAGATTAAGTCATTTTGCTATTTAAGTCTATATAAACCATTTGACCCCCCCCGGGCGTGACCAGTTTTGACCCCTGGGGCATAATTTGAACACTCCTTGTAGAGGACCACTATACAATGTTACATACCAAATATGAAACCTCTAGGCCTTGCGGTTTCAGAGGAGAAGAATTAAAAAGTCATTTGGCTATTTAAGTCTATATTAACCATGTGACCAATGGGGTGTGGTCTGTTTTGACCCATGGGGCATAATTTGAACAATCTTTGTAGAGTATCACTATAGGATGTTAAATACCAAATACAAAACCTCTGGGCCTTGCGGTTTCAGAGAAGATTTTAAGACATTTTGCTACATAAGTTTATATAAACCATGTGACCCCTGGGCGTGGCCAGTTTTGACCCCAGGGGCACAATTTGAACAATCTTTGTAGAGAACCACTATAGGATGTTACATACCAAATATGAAACCTCTGGGCCTTGTGGTTTCAGAGGAGGAGATTTAAAGTCATTGTGCTATATATTCTATATGAACCATGTGACCCCCGGGGTGTGGCCCATTTTGACCCCAGGGGCATAATTTGAACAAACTTTGTAAAGGACCACTAAAGGATGTTACATACCAAATATGAAACCTCTGGGCCTTGCAATTTCAGAGGGGAAGATTTTAAAAGTCATTTTGCTATATATTCTATATAAACCATGAGACCCCTGGGGCGTGACCAGTTTTGACCCCAGGGGCATCATTTGAACAATCTTTGTAGAGGACCACTATAGGATGTTACATACCAAATATGAAACCTCTGGGCCTTGTGGTTTCAGAGAAGAGTTTTAAAATCATTTTGCTATATATTCTATATAAACCATGTGACCTCCGGGGCGTGGCCCGTTTTGACTCCAGGGACATAATTTGAACAAACTTTGTAAAGGATGTTACATACCAAATATAAAACCTCTGGGCCTTGCGGTTTCAGAGGAGAACATTTTAAAAGTCAATTTGCTATATATTCTAAATAAACCATGACACCCTCGGGGCATGGCCAGTTTTGACCCCAGGGGCATAATTTTAACAATCTTTGTAGAGGACCACTATAGGATGTTACATACCAAATATGAAACCTCTGGGCCTTGTGGTTTCAGAGGAGATTTTTAAAATATTTCACTTTTTAAATCTATTTTTAGCTCTAGTGACCTACATATGCAGCGAACGTGGAAATATTTGAACGTGGTCCACCCGAGGATCATTCCTGTGAAGTTTGGTGAAAATCTGCCAAGCGGTTTAGGAGGAAATGTTGTTTGAATGAAAGTTGACGACGCACACACGCACGCACACACGACGGACAACGGGCCATCACAAAAGCTCACCATGAGCACTTTGTGCTCAGGTGAGCTAAAAAAGCACATACATTTGCTATGCACGTGCATCACGTGTCATTTTACGTTTTCCCCAGTAAAGTTCTAAGCGCATCGGTATAGTAATTTCTTTAGCTTGTAGCCCTTAGTTTTATCGTATTGATTCATAAAACGAATATAAATATATTTTAAACATTTATTTTATTTGTATTGAAAGATTGCGTAGTTTTAAGTACAATACGCAGAGTAAAATATCCTCTATGTTTACGGACGGATAAATGTTTTAGTATCTTAGGAAATGGAATATTTGTTCACACGCTGCCAAAATTGACCTAATAAATACAAATAATGCAAGTAATATTAAGCAGTCTTTAAATTTTCAGCCAAAAAGGTTTTTCAGACTCCGTTAACCTTAAAATTCATAATCCACTGACCCGTCACGTTGTTGGATAAGTAAATTGCAGTAAAAACCGCGTAAAGCGTGTTTTTGGATTGACCTAGACGCTATTGGTGCTATGATAAATATGTGGGCATTCTACAGAGCGGATACTATTATCAATCGTATTTTTTAAAATTTCAAATTCTCTTTTATAGATTACATTCATGACAGTCTCTGTACTTTAGAAGTATGCATATCATACTATAGAATTAATTATTAATTCCATTTTACCGTTTTTAAGTATTTCCGATTCCCAAAACAATAAAATGTATAAAAAGCGTATAAACAACGTGTGCAGCTGAAAAACATCGAAGTGTAATGGTCTGACGTCATACGACACCTAATGCAACATCCTGTTGAAATCATGGCCAGAAATTATGATGCATATGATATGATACATACTTTGCACATGGCGTGCATGCTAGGAGCATTCGTCTGTAACCGTCTGTTTGACAATAGGGTCAAAAACAACGCTGTCAAATGTTCTATAAATAGAATGGCATATTGTTGGACATTTCTCAACTACAAATTCATTCATATTTAGAACGTGATGCAATTGTGCCGTGATGGTTAATGGTTACAACGAAAATCGTCATAAACGAGACAAGGGGTGAATACCGTGGATATAATTGCGACAATCCACATATATTTTGCCTTCCGTAACGAAAGAAAATGGCAAGTGAGCTAACTTTTGTATATATACTAGTAATATAGGGTCAAGTTTTATTTTCTATTCGTTAAACAACGAAGCGGCTATGCTTTTTTATCAGATGTTTCAATTTAAAATGCATGTTTCAATGTGGATTCCGGTAAATATAAGAGGATTCATGTTGATTGGGCAAAAAATGAGACTTGAGTGTTCACAAGCTTTTTCTTCAATTTGACCTTGTGACCTAGTTTTTGACACAGTTGCGAACTTGGTCAAGATATCATTGGGACAAATGTTCTGACCAAGTTTCATGAAGATTGGCAATCAAATGTGGCTTCTAGTGTTCACAAGGTAAATGTTGACAACGGACGACGGACAACAGGCGATCACAAAAGCTCACCATGAGCACATTGTGCTCAGGTAAGCTAAAAACAACCACATATCATGCAATCCTAAGCACCATAAAATATTCATGTATGAAGTTCCATTACAATATCTCAATTCATTCTGGAGTTATTGAGCGGCAACCATTTTTCCATTTTTAGTAATGGTGACCTCGACATAAATTCCACCCATCCCAAATGCAACCCCATGCAAGGTCTCAATTCTTTCTCCTTGAATTTTTATGAAAATTGAAAAAATGGGTAGTAATGAACATTATAAAAAAAAAATGCATTGAAAGCCACCCTCAAAATGTGTAATTAGATCAATGATGTAATACATATAATGAAAATAACATTTAGAATTAAGTTTGAAACATGACCCATTACAGTGTACTAATAATGTTTATACTACCCACCATACATGCCATAATTTTTTCAGGCCAACAATTTTTTGGGACACTGACACAAAATCGGCGGGACAGTTGACATTTTAGCGGGACACCTCAATATTGTTATTTTGTCGCAGGGTCCATGGATCGCGATCGCAATATTACTTGTCATATCAATCATGTACATAATACATGTATACCACTGTTGAACTCGTAGTACTGATTGGATAATTAATGAAGTATAAAAATCTTGATTGAAAAACATGTATATTATATATGCTTTGTTCTTGCAAAAACGGCAGGAAATTTTCCTCCTGCACGTCGTGCCTACGTGAGTCAAATGTTTAAGACCTGTTGCACAGAGCATTATGTTTAATGTATAGTTACCAATGAATTGTGAATAATATGTTGTATAGTTACCAATGAATTGTGAATAATACACACACAGATGTTAAGTTTACAGCAGAAGGAAATGTGACAGGTTAAATAAATTTCAAATTGCGTTATGACGACGCGTATAATAAAGTCGATTCCAATACACCTATCCGATTTTACTGTTCATGTGACGTAAATACAAATTCTATGTAGAGTTAAAATGCACATATACATTTTGTACTTCGTGAAAATCCTTTGTTCTGCAAGAAAAGCGCTCGAAAATTATGCTGGCATGTACAACGTCACGACATCCAGATTGCAATATAAAAACTTTGTAGTGCAGTGAACTGTGAGATGTTTACTTTTGAATAAAAGTTTCGTAGCATATAACATCAAAATTAGGTACTGTATGGCGAAAATATGCAGTTAACATTTCCTCTTTAACGATAAAAAAACAAAACAGCCGAATCAATAACGTATTCAGATAGGTCAGTATTGATCTATGACATAAGTTACTGTATACACCCTCCACGTGATGGCTAACCGCAATTAGCGACCGCGGATTATATGACCACCATCCCGCGAAAGCGTGACAATACACCGCTGTTTGGTTTATCATTACTGCTCCACTTTGAAATGCGGCTAGCGGGTATTGTTATCATAGGGACCAATTAAGGGATTAACGATAAGAAGTAAATTGTTGGCCCAATGCAACTTTTATTGCACACTAACATCGATTGTTGTGATTGACCGTGACAAAATGCATCTAAGCGGAACTCCAGGACAAAACTCGTGAAAGCGGGACAATCCTGGCGAGACAGGGACATATGGCATGTATGCTACCCACATAAGACGTACGTAGCTCAAACAAATTGACACCGAGTATTGTTTTATACTGTTAAATAAATATGCTTTTGCCCGTTAACTAGGTCAGGGATCTCACTAGGATTTTAAAATAGGAGTCCTGGGACTCCTTCCCCCTAAAAAGGAGGAGTCCCAAATAAAAAAGAAATAAAAATGTCCAGCATGTGACGCGTAACATTAAATGAATTTTTTAATATTAAACAATATAAGCTTTTAATTGGAAATGTGTGAAAAACACAAAAAGGCAGACAAGGAGTAATTATTTGTGATATTAAACACTAAAGTGTGTATTTGCGTGTGTTTTACAAATGTTTGTGACACATAAAACAGCGACGATAACTTTTGCGAGGTCCCGAAAATATGTGACACTGCAAAATTTTGAACTTACATTATCACCAATATTGTTAATTTTTGTCTTGTTATATATAATACACTAGAAAGTTCCTTAATGTATGTTTATTGATCGATGCATTTATAATCCTGTCAAAATTTCGGCTCTAGATTTTCGTATGAAATATCTGTCAAAGACAAAAACTGTTATCATCGTATTATTGACATTTAAGGGATATTCATAAAATTTGATTTGCAATTTCAGTTAATTAAATCTGCTGAAGATGTTTTTCACTCATTTTAACAATTCTGTTTGATTTAAGTTGTCAACAATTTGCTAATTGTTCTTAATTGCGGATGCCTGTTGTCACATTTTTGCAAATTCTAATTGGCTAATGCATGAATGACGTAGGAATTAACCAATGAAAGTTAACAGTAACTGTCTGGAATGGTGTGGTCGCAGCTTAGAGACTGCTTTGGGCGGAGCCAAGTGACTTGACTGTGACAGCTGCAGTGTGTACTCGGGACCGATACTGATTTAATCGGCATTACTGCCCAGTTTATTGCAGGCATTTATGTATGTATTATGTAACCCGGTCTACGCATTTAGCAGAAATGCATGCGTCCCAGGACTCTTTGTCTAGTTTTGACAAGCGTCCTGAAGAAAAAGTATGCGTCCAAATACGCATGGTTTAGCATTTCCGAGATCCCTGTAGGTAGCACCTATATTCATAATATATGGTAAATGATAACAGGGTTAATGTTGTACTGTTCATATGCAGGTCTATACAAATTATGGTTGTCATTGATACAAACAAGATAGTAGCTTTCTGGTAATGGTTGTAATCCACAGTCATGCTAGTATCAATCATAGTCTTAAGGAAAACATATTATTGGGAAATATTTTCTACCCTATTCTGGAACATAAATGTTCTTCAACAAAGATAAAAGCCACTGTAATGCGTGTATTGTTGTAACAAATGATAATGGTTTCAAAATATACCTCATTCAAACAATATTTATAATGTAGTCTGCTAAAATCTTAAGCCATTTCGTGGAAGCAAAACTGCATGTTAAAGATGCCGTTTAATTTCGTTCACAGTGCGTTGAACAACTTAGTGCAGAAGTAGCTGAATCTAACATATTTCTACATTTATAAGAAAGATTGTGTTTACAATGTCATTGCTCTTTACCATGTTTGTTACGGCTTTTCCGCAAAATCAGGAAAATTTTGTCATTTTCCCCGGAAATTATCTGGGAGCTGTTTTTATTACCACAATGTCCAAATTGACCCTAAAGAGTAACTAACGATATAGGTTAAATTCAACTATATATTGCAACTGATAGTATAATGACAATGTTTAGTGTCTTTATTTCAGCAGAGATCTATTTGAGTTCTATTTGGAACATTTAATATCCTAGATAGTTTTTCACTTAAAGAACATTTTTCCAGACCTACGGACAAGTTTTAAGAAGACAACTGTGTGTACTGGTTGAAACATATTTCCTTATTTTCTGTCCTATGATTCATACGCAATCCACTAATTCCAAACAAAGATCTATTAATTATTGATAGATATTTATTGATTAGATCTTTGTCTCAAAACACTGCTTTGAGTGTCTGTTATTTGTGCACTTTTTTTTAAACATTTAAACAATATTGAAGACATAAGTACTATAGAAATATTTAATATCAACACGAGGACCACTTTATTATTAACTACCACTGTATGACACAGAGAATATTTTACATCTGTATGTGGTTTAGAGATTCAAGTATAAATCCTTTGTTAAATTAAAAAAGACTGACTACACATACATAGCCAATGGTGTGGCATATCCCACCTTTTAGGTGATGCCATATCTCGAATATCATAACATTTAGGTGATGCCGCCTCTAGCGTATTCCACCTTTTAGGCGATGCCACATCTCGCATATCCCACCTTGTAGCTGATGCCGCATCTAGCATATGCCACGTTTTAGGTGATACAGTCAGAATTCGGACATACTCTTGTCGCTACTGTAATCCCACATAATTAGGCGAATGATAATGCACCTATCAATATTCTCACCCAGGGGGTGGGGAGCGGCGGGCTGACCAGGAGAATTTCACAATTTTTTTTGGGACTAATTCCCCACCCTAGAGCCAAGCATATTTGTATAAATGCCCACAGTGGGTGATGCTAAATGTCTATAAAATGGCCAGGGGCCCTGAATTACCTGGATGTAAAATCCGACCAGTCTATTACCCCCAAACCCAGAATCATTCGGAATGTCGAATACCAGCCTCTCGGGAATCGCTTTCAGTCTAAAGTCCCGAATATATGTCCGCCGCCCCCCCCCCTCACCCCCTGTGGGATAGGTGCATACTTGAAGTCACGCATCATTTTCCAGCGATATCAAATTCAGTCAAATAAAACGAATATGGATTTGATCATGCCAGTATAATGTGAACAAAGTCTTTAATAGTTTAAAAATATGTATCAAAAATATTAAATTCGTTATTTTCCAAAACTTTAACATACCTTGGAACGTTGCGTCCTTGTTATACTCCATTTTTTTACAATCATACTTTTCACAGTTCTGGAATATTTCAAAAAAGACCTCAGAAAGTTAAACACGTGTTGATGCAAGCTGCTGAAGCTTCGTTATGATTGTTAGCTGCTGATAAGCGCGTTCCTCGATCTGTGTGAGCCCTTAAGGGGTTTTGTTTGGATGAAATTATGATTAACCTTCGCCGTACATGTAAGTCTAGCTTAATCAAACAAATGATTTAAACGTCTGACGATATTGTCTTTCGTAATATAAATATGTGAAAGTCTATATAATTAAAATGATTTTCTGATTTCATTGTAATTCAGTATCAATAGTATTACGGAGAATTATACAGCACAAACAACTAATTACACTCATAAGTCGCTCAACATGAATGCTTGTATAACTAGATATTTGTATATAGCATATACATGGCTTCAATGTTAAGGAATCCTTAATAATAAAGTGTAATATTATTTTGTGCATTTGTAGTATGCCTATTATATTAAATTACGTTACAATTTGCTTTACATTGTATTTTACAGACAATAAAATATAGTACGTGATGATCAAATTAGTTTACTTTATGAAAAGTAAATAAAAATGGTTGGAATATAGCCTATATTATACATTTAACAAATCATCACCAGAAACAAATTCTGCCAATATTGCTGCAATTTAAAACAATAATTTACATGCATACATCTGACAAGAATGAAATTGTTTGTTGAACATCTAACCGATTACTGTTGGCGCTTTTTGTGTAAAGTCACCTAATTCGTTCATTTAGTAGGGTAGACTTAAAGCAATGAAACGACATCGATCCGTCTTTGAGTTTATTAATCAGCTCAAGAATTGAACACAGCTACAGACACATATCCTGGGTCTCTTCCGTCTACAGCCGACGTTAAATAAAATTAAATAGGTAATGTTTCTTGTAATTTGTATAATGGATTGCCAAAAGAATCAAATATAATATATTTATTTGAATTGCAATGCCAATCTCTTATTGTTTATGTTCATTTGCAATCAGATTGGTTAAATTTGAGTCAGGTGTGTGGCCAATCATATTAAAATTGGCGCATACAATACGTAGGAAGATCGTGTAATTTGGTCAGATTGGACAAGTTGGTGTGAGGTTTAAAATCCAGATGCCTTCAATAAATAGTGTGTCCGTTTCTTTCTCTCTCCATGCTGTATATGGCCTACCAGGTAACTGGTTAATTACTTGTGCTTAATACAGGACCTTAATAGTATGTTATAGTAGTACATAATACTTTATGAACTGCTGATGCGCCTGAGTTTTCTCAAATATGTTTGATTGAAAAAAATATCATATTCGGCCAATAGCTATCTACAGCAGTATGGCTGACGTTCATTGGTTAATGTTTATTTGTTGTTGTTTTTTTTCGTCTGAAAATGAATTTTTTTATCATGTAAATTTGTTAACTTAAAATAACCATTGCATCGAATTTTAATAGTGTTGTTTTATTAGTCCTGTGATAATTTGCTACTGACAACTATACAAAATAGTTTGAAAAGGTTAAAGAATATTTTAATCCTGTGTGCACTTTATTGACTTTTGGGCACATTCTTTCCTTTTCTTATTTTATTGTGGGTTCATTATTTATTAACCAATCGTATCGCAGTATTTTGTTCATGGCAACGGAGTAAACTGAATAGTTTCATTGACAGAGAAACATTAAATTTATTTGATATTTGGCTTCTAAATTAGCAACAAAATGTATAAATTGGATTTGCCGGTGGACTATAAAGAAGCCGCCGCCATTGAACGGCGGCGGAATATGGAGGAACAAAGAAAATCAAGAATATTTAATGCAAAATCTAGGACAATTGGGGTAAGCGTAACTTAAGACTTCTTCAACTTTATGAAGATCATCAATTTGTTTTGCTAATATTTATTTACTTCTTTTTTTTCTGAAATAGGGTTAATGTGATGCAAGTGCATATGAACTTGAAATTTAAGATATTTGTCACATAAAATTCAACGGTCTTTTTTATTTTATAAAGCTTATATTGTCTGTTTTTAAAGGTGGATGTTCAAGCTCTCCAACAACAAATCAAAGATAAACAACAACAGGAAAGCTATGAAAGAAGAAGAGGAGAAGCCTTTGGTAAACTGCATGTTTTGTTATGTATTTAGTTAACTATTTAATTAATATATTAGGCTATTCATAACATGCATTACCATGCAGACACATTAGTCATTTGCCAGTTTTATACAATCAACTGACAATCATGCAGTTATCATGAAACAGGGCCTCAGGATATTTCAATACCTGTCGGTTCATAATCTTTACACTTTCACTGTATCGGGTCAACTCGGCCCAAATACTACTCAGCCCGGTCCTATTCGGCCTGGTCCAACTCAGCCCACTATTCATGTAAGATGAAAAGGAGAGTGTTTTTCACACGTTTCAGAAGGCGTTAGTAACTGCACAAAGGGTGTGAAATGTTGTGAATGCATTGGTACTGAGGTATGCCACCGAAATAGAAACCATTTTCAGTTCCGTTTATAATATCTCACTCAACACAAACAGTATGTGAAAAGAGGTTTACAAAATACAAAGTTTGAAATACATACCCATCAAAATTAAAATGCATTGCATGGGAGTAGAGAATTAACAAATTTACCATTCTGCTTTATTTATACCTTTATTGTAAATACCTTTTACCTGTGTATTATTATGAATTTGAAAATACCATAATGTTTAAACCACAATTCAATTTTCATAACATCACTAGCAAGGTTCCAAACATCTTCAGACTTAAATAAATGTCAGTTGAAGCAAACAGATTGATCAATATTTATAAAGAAAAGGGGTCTAGTGAACTAAGAAAAAGGCACTCAGCAGACTCTGAATATAATTTGTATGAGGATCCCCAAATATACAAAGCGGAAGAAGATATTCTGAGACCCATATAGTTAAGTTTCAAACTCTTTTTAAATACCAAATTCAGAATAAAAATATACAATCTGGCAACATATTTGTCTGCAAATCAACATACACGAAATGGAAATTAGATACTTAATTATATATTGAAAAACTTTATGCATTTCTTGAAATCCAGACATCGCGAAACTTAAGAGGGGTTCATCAGACACGTTGTCTGACAGCCTTCAACTTTATGTCAGACAATCAGATTGAAAGTCAGACGCACAATGTGAAATGAGTAGAACTTGAAACATGTCTGTCAGACAAAATGTTTGGCATGCGCCTTGGATCTGTCAGACATTTTCAAATTGTGTCAGACATGTCTGACAGTCTTGACACATTTCGCGGTGTCTGTTCTTGAAATCAATGCATGTATTTGAGAAAACATCGATTAAATATGGCATGATTTATAATTGAACTTTCAAATATTATTTACGTGTATGCAATAAACATCTTTTTGGTGTGGTAATCACATCAAGACAAGACAGACTATATATTTATGTACGTAGAAACAATTATAATATTGACATAACAGTATCTGTTACTAATTTTTAATTGCAATTCAATTAAATCCTGTGTAACATAAACTATATCAATACAAATTACATAGATGAATCCATTATTTAACATATTTTTTAAAAGTGGCCTGAGTTAGAGGGGCGAATTCGGCAGTGGGCCGAATAAGACCGGGCTGAATAAGTATTCAGGCCAAGTTGACCCTGATTCACTTTCTCTACCTCCACATTTTGCCACAATTTAATAAATAGATCTACTTGAAAATATTATTTATTTAAAAAATTCACTTAATAATAAAAACCTCAAATTAACCATAGCAAAAATATTGAACCAAATGGTAATCCTTTATATATGAATAGTATATCGATTAACATATAACTTCTTATCTTACATACTATATATATATAGCTGTTAGGTTTCTTATGTATTGAAAATAATATTAAATAAAATGTCATTATTTTGACAATCATGTTTAATTTTGAACCCTTTTTAAAAATTCCTTTCTTGTAACCTGTAGCAATAATAACTATAGTATATAACATAAAGTTACAATATTTTTTTTTTATTTTAGCTGCTGATGCTGTCCGAAATGATAATATTTCACAACTGCTGGAAAAACGTCAGCAGCAAGATATAATAGAATTGAACAGAGCTCTGAATGAGTTCCGCAGTTTACACCAGCAGCCAGACAGCCGCAGGGAGTTCGATTTATATGACCCAGACTACCTTAAAAAAGACAAACCAGCTAGAGTAAGCGATGACGATCCTCGATGTGGAATATCTGGTATACAGAAATTTGAAGGTAACCATTTGTTAGCACATAGTCTTGTAAGATATATGTTTATGGTATAACAGTTTGGTATAACAGTTGAAACATTGATTTGAAACTATAATGATTCATATTCTAATATTAAAACCAAAATAAACGTTTGTATGCAACCATATTGATGGTTTCCAGTGATATTTCTTATTGAGTTAATTCCTAGCAATAACAAAAATATTAACTCAAGTATAGGTGCTTGCCAATAAAGAACAAGAATTTATGTCTATCTTTTGAACAGGTGAGGACCTAAACAGCAAAGCTCGAAACAAGTATCAGCAGGAGCAGCTTAGAGAATGGTCGATTGAGCAACAAAGGGAGAAGGACCAGGCTCGCAGAAATCAGCAACAAGCTGATCGGCTCTATGAGCTCAAGATGCGCGAACTGGACCAGCGGGCCATGGAACTGCAGTCTGCTGAAGAGGAGTGCAGAAGGAACATCAATATGGCGACAACTGATTATAACAATGCTCTGGTAAGTACCTGTTCTCGAAAAAACTTGTTGCTTTTTATTTGGCTTATAATTTTTATCCAAGAGCACTGTTTTATTAAACAGGTAACCTGTTACATGTAGATGCAGTATAATTAGTAAGTATTTTTATAATTAAAATGTGTTATAAATATTAATTTTAGTTAGTAGATAGAGCTTTTAAACTTAAATATTGCATAGATCGTCATAATAAAGTATACCGGTAGTATCTGTAATAATAATGGAATGACTTAACATGACAAATATTTGTTAAATAAAAATAATTATTTGTGCATGATTGCTAATAAACACTACTATGATTTCAGGCGAGAGAAAGGTCTGAGAGGGAACGTCTGCATAAACAGCAGGAGCTGGATGACAACATGACAGAGATTGCCAACCATGTGTTTGGTGATGTTCTCACAGAGAACCCAGCAGTGGCCCAGAGCGCGTTTGGACCTCACAGGGTCATCACTGACCGCTGGAAGGGCATGAGCCCACAGCAGCTGGAGGACATCCGCAAACAGCAGGAAAAACAGAGGCTCGAAAAAGAGGTGAATTTTTATATATTTTGTTTTAAATTTTAAACCCAGTTGGATTACCAATACTGTTTATCTATGAAGTAATTATTTATTTCGCTTAGACATTTTGTTAAAAACTCCTTGTTGGTCTGCATGCATGAATTATGACATCAAAGAAAAGAGAAATCGATTTAAACTGGCAATCATTTCAAAATATTGTAAACCTATTGCAAAAGCAGTACTCCGTTTGATCAAAGTTTTTAACAAGGTTTATCAATCTTTAGAATTAATAATAGATAGGTTTATTAAATTGTACATGAGATTCTAGAAACATTCGTTCTTATTTAACATACTGTATGAAAAAAACAACACTCCTATATATTGTTAAATCGATTTTCGCATTTCATCCTTCTGTTTCGCTAACAGCGATTGGCACAAGAAGAAAAGCTTCGTAACCTTGAACACGATCGTCAGCGTTTGGCCAATGCACGTGCAGCCATGCTTCTTGAGCGCGAACAAGAGCGTAAACGCGAGGAGCTTCAGCGCCGTCTTGCGGATGAAAACCGTCGACTGGCCCAGGAACAGACGTCTCACAAGGAATATCTCGACAGGGAAGTGTACACCAACCCACCATCCGCTGCCTACTTTGGTCAATTCAACACATCCACACGATAAAAGGACTTACACTGGGATAGATTTTTTAAAGTATACAACATTTTTATGTATTTTATGTTTTCCCTTGGTATTTATTAGTTTGAGTTTTTGAAAACTGGAACTTGTTTTATGGTATTTTATGAATATAATATTTTATCTACTGCCAGATGAGTAAATTGTATGCAATAAAAAGGTATCAAACGTCTTGTGAAACATTGTATTTGTGGAAGAAAAGAACATAATCAGTTTTGCAATTGACTATGTGTGTGAAACAACAATTACAAAATAATTAGGAATACATGTATCTTGAACTGCTCTAAATGCTATATGATTGAAATAATTCAGTTATGAACCAGTAAATATTGGTTTCTAACCCTAATTATCAACATTAAAAACTGTAAGTGAGAATGTTGCTTGAAATTTATTTTGAATAAGAGGCAAGAGTTCATTTACTTTATTTAATCAATAATAATTTTAATGTACCATGTGAAGTTGTTATTATTTTGGTTTGTGAATATACTATCTGTAATAAAGTGTCCTGTTATAATGAATAAGTTATGCCTGGTCTTTGTTATACCCCCACAAACGAAGTTTAGGGGGGGTGGGGGTATATAGGAGTGAGCTTGTCGGTCTGTTGGTTTTTGGTTTCTGGATGATAACTCAAGAAAGGCTTGATATATTCAAATAAATTTTGGTACACATGTGTTACATCATAGAATACAGGTTAAGTTCGATGTTGGTTACAAACCACTAAATTTTGACAGAGTTATTTCCCCTTTTCGACAAAAAATTCCCTAAAAACATGGTTTCCGGATGATAACTCAATAAAGGCTTGACATATTCAAATAATTTTGATGGTACACATGTGTAACATCATAAAATACAGGTCAAGTTCGATGTTGGTTACAAACCACTAAATTTTGACAGAGTTATGGCCCCTTTTCAACTTGAAATTCCCTAAAAACATGATTTCCGGACGATAACTCAAGAATGGCTTGACATATTAAAATAATTCTTGGTATTCATGTGAAGCATCATAAAATACGGGTCAGGTTCGAATTTGGTTACAAACCACTAAATTTTGACAGATCTATGGCCCTTTATTTGACATAAATTCCCTAAAAACATGGTTTCCTGGCGATAACTTAACTATGGCTTGACATATTTATATAATTATTGGTACACATGTGTAGCATCATAACATACAGGTCAAGTTTGACTTTGGTTACATAGCACTAAATTTTGACACAGTTATGGCCTCCCTCTTTGACTCTGATTTCCAAAAAACATGGACAATAACTCATGAAAGGCTTCACATATTTAAATTATTTTTGGTACATATTTGTAACATCATAAAATACAGATCAAGTTCAACTTTGGTTACAAACCACTAAATGTTGACAGAGTTATGGCTCCTATTGGAATTGAAATTTTCCAAATACACTGTTGAACATTCACAAATTAAAGCATTCTCTCTCTGTCCATTTCTTTCGAATGGTTGCCATAGTTTTGTGACAAGGCCATATTGTTGGGGTATATCCGTCACTCGTGTGACAATTCTAGTTATTTGGTTGGATTTTTACAAAGATTGTAATGAGTCATTAATTGACATCTGTCATTACTTTTAAGTCAACGTTGAGTGCATTTTATAGGTTTAAGGTTTTTTATACTTTAAACATTTTGGATGAAGTTTTTTCATGAAGTCAAATATCTTGAATACTATCAAAGGTATGTAGATGAAACTTAAAATACTTCTTTACTATCGATGTCTCCACCAGGGAAAGCAACCCCCATAACTCTGTTTTGTATTTCAACAGATTTATGCCCCTTTTTTAACTAAGACATTTTGGTTTGTATTTTGACAGATTTATGCCCCTTTTTTAACTACGACATTTTGGTTACAGTTTTTTATGAAGTCCAATGTCTTGAATACTATCAAAGGCATTTAGTTGAAACTTAAAACACTATTTTACTATCAACATCTCTACCAGGGAAAGCAACACCCATAACTCTGTTTTGTTTTTTGACAGATTTATGCACATTTTTTAACATAGACATTTTGGTTACAGTTTTTCATTTTTTTTCCCAGAGCAGCCATATTGACTGAAGTAAGAAAGTTTACATTCACTTATTTACAAAGATTCATTTTGATTTTAATGTGGCAATTACTGAAAGCTTGTTTGGGGGCATATGTCACCTGATAGAGACAGCACTTGTTTAAACCTTACAATAGAAATATACTAGAGGAATAAAATTTATTATGTACGTGATTTTAATTTCAATACAAATGTTTGCTTATTATGTAAAGTTTACAATGTAATCATAAAAATGCTTCAGGATTTTTGATGAATAATTAAGTTATAACATACATGGTAAAAACGCTGTCAATGGAACTATACTTACTAATTATGAAACAAAAATATACAAGAAAATATTTATAAAAGCTTTGTAGGTAACTTGTTCAAAATTTTAATAATGTTGACTTTGATAGCTACACATATGCAGTCAATCTGTTCATGAGCAACAAACAATTCAATGCAAACTTAAAGTGAATGGTTTAGTAGTGGTTATTGTTGCAAATAAATACTATTCTGCACTGAAACCAACTCAGAAAAAAAGTATACTGTATAGTTCTTGTTTTCATTCTGGTATTCGTACACACTTACAAATGTTTATTAAAAAGCCAAATAATTATTTTGTTACATGGATGACACACTGACGTATATTGGCATTGAGATTTTTCAAATGAATTTGCATTTTTGTTGTTTACAGGCGCGAATACAGAATTTAGTGTTGGGGTGGGCGGAAAATTTCAGTACCTACCAACCTATACATTATATAAATTCAGTATATATTGTGCAGACCAGTAATAATTAAATTGCGCGATATTGTTTAGCTTATTGAAGAGATTCTAAAGCAGTAGGCTTCTGTGCAACATTAAATGGTAAGACAGCTGATGAACTCAGATCATTCTTCGCTTAAAGACAATGTCTATGTAATTTAAAGTTATTGTGAGGTTCAACTAATCAAACATAAGACATTTTTATGAGGGGCATACGCCGCCTCATATGGTTCAGAGGTGTATATGCCAGAAAAAACACAATTAGTTTAAATGTAAACAATTTATTCCTCTGATAGTAAAATACATTCTCACAAACTATATAGACAAGCTGTCATTCATACAAGGATCTATATATGAACATATCTATCAATCGAAAAGTTTCAAATACGTTAGAGTATAATGTTATGTAAATATGTATAAATAATTATTCATTCACAATTACACGTGATTATAAACAGGTAACAACATTTGTAAAAATTTTCTATAATATACTTGTAATGGTTAAATGCTTTTGATTGTTATGCAACAACACACACAAACATTATACCCATTCACATCGATCAGAAAGCGCCATTTGATTACCAGGTAACGTGTTTCATAAAGAGAGTTGAATATAATATATAAAGTTCAATACAAAAAGCACATACTAATTGTTTGTATTATCAAATACATAATTTGCTCCTAATAAACAAAGGTTGGCTGGTGTATACATGCCAGCCCTGCTCAATCCAATTAACCAGTGTGTATTATATGTGTTGTCCCCTAAATGAACTTTGTTAAGGGACAGCTGAAACAAGGATGTCAGTTAAACAATGCTCCCGTATACGCGTTGTCAAGCAATGGGAATGCAATGAGAAGGGCTGAAATAAAATAATCAAAAATCACTAGAACTGAAGGACCAAATCTGTGGCTAAGAAATAGCCCGAACAAGAATCTAATTTCAGCAAACTTTGAAGGCCCATCAATCTAAGAAAATTCACTGAAGAGGAATGTCTATGCACACCTGCACTTGATAATGGCGCTTCCCATAAAGTTCATTATATTTCAGCAAGTAGTTGATGAGAAATCGGCTGGACAATAATTGTCCAGTATATACTAATTTTAACAATCTTTGAAGTCGCATAAGCCCAAGCAAAATCATCCGAAGCGGAACGGTTATATGCACACTTAATATTGTTAACGAAGCTTGCAACAAAGTTTCGGAAATCTGGCCAGTAGTTGCTGAAAAATAGCCCGGACAAAAATGTGCGCTATATACTAATTTCAGCAATCTTAAGTCCCATAACTCCAAGAACAAGACCTGTCTGAGGACAGCGCGCTCGACTATTCAACCGCTTTGTCAGAGTTATTGGCCTTTATCTCTACAAAAAGGGGCATTCTTCTCCTAAAATGCTGGTCACAGTTGTGTGTCTTTGCCAGTGACCTTATATAATGACCCTGAAGACATGTGTAAAGTCTTAACTGAATTTATGTAGCAGATATAGATATGTGAAGTTGTTGCATGCAAACTAACCTGAAATTTCTAAGTACAAAAAGGGGCATAATTCTGCTAAATTGCAGGTAAGAGTTATGGGCACATAATGACCCCGAAGGCATCTGTGAAGTTTAAATTCAATATCTGTGGTAGTTACAGAGATATGTACTTGTTGCACGCAAGCCGTAACCTGAAATTTCTCTTGCACGCAAATCTTAACCTGACTTCCAACTACAAATAGGGGCATACTTTTGCTAAAATGCTGGTCACAATTATGGGTCTTGGCCAGTGACCTTATATAATGACTCTGAAGGCATGTGTGAAGTTTCAGTTGACTATGTGTAGTAGATATAGAGATATGGAGTTGTTGCACGCAAACTTTAACCTGGGTTTCTAAGTACATGTACACAAAGGGGCATAAGTCTGCTAAATTGCAGGTCAGAGTTATGGGGCTTGGTCAGTAGCCTCTCATAATGACCCCGAAGACATGTGTGAAGTTTCAATTGAATATCTGCAGTAGTTACAGAGATATGGACTTGTTGCACGCAAAACCTTAACTAGAGCTTTACGCCGACGCCGACGAAGTTGTGAGTAGTATAGCTCGAGCTAAAAACTCTTGAAGCGGAACATCCTGGTACTATGCGCACCTAATCCTGGTAATGACTCTTCCCATACAGTTTCATCCAATTCCAGCCAGTTCATATAGTTGTTGAGAACTAGCACAGACAACAATCATGAACTATAATTTATATATATATACTAATTTCAGCAATCTTCAAAGCCCCATAACTCAAAGAACAAGAATGTAAGTCAAACTGATGGATGCTCCCCAATGTGCTTTGTAAAGCAATGGGAATGCAATGAGATTGGCTGAGATATTAAAATAACCAAAATTCATTAGAACTGCAGGACCAGATCTGTGGCTAAGATTTAGCCCGAACAAGAATAATGCAATGCAAACTAATTTCAGCAAATTTGAAGGCCTTCTCTTGGTAATGAAGCTTCCCATATTGTGTCATTCAATTCCGGCCAGTAGTTGCTGACAATTAGCCCGGACAAGAAACTGGGATGAAATAAAAATATAAATGACAACTGACGCGACAGTAGAACCAGTGACATATAGATCTATATATTTATCTACATCAGTTTAATAAATTATAGTATACTCGGACATATTGAAATAAATGTTTTGGTACTTGTGCACGTGGTTATCCTTATAACGTTATAAGTAACAACACTATAGATTACCTTTAGCAATTTAAGTACAAACAAGAGATGCCACTGTAGAAGATGAATGCCCCCGAAGAAGTATTACGCAACAAGAGGGCCAAATGGCCCTGGGTCGCTCACCTGAGTTTCATTAGTCGAATAAATTTCCATGTGTTAGATTTTTATACGGATACTGATATACTGATACCGACTGATTGAAATGCGACCTTAATCATCATGGTTTGAAAAACTTAAGTGACAACAGATATTCAAAATTTGGGAAGTACATATTGAAATTGAAGCTTTTTCTTCCATTTGAACTAGTGACCTAGTTTTTGACCCCACATGACCCAGATTCGAACTCGGCCGAGATACCATTGGGACAAATGTTCTGACCAAGTTTCATGACGATTGGGCAAATAATGTAACTTCTAGAGTGTAACCAAACAATTTCTTCAATTTGACCTAGTGACCTAGTTTTTCACCCCACATGACCCAGATTCGAACTTGGCCGAGATATCATTGGGGCAAATGTTCTGACCAAGTTTCATGAAGATTGGGCAAAAAATGTGACTTCTACTGTGTTACAGGCTTTTTCTTCAAATTGACCTAGTGACCTAGTTTTTGACCCCACATAACTTAGATTCAATCCCGACCGAGATATCATTGGAACAAATGTTCTGACCAAGTTTCATGAAGATTGGGCAAAAAATGTGACTTCGAGAGTGTTAACAAGTTTATACTTCAATTTGACGTAGTGGCCTAGCTTTTGACCCCACACGACCCAGATTCGAACTTGGCCGGGATATCATTGGGGCAAATGTTCTGACCAAGTTTCATGAAGATTGGGCAAACAATGTGACTTCTAGAGTGTTTACAAGCTTTTTCTTCAATTTGACCTAGTGACCTAGTTTTTCACTCCACATGACCCAGATTCAAATTCGGCTGAGACATCATTAAGACAAATATTCTGACCAAGTTTCATGAAGATTGGGCAAAAAGTGTGACTTCTAGAGTGTTAACAAGCTTTTTCTTCAATTTGACGTAGTGACCTAGTTTTTCACCCCACATGACCCAGATTCGAACTCAGCCGATATATCATAAGAACAAATGTTCTGACCAAGTTTCATGAAGATTAGACAAAAATTGTGACTTCTAGAGTGTTCACAAGCTTTTCCTAAAGCAATATGAGGAAAACTGCCCCCACGCATGGCATTCGCCGGACCGGAACCATTTTTGAACTCGGCCGAGATAACATCAGAACAAAAGTTCTGAGCAAGTTTCAAGTTGATTGGGCCAAACATGTTACTTTTGGAGTGTTCACAAGCTTTTTCTATAGCCATATAAGGAAAACTGCCCCGTCCCCTGGCGGCCATGTTTTTCAACGGATCGGAACCATTTTCGAACTCGGCCAAGATATTATTAGAACAAATGTTCTGAGCAAGTTTCATGCTGATTGGGCAAAAAAATGTGACTTCTAGAGTGTTCACAAGCTTTTTTTTAAATTTGACCTAGTGCCCTAGTTTTTGAACCCACATGACCCAGTTTCGAACTCAGCTAAGATATCATTGGGACAAATGTTCTGACCAAGTTTCATGAAGATTGGCCAATAAATGTGGCCTCTAGAGTGTTCACAAGGTCAATGTTGACGACGCACGACAGACAAATAGCGATCACAAAAGCTCACCATGAGCACGTTGTGCTCAGGTGAGCTAAACATCTATAAGACATGTAGAAGAAAAATAAATAAAGCGCAGTAACTGCATACATTGATCTGTGGCTCTTGCATTATGCACTTCCTCTGATTATCTGTTATCAATAAATTAGTTTAATTTGATTTCATTCAACAATAAAGCGAGGTATGACATGTGCAACAAGAGGGCCAAATGGCCCTGGGTCGCTCACCTGAGTTTCATTAGTCCAGGCCTCCTAGCAGACCTCAATGAAAATAAAGGTTTTATAAAGGTTCTAATTTTGCAGGCTTTTTAGGGGAAATTTCATTAAAATTAAAGAGCAAATAAATGTTAATTTCAACCATCTAATTTGATGGATAATGAAAGAAACATACCTGTCATTTCAATTGTACTTCAATTGTAAATAAAATAGTTGTGACAACAAAATGAATACTGCACACTTATTTTACACAGAATACAGCAATAATCCATATGGAAAAGAACCCACTGAGGAAAAGATCAATAACAATGTAACAGAGTGTTACACATTTCCACCATTTGAGACGTTTAATATCTGTTTACAGTCAATATATTTAGCGATGTAAAACATATTTGTAGGAATAATAACAATACTGTACTCTGACAAGTAACGGGCAAGAAATAATGACAGATATTTTTGAAAACTAACATAAAAACAATTCCAAAGCAATAGTCAAATTACCGTAATTACCCTAAGTATTGGGACACCCTAAATATTGGGACATCCCTAATTTTGGAAAATTATTTTTTGCACCCTTTAATATTGGGACACATTTGAAAGTTGAGTTATTTCCTGTCCTTAAATATTGGGACACCAAATAACACCTTAAGTTGTTACTGTATAAACATTCAATACCCTGGCACTACGCTGGTGCACAGTGACTTGTGACACGGTATATTGCGCTTGCTTATCTATACACCATAATGTACACCATCAGGGGTATGTTGGCATCTAGTTGGCACGTGGTTAAAACTGTGAACTCTACTAGAGAATGGTCTTCTCCAATAAGCTTCTCAATTAATTACCATTAAGTTTCCAGCAAGAAATAATTGATCATATAAACATCAGACACCTCAAATATTCCTTCTAATTATTTACAATTAAATATTTATTATATTTTAGTAAGAAATTATTACCCAAAAGAAATAAAAATAATTAATTGGTTCAATACATAGTTAAATGCAAAATATATTGTATCATATATTGCCCTAAATGTTGGGACACAATTTCAAGAAATATTTTTTTTATGTCCCTTAATATTGGGACAATAAAATTTTTATTTATTTTTAAGTGTCCCAATACTTAGGGTAAATAGGGTATCAAAACTGTATTTGAGCATGAGACAAAAATACCTACAAATGCAGATGATGCAAAATTGCAAAAGAAATCAAAAGCCCTTCCTTGTCAGAACAATTACATCATTTCAAAAGGTCACTGTATATTAGCTTCTGATGAATTATCATTGGATTTCACACAGTACAATACAAGATGAGGTTCTTAAAACAAGTAGACAATTGTTTGTAAAATGTAGTTGATATGCACACTTCAACAATAGGAACAATTATGTTAGACTAGCGCCTCAACATTTTAATTAGCAAGAATAATCACTGTGATGGCATGTCCAACTTGAATGGCAGTCCTCATATTTTATTATTTTTGTATACTGCACATAGAAAGTTAATAATAAGTCTTCTTATAAGTGTGATAATTGAAAATAGCAACCAAACAACATTGTACTAACTCATTTAAGGCTTTAATTAAGCACCAAGGTAGTTTAGGCAACTGAAATATTCTTTGTCATGTCTATGATCTTGCCTTTGTCACAACCTGAATACTGTCACTTACACTGTGTAAACAAAGCTGTAAGTATTCATTTTGCTGGGCATCACTACAAACTTGCGAAATCAACAAGAGACCTTTTCCTGACTATAATTTCAGTCATTTGTACTTCAATTTTTTTTCAACTGTCTTCTATTTTACATACATAAGCTTTTAAACATTAAGTCTCTTCAGTATCTTGTACTTTTTTTAAGAAGAACAAAAAATATTATTCCTGTATTTGCCAACCCCAAAAGGCATCAGTGAGAACAAAAAAGGAGCAGGTTGCAGCAACCACTATTTTGTTCTAGACCTTGAAAAGTATTCTGATTTGATTAAGTCTAGGGTTTTACATGTCCAAATTTTGACTATTGAACTAACCAACAAGAAAAGAATGTATCCTCAATGTTTAGTATTGTCATTAATTATCAAGGATACAGAGATATTATTGTTCATTAATAGTAAGATTTATTGCTCCAATGCTGCATATACAAGGTTTTGTCTTCAAGTCTTGTAAACTTTAAGCTCCACACATAGATGTGAAAAGTTTGTTAAAACATGTATATGATTATTGTATGTGTCTGTTTTAATATTCATTGCCACATAAAGATGCGGCAAACTGATTGAAAAAAACGGTTTTTATAGCGAATTACAGGTTTTTACAGATTTCCAGGAAGAATAAAGGTTTAACAGGATTTTCCACAAAATAAAGGTTTTTAAAGGTTTTAAAGGTTTCACTAGGGGGCCTGTTAGTCGAACAATTTTCCATGTGTTAGATTTTTATACGGATATGGATATCCTGATATGGACTAATGGAAATGCAACCTTAATCATCATGGTTTGAAAAACTTAAGTGAAAACAGACATTCAAACTGTATTTTTTGACCTAGTTTTTGACCCCTCATGAATCAGAATCGAACTCGGCCGAGATACCATTGGGACAAATGTTCTGACCAAGTTTCATGACGATACGGCAAATAATGTAACTTCTAGAGTGTTAACAATATTTTTCTTCAATTTGACCTAGTGACCTAGTTTTTGACCTACATGACCCAGATTCAAACTCTGCCGAGATACCATTAAGACAAATGTTCTGACCAAGTTTCATGAAGACTGGGGAAAAATGTGACTTCTAGAGTGTTAACAAGCTTTTTCTTCAATTTGACCTAATGACCTAGTTTTTGACCCCACATAGCCCAGATTCGAAATCGGCCGAAATATTATTGGGACAAATGTTCTGACCAAGTTTCATGAAGATTGGGAAAAAATGTGACTTCTAGAGTGTTCACAAGCTTTTTCTTCAATTTGACCTAGTGACCTAGTTTTTGACCCCACATGACCCAGATTCGAAGTCGGCCGAGATATAATTGGGACAAATGTTCTAACCAAGTTTCATGAAGATTGGGCAAAAAATGTGACTTCGAGAGTGTTAAGAGGCTTTTTCTTCAATTTGACCTAGTGATCTAGTTTTTGAACCCGCATGACTCAGATTCAAACTCGGTTGAGTTATCATAGGGACAAATGTTCTGACCACGTTTCATGAAGATTGGGCAAAACATGTGACTTCGAGAGTGTTTACAAGCTTTTCCTTCAATTTGACCTAGTGACCTAGTTTTTGACCCAACATGACCCAGATTCGAAGTCGGCCAAGATATCATTGTGACAAATGTTCTGACCAAATTTCATGTTGATAGGGCAGAAATGCGACTTCTAGAGTGTTCACAAGCTTTTCCTATAGCCATATAAGGAAAACTGACCCCCACCCCCCCTGGCGGCCATGTTTTTCAACGGACCGAAACCATTTTCGAACTCGGCTGAGATATCAGAGATATCATAAGAACAAATGTTCTGAGCAAGTTTCATTCATGTTGATTAGGCAAAAATGTGACTTCTAGAGTGTTCGCAAGGTTTGTCTATAGCCATATAAGGAAAACTGCCCCGCCCCCTGGTGGCCATGTTTTTCAACGGATCGGAACCATGTTCGAACTCTGCCGAGATATCATAAGAACAAAGGTTCTGAGCAAGTTTCATGTTGATTGGGTAAAAATTGTGACTTTTAGAGTGTTCACCCCATGTCGGCCATGTTTTTCAACAGATCGGAACCATATTCGAACTCGGCCAAGATATCATTAGAACACATGTCCTGAGCAAGTTTCATGTTGATTGGGCAAAACATGTAACTTCTATAGTGTTCACAAGCTTTTTCTTAAATTTGACCTAGTGACCTTGTTTTTGACCTCACATGACCCAGTTTCGAACTCGGCCGAGATATCGTTGGGACAAATGTTCTGACCAAGTTTCATGAAGATTGGCCAATAAATGTGGCCTCTAAAGTGTTCACAAGGTAAATGTTGACGACGCACGACGCACGACGGACAAAGGGCGATCACAAAAGCTCACCATGAGCACGTTGTGCTCAGGTGAGCTAATAAAAATAATCACATATACTCCTCAATATTTAAGCCCCGTTATAGTTCTTGTACTCTGAAGCTCGTCTCAATGGCCTCTATCATAACATGAAATTTCATTTGAAACCCTGCATTAGTTATTGGGTAATTATTGTACGCACAAGAACATTAAATAAATAACTCCTAAAACCAAATTTCGATATATGCTCACAGATGGACGGAGTGACTAGACTATACAAATATGGATGGACTATAGATGTACCGTTTATGCAGAAAACCTGCTGCCTTTGATGTACTAATTTTTTACAGCTATATTGACACTGGTTCTGTGACGCATATTAAAATATATTTACTTTACACATGCATTGGAGCCTACAAATTAAGCGTGAATCACATAATTCAGTTTACTCGTCTAGATCTGACAAATTAATATTATGTTCAACTTAAAATTATAGCAGAATTATTATGAAATAATAAATTCATATATCATCCAATTGGGCTGAATAAAACGTGCCAATCTTTCGTTATGTTTAAAATACAATTGTTTTGCATGTTCACAATATACAAGTGCATGTACACAAAGTGAAATGTATAGTATTTTGACCTAGGTTTTTAAGCTCATAAACATATTGAATTACTAACAAGGCATAAATGTAAAACAGACTAACGTGATAACATGTTTTTGGCTCAACTAACTAAAGTTTGGAACAAAAGACAATGACTACTAAACTTACACATTTGATATGACGAGTTATTCAAGGACGAAATACGGATTGTTTGTCATCAATTGATACATTTCATCTAGCTAACATCATCAACGTAAATGCGTTACCTATAAACAGTCTAATATGCATATGTAGAAAAAATATATAAAATATATATCTAGGTCTCCAGACGGTTTTCATAATTAAAGAGTACCGGTACACCCTTAATCGAAATGCAAAATAAATAAGTCTGACTAAAATGTTAAGGATGTATAAATAATATTCGAACACGACACGCGGCATGTTTTCCATAGACAAAGAAGGAAATGAAGTATGTGTTATTCTGCATTAATTATGGGCGGATCCTAATGTTTGGAAAATAGTTCGGAAGAATTCGCGGAAATTTTAGAGTAAAGTGCTTAAACGCACATTAGCAAAATCATAACACATTACAGAGTACGATCGTGTTAAAATCGTACCAGTATTTTACTTGTAGTATAAAGAAAAAATATACCGTATTACCTTTAATATAGTAAATTTATATGTACGAACGAGTAAAATAACAGTGTGTCCAAGTGAATTTAAAAAAGACTTCAGATTTTAATTTTGCTCATAGACACACATTTGATACATTTGTACTAGTCTAATAGCATGTGGCTTACAACCACAACGCTTTCTTGTACAATAAGAATGCTTACAAACCAGTGGAAAGATATAAAGTACACAAACACATGTATATGTATTAAAATAGTAGAAGGCTGCTGATATGAACTTTGTGTTCTATGTTCAATAGTCAAGTTTCAAAATGGCGAAAATGCTCAAACTGATGTCTTGTTTTATTGTTGTTGTATGCATACAAAGTGTTGTTGTTGTTGTATGCAAAATAATACAAGGCATACAACAGGAATATATACTAAATCAACATTAGTATAAGACATTAATGTTTATCTTTAATATTGCTTACCAAACAGGCCAATTATTTTTGGATGCAGTTTAATGTAAAAGAAAAGGATAAACTGGTAACAAAATAAAATAAAATATTTGAACTTGAAAGTATGTGGTCAGAAAACAGTCATTAATGTTCAAGAAGCAAACAATGTCATTTTGGTTAGACTCGTATTTAACAGTAACGTCCGTTTAACCGCAAGCGAAATATACAGGCAATCAAATCATTCTTGAGTTCAGCAAATTAATGCGTACAGAAAAAGTACGCTCCAATCTTGAAAAATATGTACACTTGTGTTCCAATACAATTTCGTGATCCTGAAATTTAATCTGATTTAAGAGTAGCGTTCATGTCATCTTTATGAACGTCTTTGCCACATTTGCATATGAGCACGTCGTCCACGCTCGTGAATTCGATGTTCCTACTACAACCTGGACATGCATGCCGTTTCAGTAGCTTCACATTATACGCTTCATATCCATGTTTAATGGTGAATGCCAGGTGAAACTCGACCCTCTGTCCAGCAAATCTACTACCTTCGAGTTTCGCTTTCTTCGGAATAAAGTAAACATCGACGTCCCTGGTCCGCACTTTCAGGTCTAGCGATATAATACCATTTACATTGTTAGTGTTTGGTCTCGTTATTGTTCCTTTACAAACAGCAAGATCCAAACGACTTGTCGGGGAAGAATCTCGATCTTCGGCGCAAATGCCCACATAACGCTCACCGACCTTCAGCCGTTTTATCCCTTTTCCAGTATCACCTAACCATTCTCGTGGATATTTAGGACGAATAATTAAATGACTCATCTTTTTCAGGGTTTCGCGCATCTCTAATGCTTCAATTAAACACTCTGTCTTGCCAGGTGTCCTATCAGTACCAAATCCCAGGAGACTATGCACGATGAAGACATAATACACTGACAAAGGGGATCTAATGTGTTGATACCAGATATTTAGCTGTGTAAGAACATTTTCGAGAGTATAATCCAGTGGAAACACATCATGCCTAATTGCATAAATCCATTCCTTAAAATCGATCTCTAATTCTTTCTTTTCACGCCCATCTAGACCGCCATTTCTTTCAATGTCCGAAAAGTTTGCTTCGTAAAGAGCAACAACTTCTTTGACATCATCAGCATTGTCCATCATTTCGATGCCGTTCAGTATGTTAAGTTTTCCACATTTTAGTTTCTTTGCAGCTATTTTTAACCGCCTGTTACTCATTGTGTTGTCACATTGCATATCCTCTAATGCAATCGCGTGTGTTCGAAATAGTGTATTGTACCAGATTACATTTTTTCGCAAGGAATCAACATGATTGGAAAGTAATTCAACATTCATGTAGCATTCAAGAATTAGTGTTTCTATAACCGATATGCTCCGTTGAACGAAGTGCTTAGCCCTTTGATTAGCTGTTGTTGTGAAGAACTGTTGCCACCGACTGTCACCATATGAATTATATTGGCGGCTGACAAAATCACAAATCTGCAACCTGACCTGAATTTCTGCGGTGTAAGCATATGTGTACTTATCATGACTTTCAGGGGTATAGTTTCTTGACAGCGCAAAATATTCACATGCTTCTTCAGCGAACGGCACAATTTCTGACAGACGTTCGTGAAATATATCTTCCAACTTAAAAGCCACGACTTTATCGTTAGGCGACCGTCCAGTAAACTTTGCAATGTATCTTTGTTTTACAATGCCATACATATGATATATGTGCATCATTGTCAACTTCATTCCGTCGTCAATTTGATCAGTTGTTTTTCCATCATTTTGATCGTCACATAAAGATACGGCTTTCTGGAAACATTTTTCTGCCTCGTGTTCTTCATCAGGTCTACAAAAGGCATGAAACCGACCTAAATGAGCATGGAAATTGGGTTCTTCTGGAAAGGTATCCACTAACTTCTGTAAAACCTTTAGACGCTCTGTAAACAATGGCTTTCCTGCCGGAATGTCGATCATGACTTTTGATAAAACAGGTTTTCTCCGCACTTGCTCTTCATTGTCTCCCATATCTCTCTCATCTCTGTAAATGAATGTTTTTGTCAAAATCATACGAACTGTCGAAGACATAGACATGTTAACATTTTTCTTGCCTGTATAAGAAACGAAATCCGAACAGAAAGCTGAAAGCGCTCTACATGCATTTTGTCCGAGGGAATCCGACCTTTCCAGTTTTAGACTGCCTTGATTGTTTCTTGACAAAATTTGTTCTAAAATTTCTTTCGCCACTATGTAATGGCAAATGCGCAGGTATTTCCTTCGACTTTCATTTTTGTCATAGACCACAAACTCCTGAATTGGCATTGGAAAATCTTCTAAATCCATAATAACATTTGAGGGCCTGTTAAACAAGCGCGCAAAAAACTGGCACGGGACGCTGCTCTGTCCATAATAATAAACAAGAGCAAGATAACCAAGACACGTCTGACACGGTGTTAATTCGCAGGTGCTGTTTTTATCAAGTTGAAGATAACCACTTACATACGAAACTATGCCCTTAAATTCGTGAAGGTAAACGGTCATTCCATATTCGTACATGCAGGGCCCCGAACCATCTTTAACACCTTTGGTAAGTTCCTTAAGTCGATCTCTCTTTTTCTCATCTGCACACTTATCTCCAAGTTTCAAAGCTAGTTCTTGAGATTCATCAAGAGTAACATATCCTGATAGAAAGACTCGGTCTTGTTCCTTTGAAAGTCGATCTTGAAACTTATAAGGGTACCTTTTCACATACAAGATCACTGTATATTTAAGGCGCTTCATAAGAAACCGAATTTTGGATTCTTCTTCAGCATCTACTAACATAAGAACTACTTTGCCCGTTGTTTCACTTATGAATGTTATTTTCCTGTCAAGTTCATCAATGGAATTTGATGTTCTCAGCTTCAAATGAACACACGGATACACGTCGTGAAACTTCCACAATACTTTTTGGGCAAGCGTCGTTCCTCCGGCACCTGGTGCATGAAAGAGAGTGACGGTTGAGGTTCTGTAATCTTCAAGATGTTTTTGCAATTTTTGTTCTAACTCTTTTTGAACCTTTCGTTCAACAACAGCTGATTGTGCTTCATTTTTATACCAAGCATACAATGGAAGTGTGCCACCTTTGTAGAAGTTCGTAATTTCATCATGGATTTCCTCTTCATTCAGCATTGACGATTTGGTTGGTTTTATGTAGAGAACCTCAAAATCTTCACTTAGCCATGTTGCATCTGTTTCTGTGATTTCAACGTATTGATTTGAGTTACCATTATCAATGTTGCATGGTAGGCTGTATGTTGTAGCAACTGTATCGTTTTGTACAGAAGTTTTCAATCCAAGACAAAGTTGTTCATAACCAACATCGCACACCTTTACATTGTCTCCAAAGTCTTCGCATAATGTTTTCATCCGATGTTTGCCACTCTCGGTCATGGACTGGTTTGCATTGGTGCACACAACGACTGTTGGTGTACATGAGAGAGTATCATTTAGTCTGCCTATAAACTTGGTTATAAATGGGAGCAGTTTCTCATTGTTTGGCCACAGAAGGACTACCGTAAGTACCGTGTAGTTTTCCACAAAGTTTGCTAATCTCTCACAGTAACCTTCAACACCGCGTTTTACTTGCTTGTACCAAATATTTGAAGTTTCGATTTCGTCGTCATTCAGATCGGTTCTTGAACCACTTATTTCACGTCTTCCCCTTAGAAAGCACCACCTAGTTCCCTTCTCAGAAACTGCCTCAGGGGGATCATTCCACGTGTATATTTTTAAATGTCTCCTTGTGTTCAGAGTGTCTTCTACTGCACAGAGCAATCCATTTGTTGAGCTGAAAATATCGAAATCATAGACGCATAACCAAGGTACAAGCCCAAACGCATACATATCCTTTGCTGAGCAACAAACATCACCGGTTACAAGGACAAAATGCCCACGTTTAAACCCATCGACTGCCTTCCAAAAGAACTCAAATGTTTTGCCCGATGTTACTGCATCATCGTCCTCTGTTTGATCCGAATCCTTGTGTATGTCAGACATACATGTACTTTGTGTGCCAGTGGTGCACATACGCTTGTTAACGGTAATAGGTTTTTTTACATTGGGAAGTGGGGACATTCGTGATTGTGAACTGCTTGAATATAGTGTAGTGTTCAAAAACCAATCATAAATAGTACCCGATTCAAATGAACTTTGCTCACATACTTCATTGAAAATGTTCTTTCTAATCCATAGTTGATTTTTCTTAATGTTTACATTTCTTGATGTTTGGTCACATTTCACTACGCTGGGTAGGCCTTGACCCCGGCTTGATGCTATTTCAATAACATAAAACAATTTTGATTCCAAGTTGACTTTATATAGCCTAAAAGAGGGTTGCATTGTAAAGTACGACGAACAGAATATTGTATCAAAGAAATCCTGGTCAACATTTTTTTCCACACCTATTAACTTTTTGTCAGATTTAACGCCGAGGATTATATGTGATTTAATTCTCTGCGGTGTGTTCCACAAGCTGACACTATCGACAGAAAAGAGTAATGGGTCAGATTCGTATTTATCTATTGATTCTACAAACAGTGTTTTAGAACTTTCTCCTTCAGAAACAATTTTGTAGAAATCTGCGTGATCAAATTCCATAGGTAATGACTTAAATGTTTGTTCTTGAAGATCGCTTTCATTTTTTATTTCCACATCATTTCCTTCTTTAGAAATCTGCGCTCTTTTTGAGACCTGTGCGATAACGTCGATAGGATTGGCCTCCAATCCGCTTGAAACAGACCCAGTCTCATTTGCTCCGCAATGTGTCGTGCTTATCAATAGATTGACACTCTGAATTGAGGTTGGTATTGCGTCTGTTTCATGTATTTCCTCTGTACTTTGCTTGTATACATCTTGCGTTGAATCAGTAGTAACCGGACAATTAATAATCCCTTTTAACTTCACAAACTTTTCGTCCTTTCTTGTAGTAATTTTAAACAAAGATTTATTATACACTAGAAAATCATTCACAGCCCATCCAGCTAATTCTCGGAAAGACCGGGCACCATGCTTTTTTGCTTCTTTATTTGCCTCTTGCTCTAATGCCTTTCGCGACATAGGCCGATCGTGCTTTGCAAGAATAGTTGTCATTACATGGATTCCTGCCAAGTTTTTGGACTGTCTACTCGCCCTTTGATCTCTCCCTGAAAATATACTTTACCGTATAACCAGCTCCAAATACATAAAGCATGGCAGTTACAGTTGGAATTTAAATAAAGTAAATAACATAGAACAAAACGGAAGTCAGGAAACATACCTGTTTCTTCGCAGCGTTGTTTACTGTTATCATGGGTAACCACTGTGTTGTTGTCTCCAATCTGTATGACCACCACTGTGTAATACAATAAATCAAATGATTACTTAGATTTCGATGTGGATACAGCAGCATGATTACAGAGTATCGTGTGGTTAAGCATATTGTGTCGAAGTTATGTTAATTATTCTATATATTTATTTTAACATACCATTGTGATACCTTTCCGAGGGCATTCACCAACAATTTACGCTCCCCCACAGCGATTGTTAAAGGGTAAATCGCCATTCATTGCAAGGGCTATAACTCTGCAGTTCCTGGGCGATTTGGTAAATCATTGAAAAGGGCTCAGATATTACAACCTCAAATATTTTCATGAAGTTTGATGAAGATTGTATGAAACGGCTGGACTTAAACAGCGGGAATAGCTAAAAAGGCTTACAGTTCCTAGAGCGAATTGGTTGATTATCAAACTTGACCGAAATATTATTCCCGCAAAGATGTTTGGTGTAGATTTGATAAAAATACTGTCAGGTCATAACTCCACAGTTCCTACAGGGTTTGGTTGATATCGAACTTGACAAAAATATCATGCCCACAAAGATTGTCACCAAGTTGGTGAAGATCGGATAAAAATATCGGATACAAACTGTTGAACTTATAGAGCAGAAGCGGCTAGAGAATTCAAGGTCCTTAACTTTGGCGATTTGGCTGATAATCGAACCTGGCCGAGATATTTTACCCACAAACAAGTTTGTTGAAGATCGGTTGAAAACAGATGGAACTTAGAGAGCGGACACAGCCAAAAACGTCAAATTTAATATAAATAAGGGAAAAAATTCATGGGGCGATTTGACTGATTATCGAACTTGGCCGAGATATTATGCCAACAAACATATTCATGAAGCCTGGTGAAGATCGAATGAAAACTGTTGGACTTAGAGAGCGGAAACGAATGTGGTTACCGACCGATCGACAGACCGACATTAGCAAACACATATACCCCCCCCCCATCTTCGATGGGGGCCATAATAACTTATTAACAAAGTACATGTACATTTTATAAATAATCGATATTATTTAATTGACACTGGGAATGTTTTGATATTACTAAATCCTTTATAAGACAAACATGACACATAAGGTACATTATCGATTCATTTTAATTTCTTATGATTATTGAAACAGATTATTGCTTTTAACATATCAGTAGCCTTACATTTTCTTTTCCCGGAAGCACCATCTCCATCTGTTTCACTGTCATCATCGCTACACTGTTGTACAGCTGCCATTATTCAACAGTCAGTCTCTTGGCTGGTTTTCGTAAATTATGACACGCTCGGACTGCACCACCTATAACATTTTCAATAGTGAATACTAGTATTACGTTTGTAGAGACTGCCAAGTCATTTATCATTATTGTGAGATTTGAAGACGTGCACAGTAACCAAATTTAACAAAACTATTATATGAATTTAAAAACTTGGTTGGATACCCGTATTGTGTGATAAAACGTTGTAAAAATGTTGTTAAATAAATACTTGATAATTATTTTGTTTGCAGTGTATCAATGAGAATGCAAATTGTTTACAATGTAGCCATGTAGCCATGTATTCTAAAAACTATTTCCTTACACATTTCTCAAACTACCCATGATTACCTACAAAATAGAGATTATGTGTCTAAAGAGCAACAGGCAATGAGATAAAACAAGACGGCCGAGATGACCCTAGGTCGCTCATCTGAGTTTAAGGCATCATAACGGCTTATAACAATTAAGACGGCCAAATGACAGTAAAACACTTACCTGAGTATAAAGATCTGGGCCTTGCAGTTTCACGAGAAGATTTTTAGAGTCTATATAAACCATGCGACCCCAAGGGCGTGGCCACTTTTTACACTTAGGGAATGTTTGAACAATCTTTGTAGAGGACCTTGCGGTTTTAGAAAATATTTTTCAAGCCGACTTTCCATATAAATCTATAAAAACAATGTGACCCCGGGGCATGGTTTCTTTTTACCTCAGGGGCATAATTTAAACAATCTTTGTAGAGGACCACTATACGATGTTACATACCAAATATAAAACCTCTGGGCCTTGCGGTTCCAGAGGAGAAGATTTAAAGTCATTTTGCTATTTAAGTCTCTATAAACCATGTAACCCACGGATCGTGACCAGTTTTGACCCCCAGGACCATAATTTGAACAATATTTGTAAATGACCACTATACGATGTTACATACCAAATATGAAACCTCTAGGCCTTGCGGTTCAGAGGAGAAGAATTTTAGTCATTTTGCTATTTCAAGTCTATATAAAGCATGTGACCCCCGGGCTGGGGTCAGCTTTGACTCATGGGGCATAATTTGAACAATCTTTGTAGAGAACCACTATAGGATGTTACATACCATATACGAAACCTCTGGGCCTTGCGGTTTCAGAGGAGAAGACTGTTAAAGAAATTTTTCTATTTAAGTTTATATAAACCATGTCATTCCCGGGGAGTGGACAGTTTTGACCCCAGGGGCATAATTTGTAAAAACTTTGTAGAGGACCACTGTATGATGTTACAAACCAAATAAGAAACCTGAAGGCCTTGCGGTTTCTGAGGAGATGATTTTTAAAGTCATTTTGCTGTTTAAGTCAAAATAAATCATAATACTCCGGGGCGAGGCCTGTTTTGACCCCAGGGTCATAAATTGAACAGTTTTTGTAGAGGACCACCATACGATGTTACATACCAAATATGAAATATCTGGGCCTTGCGGTTTCAGAGAAGATTTTTTAAAGGCATTTTACTATATATGTTTATATAAACCATTTGACCCTTGGGGCGTGGCCAGTTTTGACCCCAGGGGCATAATTTGAACAAGCTTTGTAGAGTACCACTATGTGATGTTACATACTAAATACGAAACCTCTGGGCCTTGTGGTTTCAGAGGAAAAGATTTTTGGCTGTATATTCTATATAAACCATGTGACCCCCCCCTGGGCGTGGCACGTTTTGACCCCAGGGGCATAATTTGAAAACAAAACTGTGTAAAGGACCACAAAAGGATATCACATATGAAATATGAAACTCTGGGTCTTGCGGTTTTAGAGTAGAAGATTTTAAAAGTCATTTGGCTATTTATTCTATATAAACCATGTGACTCCCGGGGCGTGGCCAGTTTTGACCCCTGGGGCATAAGTTGAACAATCTTTGTCGAGGACACTATAGGATGTTACATATCAAATATGAAACCTCTGAGCCCTGCGGTTTCAGAGAAGAAGATTTTTAAAGTTTAAATCTATTTTTAGCTTCGGTGACCTACATATGCAGCGGACCGTAACGATTTGAACAACTTCAAAAGACGGTTAACCAATGATCATTCCTGTGAATTTTGGTGAAAATCTGCCAAGTGGTTTAGGAAGAGGTGTTGTTTGAATGAAAAATTGACGACGGACGGACGGACGCACGCACGCACGGACGGACGCACGGACGACGGGAGATCACAAAAGCTCACCATGAGCATTTAGTACTCAGGTGAGCTAAAAAAAACACATGTTTCATTTTTCAAACAATTTGAACTTTCGTCCAGATTTCATTTAAGACATTAATGTTTTACAGAATACAATTCCGTGACAGTTACCACTAACCTACGTACCTGTTTTATACAAAATATTCATGCTATGTATATATATTTAATTATGTATTATTTATCATTTTGGTGCGTTGCAGTGATAAAACCTAAAATAAACATAATTTATAGTAACACATAATCATGAAATGACGAAAGACGTAATTTCTGATTTTTAGCTCACCTGAGCACAACGTGCTCATGGTGAGCTTTTAGGATCACCTTTTGTCCGTTGTCCGTCGTGCGTTGTCCGTCGTTGTCAACATTTTCATTCAAAGACCATCTTCTCCTAAACCGCTGGGCAGATTTCACCAAATTTCACAGGAATGAACCTGGGGCGACTCTCTTTCAAAATTATTCAAATTGTTCCGGTCCGCTGCATATGTAGGTCACAAGAGCTAAAAATAGATTTAAAACTGAAAACTCTTCTTCTCTGACACCACAAGGCCTGGAGCTTTCATATTTGATATGTGACATCCTCTAGTGGTCCTCTACAAAGATTGTTCAAATTATGCCCCTGGAGTCAAAACTGGCCACGCCCTGGGGGTCACATGGTTTATATAGACTTGTATCGCAAAATGACTTTCAAAATCTTATTCTCGGAAACCGCAAGGCCTAGTGATTTTATATTTGGCATGAAACATTGTATAGTGGTCCTCTACAAAGATTGTTTAAATGATGCCCCTGGGGGTCAAAACTGGCCACGCCCCGGGGTCACATTGTTTATATAGACTTGAACAGCAATATGACTTTAAAAATCTTCTCTGAAACAGCAATGCCTAGAGGTTTCATATTTAGTACGTAACATCGTATAGTGGTCCTCTGCAAAGATTGTTCAAATGATGCCCCTGTGGTCAAAACTGACCACATCCCGGGGGTCACATGGTTTATAAAGACTCGAATAGCAGAATGACTTTAAATATCTTGTCCTCTGAAACCGCAAGGCCTAGAGGTTTCATATTTGGTATGTAACATTGTATAGTGGTCCTCTACAAAGATTGTTCAAATTATGCCCCTGGGATCAAAACTGGCCACACCCTGGGGCTCACATAGTTTATATAGACTTAAATAGCAAAATGACTTTAAAAGTCTTCTAATTTGAAACCGCAAGGCCCAGAGGTTTCATATTTGGTTGGAAACATTGTATAGTGGTCCCCTACAAAGATTGTTCAAAAGATGCCATGGGGTCAAAACTGGCCATGCCCGGGGGTCACATGGTTTGTATAAACTTAAATAGCGTAGCACTTTTCATTTCCGCTTTCCTACTCGAGAACGTATTGAGATATTTTAATGAAACTTCAGACATAGATACCTTATAGCAAGACCTCGCTAGGGATTGCTAACGGGGAGGATGGGCTCAAGGTTAAGGTTACTGTTACTAAAAATAGAAAAACGGCTTCCGCTCAATAACTTTAGCACGCATTGAGATATTTTAATGAAACTTAATACAAACATACGTTATATCGAGACCTCGCTTGTGATTGTTTATGGTATGGGTGGGGTCAAGGTCACTGTTACTAGAAAAACAGTTTTTGCTCAATAACTTGAAAACGCATTGAGATATTTCAAAGAAATTTTTTACATAGATGCCTTATATCGAGACCTAGCATGGGATTGCATATTAGGTTGGTGGGGTCGAGGTCAATGTCACTGTTACTAAAAAATAGAAAAACGGTTTTTACTTAATTACTTGAGAACAAACGCGATATTTTAATGAAACTTTATACACATATCTTATATCGAGACCTCACTTGGGTTTGCTTATGTGGTGGGTGGGGTCAAGGTCAAGGTCACTGTTATGAAAATAAAAAAGCGGTTTACGCTAGATAACTTGAGAACGCATTGACATATTTTAATGAACCTTCATACTTAGATACCTTATACGAATATCTCGCTGTGGATTACGTAAGGGGTGGGTTGGGTTAAGGTCACTGTTACTAAAAATAGAAAAACAGTTTCCGCTCAATTACTTGAGAACATTTTGAGATATTTTAATGAAACTTTATGCATAGATATCTTATATCAAGACCTCGCTTGGGATTGCAAATCGGGTGGGTGGGGTCAAGGTCATCATTACTAAAAATAGACTAAAAATGTGTGTGCTGACTTTGGTGCATTTCGTTCGAAAAATTTGGTTTTCGTGGAATTTCCACGTTTCTTGTAATTGGTAAGTTAACATTGTATAGTGGTCCAAAGTGGTACAACGTTTCTTCAAATGATGCCCCTGAGGTCAAAACTGTAAAAAAAATGGCCACGCCCTTTAGGTCACATAGTTTATGTAGATTTAAATAGCAAAATGACTTTAAAAATCTTCTCCTATGAAACCGCAAGTCCCTGTGGTTTCACATTTGTAAAATAATATTGTATAGTGGTACTCTACAAATATTGTTCAAATTATACCCCTGGGGTAGAAAGTGGCCACGCCCTGTGGGTCACATGGTTTATACAGACTGTAAAAATCTTCTCCTGAAACTGCGAGGCCCAGATCTTGATACTCAGGTAAGTGCTTTAGTGCCATTTCGCGCTCTTGTTATAAGCCATAATGATGCCGTTAACTCAAGTGAGCGACCTAAGGCCATCGTGGTCCTCTTGTTTTGTGTTACTAACGAACATGTATATAAATATAAGAAAATATCATTGTCGTGATAACATGTGTTTGGGTCATTAAACATGATATTTATACGATAATAATGACAGCAACGCGCCAAATACCGACGCGTTGTGTGGAGATCGATAATCACGCAGTTATGATTCACCGGGTATACCACTACACGGTTCGGAGACTCTCCCGCCCACCTCATTTGGTGATGTTTTTAATATATGAAAATAAATTTGAACGAATTTGTCTGGAAGTCATCCAAAGATCTTTTCTATGAAATAAATTCCAAATGCAATAATTTTGGTTACTAAAAAGAACATTTCTGTATAATGTGTTTGAAATACGCTATTTAACATAACCATACTAGGTACATAGTTGGAAATGTTTAACTATTTCATACATAAGATATATGAGGATGATTTCAAACATCATGATACTTATATACAGAAAATAATGTATTGTGTTAACTAATACATCTTAAACGGCAATTGTTGCATCTAAATTGTATCATCCTGGACACATCATGCACAGACAATCAGCACCGGCTTTTAACAATGCGATCATTGTGTAAGTTTTTGTTTTGTTTTTCAGTTTGTCACACACTGAACAGCGCGTCTAACCCGACACTTACAAACATCTCAATAAAATGGCTATTTATCAAGAAAATTTGATACAATTTTGACAGCGATTTGATCAATGACACAGACATTCACTTGTAAATTTTTATGGCATTCCTCACAAAATTTGATGATCAAAATAACACCATTAAACAATAACCCTACAAATATAATTCGCAAATTACTATGTTTGTGGTGAAAACGCTCAACAATATTAAAGGATCATAATGCACAAATTGACCTTCATAAGTTAATTATAAATACAGTGTGTGTCCTTCCATGGCTCTAAAGACATGCAGTCACCTCTGTTTCATTAAAACAAGAGCACCGCCTACGGGTGCTGGACGCTCGACGTTCTCGTATTTGATATTATTCTGGCCATTTATTAATAGAATGGGTTCTTCACTGTGATGAAGTGTGTTGAATTTCAAGTCAATAACTCTTATAGATCATGGCAAATTTGACCTAAAGCTAGAATTCTAAGTTGAAAAATGGCAATTACTCCACCAAACTCCTTGATATATTTATCTTATCTTGTCCACAGAATGGGCTCATGACTGTGATCAAGTATTTTGATTTTCAAGTGAATACCTCTTATATTCAGTGTGACATTTAACCTAAAGCGAAAATTCTAAGTTTACAAAAAGGGCAATTAATCAAACAAAAAATCCTTAATAGAGTTACTTCCTCTTGTCTACAGAATAAATTCATCACTATGATCAAGTGCTTTTAGTTCCAAGTCAATATATCAAATAAGTATTTTGAAATTTGACATAAAGCGAAAATTGTAAGTTGAAACAAGAGCACCGCCTACGGGTGCTGGACGCTCGAATTTCTCGTGTATGATATTATTCTGGCCTTTTGTTAATATAATGGGTTCATCACTGTGATGAAGTGTGTTCAATTTCAAGTCAATAACTCTATAGATCATGAGTCAATAACAAGTATATTGAGTTGCAATTTAACGTCTTTGATGTCAAAATATTCGAAGTTTTAAGTCCAACAAGCACAGATAACTATGGAAATACAAATCACAGGGTTACCTGCCTTGTTGAAATGAATTACTCTTTGATAGTAAACAAGTATTAAAAGTTTCAAAAGGATACCCTTGACAGTTTTTGATAAATGGACTCTGACAAAAAACTTTACGAAAAACTTAACTAACGCAGACACTAACGCAGACGACACAGCGACGACTATAACACGACTTTTTTTTCTTCGAAAAGTCGAGCACAAAAAGGGTAGTTACTCCAACAAAATCCTTGAAAGAGTTACCCCCTTATGTGAGCAGAATGGAGTCAGCACCATAAACAAATATCAAGAGTTTCAATTTAATGTCTTTGATAGATATTGAGAAATTTTATATTCTAACAAAAACATGCCAAAATATTTAAAGTTGTATGTCCAAACAAGGGCTGATAACTCTGAAAATACAAATCACAGGGTTACCTTCTTGTTTTAATGAATAACCTTTATGATAGTGAACAAGTATTGAAAGTTTCAAATGGATACCTTTGATAGTTTTTGAGAAATAAACTCTAACAAAAAAACAAAACACACAAAAAATTAACTAACGCAGACGCTGACGCAGACTACAATAACTCGACTTTTTTTCTTCGAAAAGTCGAGCTAATAAAATAAGACGTTTCTTATGAAAGCGTGAGGAATATTCATCCATTCCTCAATAAGAGCCCGCTCCAAATGCACCAGATTTTCGAGGGTTTACACGTCGGTTTCTTAAACGCCTGTTTAGTTCGTCACACAGATGCTCAATCAAGTTAATGTTTTCATGGAATTGTTTTGTACGATATGATACATTAAACCAACAAGTCGATATTTTACACTCACCTAACATTCCCCGTGTAAAATGATGAAAATTTTGCATTAGAACGTTCAATTTGTTCATTGCAGTATTTTGTGAATTTTATTGTTAGGATTATTGTGTTATTATGGTTAATTTCATATCAAAATGTGTACTTAATGAAATACAATTTTACATACAAATTCAAATGTCAGTAAATTAATGACTGCACCAATTTGATAAAATGTCCCGGACAAATGACCATATTATTACGATTTCTGTATGTGTCGGGTTAGAAGTGCTGTTCAGTGTAATTATATTGCATTCAATTGAGGAATTTAGGAAAGGACCATCCCCGGAACATTCTGGCAAAGTCTGGTTAAAATCCGCCCAGCGGTTTCAGAGAAAAAATTGTTTGTAAGGAATTGTTGACGACGAGCAACGAACGGCGGACGGTGACTGACCACAACAGCTCAACAATGAACACTTAGTGCCCAGGTGAGCTAAAACGGAATGTCGTACTAATTAGTAACCGTTTCTGTTGTCTATTGTCTATCCTCCACTGGCACCATATTTTCCTAACACCTCCAAATGAGTTAGCCCGAAGAGTCTCATAACCGTGCACCCACGTTTAACTTTTCATTTCACAATTGCGTAATCACAATTGAGCAAATTTCATAGCAAGATAAAAGTGATACACAAACATTTATATGCTTTACTACAAAATTCGTGTTAAATCAAATCTGTATTATTATGTAAATCACATTCAGCTTCAGTTTTAAGGTTAATCAGCATAAGGTTTACCCTGAAAAACATGTCCGACCGACAATCAAGTATATCTCCACGAGTATGAGTGTATTGAACACAAGTTTTATCGACCGTACGCACCCGTTGATAATGTAAACGCGATTGAATACATAACTACTTACCACTTAGATACCTTCGTACATGCCTTTGAAACCATATTCATTTTAAACTGTGCACGGTAAATGTTTGATCGTCACCAAATCTGGTCCAGTTTTAGCGAGGCGAACTATTGGCTTATGTCCCACCAGCCAGAGTACAAATCGACAAAAGAGCACTTGTACTCATAGCTGGCAAAGGTTTGAAACATTTAATGATATTGCATGGGCGTAGCTTCCTTTAGGCACTATAGGCAAGTGTCTTTACATTTTTTTCCAGGGATGAACATTTTAAATATGCCTAAATGCAAGAAAAACAAGAAGGCGGTGGGGGTGGAGGATCTTTCTTGGCTGTGTTGAAACTTTATTATTTAACGAGTCGATTACGTCAATATGAAATAAATTTCATGAAACACACGCTTATTTTACAAATATTTGGTAGAATCGGGGTTTAGCTGAAGTTAGTTGTTTGTATAAACAATCCTGGCCCAAATTATCGCTTACAGAATCATTTTGTAGATTCCACCTAGTGTGCCTATACATTTTTTTAACCCAAGCTACGCCCCTGTATGGCAAACATAGGTAACTATCTTTAGCACATGAAATAGCTTAATATGTGTAATTATGCAATTTTCTTCAGCAATACATATCATTGTATAGATTAATGAGTGTCAGGTTAATAATTTCGCAATATAAACTCGCGCAATGTATTCTGGGTAATTTAACTACTTGCTTACTGGTTTCCCATCAACTGAAGACTTCCAGTCGCACAATCGACAGTCTCCGGAATGCTCCGTAAGATCGATGACGTGTCTATCGAGGAGCCATCTTGGCTTGATGCACCCTGTGTTATAAGGCTATAAACGACGCGCGTTAAAATAGCACCACATTCTATGTCGAAAAGATGATAAAAGAAGAAAAGTAGATGTATATTTTAAAGACATCTTGACCTATTATCCAAAAGGCTTACTTTGCAAACATAATTTCAATAAATTTTAATCCGATATCGAAACGGATTCTAGTGTTTACAAACTGTCTAAACTGAAAGCGAAACTAGACTTACTAGTGAAACAGATTTTAACTGAGTTAAATTTTAAGTTAAAGTGTACTGATAAAACAAGGCTTTGGGGAAGAATCAAATAAAGATAATAAAAATATATACACAATACGGACTGCCATCGAGTTTCACTACTGGCTTAGGAAAAGGCCTTATTTGTCAGGTAAAATAACATGTTTTAATAATTGATTTATTATTTTTTATAATTTAATGTACTTCATACATTTTATATTGTTAATGTTATTATAATAAAGTATTATGATATTCTTCAGAATATCCAGTTCGTTAATTTGTATACAATAATTAAATGTATGCAATTCAATAGTATTTCTGTTATTATTATTATTATTAGTATGATTATATTTTTATATCATTTGTTTCATTGTATTCATTAACATTTATCTAATGTCCATGGTTTCTTATTAGTAATATACCATAAGTTAATCTGTTTATAGTGTTTTTGCAGCATTAATATTATTACATAAGCTATGCATAGTTGGCATAATTCTAGTTAACTATTACAACTAATTTTAGTTGAAATATCATTATACTTTTTGTTTACATTTACCTTTACATCGCATGCTTAATTACAAAATGTTCCTTAAAATTTAGTCACAGTTTTTGACAGGTGAACTGAATTGTGCAAGTCTGTGATTAACATGGTCATCTCCAGAAGAAATACCAAACCTGGCTGTGACTGGTACCTCTACAAGAGCTCAATGAGAACGTTCAGTTTAGAAACTCGACTAGAGTGTAAATAATTTGGCAGACCAACCAAATATTATCCAAGGATATAATATGACTATGATACTATGATAAAGTGTTAATTGAAAATTCTAATGGACGGAACATAGGTTGATATTACCATACATCTACTGTGACAATTTTAACCCGTTTTCAGCTTCTGTATCCTGAACTTGCAATACCTTAATGGTGTTTTTAAAACACATATATTTTATAGCTGGTTATACATTTATATAGCTTTGAATAATGCTTTGATATATTTCCCAAATAAAATGTATATTATAATATTAAAAATATGAATTTTTATATATAATATATAATGTTAATGTAACCGTCATTATAACAAATGTGATAACTTACAAACTTGAGAAGTGATGTGAAAGAAATGCAGATATTGAACTGTGAGAATATGACAATGTTGAAATGTATGAGCACATCCAGTAGCTACATTTTGGAATTAATGAAATCAGAAACCTAGCATTATTTCTACAAACAAGTAAACAACCCAGACAGGACATTTCCTTAATATGATAGTACTCAGTTATATCTAGCCAGTAGAAATATATGAAATATGCCTTTATTAAACAAATTACTAATTATCCTGTATTTAGTGATATATCTGCTATGATGAACTTTGAAGAAAGCAGTATGCATCTATATAGTGTAATGAAATGGTGATAAAGTAAATCACCTTATATGTTCGATCGTGATCGATTGCCGATGGGCAAAACGTTGATCGGATAGATGTCGGAGCATTGTTTATCGGACGTATATCTGATAGACATTGGGCCAATATCGTTCCAGCTAGCAAGCCTACGTTGGTCCGATATCTATTCGACGATGTTGTCAATTTCTTTGGAATTGATAACCACACTTGTTTATTTTAATATTAAATTTCAAAATGATGTGCAATTTGCAACAACACTCAAGAAAGTGTACATATCTTCATTTTTAATAACTACATATAATTTTATCTTCTTAAAACATTTACTACGTTTGAGAACCAAATTATAATAAAACAAAGCCAAAAAGCTGTGATAAATACAACAGAAGCCATAGCAAATCATCAAGGGAATGTATACACTGTTTATTTAAACAAAGGTTTATATGATCTTTCAACGTCTTCATTTTTAATTAATATTTAAATCAGTTACGAGTTTATAACTAAATACATTGAAGGACATGTCACATTAAAATCTGATAGGTTTGTATGAAAAGTCACTTACAACATGTCAGTGATGTGTCAGTAACCAAGGAAAAGCTAAGAAATGCAATCATTTATTGTAAGTTGAATTGCCACTGAATACAATTACAAATGCTTTCTACCAATATGTAAGTTATTAATGAATATTAGCATCATCCGCCATCATACATGCTATAAAACCCGTGCAACAAAATTGAACAAGTTAATAATTCAGCAATACCTAACAGACAAATAATTGTATTAGACATTTAGTATCAAATTGAAATTTCCACATTTCAATGGCCTTAATTTAGATCGAACTAAATATTTAAAAATCATATAAACAAATGGAAATCTAATTCGAATCCAAACTGGAAATGAAAACAAAATCAAAGACAATCCCAGTAAAAAGTGTAAACACACTGAAATACGAAAAACAACAACACATATTTGACAATAGTATGCTTCCAAAAGCATCCTAGATGAAATGGTTTCTTTGTTATCCTCACAAAATTTTTACATTTAATTTTGCAAATAAACGAAAACTATGGTTCAGTCAAGATTATATATATTAATTACATGTTATTTGTTAGCATAATATTTAATTTGAATCAAACCTTTAAAAAGAATCAGAATTCTAAGACCTTTGCATGTATTCACAAAAACATGAAAAATGTAAAACAATTAAGTAACATTAAGCAGTGTGTGTAATTAAATAGTTTTTTTTTATAAACCACATAGTACACTTGTTATTAAGAATTGTGCTTACAGTAATTAAAAATAACTTCATAAATTGGAACGTTCCAGTCCCTATCACACATTTCAGAGTGTTTACTTTAGAAGTCTTCATAATATTAATGATGAGTAGAATGTTTTTTATCCACTGTTCTTTATCTCAGTCAAATTCCTTAGCCAGTGTTTGATGCAGCTCTCCACCCAATAATGATAATGGTGTTGTTCAAAGCAGACACTGTATGCCACTGGCAGCTGGAATGTATGTAAATTAAACTTACTATTATTTTTTGTGTGAGAAGTTTAGATCACAGAAAGTAGTTCAATTAATAATTGTAGTCATATAATGCAATACTTTTTTTACCATACACTCCAATTTTACATAAGTTAACTGTAACAATATTACACAGAAAATGTTGAGTCATAATTATAATCATTAAATCAGAGTTGGAGAAATTGTACTTGATCTCTGTAATGGTGTTATGCAGAAACTGCTTAAAGTTTAAGCCTTAAAACAGTGTGTTACTAACTTGCTCACATCAATAGAAGTGAACTGCATGTTCTGACCAAGTTTTACTACATCAAATGTATATTTGATTACCTTCATTTGTCCAAATGACAAATTCAAATTAGACGAATCTGTCAATATAGGGCGTATCCGCTTGACGTCACACGCACTTTGCGCCGTCATCTTGGTAGACAGAACAGAGAAATTGTGGTCAAGCGTGAAATTGATAACAATCGACAAACACATACAAAAATACTGTGTTAAGTTATACAACATTATAAAGTACATAATGCCTGCATTGTGTGCAGTGTTTGGGAGTTCTAACAGACATGACAGAGAGAAGGACAAGTCATTCTATCGTCTACCCAAAGTAATTAATCATCAAGGAGAAACTACCAAAGAGCTCTCACAGGCACGAAAAGAAAAATAGCTGGCCAACATCGGCAGATCTGACCTAAAACCAGCCAGCTACGACAACATTCGTGTGTGCTCAGATCATTTTATTGGTAAGCTAATATCAGTTTAACATTGGTTTATTCAATATTTTTCGCACTTAACGTAATCATTAGAAAATAAAACTTTTATCAACAACCACATTAGACTGTGCGTACACATAAAATTAAAGTTGAAAATGTATGCGATCTGTGCCATAGGCCTAAGCCCTAACTGACATCTGCAATATACATATTTTTATTTAATTACAGTATATTATCACAGTTCTATCATTCAGCAGTAAACTTTAAGTATTTGTGTATGTGTGCACATGGTGAAGACATTTGCTTGAATATACATATGTAATACAGACTTCCCGAAAACCGTTGGTCCGACGAACATGTCCGGCACATTAAGTGGGTCCGATATTTATTTCCTAAGAATCGGTCCGACAGCTTTTTTTAGCTTTCGGGAAACCTGGTAATAATGATACATGTGTTATAATGATACATAATTTTATATTCTTCAGAGAAGCGGGCCACATTGTATGATCAGCTGAATCCGGACTGGGCACCTACAGTGAACATGGGTTGTGCACTTGTGCTTCAAACCCCTTCCCCAACTAAGTCCAGATACAAGAGATTGAAAGTTCGTAGTGAAAAGAAGAAGGACACTGCCGCTGCCACAGCGCTTCAAGAGCTTCGGTGTTCAACACCATCAATTGAGTCATGAAGTTCATCACTGGAACCGGAGACCGGTTTATCTTCACAGACAGATGTTGACATGACTCTGTACAGTGCAATGGAGAGTGAATTGCAAAGACTTGTTTGTGAAAATGCTGCTTTGAAAAGTATTGTTGAAGCCCACAAGTTTGACATGTCATTCTTTACGGATAATGATACAAATGTGAACTACTACACTGGACTTACACATTTTGAAGTGTTGAAGGCGTTGTATGACTATGTTGAACCAGACATAACAGAGACACATAAAAATGTCTGAAATAAATTCCAGCAACTGATGGTGACACTCATGAAATTAAAACTTGGTGCTTCCAATAATGATTTGGGGATTCGGTTTGGTGCTTCGGACACCACTACATCTCGGACATTCAATAATGTGTTGGAAACATTGTACGTGACTTTAAAACCTGCAATATACTGGCCATCACGTGAAGAGTTGAGGAAAACCATGCTGATAAGCTTCCGCACACACTTCGGTTCAAAGGTGGCAGTCATCATTGATTGCTTTGAGATTAGCTGCTGAAAACCATCAAACTTGGTAGCTCGTGGTAAGACCTGGTCAAACTACAAAAACGCCAACACCGCCAAGTACTTGGTTGGAATTACACCACAAGGTGTCATATCATTTATATCAAATACCTTTGGAGGAAGCGCCAGCGATAACCTTATCACAGAAACATGTGGGATTTTGGATAAACTTGTACCAGGTGATTATTGTTCTGGCTGACCGAGGGTTTGACATACAGGACAGTGTAGGAACAATGAGTGCCAAAGTCTACACTCCTGCTTTTACAAGAGGGAAAGCTCAGCTGGGTGCTCTAGATGTTGAAAAAACCAGAAGGATTGCAAACAGCAGAATCCACGTTGAACGTGTGATAGGTCTAGTAAGACAGAAATACTCTGTATTATCAACTAGAATTCCACATGATTTTTTTCCAGTCTAGTCAGGATGGAAATATCTCCTTGGACAAAATTGTCAGTGTATGCTGCGGACTTACTGACTTGTGTGACTCTGTTGTGCCATTTAATTGACAAGTAGGGTGTGAAACAGTCAGTGGTAAAGCATAATGTGATCAAGAGAAAATATAAACTTTGATTGTTTATTCATGCCGTATTTATGTTCAATATTGATATGCTCTGTTTGATGTTGTCTGTTAAATGTGCAATTTCCTATGCATAATATTATGTATATGTTGTTATAGACCATACTACTTTTCCTTAATTAAAACAGTTTGACATATCTAAGTGCCTTCTTTTATATTCTTATAATATATTCCAGGGTGTGAAATCAAAAAGACTGGAGATCCTGTCAAAATGTGAAACAGCAGAAATAAGCATGATCTTAAGTTAAAAAAGAAAGTCTGGGGTGCTATTCACAAAGCATCTTAAGTTATTTCTCAAATATATATTTTAACTTGTAAAGTGCAAAGAATGGGCAACTTTGTACAATTTGTTAATTTGTGGAATGAAAACAGTTGAGAAAAATTTCCGGATTTAAGTATAAGAATTAAGATTAACTAAGATGCTTTGTGAATACCACCCAGAATCACACCGCTTAATATCAACACAAAACTTTATTGTATGGAAACGACTAACAGAACTATTGAAAGAAAACACAACCTGGGTATGGTATTATTATTAATCGAAACACAACGATTATACATGATTTCTTTTTATTTTTCGGACAATAAATCATTAGACATAAAATAACATTTTGAAAATATGTAATATAATTCATGAAACCATGTCATACAAACAACAATACTTAAAAATATAATGACAAACATACACTGAGTAATTGTTCAATGTTTGTAAAATCTCACTATTATAGTCTCTGCAAAGTTAATATTAAGCTATTTTAATTAATGTGAGAAAGATGAGCAAGGGAACATTATAAATAATGTATGCCTACTACTGTCTTCAATATATTGTTTAGTTCTTACACCCTGAACAAAACCAAGCACCTCTTGGTTTAGTTCTCAGCCTCACACATCTGAAATAAAACCACTGATATTTGCAAGAATTGTTTTCACACTCAGCATTTTACCGTATTGTACATAACGGCAAAAGCAGTATAGTTCCTGCTGTAGAGTGTTCACACTGGCAACTTGAACCGCATTCACACTGTCTACCTGAACCGACAGTGTGTCTACCTGAACCTCGTTTACACTGTCACAATCTACTGCTGACGCAGGCCTAGTCAGATACTTGCACACGAATTCAGGCAAAATTGCATTTTTAAAAATGTACAGTGATTTTACACACATATCTTTCCACATGTTGTCATCAGCTACAATTTCCTCTATGTGCAGGTCTTCTTCAGTCGACACAACAAAGAATGCCATGTGAAAGCCAGACACTCCAAGTTGGGTTTGGACTTGATAGTAGTACTGATGATTTCTTTTTAGCGATAACTTTCCATTTGTGTCTTTATCTAAACAGAAGTTTTTATTTTCAATGTCATCCAATAAAGAACCCCTCACACAAAATGGACATTTGATTTCCACAACACTTTGACCGCAGCAACTACAAGTCATGATAGCATCTGGTGATGACCCTATCCACGGATTTTCAGGTCTGATCATAAATCCTGAATTCTGTATTGAGACATTCTCATGAGCCAACAAGACAGATTCAGTAAACTTATCGAGAGCCTCTATTTCATGGTCACATCGCCTTTGTCTTGAAGGTGGCCGCTTCTGGATAGCAAATGCTTTGTACAAGAGACTTTGTAGGATTTTTTGGTTGATGTAACATGCTGCCTTCATTCGGGACGCAGTAATCCTCCCTGCACGAAACCTGTGCCACAGTCTGTTGCTGGCCTGATCACGCGTGATAGCCTCAACGTGTGCTGACTGTTGTTTCGACACAGAAATGTCTATGCTTTCACACTTTTAAATTACACCTTAAAAGTCGGTGAACTCAAAATTGGGATCATACAGTTCTGTTAGAACTACTGGCAAATCACCTCTCAAAACTTCAGGAACATAGTCATCCGAATAGTCTTTCATTACCGAGAGAAGCGCTGGCTTCGATTTAGTTTTGGACAAGGCATTCAAGAATGTTTGAACTCTCTGTTCGGTTGGTGGTTGAACTACCTTTCGTTTTGTGGTGCTAACCGAAACTTCCACAGGAGAGTCCGTTTGACAGCCTTAATCAAACTTTCGCTTCAGTGTTGATGCAGAAGTGAAATCGATGGTCTTGAGCGGAGCATATGAGACTCGCTGAAAGGCCGATGGAAGCCTCCAGTACGAAGGTACATCAAAACATGTGCGGCTTTCACGAATCTTGGCTGCAGCTTCAATGAAGAATAGGAGAGCCGCAACATGTGTGCAGGTTTCACCAAGACCAGCCATGCACGTGCAGTGTCCGGCCAGCACCTGCCTGACTTTTTCGCAGATGACCCAAAGGTCGGAGTGGCTTTTCATTAAGTCGCTGACAGTGAAGAACCTGCAATCGAAAAAAAAAAAAAAAAAATAAGTTAGGCATTGTTTCTGTCTATAAATATTAATATAATTTAATAGGTCGCATAAGCATAATGGATTAAAAAATTAAAATAAAATAATAAATTACCAATCTCAACACAATAAAAAGGAACTATGAAAAAAGACATTATAAGTAGTAATATATATAAATAATAATACAATCATTTATAAGCAATATGACTAATATCATTATTAGTCATTCCAAAACATAAAATGACACTATTTAACACATAACAGTTCATTAACGGTATTGAAATGGTTATGGATAATTTAATTAGAACAATGACTTGTAGTTAATTTAAATACCTTGGCTGTTACAAAACATTTGTTGTTGATCACACATGTGCCGGTATCGCTGACACATCCATTAACGACTTGATTATAGGCATCAAGGCCTTTGTAGCAACGAAGCTGTTCTTTAGTGTAGGGACTTGGCGAAAACACTAAATACTGTATAAGGTCCATGTTTGTTAACTTGGGCAGTAAATCCATATCTCTCGACCACAACACGATTTCGTACGGATCCTGTCCCTTTATAAGTTTCAACTTTTCGTCGTACCGACTTCGTTCAGTAGCATCGAGGTCATCTCTGTAGATTCTGTTACTTTCTTGAACGCATTCACCGTCTTTCTGCGATTTATTTGTTGTTTTCTTTAATGCAAGCACAGGCTTTGCGTTAGAAACCAGTAAATCCAAATCCCATGGTCCCATTATAAAACGGCAAACGTTCCAAGCATTTTTCTAGCATTTCCTTTATTTCAGATTGTGCACGCCTGGTATCAATTTAAAGATCAATCTGTCCTCTTCCAAAATTTGCAATAAAAAAGATATGTCATGTTACTTCAAAGTAAATGCATCTCACTTGAATGCAGGCACCGGTAGAAAACAGGGTTTCGTTAGTCATATTTCGACAAAAGCCCCATACCACAGTAAACACACCCGAAAAGTTCACCTTTTAAGTTAGCCTCCAAAGAAATGCACCAAAATGTTGCAGACACGCACAGGATAATAGAAATAACCACAAAAGGCATGTCTGAGATACCTAAATGGCTTTTATGCCAGAAGAGAAGAGGAACTCTTTAGTAATAGGCACTACTTTTGAATGGACCACGGAGGGATACACAATGATTTACTGGTATCTAACCTTTGTTGTTAACGTCGCCATGTTTTCACTTCGCGCACCGTGTCTACCAAGATAGTTTAGAGTATTCATTTATTTAAAGGGACCAGTTCACAGATTGGCCAACTGACAATTTTCCAACTTTTTGTCACAGATTCATACAATGAAATAATAGCATAAGTAAAGGAGCGAAATAACACAAAGGACATAGAAATATACTATGAGTAATAATCAGTGGAAATTTAGACAATCAAAAAGCGTTTGTAAACGATGGAATAATTTGGAGTGTTTCTGTTGTTTTCGTTAAAATTGCTGACAACACGTGGATCGCTTACATAAATTATACAATCATATAATAAATATATAATGCATCCACATATATCAAAGTTGGAATGGCCGAGTGGTTGAGGCGGTAGCCTTTAATCTAGAGGTCTGAGGTTCGAACCCCGGGGGGAGCAACTTTTTTTCCTTTCTTTTTTTTCTCGTCATTATACTTGAGCTTTTTAGTTTCGATGCTTAAAGTTAAGACAATGAATGGCATGCTACAAAAAATACAAAAATCTGTGAACAAGTCCCTTTAAATATAATGTATAAAATACTGTTAGAATTAAAATAAATTGATACTGTAAGCCTTTAAAATACAAATATTTGAAGTATATTGAACCTGTAACATGTAAAAAAAAAAAACAATACAGTAGACGAAATAACATACGGATTGAAGGGATAGAAGATAGCGAAAGAGAAAACTATAGCGAAACCACTGAAAAGGTAATACAAATATTAAACGCCCACATCCCGGACCTGAACCTGTCCAAAGCCGACATTGACATCAGTCATCGGATTGGTCCTTTTGATAGACAAAAAGAGAGGCCGATCATTATGAAGATGGTGTCTAGAATGAGAAGAAACCAAATCATGCAGCAAGCAAAACTGCTGCGTAAAAAACCCAAACCTGTGTATGTGAACGACCATCTCACGAGGCTCAACGCCCAAGTGTTCGCTTGTGTGAGGAAAAAGCAGCCTGACATTGTAACATCGGCATGGACACGAGAGGGAGCCATATTTTACAGAGACGTTAACGAGCAGATTCATAGAGTCAGCACGGATCAGTATCGCTACTGGTTGGACATTCCATGGCCTAATTGATATTGTATAGAGCGTAACTGTTTATTTTTTGTACAGTGTAGAACATACTTCAAACTCCATTTTACGACAGCTGAAGAGCATGAATCATGGGAACCACGAGGAAACTATTCGATACAGAGACGCTACCCGTAATGTAGTGAAGTATTAAAATAAACCACTCGCCAGTTTAGTTATATTAGTTTCAATTAAGTGTTGTGATCACTTAGCTATTTGAATTCAATTAAATAAACGCCTTCTATATTATAGTGAGTAATATGTGTATTGTATACATTATACGTTTTGCAAAATATGTACACTTTAAACTTTTATATTCTCTTTAAAACATTAGCGCACTAACCAAAAACTTATTTAAACCACTGTATTGTTTAGAAAATTAAACGAGTTGACGGTAAAAACATATGGAATTTCAAAAATAGTCATACTATTTATATGCGGACTTTATTGTGTGTTGCTGTTAATATTTTTGTAAGGCTTTGGATGTGCGCGGTTTGAGTAAAACATGTTGTTGATGGTTAAATACCCCTAAAATAGCTGTTAGAGTAAAGTTTGCCAAATAATTTTCACTAAAATGTTTTGTTTTTTGTAGATATAGTAATCTATGAGTACAATATGGTATATTCGCATAATATTTAAGAACCATCAGTATGTATATATATACAAAGAATATGTTTCTTTTTTGTGCGTATTGATTTGGGGTCTGCGTTGATTGTTAGAAAAACAATAATAGCCGTTATTGTTGATCATTTTGTTATACAAAATATGTGTAGAGAAATTATTATTGTAGCAATATGAGGTTTATTATTTTTTACTGATAAATACATGACGGCATACATACAAACACAAGCAAACAAACTCGCATACACACACGTTCGTACACAGAACGATAAGTTCGTAGCAAACATAGGACACCGCGATCGCATAAAAAAAAAAAAAAAAAAAAGCCATTATGGCTATCTAAAAATTTCTTTTTCGTCTTTTAGACTTCCAAAAAGTGGCATTTCATAGTAGATACTCATTCAAAATTATACATATGCAACCTTTATGGCAATCTATCTTTCAATAGGTTGCCCAAATGAAAGGGAGTATGTTTTAGCGATGTTTAAGTAATATACGCCGTTACTTGTCACATTTTACGCGCATACTCACACGCACACAATCACGCACACATACACACGCACACGCACATTCGCATTACACATACCCGCAAGAACGTGTTTAGTTTCCATATAATATAATATTTATGAATATGAAGTAAAAACATCCTATACGTTAGACATGCGAATGTTGCGCCATTTTTTTTGTTTTTGTGCGTGTTTTTTTTTTTTTTTTGCTTTTTTTGTTGATAAGTGGAAAAATAATAAAAGACATTATTGTCTATTAATTTCATGTATAATACAAAACACACACACACACACGCGTGCGCATACACGCACACACACACACGTACGCATACACGCACGCACACACGCACGCACACACGCACGCACGCACGCACACACACACACACACACACACACACATGAACACACACACACACACACACACACACATACACACACACACATACACACACACACACACATACATATTATCAATAATTGTATAAGTGTATATATTTGAACAATCTGGCAATTGTAATTTTTTATGATTCGTTGACCTGCTGTATTAAGTTCGCTCAAAATTTAATCTTCATTTTTTTCATTTTAAGTGTATGTTACATTGATTCATTTTATGGCGAAGCCCATTCCTTTTTGTCATAGGAAATAGTTTTTATTCAACATGTGTACCTGTTGCTTTTCGGGGTGTAAACCAAACATTTTATTTAAGGGTTGCGTTCCAAATACTCATAACACATGGACGGAAAACAATGGAATAAAAATGAAAACGATTATACAAATTATTTTAAAAAATGACAATTAAAATATGTAGTTATAACACAAAAGGATTAGCGTCATCAGCAAAACGTACCGTTATGTTTCAATGGCTTAAGGAAAACAAATTTAATATTTGCTTTCTTCAAGAATTACACTGTCATGCAGACGTAGATAACAGGACTTGGGGTAAACAATGGGGAGGGGACCTTTTCTTAAGCGGTACTAGCTCTAACTCTAGGCATTGGTATTTTTATCAAGAAAGATTCAGAGTTTCAGTACAATATTTTAGAATACCAGGAAATAATAATGGGCAGGCTTCAAGTATTGAAAATAGAAATACAAGAAAAACTAATTGTTATGTTTAATATTTACGGTCCCAACACGGATAATACGGATTTTTTTAACACATTGGATAGACATATACAGACTTATAATGATCATTCATTAATTATTGGAGGGGATTTTAATACTGTTATCAACTATACTTTAGATAAATTGAATGGTCGATCAGATACAAATAAAAGCTGTAACGAAAAAATAAACGAAATAATAGAAAACAATGATCTATGTGATATATCGCGTTTAAAAAATCCACATAACAAAGTGTACACATGGCATTCAAACACTCGACCGCCTATATTTTGTAGATTAGATTATTTTTTAATATCTCACGACATTGTATATTGTTTACCAGATTGCCACATCTCCCCTGGGTTCAAATCTGACCACTCAATAGTATCAATTCAAGTTGATTTACATTCTCATTGCAGAGGTCCAGGGTATTTTAAAATTAATAACTCTTATTTATTGGAACCAGAATATCAAAGATGTATCCATACGTCCATATCGGAAATTGCACATATTAATCGCGAAGCCAGTCCAAATACATTATGGGAAATAATTAAAGGAAATATTCGAGACGAAACAATTAAATATGCCAGCAAAATAAACAGACAGAAAAAGCACCAGGAAAAAACACTTACATCAAGAATTATAGAACTAGAACAACAATTAATAGTAAACAGTAACGATTTAGAAAAATGCAAACAACTGAGCGACTCAAAAAGTGAATTAAATATTCTAATTGAAAATAATATAAAAGGAATACTTCTTCGAGCTAAGGCACAATGGATTGAAGGTTCACAAAAGAACACCAAGTATTTTGCAAATCTCGAGAAAAAGCGAGCAGAAGCTAAAACATTACAACAGCTTAAAATTAATGATAATACAGTTATAAAAGATCAAAAAGACATATTAAATCATACTGCAAATTTTTACAAAAATCTTTATAAAAAAGACAACAATATCAACATAAACAACTCTGAACGATTCTATACCAACATATGCAATAAAATAAGTCCAGAACAAACGCAAAATGAACAAAAATATCTATCAGAGTATGAATGCGCTAAAGCATTGCTAGACATGAAAAATAACAAAAGCCCAGGATCAGACGGCATCTCTGCAGAATTTTATAAAAAATTTAGTACAGATATTAAGCAATATGTTGTAAGCTCTCTTAATTATTCTTTAGACATTAATAACCTAACAGAACTGCAAAAACAAAGTATAATTACTTTACTACCCAAGACAGGAAAGGATACCCTTTTGATCGATAACTGGAGGCCTGTCTCACTTTTAAACGTTGATTATAAAATAGCTACAAAATCTATTGCCAATCGCATAAAACCATTCATAAGAAGTATAATAAGTACAAATCAAACCGGATTTATCAATGGAAGGTACATTGGCGAAAACGTAAGACTTTTGCAAGAAATAATTGAAAAAATTGATGAAACTAATGAAACCGGTCTCATATTTTTTACGGATTTTAATAAAGCTTTTGACAGTATCAATCATGAATTTATGTTTAAATGCCTACGCCATTTCGGTTTTAATGAACACGCTATACAGTGGGTCATGTTATTCTATAAAGATGCAAAATCATGCGTTATAAATAATGGGCATTTTTCGGATTTTTTTAGTATACAGAAGGGTGTCAGACAAGGCTGCCCTTTATCACCTTATCTTTTTATTATCTGCATTGAATTAATGTCGATAGACATAGAGCTTAACACTCAAGTTAAGGGGAAAAAAATTAATAATGTAGAAATAAAACAGTCACTTTTTGCTGATGACGCCTCTTTCATACTAGACGGTTCGCGTATATCGTTCGAAACATTAATAAAAATTATAGAAGAGTTTGCATTGATATCCGGACTATCATTAAACAGAAATAAATGTAAAATCCTTAAGTTGGGTGCATCTAAACAAAGCCAAACTGAGTTTTGCAAACATAAACAATTCATCTGGAACTCTAACCATGCCTCAGCTTTAGGGATAGAATTCAGCAACGATCCAGTAGAAATAATGTCATTAAACATTCCTGAAAAAATTCATGCTTTTGAAACTTGTTTAAATAAATGGAAGCGTTGGAAGTTATCGTTAATCGGCAAAATTACAGTTTTAAATTGTTTTGCAATACCCAAGCTTGTATATCCATTAACAGTTTTACCAAACCCATCTCAAGATATTATTTCAAAAATAAAATCGCTATGTTTTAAATTTCTTTGGGACGAAAAACCAGACAAAATTGCCAGAAAGCGAATTATACAAGACTATGTCGAGGGTGGCTTAAAAATGTTGGATATTGACCTATTCTTAAAATCCCTCAAAGCCAGTTGGGTAAAAAGATTTATATTTCAACCAGATTCAAAATTAATGAAAATATATAACAATATGCTAAGTAATTATGGCGGAATGTTAATTTTTAAATCAACTTATCATGAAAAAGAGGTAAAAGACCTTAACATAAAATCTGAGTTCTTAAACAACATTTTGTGTGGATGGCTCAGTGTCGCTCTGGAAAAAAACGAAATTCCAATACAGAAACAAATTATTTGGAATAATTCATTTATAAAAAACGATAATAGAACTTTCTTTATTAAAACATGGTTCGAAAGAGGTATTCAATATATTGAACATTTATATGACTTTAGAAAAAGAGAATTTTACAGTTTTCAAGATATAATAAATATTTATGAAATAGATAAAGCAGACTTTATGAAATACCATAAAATTGTTAAAAGTATACCTGTTGAATGGAAAAGTAAACTAAAAGAAAATGATATAAATTCTTCCATACCACAATACATGCTTAACAAAATAACAGAACATACAAAAGTCTGCAAACTAGTGTATAAATCACTAACATTAAATCACAAACCTGAAGATTTTAAACAATTTGATAAATGGAAAAGCATGTTAAATAATCCAGACATTAACCAAAGAGCTATCTTTAGTCAACCAGTCAAATTAACAATTGACACCAAACTTAGAAACTTTCAATATAAATACCTCATGCACATTTTACCAAATAATACTTACCTCCACAAATGCAATCTAGTTCCTTCAACTTTATGTGACTTCTGTTATATGCACTCAGAAACAGACATTCACGTATTCTGGGAATGTCACTACATTCAAAAATTTTGGATGGGCATTAAACATTTTATTTACAACAAGTTAGAAGGGGTAGAAAACATTGAACTAAATTTTGCGATTATATCATTCTGTCATCTAGCCAAAACTGAATTCAAACATGCACATGTTATAAACTCCGTAATGTTATTGGCTAAATATTTTATATTTAAGTGCAAACAGGAAAAAGCAATTCCACAAATAGATGCTTTTGTATCCTTTTTTAATAATAGAATTAAACTTGAGGAAATAATCGCGACAACACAAAATAAATTACATATATTTCAATCACTCTGGACGCATTTTATTCTCAATTAAAACACCTACCTTAAGGTAATACACACTTCCTTTGTGTTATTATTTTGTTTCTTTCTTGATGCTTTTGTTTCTTTATCCACAACTACTTTAAATTGTAATGCTATTCCATGTTGTTAACCTTTACATTATGTATGAAATCCTTATTAACTTAAAAATATTTTTCAGACACCAACGATAGTTTTTACATATACTATCTACCACAAGTTAACCTACCATAAAGCAACATACACTCTTTTTTTTCTTTTTTTTTTGGCTATTTTTGTTGTTTTTTCGTTGTCTAAATGTACATTTACTTGTGTAATGCCACTCCATTGTTGTTAATCTTAAAATCTGGTATGAAATCGACATTAATTTAAACACAATTTTTCTCACACTAACAATTGTCTTCATTTATAATATGTACCGTACAAAAATTTCGTGAAACAAATATACTCATTTTGTGTATTTTGAAAAGAATATGTTATATGCAAAATATGTTATGTTTACGATGGAAATAAAAAAAATGGAAAAATAAAAATAAAAATTACTTATCTCGCTGTAAATACTTACATTCGTAGATATGACAAAACAGTATCGTAATATACTACTAATAATAAACAATACTCGCGAAAATACGTTACATTTCAATAACCTGGATTTTTCTACGCCTACAAGACTTATAAATGTTGAATAGCTGATATAAAGAAACACGATGTCTACAAATAGTCATTAGTACTTACTTCTTGTGTTTTTTTCTGCTTTGAAGAGGAAACTGAACATTTTAATGTTACTTTTACTTTCTGGAGATCAACGGTTCAAGTTAGCGATAACAGAGGATTTTTTTTTTAATTTAGAAAAACCTATAAAATTACATACCATTTTAAAGGCTATTCTTTCAGAAAAACAAAACTGCAAACCAAATTACTGTATCTTGAAAAATATGAAAGTTATTCGTATCTGAAGAAGGTAACCCCCCCCCCCCCATTTCGTTCTGTCAAATATGTAAATTCTGTCAATAATACACCTGGCAATAATTTCTGGCAGTTAAACAGGTTCAAAGTAATCTTTTCATGTCACTTTATGCTTTGTTAAGTAAATACTTCACATATTTTCCACTGTCTTTCATACATGGCGACTTATAAAAAAAACAACAAATCATTTAAAATGGAATGAGTATTAAAGCCAAATGCTGGACTGAATCTGGATAAGACAATGTCTCTAGTACTGCGTCAAAAACATTTGGCATTTAAAAACTGCAAGTAAAAGATGTTATATACATTGATAAAGCTCAGTTATATATATATTATATATCTTTAACATGCTTATTACATAAAACAGACTAATTTATTTCAGTATTTGGAACAGTGTAATCGTGAACTCTAAAGGCATACATCCGACATCATCTCCAGTTTTAAGATTACCCTTTCTGGAAGACCAAAACACAAAGTAATACATGTTACCTTTTAAGTCTGCCAAAAAGATCATGTACTCTTCAAAGTAATTAAAAATGGCCACAAAGATGTAAATACATGTATTGAACAACATGCGGTATTGATGAAAGGTGGTCTTTCAATGCAGCTTTTGCTTTAGGAATTTTTTTGGAATACTAACTGTTCACTCATTCAAAAGAACTCAAACCATACATTGAATACAACAATTAACATGGTTCAAATGCTGAACAATTTTTAAGTATTGATCAGAAAAAACTTGAAAAGAACATAGTTTTGTGATGACTTCTTGGCTGAGCATCTTGGAAACAACCTAACATGAGAAAGACTGTTAATTTCTGTCTTCAAAAGCCACTGTCTCCACTGTCTCGTTTGTCCTCTATGAATAGAAGACTAAAAAGCAAAGCACAATATCTTTCAAAAACTGGAGCAATCCTGAAATTAATATATGCAAAAGCAAATCATGCAATACTTTGGACAAACATGTATATGCAAAACTGTAGCAGCTTAACAGCATAACTCGAAACCAGAACAAGGGACGGGTAAACTGACAGGGGTATACCTTTGAAATGATAACACCTTTAGAATTTTATTTAAAGTAAACCAAAGCATCAATGTATGAATTTATTTTTTAAAATCTGTTATTAACAGGATTTTATGAAGTACTTCTAGTATTGCGGTTAATTAAAATATCAAGCATGCAGAATACAGTAAATGGTGTTACAAGAACTATGACCTGGGTTAGGTGACTATAGCAAATCTGACAGCATTTAAGTGCATACACAGGTTATAAACATAAACAATTTGCACCATTAGCACATGCCTAATGCACATACCAGTCAAGTCACACTTACTGCATGTGTGTCTCATGCTTTATTGTTGAAATCATGCCACGCGATTATCATGCTCTTTTTATTATCTATATATATATTGAAGATTGTTTTCAATGTAAGGATTTTTTTTCAATGAAGGGATTTTTTAAGATTAACAAAAAGCACATTATTTTAAGACAAAATTATACCATGTTAGTATACAGAATGAAGTCATTCAATTAAACATGCAGTGACAGCTTGAATGCAATGACGAGGGAATGAGTGCTCACCCCCCCCCCCCACCCAGCTTCCTCATTTGCAGCTCATTCAAGAACATATATAGAGTACAGTGATCAATTATAAATTAAAATTAACATGACAGGCTTTGCATTTCAGGTGTGTACACAGTGATGATTGAGGATCAATGCTTTGCTTATAAATTGAGGCAGAGTATTTGTCGTAGTTGTTTTTGACAAAATTTGTCTAATCGTCGTCCTGTTTCACTTTCAGTTTCACTATCTACCATCGTAAATCTTACGTCAAATCAATATATTAACAGCCAACATGCATGTACAACACGTGGGATAATGTAAAAAATTAGTTTGAATCTTTTTTTTTTATCAAAACAACCTGTTAAACGTTCAATAAAATTCGTGAAGCTGTAAACCTCGTGTCGCGAAATCCGAGGACATTACTCTTACGACGTTACTGTATCGGAAAACCACGAAGTTGCATTCGGCTTAACTTCGGTTGTAGTTCGGGAGACTGTCGGAAGTGGCCGATTGCTGCTTATAGAGTGCCTTCTTTCCGTCACAAAGCGCTAAAAAGCGCTAAAACTTATTTTTTAAAGGAAACTATACCATCAAACTGGCGAAGAATTACACTTTAGTCAGCTACTTTTGCCTTCTTTTGCTCGGCTTTAGTTTTTCCACAAAAAGCTGATGAAAATGGCCATTTTTCAGCGCGCATTTCCCCCTGAACTAACATTTCCCCCTGAACTAAATGAAATGCATAAATTATTTTTTAATCAATGGAAAGCTTAAGATTTGCCATTTCCAATGACGTAAAAACATCATTGTAGGTTAAGCGGTTGCTGAATTATACATGTCCGAATCACATGACTATAATGAGCTAAATAAATATGGCCAGCGTCATAAACGATGAACGAGCGAGAATCGACATAATTCACCGATAAAAATAACCCATTTAACCTATGTAAACCTTAAAGTAAACAGCATTTATATAAAGAATTACATCTTATCTATCAAATTATGCTATAAAAATAGTTTTTATGCGTATCTGTAATTAGGAAGGATGTTGATAAAAATGTATACTTACAATGCAACCTCCGCGCAGAGATTTGACTGGTTCCGAGCATAGCTCTAATCAAATCCCTGCCGTCATAACAAACCACGTGGTGATGATCGATTTCAATCTTCTAGATATTATTTTTGGTTTGAATTAGTTATTTTTTGATTTTCAGATTTCATTATTGACTGCAAACGATATATAAAAAGTCTAATTATGCAGAAACTTTCACTGAGTTGCATTAAATAAGTAAACGTTACAACAACGTATTCTTTCCAGATGTGGAAGGATTTTACTTGCGATGGCAGTGGTTACCGTTAATCGATAGGGGAGGTAACCGCTGTGAGGAGTCTGCTTACAATGGTGACAGATAAGAGATTGTGCGATCGGCAATCCTTTGTTATCGCTATTCAAGTTTAAACGAACAAGAATTTTGCGCCAACCGAAAACGATTTTGATCGACGAAAATAATTTCGAAGCTATTTCAAATAAGATCTGTGGAGTCATAGAACGCACATTCATTTCAGTAAAATACTCTGTAGTATTGCCGGATTGATACACATAATTTGTTTTATGAAAATAAAGAGAAATTAATGCTTGCCATGAACGATATCGGTCATATACATCGATCCGACATCGTTACTTAAAATGACGACAACGTAACACATATTGAAGAAATGCCACTCATATATGGATTTTTTAAACATATGTCACATACGCTAAATGTATACATCTACTTTTTATTTTTCACCATAACTATATCGGATAGAGAACGGATAGATATCGAACTATTATTTCGATAGCCGACAACTGGCCGATATCTATCCGATATGTACAGTAGGCCTACATGCTTGCTAGCGATAACGGATAGATATCGGGCCGTTTGTCAATGCGATATCGATATACCGATATTTATCCGATAAATATATGCTTGCTGGCTGGGTAGTGGGTATGGCGAAGGAGAAATTTTGATTTTGTGTTAAAAGATGTATGTCTGTCTGTCTGTCCGGACTGACAGATGTACATATGTCTGGACTGGTAAAAAAAGTGCGCTTGTTCTCCGTAACTCCTGGATGGATTTTGACAAAACTTCACAGGATTGATCAGTATCAAGACTAATTGCGCTATCGTCGGCATGTCGTGGTCGTCGGATATCGGAATTATGCCCCTTTGAAATTTTTTACCTAAACAGACTTTGTCTGCGCTTGTTTTCCGTAACCCCTGTCCGGATTTGGATGAAACTTCACAGGATTGATCAGTACCAAGTCTAGTTGTGTATTTCCTCGGCATGTCTTGGTCGGCGGGTTTTGGGCTTAGTTATGACCCTTTGAAGTTTTTCAAATAACATACCTTGTCAGTGCTTGTTTTCCATAACCACTGGCTGGAATTTTTACGAAACTTCACAAGATTGATCAGTAGCAAGTCTAGTTGAGCATATCGTCGACACGTCTTGGTCGGAGTGCAGTTGTGCATATCGTCAGCACGTCGTGGTCAGAGGACTTGGGGTGGAGTTAAGACCCATTTAAGTTTTTTACCAAACAAACCTTGTCTGCGCTTGTTCTCTGGAACACGTGGTCGGATTTGGATGAAACTTCATAGGATTTATCATTGCCAAGTCTAGTTGTGCATATCGTCAGAATGTCAAGATCTTCAGATTTTGGGATTTTGGCCCTGTGAAGTGTTTGTCATAACGGACATTATCTGTGCTTGTTTTCCGTAACCACTGGCTGGAATTCCACCAAACGTCACTGGATCAAACGTCACTGGATCAGTACCAAATGTGCTTACAGTGCATATCTTCGGCACGTCATGGTAGGTGGATTTTTGTCCAACTATGGTATGGGTGACTATTCGGGCTTAGGACTTGTGTTCAACATTATATGCATAAACTTAATTTTATCCAATCAATAAACACACCCGTTTTATGATTTTTTTTTCTAAATAAGATTTACGTTTACACAGACCACGCATCGTAGGTTTATATCGCAAAACACTTTGTTTTAAAAACGTATGAAACAGAACAGAAAAAAACACAATTAAAGTCTTTGGCATTGTTACAGAATTCAACAAGTATCTCATTATAATTATGTTATATACATTTATTATTTAGCTTTTAGATCTATACGATCTATATAGGTTTACAGCGAAACGCAAACACATAACAGACATGAGATTGTCACCAAGACAAATGCCTTTAAATAAACACAGTTGTCTCTGGAGATTCCATTCTTCTTATATTTAAATAATAACAGAGACAAATCACCGTTCTTAGTTAGACTCAGATTATAAAATATTTCTCTGTTTTATTATTATGTTTAAAATTTGAGAAGTGGACATTATATTTTAAATAATATTTAACTAACAAATATTGTTGTCAAATCATTTCATAGAGTAAGGAGTATAGGTCTCGATGCATAGGAATTAAATCATGAGTGTGAAGTAATATAAATATTGGTGATATGATTTTATTGTAATTGAATAATGTTTCACACATTAAATGTTTGTGCATCCATTGCAACTCCTAGTAAACTTGCAGTATTGAACACCTGCATGCATTAGTGTTTTGTGTGTGTGTGTGTGTGTGTGTGTGTGTGTGTGTATGTGTGTTTATTTTTTTTTTTTACATCAAACAGATACGTTCACACATCTTCACTAACATTAAATTTCTGTGCATCCAGTATATGCATGGACCACTGTTTGGCTTAACTTTACGTTTTTTTCTTCATCAGGTTCTTCTTTGGCATTTTCTGTCATTAGATATGCAAGTGGTTGAAATAGACAGGTTCTACACAGACTGGTCTATTTATAGTTACTAACTGGAAATTCCGATATTTGTTACGTGTCCTGCGAGTTTTTTATTTGATGCATAAAGTGATTATATTCGACTGCAAACACCAAAATCAGTGTTAACATCATTCAAATATGTTGGTTGGCAAGCACGCAGTTCATATTTAGCACTAATAACTTTCTCATAATGAACTTGATATCACATTTACAAAATAATTGAACTTTCGTTTTCAAACAAACAAAATCCCCACGTAAGTCCCGAGCTCTTAACACGAAAACCAAGGTTTGCCGAGTGACAAGTATGGATGAGCATTACGGCTTTCGTTGTCGATGTTTTAAATAAATACGTCAAAGCTTATGGAAGTTTTACGATTTAGTATTTTCTCAAATCCGAGTTAAGACAAGTTTTATTTATTCTCTTGTTAACGTTATGCGCCTATTAATATTTTCCCCACCCTAATGCCAAGCATTTTTGTCTAAATCCCCTCAGTGGGGGTGCTTAATTGGGGGGGGGGGGGCAATATTACCGCGATCTAAATTCCGAACAAAGTCTATCTCCCGGAACCCGGAATCATTCGGCGTGTCTAATTCCCGCCTGTCGGGAATTGCTTGCAGTCTAAAGTCCGGTATATGCCCGCCGCTCCCCCTCCCATGGGGGTAAATATTGATAGGTGCATTATTTCCCGTTAAACTAACGAATCAGTTTATTCATTACAGTTCGCTTGGTCATACAGCAAAACCAGTGTTGATGTGATGATAAGTGACATACGGAAAGAACTTCATAAAACACGCAGTTCTTGTGCGCGGGTCTATCTGTGCAGGTGGACGGGTCTGGTATCACTTTTGAAAGACCGTCCACGTGCATAGAAAGGCTTTCCAGCGAGAAAAGTGTTGTTCAATTAAGGGTACATTGAATATATAGTTCGAAAAATATATTTGTACACACACATTATAGAAGAATATAATAGGCAACAGGGATTTTAAAACAATATATTGTTTTGAGACTGTTGGCGGAAGCCAACGGTCTTTTGAGAGGGTAATTTCCAAAACAGGTATCGCGGAAAACTACTTCTTTTCTTTGAAGGCTATTAGTCAGTAAATCGAAACCAGAAAGGGTCCTTCTTCAAAACAGCAAAATCTTACACCCGTTTTCTTACATTTACAGATTTAAATATAATGTATGTAATATGTATTATAATGTGTATATCATGTGATTTATTACAATTACACTATGTAAAAAAGGTCAATTTATAAAAAAATGTAACTTTAAACTAATGACACCCCTACTTTTGCTATTTACTTGTATGTAACGGAAATATTTACCTGAGTGTCCTGAAATAAGACCACCAAATTAATGCGCTACATCGGTTATTTTTCACTCGTTACGAAAGTGTTTTTTCTTGTTACTAATTCTCATTTTGAATATTTTGACAACAAATTGCCGCAATTTATTAATTTTAAACAGTACCATGGAAAATCGAGAGCTTACAACGTATGACCTACTTTTAACTAAGTAGGCAACGAACAAATATCAATAAATAAACATGTTTATTTAAAGATCTTTGGCTACGAAGCTCTAACAATCGGTGCGCCTAACAACTACGCTTCATCGGTTATTTTAATGGCTATGTACGAGTACACCTTCTCAGTCCGTGTCCTTTTGGTTGATGTACGTTTACTGACAGCTATTAAATAGCCATTCTTTGAAGCTGTACATTGTTATAAATATATACTTTAATTATCGAATGTAAACATTGCATTAAAAATACACAAAATGAACTTAAATACAAATATTATATTTCTGCTTGAAAAGCTGCATGCATTAAATGTAAAAGCTTTCATGTACGAATAGTAAGAATAAAATCAGATCAAACCCAATGAAATAAATACGAGTAAGAAAAAGACTTGCTAATGTTGTATTAGTATTAAGGACCATCTGTTCGACATTGTCCACATTTTAATTCGATTACGATGCATACAAGTATATCAGTAGTTTGTTTAGGAAAAAATCAATCTTATTAAAATCAAATCCTAACGTTCGCTGTATCTAGTTAGTGGATAGTATATAGCAGCATCAGAAGATAATTACGGGCAGCGTGTGAAACCGAAAACATTTAAAGCTCAATCCGATCTTACAAAAGTGCACGATCTTCCTAAAGGATGCGTAGCCGGTATTTTAGAAATTGGTAATAATCAGATAGATCTCAATCAAGTTGTTGTATTACATTAATGTACAACGTATTAACATATTAATGTAACCTGAATTATGTTAGGAAATTCATAAATTATCTGAATACATTTAAAAATAAAGAAAAATAAGTACATGTAATTACTATTTCATAAAAAATGGTTGGTTTCCTACTGCATGATATAAAACGTACTTTATTTACAAATGCAGAAATTGTTGTAATGGCTGTGTACACATATTTATACGAAATATATGTTGGATCCACACTTTATTGAACGATAAACTTCTCGTGGCGAGTCCTTCTGCGCATCTGGACGGGTCTTTCCAAAGTGATACCAGACTCGTCCACGTGCACCGATAAAGCCGCGTACGAGAATTGTATTGATTATGCAGATCTTTCCAAAAAAAAAAGACCTAGTTAAACAAAGAAGTAGGTATTGACTTAGTGTGGCTGGCCCATCGAGGAGTTAGTTATTTTATTGTTGTTTTTTTAACAATAAATGCAGTCTAACTATAGAGAAGATTTCATTCATTCTTTAATAAAAAATATATAAACATACGCACTCGGACACCAATTATATGTATTAATGGTTTACATTTCCACACGTAGATCTAATTTAATTAAAAAATACATTTATGACAATTAAGTATTGAAATGCAGGACATTTCTCCTGCATTTAGCTGCAACACTTATCCTTGTCTTTAATATCATAAGTTGATTAGAATGGCTCTTATAGGCTTCTGTATTTCGTTGAAGTCTTTTTTTTAATCGAGTGTGGAATTTTCGGAAAATCCAGAGGCCATTTTAAATAGGAGAAAGATCTAGAAGGATGTTGTAAACAGGTAAGCAAATTAAATACTATTGTCTTGTTTAAAATGACTGATTGACGTGAACGTCAAGACTGTTTGGGTGGCGCATAGATCTATTTATTAATTTGACTGGATCCAACTCAATGTGCAATTTGTTGTAGTAGCTCTTATTGTTGAATTACTACTTTCGGTTAATCGTAATTCCCGTGTCAGCATATGTATAGTGGTCTTGCAATGTTGTTAATATAACTAGACCATTGGGCTTTCTGAACAAAGTTCTGTGTGGTGATTCTATGTTAAATTATTTTATTTTGGATAAAACATGTTTGCATGATATGAGCTTTTCCGCCATTCCGCGAATACCGCTGAAATAGTTCAAGAGTTAGTGTCTTAGAAGCGGCTATAGACATTAAATAAACATTACCATGTTGTTACGCTCAACTTACCACGAATATTATATAATGGCCATGGTGATCGATTTTTTTCAATTAAAACTCGATATCAGTATCATAGACATTTCGAACATCAGGATTAAACTGTCAGCATAGCAATTAAAGTTTGTGTAAATATGCGTTCAGCAGGGTTATCTTTTTTAGCATTTAACGCTTTTAAATTGTTGAATGAATAAATTGTTACAGCATTCGTAAAACCCTTGTTATAGTTTGTACATACATTTGTATCAATTTCTCTAATTATAATATTATGTTATTGTGCTTGTCAGTTTACATTGTGCTATGGATTTAAACAAAATATTTATTCACGGTGCGCAGGCATGAGCTTTTCCGAATGATAAGATATTACAAGTTGGGAAACCAAATTACGGGTAAATAAACCTTATTGCAAAGAGATATACATAAATGGAACGTTGCATTGGCTAGGTTAGAATTTCTCTTTAAATTGCAGGTTTTGTTTATATTGTCTGTCAAAGAATAAACAACACTGGAGTTTGAGCTTGAAACATATTTTTATTTAGTATTTAAGTACTACGTAATTTTAGCATTTTTTTAATAAAAAAAGAGCTTAAGTTTTCCACGAACTTGTTTGAAAAATTATTCATATACTCGAAATATAATGACAAACATAATTTCTAATACAGAAATTCCGGTATAAAGAAATGGGTCATACGAGTATTCTTTTATTTGCAACATAGGCCTACACCTATAGTTCTCTCTCGCAATGACGATTATACGTGTATTATGCATATATCACACAGACACATGTGAAAAAGAAGGCCAAAGTGACTACGCCCGTTGACTTTTTTTCGGTGATCTTGCTCAAGTCGTGAGTACATGTATGTGTGTATGATCAATGTATCAACGGTTTAGAAATTGATATACTTTGGTTGTTTTCAGTGATTTGGCTAACTGAGCTTTGGACCGAAAATGGCACGAGCGAAGAGTCCATCTGATGATGCAATGGCAGGTATATATGTATACTACTATATAATATATATTTCATTGCCCATATACCCTCCCCACTTGGATATTTCCTTTGTATCGTCCCAATGTTGTTGTTGTTGTTTTGTTTGTTACGTGAATGTGTGCACACCTATAGCGACGAATTATTAAACTATATATGACAACATTCCAAGTCTACATTTTAACTTGTTTTGACATTCAAACGTGAGTTTATGACATGTCATTGTTATTGCCTATATATACGTATGTAGACACATACTGCTTTCTAGTACATTTATTTTATTTCAATAATTAAACAAAGATTGAGATCAAATGTTTAGAAAATTTAACTTTTTTAAATCGTAATGAAATAATAGGACCATGGCTTTAACTGTCTTAACAATAACAGAGGCTGCATGGAAAGAATCTCTGCTTAACGACATCCGAGATGAAATGAATCAGTGTATGGGGCAGCTTGTCAAGGAACTTAAGACAGGGCAAGGCACTGTAGCGAGAAAATCGGAACCAATCAGTATGTACACTTTTATCTGGAAATAATAACTATATCTTTTTATATACTTAATTTATATTTGTTGTGAATGTCTGTTTTATATTTTATATCCATTTGAATATCATAGAGAAATATATATTTTTAAATGTTTTAAATACGTGTATGTTTCCCTGAGTTAGAAGTGAGTTTGCGATATGATAAAAATGTTAATGCATTTCTTTATTTTATAAAATAGGAGTTAAAAGTCATCGATTTTGACTCCGAATACTAATTTAATTTTATATGACTTATACAGGTAAGGACAAGTTGAATTTCATGAAAAGCCGTGCCGGAATCCAAATTATTTCAACAGTGCTAAAAAAATTAAACAGTGAGTGGACGGAATATGACGAATTGGATAGAACAGTGAAAACAGTTTTGAGCGAATACGGGTTTAAATCATTTGGAGAATTGTCGGGTATGGCTTTGAATGATTTTTTACTTTTTGAGTCAGATAATTTTGAAGTTAAAAAAATTCCCCAAAGTTGCAGAACAAGAGTCAAAATGCGGAAAAGAAGAACCGGTAAAAGTACTCCAATCAAGGAAACAGACCATATTGGTACATCAAAACCAAAATCAAAGGCTAGCGATCAAGATATGAATACTGATGGTGCAACAAAGCTGAAAACGATATTTGACGATAAAAATGATTCTGATGGGCAAGCCACAACAATGATGCTGACAATTCTACCCAATCCAACAACGTCACTTCCTCAGGAAACAACTTCAGGTGAGCATAATGAAACAAGCCTTCTTGATACCGAATGCGTTACAAGACGTGAACACATCAGCTGTGACATTCCAGTTAGTGATAGTGTAAGTACTGATAATCAGAATCAGGATAATGTTCAAGTAGATGAATTTTTGAAAGACGTTAATAACTTTTCTGGTGGAAATTTCGTTTTAATGTCAGGTGATGTCCCCAATACACTTCTCGATGTGGACGGCTTCGGGATGGTACCCTGGGTAACTGTGTTGGACTTTGATCCGTTAAGTCAGAAAAATGGCTTACTAAACATGATTAGACCAGTTCTTAGTTCTCAACGCAGCCTTAAAGTTTCAAAACTCGGGGAACCGGTCGATAATCTGTCGGAAATGGCTACGCGATGGTGTCTTCTAAGTAATGAACATACCAATGTTCATATCGAAAACGATAGCAGCGAAACAGATGTTATTGACTCAAATGTGTGGTTTAAAAAACACAAAAAAGAAATAGAGGTTCCTATAGTCAAGCTCGAAGAATTTGCAAATGATTCAAGAACTATTACGGTGATTTTACTATGGCCTCAAAAACCAGAACTTGGAGAAAGAATTATTGAAGTCTTAATGAAGTTAAACTATGGTTTGAGTTATACACCAAAGATAGTACTGTGCATCAAACCTGACAGAGTAAACACGTTACCCGCTTCGTTTCACTTCATGAAAGATAAATTTAAAAGTAATTTACACATATATGAACTAGAATTGGACCGTGTTTGTTCCGCTTTGAAAAGATTGTTAATGGTCGAACAAATTAACGAGTCGTTCCAGCTATCTACTGGAATCAACTTCAATGCAACAAACATTTCGTCTACCGACGCTGCTTGGCTTTCAGAAGATCTTGAAGTTTTGTATGTGAATAGACCCTTTACAAGCACCTGTAAGTCGTATAACGATGATGATGCACCGATGATTATTGAACAGTTTTATAAAGGTGGTACAATTGAATGGCCGGGCTGGTATAATGATTTAATACGCGAATCCGTTGTTGAGCGAAGCATTCAGAAAGCATTTGAAGTGAAACTAAAACAACGCCTAAATGATATGAAATCATCACATCTGACATTGTATCACGCCCCTGGGTCAGGAGGTTCAACTTTGGCACGATCTGTTATGTGGAATTTGCATCATGAATTTGTATGTGCTCAACTTAAATTTCATCCAGCATTCGTTCAGGAAGAGTTTGAGAGACGAATTGCTTTCTTGCATGAGCAATCAGGGCTTCCAATTATTTTACTAGTTGATGCAGATTTTGAGTCAAAACCCTTTGCTCTGCATAAACGATTGCCAAACACATTGGTTTTGTTTGTGGACAGATACCAATACTCATTTGATTCAGTTTTCGAAAATGACTTTGTTTTGTCGTCGGGTGCAGTTACAAAAAGAGAGGCACAGCTATTATGTTTGAAACTTTCACCGAAATGTAGTGATGATAATCAGAAAAGACGTCTTGAAAGGTTAAGGGACAAGGTCAAGAAGGGACATAGACATCTTATGTTTGAGTTTGGAATGGAAGTTTTTCAACACGAATTTAAAGGAATTGTTTCATTTGTTAAAGGTCACTTAAAATTAAGAATTGACGATGTACTTAAACTAACGCCTGAGCAGAAATGCGTTGGATTCTTGGCACTTGCTGATTATTATGGCCACACAAGTATCCCATGTCAATATTTTGCAAACCTGTTTGAAGGTTCAATGGAAAACACCCTCGATGTGAACATCATTCCGCCAAATATTGCCGAAATTGTTGTAGCTGATACAAACACACACAGAAAAGGCAATATTAGAATTCGCCACTGGTTAGTTTCAAAAGAAATTTTAGAACAACTACTGACGCGACAGATTTCAGATTCCAAGTCTCCACCAAGAGGTAGCGAGTTAAGCGATCCTGCTCGCAATCAGTTGTTTGATTTATCACGTGATTTTATTGAATATACAGCTGCACAGAACAATAGATCTACGAGTTTGTTGTCCATTCTAATAAAAACATTTATAATAAGAGAAAGAAATAATAGCACGAATACTAAACAGAAAAGAAAATCTATAGTGTCAAGACTTTTGACTGACATCCCATATGACCCTCCCATGTTCACAAAGTCTCTTCAGCTCTTCCAACTTCTTGTGAAATTGTTTCCTTGGAATCCAAGTTTTCATGCGCATTTGGGTCGGTTTTACGCTTACTGTAGAAGTGAATTTGCTAAATCCGAAAGTTGTTTCCAAACAGCTCTGCAGTTGTGTGCTGATCATACTAAATGCAAAGAGAAGCATGAAGTAGATAATAGTTTCCGTTTAGAAGTAATGCACATATATCATATGTTTGGTTCTTACAAGTCTAAGTATATAAAGGCCAATAGCGGTGCTGGTGAAATGAGTGTGAATGAAATTGTTACATGCGCTGTCGAAGCATGTAAATATTTTGAGATGAGTAGAGATATAGCTCCCGAAAATCACTATATGGAGGGATTTGAATTCACTGATGAAATCAACGTCAGGTTGTTTGCGATTGAAAGAGTTCAAACACTTCTGGGAGAGGATTTGTTTCTAAAGACAATGGATAATCAAAATACCATGAAATTTCTAGCAATTTGCATTGAAAAGATACCATTGTTGATAAGGAAATGTTGCTTCGCAGTTGACAACATACAAAGAGATTTTGTTTCCCTTCTCTGCTCACAAGAACGAAAATACAACAATTTCTTTCAGGAACAACAAATCCATTTCATTGAGTTACACTCAAGATTAGATCTCGTTAGCAGAAGAAGACTTCAAATTCAAGCAAAGTCAATGTCTACCACACTTACCAAACGACAAGCTGTCGCTGAAATCGTGCTGCTTTACGAAGAAAACTTCAAGGAAATGTTGATTCGAAAAAACGAACATACCCACACTAACCTGGAACACATTGAACATGACTTCTTGGAATGGTTGAACGTGATTCGACACGATGAATTCCATTCCAGTTACACCATTGAAGACGTTTTGCTACAGGCCAAAACGTGGAATAAACTAACGTCTTCCAAACTCTCACAATACTATATTTTCATTTGCTACAGTCTGCTTGGATTCGGAACAGATAATTGTCTTGGGAGAGGTGACTGCATTGATGAAGCACGCAAAATATTTACGAAGCTTAAAGAAAATGGTGATGACCAGATGGCGCATTTATACCAGAAGGAGTGGCTAGGGGACACTGGAAAGGGAATTAAACAGCTGAAACCCGATGTCATGTTATCAGGGTATGTTTACAGCTCATTTCCGAACAGTAACATTATGCACAGTCTGTGTGTGTGTACGGGGTCTATAGTTCCACCAAATTTAAGCAAACGGTCTGGCAAAATACTTCTCGACATGGCTGTTAACAGGAAAGTGTACGTTCATTTTATCCCAGTTTTAAACAATCTTGAAGGACAACGTTTTGCAGGCGAGCGTGTAGAATTCAACTTGTTGTTTACTGCGAGGAACGGATATGAGGCGCGCGAGGTGAAGTTATTGAGTTATCATGCGTGTGGGGCATGTCGAAGGTACGTGGAGTTTACAAGTAAGCAGGAAGTGTTGCGTTGCCCCTGTGGAAATCCAGTCATCAAAGATAAATATAACTGGACCAGTGGTCGACCGTTTTAATAAGGTCTATTGCAAAAGCAATGATACTATATGTGTCCCTTTGTAGAGCTGTCCATGTGTTGCCCGTGTGTTGAAATTGATGTCATAATGCACAATTTGTTAAAATGTTTCTAGTACCTTTTTGTTATAATAACCTATATTCATTTAATGAATATTGTTTTAAACTTACGGATTTGCCGTATTTATAACACTAAAACAATCAATTAGCGAATTTTGATCCGTTTACTTTATTAGAAAACGAAAGTAAAATGTCTATATATAGATGGAGAAAGTCACATGACAGAACACATGTGTTGTACAACATTCCGTAGACATTTAGTGATGTATTGCTACTTTTGGTGGATAAATGACAGAAGATCTCGAAACTTAATAATACGGCATTCAACAAATGTGTAAACATGTTTACGAGTTTTAAATCAAAAGCTAGTTTGCATTTCTACATATAAACAAGCCTTTTTAAGGCATTTTGTAGACTTTGTGAAGGCTGACAGAAGCAACATATTCATTTTAAACAAAATATTGCTTGCATAATATTCATTCCAAATGAGTTACTCGTAACTTGTATTATTGAAGTGCATATACATATTCATATGCTACTGCACTAATGCATCTTGAATTGCATGAATTCCTCGTAAAACAATGTCTGGTCATTAAGCGTCCGCATTATTTAATATCATTTTATTTATGTTTATGTCTCTTATATATATTTTTTTTTTATGTTATTGATTCACTCGTGTGTAAATGCATTCACATATTTTTTATGGTGCAGGCATATAAAAACCTTTGTGTAAATGCATATTTGGACTATTGACATTTCATATGCGCATAATAATAATTGTTTTAGTGAAATAATGTGTTACGTATCAGTTGTTCAAGTAATTGTTTTTATTCACCTACTAGTATCATAGGAGACTCCGTCGTGTACACTTGATACTTAACAGGTCACATAATAATCTGTGACAATATATAATAATAATATTAATAATAAAGTGATTTTTGAAAACGGTTTACACTAGCTTTTTTTTAGTATCAGGCTGAATTGATCAGTTTTAAGTGATGCGAGAAAAAAAAGGTCACACACTGAAATATATACTTACATCAAAAGCTTGTTTACAGTTTAGATCTTCATTTACCATGAGATAGGTTGATGTCAGATTAATTAAACATAAACAAAGCGAAACTCCAGTTGCGACAGCAGAAGAGAACACGTATTAGCAGCCCGAGGTCCTTTATTCAAGGTTCATGACATGCAACAGAACCAGGTGAACGATATAGGGACATATTGTCTCGCTTGCTTTGTTTTGTAATTTTATATCTCACTGCTTTATTTGATCTATATTCGAGTTAAGATTGGATTGTATGGATTTATTTACACTGCTGTCCATTGAAGATTATTTCAGCTAGTAATCAACAAAATCAAGTAGTAAATATTAATTAATAAATAACACTGCAATAAATTATTGTAATAACATACAATTGTAGCAAAAGAAATAACAAAAGCTGTCAGAGGACAGCGCGCTCGACTATTCGAAGTATTTCAGTTGGTACATATTTTGGATAGTGAAAGGGGCATACATTTGTTAAAATACAATATTTTTTAGTGAACCCTTGTTTAGTTTATAAATTTTTGAAACAAAAAATTTACCCACAAAGTCTATGTAAAAAGTGGGCTAACTCTGTCAAAATACAAAACAGAGTTATGGGTAATGTTGTCCCTGATACTACAGTTGATGCCAAAGGTTAGTTCCAAGTTTCAAGTGAATAACTTATGTAGTTTTGAGGTAACAAAACTTTTGAATATAACCTTTAACCAGAAAATCTATGTGTAAAAGGGGCATAACTCTATCAAAATACAAAACATGGTTATGGGTAATGTTGCCCCTGATACAAGAGTTGATGACAAAGGTTAGTTCCAAGATTCAAGTGAATAACATCTGTAGTTTTGAAGTTACCAAACTTTCGAATATAAACTTTAAACAGAAAATCTAAGTGAAAAGGGGGCATAACTCTGTCAAAATACAAAATAAAGCTATGGGTAATGTTGACCCTGATACTAGAGTTGATGATAAAGGTTAGTTCCAAGTTTCAAGTGAAATTACAAAACTTTTGATTATAAACTTTAAACAGAAAGTCTATGTGAAAAGGGACATAACTCTATCAAAACACAAAATTATGAGTTATGGGGAAAGTTCACCCTGATACTGGAGTTGATGACAAAGGTATATTCCAAGTTTCAAGTGAATAGCTTTTGTAGTATTGAAGTTACAAAACTTTTGCATATAAATTTTAACCAGAAATTCTTTTTGAAAAAGGGGCATAACTCTGTCAAAAACAAAACAGAGTTATGGGGAATGTTGCCCTTGATACTGGAGTTGATGACAAAGGTTAGTTCCAAGTTTCAAGTGAATGACTTACGTAGATTTGAAGTTACAAAACTTTTGAATATAAACTTTAACCAGAAAATCTATGTGAAAATTGACATAAATCTGTCAAAATACAAAACAGAGTTATGGGGAATGTTGCCCTTGACACTGGAATTGATGACAAAGGTTAGTTCCAAGTTTCAAGTGAATAACTTATGTAGTTTTGAAATTACAAAACCTTTGAATATAAACTTTAACCAGAAAATCTATGTGGAAAAGGGGCATAACTCTGTCAAAGTACAAAACAGAGTCATACGGAATGTTGCCCTTGATACTTGAGTTGATGACAAAGGTTAGTTACAAGTTTCAAGTAAATTACTTATTTAGTTTTGAAGTTACAAGACTTTGGAATAAAAATGTTAACCAAATTCAGACGTGGACGCGGACGCCGGGGGTAGAAGGAAAGCTCACCTATTCTTCGAATAGTCGAACTAAAAATGTTTAACATTTATAAAATAGACTATAAATAGTACAATTTTATTTTGACTGCAAATGGACGACAATATTTTTTTTTACTATTGGTTCTTATTAGAAAACGACAAGACTGCACGTTGTAAAGTCATATACATGTACCTAGAAGTATATTTTGAAAATGTTATACACGAGTGAAAACAACACTGTTTTCAAGTGCCTAATATGAATAGCTGTTTGGCATTGAACATATATTGAATTCAAATGCTGAATATTGAATTCATTGATCATGTTTTTCAATAAACACAATGTTTATCTTTTCTTGTTTAATTACATGTGTCACAGACACGACACGTTTGGACACGGACAAAGGGTGTGGCTCCGAAAAATTTTCATATACTGTATAGTGGAAACATGACGAACGGCCATTATTCTGCCAACATTGGTCGCAGCCAAAATTCCTTCCTTTGCGATCACCTACACATTTAGGTTCTTCAGCTGTGAAAGTTTGAGCGAAATTAATGCAGCAGTTGAAGAGGAGTTGAATCCACAAAATTTCGGGAAGTATATATTCTATAGTGGAAAAAACGACAAAGGGTCATAATTCTGCCAAAACTGGTCGCAGCCAAAATTCATTCCTTTACGATCACCTACACATTAAGGTTCCACAGCTGTGAAAGTTACGTAGGGACGTACAGACTTACGGACAAGTGCTGCAGCAAGGCTTAATGCCTCCCACATTGTGGGGGGCATAAAAACACATATCGCATTAAATTATTGAATACTATTATTTTTACATGTAAGATTGATCAACTGTTGGTTTTTAAATATACTAAATATCAGCAGCATTTTTATTACTCCAATTTTAATTTTAAGAATGAATATTGATGGATTGTTACTATCATATTTTCTAAATTCCTATTATGGTTATTATCGTTTTAATGATACAATGTACATCAATATAAGTAATTTTGCATCAAATGAACAGGCGTTAAAACATGCAACCTTAAATCTATATATTTGATATAATTATATGTTTAAATAATAAACATCTTTCTAAGAAGGTATCGTATTATTTATTCACATTTAGGTATAAATGTACTTCAGCAAGAACCCTTATAGCTTATGCAAAGTAAATTGCAACCATCTGTCAAATATAATTTTATGATATTAAAAACGAAAAAATCCACTTCCACAAAATGGATTTTCCTATACAAAATTAATTGTTCGGATTTCAACTAACACACAATTCTCACATTAAACACTTATGGTCCTAGCAAACGTGTTTGCTTAAGATCATAAATGTTGCTAGTATGAATGAGGCTTTTTTTAACACTTCACTATTGCCTATTCTTAATTATTGTTGCAACTGAAAACATGAACACTGTTTTGATGCTACTCTTTTAAAACATTTAAGCTTTTGCGTAATTCTATCAGAAGTCGAATTCTTCATTAATGTCGCCTACAAATTCACATATAGAGTCGTAATCCATCTGAAGCACTTTGTCTCTATCGCTAAGCAGCTGTAACATCGAAGAATACGTCTTCTTATCTCTCTTCAGCACATGGGCGATCTGAATATATACAAAAGTACAAATGCATCGGTTTACTAAAATATCATAACATTTGATTTTTAAGGAATACAATATTTACATAAAGTAAGAGTGATATCAAAATGTTTCTTGGTGTATAAGATAGGTTGTAAGGGCAATATATGATAACAATACAGAAATATCATAAGGAATAATCAGACAGTTTTCATAAATTAACTTGTTAGGCAAGTAATATATCAACCAAGGAAAAAAAAGCAGAATGATTCTCAGAAAATATTTTTTTCATCTGTTTCACACACTTATGCACGTAAACAAAATAAATACTTTAACCTACATAATGACATATAGCAAGCTGATATATAACATGTCAGAGAGTTATAGCTGTCTATACCTGGCCCCGGTATTTCCCTGACACTATGCACACGTATGCAGAATCTGATTTTGGAACAACTGTCTCTAGCATTTTCTGGGAGATATCTGAAATATGTACAGCAAAATATAGGGATCTAGACAAAAGGATAAATATAGCCTCAAAAACGACAAATAATTGACAAGACGCTTATTTCATGTTAAAAAATGATTTAAGGCAAAACTCCTTGAGGACATCAGAATATACTTAATGATTGTCCTGAATTGTAGCTCATCAATCTCACTGAAGGGCATGACCTTTCTAAAGTAAGATCAAATGATGACTTATGTCAAGTTCTGAGCATTGCAGACTTTCAAACAAGTTATTTATGATGTGCGGCTAATTTTCAAATTGTGGAAATTTCAATAATAGATTTATAATGTATATTTCTATGACAGTCAGTGATCAAGTCAATCAACATAAAACACCTGGTGGCATATAAATAAAGCACATTTATGCTCACTGATGATTTATTTATTCCAATATAAGATGTTTTATTTCATTAGTGGTCATGTATTTTAATCAGGAACGATATTACACTGAAAAAAAAATATATTTAATATTATTTTATATATTGTAAATAATTAATTTAAAATCAAGCTTTTACCTTCTAATATTTTTCCATCTTCTGTTTTACAAACACAGTGGTCTTTGTCAAAAACATCAACTATAACAACCTGGAAATTAAAAAAGAACCTTCACTATAACATGAATTTTTCTGGCAAATGATATAATTATTTATTTAAATACTAGAATTGCGAACTGCAAATAAGGTCAAGTTAAAAAAAATCATTAAAATTAGAAGTTACAAAATTCACTTGAATCCTTTAGGACTGGCTTACTACATGCCAATCAATAGCCTGAATGCAGTATTGCATGAGCATCACAATCCACAATAACATCACTTTAGACTAAAGTCTGAACACAGCTTTGCAGCCAAAGCAAACTCAATCTAATCTACAGTAACTAAACTACTAGATTACCCAATAATTCACACGTAGTACAGCACCTTTGTGTTAAAGTATTTCCCCTTCTTGTAGTTTTCATCTACGAGTCGAGCCCTGAGGTTTGGTCTGACCCACAATGGTTGAGATCTCTCTGTGTTACTGGAGCTGAATCCATTGCTGTGACTTGAGGCAGGTCTGAAATCCAAAGAGTGATGCATATAACATACCAGTGGTTGCAGAAATAGCAGTCTGCTATTTATCAGTTACACATTAGTCACCAAAGCCTATCTAGTATATACCGGGTAATACAAGATAGAACATGCTGACAAAACCATTTAACATAATTTACAGATGTACTAGGTCAACAATGTCGATGTCAATCATAAATTAACTGTCTCCAATAAACTTTCAAACAAATTTTTATAATTTTCTTCTACACACATTCAACAGTTTTCAATTTGTTAAAAAATAGCACAATATAAATTATTATCAAATAGTACTAACATACAGAAATTCCATAACAAACGAAATACAACAATGGCTACAGTACCTATCATCTTCATATTTCCTTTTCTTGCTAGAAGACGACGACCCCTCTCTGTCCCTTTCCCTATCTCGTTCCCTGTGTTTGGCTTTCTTTCGGCCATGTTTGTCCCGCGATTTCTCATCCCGATCTCTCGAATCTTGGTCCTGCTTATGATGTCTGTCTTTGTTTGTGGACTCCTCATGACTGCTGCTATCACTGGCTTCCTTTTCTTTCCTCAACTCCTCTTTTTCTTTGTATCTGTCAGCTGCACCTTTATCTACATTTCACAAAATTGTATTTATTAATATTTTAGTCATACCGTAATATTAGAGCAGCATTATAAAGGAATAATAAGACATAATATTATTGAATATTATATTGAATTTAGTAACCAAAAAGACGCTGTGTTCGATAAACACACATGGCCCCGGTTAGTGCTGGACAGCCCATTTGAATTATTCCAAATTAGGTCAAGGTCAATGTATGGTTGGGTGATATGGGTGGATAGGAAATGGTCATAAGCAACACCTGTGTAAGTATCCAAGTGTTATAGTAAGTGGTGTTGGTGCTAGACAAAATGGTAAAATCTACTTAACCTTGTCACAGACGGACGGACAAAAGTATGGACGGACGGACAGGGCAATCACTATATGCCTCCCGCATCAAGATGCCGGGAGCATAAAAAGCATAGAATTAGAAAATTTGCATAATTAGAACATTCATTGAATATAATCAAAAGCTATGATGAATTTCTTCAGGGACTGAAGCCCTATCGGTTTAACAGGTATTATTTGCCTTTTTCAAATGCTTATAAATAAACAATGCATTTCCTATTAAAAACTTTTGGATTTATGGACTAGAGAATACAGTATTTAAAAGACATAATTTTAAGTGTACATGAAATGAGGTTTAGAAACAATATACTGGTAATTTAATTGTATATTACAATTTTTAAAACGACAACAGTTTGAAATCTGGTGGAAATACATCTACCGTACATTAGGCAGCTTACTTATGTATTTGGAGTATTTCTGGTATTCCTCTGCAGAGACCAGTTTAATATTGTACTGACTGACGGACACCAGTTTACCACTGATAGTGAGCTTGATCATCAGTCTGGCATTGTCCTCATCCATTCCCTCTATCTGAAGACACACACATGAAGAAATCATTAATGTCTTCCATCTAACAAAACACTTCATTAAGAAGCAGAAATGCTGGAATCGTTAAGATGTACAAGGAATGTAAAAACTGGTATTAGTTTCGAGAAAATTGTACAATCATGTATAAAGTGGTATTAGTTTCAGGACAAAGTGACTATCACCAAGTTTGACAAACCATGGTACCTTCTGGCTGAAAATAAACACTACAGTCTTATCTCTGTAATAAGTGGAGTTACAGTTCATTAAAATAATTTTGCATAAAATTAAATAATAATAACAATTTTCAAGAAAGTGTCATTAAAACTTTGTATTAACATGATTGATTGCTTACACATGGATTAAAGTGAATACCCACAAAATATTTGTTACAAACTTCGTTACATACCACCCCATATAAGTCTTTGTTGGGTCCACTTTCCACCAGACTGTAAGCCCCCTTTTTCAGCCTCAGTTCAGCACTGTCTGCCCCATTCTTGCTATCTGACCCCTGTTTGGACTTGTTGAGGTCCTCAGCCTGGCCCCTGTCTGCCCCCAGCCCCATTCCCTTTGGTCTGAGCACTGCCTCCACTGGCTTTACAGCTCTGAAGGAAAAAATTTGTATAATGGTAATATCTCATAAATACTTGTGATTCAGTTAACTTATAAAAGCTAAAACCTTTTTTACAATCTAATTTAAATATTTTAGGCATTACTGTGAAAACAATATTTAATCCATGCAATATGTTACCATAGTTCAATGTAAGTTTAGTTCTAAGAAACTGTGACAACATTTCATGTAATAAATCAGCCCTTACTTGTTGTTCCTCCCAATGCCCTCCCCCTCTTTCCACCCCATTCCTTTCAGCATGGCCACACCAAACGCCTCAATGGGGATCTCTTCATAGTCAGTGTCTGCAGGCTGGAAACAGACAATCTTTCATGTCATTTTATCCATGTTTCATAAATACAGTTTTTATTATTTTGTTAACAACATTTATTTGCTGCTGCAAAAGATAGGTACGACTGTGTAAGTGTTATAATGAAATAATTATAACGAAAAAATGTGCTTCCTTCCTATGTCATACAACTACCTGAAGTACTTCATAGATTAAGATTAAATTCTCAAGGATATGTATTTACATGTACTAACAAGGAACATTTATCACAACAAAACACTATCATAGTAGCTTGTGCCATAAAACAGTTTTATGTTGTCTTAATAAGTACTTGTTTTAATACTTTATATGTTTTAAAATTAAAACAGTATATGAGATTTGAATCTCTTAAGAGGTTTTTTTTACTAACTGACCTTCAAAATTTCAGTATTTCCTGACAGTAAATGTAGTTTAATGTAAAGTTTATAACCTGATTTTAAATATTTGTTTCACACAAGACAACAAGATTAAACCAGAACATCAGTTGCATGCTATACCTCATCAGGTCGAAGAGACACATCAAGATGTTCATCAGTCTCAAAACCCTCCGGCACCTTGTTCTGCATAAGCAACGGGATTTCCAGGTTTGTATCAACTGTACCCCGGCCCTCCCAACTCTCTTTCTGTTTCTCAGCATCTGTAAGATAGACAACAATTAACCTCATATGACATTTTAATCTGTCATCAATACACAAATGATTTTTAAGGGTTCCAAAAGGACCAAGCTTAAGATTTTGTAATAACAGTTAACCCAAACAAAACCTGTTTTAAAAGGTGTCTTTTTTTAAAGTTATACTTCACAGATATTTACATTAAATATGGATATTTTATTTGTATTTTAAATCCATTGAATTCAGTAAGGCCAACATTATTGTATACTTTATATAATTATATCTGGAATGGGTGTTTTAATAATCTGTCTGCATTACTATCTCTCAGATAGTAATAAATTCAATGTTAAACTATACAAAAGCATTACCATCAGATGACTGAAGCTACAATAAGTTTCCTACCTTTGAGAAGTTCCTGCACTGCTTGGGATTCTAGACCATCATTAGGTTTGTTTTGTGTAATACTCTCCAACTGCCTGGTCTTCCAGTTGTTAGTTTTAATTAGAGGTATTACAATCTCCTTCTTTTCTTCCTTTGGCTTGGTGCTGGAATATAAATAAGTTTTTCAATTTGTGATTTCTAGTAGCTATACTTGTAAGCCCAGGGCAATCAGTGAGATACTTTTTATATGGGCAATGTTGTGACTGACTGGCTATACTGGGGAAGTACCATTTCTGTATTGGAAAGTTTTCCTATATGAAACAAATAGTACCATTTCTGTGGTGGAAAGTTTTACACATTGCAGCGAAGAAATTTTTATGCTACTTTCATGTACTGAAATACGATAAAACTTCCATTTTGGATGCATCAGCAATTTAAACCTACGCACATAAGCCTTTTTAAACGAAACGGCTGTGTTCAATTTTATCAATAATCTATTACACTGTAAGGTATTGCGTCATTTTGATAGGTCAGCTGCCTATAACGATTGCGTTAATAAATACATTTGTCATCCAAATGGCTGAAACTCTTGGCTTACGGTATAAACAAGGCAAAAGAATGGCAGTTTGTACATAAATGTAGTAGATTAATATAAAAGTTTAAATCAGAATTAAACACATGTCATACGTAAATTTCAGAACATAGATGTTTTTAAATCAAATATGTTGATGGATAACTTTTTTGTAGCAAATAATGGAAATTTATGAAAATTTAACTTTCAGGTTTCCAACAAATTTAGCCTTACATAAAAAGTAGCACTACATTTGTTGCACGGCTTATGGATTAGACTATGATTTCTAGTGGTCTGTACCAGGGCCTTCCCCAGGCCGTTTTAGCACCCCGGTCCCAGGGCGCTTTAATTTTAGCTTGAACATATCAGTGGCGCCTAAAATTAGTATTGCGGTTGTAAACATTATGCGGGGCACGTGCATTTTATCAATAAATAAGCTGTGTTGACTGCAGCAGATCAACAATTCCTGCTGTGACAGCTAATCTCTTATGTCACAATGGCCGTTTTTCTCACTCAAGAAACATGTACACCCACTCAATAGTCGGCAAATGATCAAAGCGAGTGTCACTTTGCCAAAAATGTTAACAATTTACAGTTATTCCTAAGCCACAATCAATAACCATGAAGCAACGCCCAGTAGGCATAGTTTCACCACGCAGTATAATCGATATGAGCCAATAGAAACGCTCGGTTTATTCGCTTTGGAATGATGTTATGATTTACCAATTTGCGTAATAGTTATGTACCCACAGACAAGTAACTTTAAAAGCGCGTCAATGAGTATTATCACCCTTAAAAGTAGATGCGCTTTGCTCATCCCTTTCGTATTTTATAATATCCACACTTATTTATTTACCCGTTTTCTACAAAAGAACACTAAATGTCTGCTGACAACCACGACGACATGTTCCACGCATGAAAAGCATGCGTGTACTAAATACAGGTCTTTAACATTTGTTGTGCATAGGCACGACGTGGACAAGAAAATTTTCCCGCCGTTTTGGCAAGAACAAAGCATATGATCTTTACAATTTACCAATTATCCAAACAGTAAGTACTAAGTTCAACAGGTGTAACGATTAAAACAGTGTTAAAACACTATATGTAATCAAGTAAAAATGGCTCCATAAGTTGATCAAGTGTAACCTAAAGATTCGAGAACTAGAATAGTGGGTTTGGACATGACGTCACTGCGTGAATGTGTTGTCACTGCGTGAATGTGATGCGCACTGGACATAAACATCCGGAAAAAGATCATGACTTTCAGTTTCGCAACCACAATGACGCTTTTGCTTTTAAAAGGCTAGTGCCATAGTGGTATACCGTTCAAACGGTGATGTTTCGATTATTTCATTTCGTTTAAATGTTGAAAAAAATTGAAAATGTCTTACTCTTAGCCTTAAGTTTAGAGCTAAAACGCACCAGATAACATCATTTGACACATGCCGCCAAAAAAAATTCGACGTTGGGAGGGGATACCCTTCCTGAACCTACCCCTCTCCGACTGAGCTCTCGTGATTCCTGGGGAAGGCACTGGTCTGTACTTAAAAATTACAGATCCCTATCCCAGTTAACGAAAATAAATGGATCATTTAAAGTATATTAAAGACACAAATCGTTGTCAACTTGATAGACCTGACTATGACAACTTAATCATGTGTAATTTGCATAATCGACGTCGCGAAAATATGTGTCTTTTACAAAACGGTATAGATACCTTTGAACTTCTTTGTCTTCAACTGATGTAATGAATTCTGTTTCCTTTTTTATCTTCTCTGTTACTAAATTTTTCAATACTTTCTTTTCCGATTTCTTAGAAAACCCGAAAGATACCGACGTTTTACCTTCTTCTGACATTTTTGATTGAGAATCGTAAACAATACATATTTTACAAGTCAATTCGGTCTACTGGTCAACCGGTCAAATCGATACCGTTTGCAAGAAGAGGACAGAAAGGTTTTCCACTTTATAGGCATGCAAATAAATAAATACCCGGAAGAAAGAAATCAGTAAGTATATATTCCATTCGATTCTTTAAAACGTGCACATTTGTTGATAAACCGTTTTTGTTTGTGACCATATTGATTTAACCGACATGTGACTTTGTTTACACGGATGTGAAACGCAGACTAGAATTTAAGCTAACAATCCAAACATAAATACAATGAAAGAAGATTCTACAGAAGTTGTTATTAAAGATGAAATTCATAATCTTATTGAAGTATTTTCTAAAAAATCATATAAGGTCACGGGAGACAGAAAGGTTATTTTTTATTGTTTTGCACACGTGAAACATAAACTTCAATTAGTTTGTATTTACAATGTTTTGTGTCCTTAAAATTTGTTGAAAAATACATAATAATAAGCTAGAAACAATAAACCAAAAATGGCTTGCTCGTGTTTCGAGATAACACTCATAATTATTAATCACAGATATAGAATCAGTCTAGCCTCTAGGGGCAGGGCTGAATCGGGGTCAATATCACTTATCAGCCTAATTAAGCCCCAAATGCTTAATCGGCCTGGTCAAACTCTCTCGAAATCAAATAACAAGCTACCATCGTTTAAAAAAAATATTTTATATATTTAGAACCCAATCCATGCATTAATCAGACCATGCCTAGTTAAAATTTAGCCAGTATTGAACAGTTACCTAAGGACTGCAAAATACCAGACATTATGCCCCAAAAGACATTTCACCACAAAAGTCGTTTAGCTACAAAAGACGTTTCACCCCAAAAGACGTTTTTGCCCCAAAAGACATAAGGGAATATTACGTCCCAGGACATTTTGTCTTGGGCTGTTTTAATATATATTGAGCATATAGTATTTTGTCTATTGAAGTTTTTATAATATTTAATGTTCCAATTCAAAATAATTCTTTTAAGACCAAATGCATTAACTAGCTGAACATTGTTTATGACTGAACATTGTATTTAATTTAAGTTTTTCGATAACATGAACAGTTTAAACTTGCGATTCTAGTATATTTGTGTAATATAACAATACTACAGCTTAAACTTCAAAGGATATAAGTTGCTCAGCTGAAATTGTAAAGAAATTTACAAGTAATGTTAAGTAAATATGGGTAAAGGTTCCAAGTTCATTTAATAGATAATACCATTTATAAGTATCTACTTACACATTTATGCATGATAAACAGTGCCCTTAAAGACTATGGAATGCAAGCTAAAACTTTTATTTTCAGGTATTTGCATTACAAGACTGATTAACATGATGCCTCGATTTCCTTTCAGGTTGATCCTGTTGCAGAGAAGTGTCTAAAGCTTTTTTCAAAAGACTATCACTTTTCAGTAAGTAGCAATAAAATTTTGTGTACATAACTGTAGCTTATACCAGTTAGTAATTGGTATAATTGTGATCCTCATGCCTTACATGCAATGTAAAATTGCCTATGAAATTATGATTAGGTAAATAAAAAATAAATATTTTCTTCTGTATTTTACATTTTTATTTTAATCATATACAGGTACATATATATAAAAAGAGAAATACCAGTAGCCATATCTGTTAAATCCTATTAAACTCTCCTGTAAGTTTTTTGAGACCTAGACTACATTGTTTACCATGTATAATATATAAAACAATTGGCATATTACCATATACACCAGTATTCATGCAAATCGTGTTTCTATGTAATTGTTTTGCTGTTCAGATCATCAACAACACTGCTGGCAGTTTATGTGCTCACTACCCCAGCAAGATTGTCATTCTGGAATATGAAAAAGCCTGTCCCGCTCTTGAAAAGTATGAAAAGTATGTACCCACAGTGTTTTTCCTCTACATAAACTTAGTACTCTAATAAGGTACCTTCCCAATCCAATTTACCTACACATGTTCGCAATTTGAAGATAAAAAATCCCAAATATCTGGAAAACCTATCCTAAAAAGATTCTCTATATGTGTTTAACTTTCATTTTACCTCCTGGAAACACAAGTACAAGAGAAAGAATCAATGAAAAAGCAGATTTAGGTTTATTTACTGTTTTCTAATTCTTTTTGGCAGTTTATTGCAGAAAGTGAAATAATTCCCAATTGGGTTGAAAATGTGGCTAATTTTCCCAATTTGACAGGTACCAGTACCATTCCCAAAGTTAAGTGAGGAAAAACGTTGACCCATATGTTTAAAGTCAGTTATTATTATAATAACCAGCTGTCTTAAGTGGACATTTGTGTTGTATTGTGTATACACGCCCATCCATAACTGGGTTATGTTGCAGTTTTTAAAATGCTGAGAGCAAAGTTGTTTTCAACACCCCAACAGCATACATGTATTTCAGTGCAGTTTGATTTCTACTGTTAATGCTTTCTACTGTTTGCAGTTCAGTCAGTAAAATTTCAACATGCCGCCACTTTAAATTAATGCTTTACATTAAAGGCACGTCAAGATATCAACATCGATAAAAATCAATGACCACCACCTTACCCATCAGGGTAAAGGCAGATATTTTGATCTGATAAACAGTTCTTTACTTTCCTATCAAACACACTAATATTTAGAAATACACATGTACGTGTGCTGTCTAGATAAGATCATATGTGTAATAATGGCACATTATTATGCCCCCCTTCGAAGAAGTGGAGGTATCTTGCTTTGCAACTGTCCGTTGGTCGGTCGGTCGGTAGGTCAGTCGGTCGGTCGGTAGGTCGGTCCGTAGACCATTTCGTTTCCGCACGATATCTTGAGAACGCTTTGACCTATGATCATGAAAGTTGGTACGCTGGTTACTTGGGAGGAAAGGAAGAACCCTATTAATTTTGAGGTCAACAGGTCAAAGGTCAAGGTCACCGTTGCTAAAAATAGAAAAACGGTTTGCCCTCAATAACTTGAGAACGCATTGAGATATTTTAATGAAACCTTATACATAGATACCTTACATCGAGACCTCTCTTGGGATTGCATATGGGGTAGGTGGGATCAAGGTCAAGATCACCGTTACTAAAAATAGATAAACGGTAGACCATTTTGTTTCCGCACAATATCTTTAGAACGCTTTGACCTACGATCATGAAAGTTGGTACACTGGTTACTTGGGAGGAAAGGAAGAACCCTATAAATTTTGAGGTCAACAGGTCAAAGGTCAAGGTCACCGGTGCTAAAAATAGAAAAACGGTTTCCCCTTAATAACTTCAGTTCGCATCGAGATATTTTAATGAAACTTCACACATAGATACCTTATATTGAGACCTCGCTTGGGATTGCATACGGGGTGGGTGGGTTCAAGGTAACCGTTACTAAATATAGAAAAACGGTTTCCGCTCAATAACTTGAGAACGCATTGAGATATTTTAATTAAACTTTATAAATAGATACCTTACATCGAGACCTCGCTTGGGATTGCATATGGGATGGGTGGGGTGAAGGTCAAGGTCACAGTTACTAAAAATAGAAAAACGGTTTCCGCTCAATAACTTGAGAACGCATTGAGATATTTTAATGAAACTACATACATAGATACCTTATATTGAGACCTCGCTTGGGATTGCATATGGGGTTGGTGGGGTCAAGGTCACCATTACTAAAAATAGAAAAACGGTCTCTGCTCAATAACTTGAGAACGCATCGAGATATTTTAATGAAAGTTCGTACATAGATACCTTATATTGAGACCTCGCTTGGGATTGCATATGGGGTTCGTGGGGTCAAGGTCACCATTACTAAAAATAGAAAAACCGGTTTCAGCACAATAACTTGAGAACGCATAGAGATATTTTAATGAAACCTCATACATATATACCTTATATCGAGACCTCGCTTGGGTTTGCATATGGGGTGGGTGGGGTCACGGTCACTGTTGCTAAAAATAGAAATACTGTTTCCGCTCAATAACTTGAGAACGCATCAAGATATTTAAATGAAACTTCATACATAGATACCTAATATTGAGACCTCTCTGGGATTTCAGATGGGGTGGGTGGGGTCAAGGTCAAGGTCCCCATTACTAAATATAGAAAAACGGTTTCCGCTCAATAACTTGAGAACGCATCGAGATATTTTAATGAAACTTCATACATAGATACCATATATCGAGACCTCGCTTGGGCTTGCATATTTAAAAAAATTCTTAACAATTGCACATATTCACAACTTGGCTGCAAGTCGGGGGCATACATGTTTTACAAACATCTCTTGTTTACATCACACTTTACTTTGTCGTAAAGTAAAACGCTCAATCGCATGCACACTAAATAGAAGTGTTGCAGAGGTAAATTTTCAAATTTGTTTTGCAAAGTAAAGCTTTGTCATGAAACAAACAAACACGTTGAAATATCCTTTGTATAGGACTTTTTTTAATAATATGTATAGAACATGTAATATGTTTCTGAACTTCAGAGTGGAGAGCTTGTATGATGGCCATCACATCAAGGAGCTGTTCAAGCAAGCCAGGTTTGCAAGGTGCCGATCCAGATTTGTGGTTCCAGTTATTTTGTTAGATGGCAAGGTAAAAATATTGAAGACTATGTCTCAAATTTCATTGTGTGCGACTTTGTGCTTGATTCATTTTGTTATGTGTAACAGAAGGTTTTACAGAAAATGATTGAAAATACTGTTGCATTTAATATCTTTAATTTCATAATGTCAGGGCTCATGCTGTTTGCAATATAAGCCAATAATATTACAGCTGAAGAAAAATTATGTTTGGCTACAAGCTTTTTTTAAGAAAAGCTCTATTAAATGAAATTTGGAAATGAGTCCAATTGAGTAAAGTAAAATTAATTTGACTACGATTAGAAGTATTTCCAGCCAGTGTTGGCCATGAAAATGCAAGCAACTTTAATGATTTTTTCTTGCAAAGTGTCCACAGAAATTATTATTTATTTAAGAAATAGTTTTTAATAATTTATTGTTGTTTATCGGCCAAAGTTAAACCAGTTAAACCACAAGAGCGTTAGCCTGAGTGGTTTAAAAGCCATACATCAGAACGACAAAGAGTTGGTTATTGGCCAATAAACAATGATAATGCCAAAATTATTTCTATTCTAACATGATTTGACAAATTTTTTTGGCAATTGAAATGAGAACTATATTTGAATATGCTCTGTTCAAAATCCGGACTACTTTTTGGGATGTTTATTGGGTAGTTTAACAACGATAATTATGCCCCCCTTTGAAGAAATGGGGGTATATTGCTTTGCACCTGTCCGTTTGTCGGTTGGTCCGATGGTCTGTCGGTCTGTCCGTAGACCATTTTGTTTGTGCACAATATCTAGAGAACGCTTTGACCTACGATCATTTAAGTTAGTATGCTGGTTACTTGGGAGGAAAGGAAGACGCCTATCAGTTTTGAGGTCAACAGGTCAAAGGTCAAGGTGACAGTGGCTTGTAACATGAAAACTGTTTCCTCTGTAGACCATTTCGTTTCCGCATGATATGTAGAATACGCTTTGACCTACAATCATCCAAGTTGGTATGCTGGTTACTCGGGAGGAAAGGAAGACGCCTATCAATTTTGAGGTCAACAAGTCAAAGGTCAAGGTCACAGGGGCTTGTAACATGAAAACAGTTTTCTCCGTAAACCATTTTGTTTCCACAGGATATGTAGAGATGTTTTGGCCTATTTGATGTTTAAATCAAACAGAAGCAGGTATCCTTATATAATAGACTGTAAAAATACATCCATAATTATACTCTATCTTTCTTTCAGCTTATATTTACTTTCTAAAGCATCAACTTTAATTTCCTCCCCATGTGTTAATGTGCTCATACAATATTAAAAAAATTCCTTAACAATTGCACATATTGACGACTTGGCTGCAAGTTGGGGGCCATACATGTTTTACAAACATCTCTTGTTTTGTTCTTTGTCTATAGAAAAATTAGCGAGTATCATGTTAGAATATTATTTTACACTAACACTTACTGATAATTAATGAATAATTTCTAATGGGGTACTGGTACATTTTCAGCATGTGTGCAGATCTGCAACATTGGCCAGTGGAGCCGAGATGTATGGCCGGTCGGGACTCGACTTTCTCACTGGTACTGTGAAAACAGTCAAATTTTCGTTTCCGCTCTCTAACTTGAGAACAGATTGAGATATTTTGATAAAACTTCATACATAGATACCTTATATTGAGACCTCGCTTGGGATTGCAAGTGGGGTGGGTGGGGTCAAGGTCACCGTTGCTAAAAATAGAAAAATGGTGTCCGCTCATTAACTTGAGAACGCATCGAGATATTTTAATGAAACTTAATACATAGATACCATATATCGAGACCTCGCTTGGGATTGCATATAGGGTGGGTAGGGTCAAGGTCACCATTACTAAAAATAGAAAAACGGTTTCCGCTCAATAACTTTAGAGTCCATTAAGATATTTTAATGAAATTTCATACATAGATACCATATATCAAGACCTCGCTTGGGATTGCATATGGGGTGGATGGGGTCAAGGTCACCGTTACTAAAAATAGAAAAACGGTTTCTGCTCAATAACTTGAGAACGCATGTAGATATTTTAATTAAATTTCATACGTATATAACTTATATCGAAGCCTTGCTTGAGATTGCATATGGGGTTGGTGTGGTCAAGGTCAAGTGACAGTTACTAAAAATAGAAAATGGTTTCTGCTTTATAACTTGAGAACGCATCAAGATATTTTAATGAAACTCATGGTAGTGCATACGTGGTGGGTGGGGTCAAGGTCAAGGTCACTGTTACTAAAAATAGGGAAACAGTTTTTGCTCAATAACTTGACAATGCATCGAGATATTTTAATGATTCTTCGTACATAGATATCTTATATCGAGACCTCGCTTGGGATTGCATATGGGGTGGGTGGGGTCAAGGTTACCGTTACTAAAAATAGAAAAATGGTTTCCTCTCAATAACTTGTCGAGATATTTTAATGAAACTTCACACATAGATACCTTATATTTAGACCTCGCTTGGGATTGCAAATGGGGTGGGTGGGGTCAAGGTCACCATTACTAAAAATAGAAAAACGGTTTTCGCTCAATAACTTGACAATGCATCGAGATTTTTTAATGAAACTTCATACATAGATACCTTATATTGAGACGTCGCTTGGGATTGCATATGGGGTGGGTTGGTTCAAGGTCAAGGTCACCGTTGCTAAAAATAGAAAAATGGCTCCGCTCAATAACTGGAGAACTCATCGAGATATTTTAATGAAATACATAGATATTTTAATGAAACTTCATACATAGATACCTTATATTGAGACCTCACTTGGGATTGCATATGGGATGGGTAGGGTCAAGATCAAGGTCACCGTTACTAAAAATAGAAAAACAGTTTCCGCTCAATTACTTGAGAAGGCATTGAGATATTTTAATGAAACTTCATACATATATACCTTATATCGAAGCCATGCTTGACATTGCATATGGGGTGGGTGTGGTCACGGTCAAGGGACAGTTACTAAAAATGGAAAATTGTTTCTGCTTATTGACTTGAGAACGCATCAAGATATTTTAATGAAACTTCATTATAGATACCTTATATTGAGACTATAACTTTAGAATGCATCAAGATATTCGAATGAAACTTCATACATTGATACCTTGTATCTAGACCACGCTTGGGATTGCATATGGGGTGGGTGAGATCAAGTTCAATGTCAATGTTACTAAAAATACAAAAACGGTTTCTGCTCAATAATTTGAGAACGCATTACGATATTTTAATGAAACTTCATACATAGATACCTTATAACGAAACCTTGCTTAGGAATGCATATGGCACCCAAAACATTCTTTCATTACTTTGCTGACTTTAATGCATTTCATTCGAAAAATTTGGTTTTCATGGAATTTCCATGTTTCTTGTTTAAATTCTATTACTGGAGGCTCTGAGCAGATTTTTGTTAGATACTTGAATGTTTCCTGAGGCTCAAACTAAAATATGATTTTATCATAGAACTTAAAAGTTGCATTTTGTATGTAAGGACTTTCAAGCTTAGTTTCAAATTTGAAAGTTCACGTTCATTTTCTTTCATACTGATATTTAACTTGCAAATGATTACCGGTAGATTCTTTGCAAATTCAATTTGAACGTGTCACCTTTTTAATATTCATTTTCCATTTTATGTTTCAGGTAATGAACAAAATCCCTCAAAAATGAGACCGTCTTCATCAGACAGGTAAATAAATGACAGTAGAAAACAATGTTGTTTGAATAAAAAACATATGCTATTCTAGCTTCAAACATAGATTTTAGCTTTGACAACATGGTTATACTAATAATAATTTGTTATGTTGCAAATTTCATTTTCCCTATTAAATACAAAGGTGAACAAAGTGTAAACTGTTTTAAATTAGTTTCTCGTCTTCTTCATTAAATGATATTGCACCCAAAATGTTTTTGTATTTTGTCAATGTGTGTATGATATTCAGTAATAAAATAATAACAGTTAAAAGTAGTTAGTGATATAAATGAACTAAGTCATCAAAATTATGAGGAAGTTTCTTAACAGCACTTAGAATAGCCTGTATTGTATATCCTTGTTACAAGCCATTTAAATTGTATTTCCTGAAAAATGCTGTGTCAGAAAAGGTCACACCAGTTCTCAGAAAAGTTTATTGGAGAGCATCATGTTTCATGGATATCCTTGTTTAATATGTAACTAAGTGAATGAAATAAATAATAACATAATAGTTATTGTGTACAAGTACTGTTATTTACCTGTTGATTATTAAAATAATCAGCATGTTGACACGCTACTGTCAAACAGCTCATATTATGAGCAGAATAATGTAGTTTGTTTTTGCCTTGAGTGATCGAGAGTAGGGGTAGCTCAATCAGTAGTATGGGGTTAGTGTTTGCACAAAACTTGTGTGGGGATCGGTCATGAAATAACTACTATGGTCATTCTCCCCCTGTCAGGTACTACTGGCGTAAGTATGTGCACTTGGTACTGGTAAACCGCTTAGATCGGCTAAGCTTGCCCAGGAAAAGTGTGAGTAGGATATCTGACCGCCGTTATATGACTGTTAAGTATGGCGAAAAATCCAAACAGACAAATAACTAGTATTTGTGTTTGCTGTTTCAGTGATCTTCAGATGTTCGACAGAGTGAGGGGCCAAGACATCAACATCTTAAAAACTTTCTCTGTGAAATATATTGTCGACCTGATGGTGGAAAAGAAAAAAGTAAAATTTGGAATGAAGTATGTTTAGTGATTTATGTAACTATAAATTTTAGAATTAAGTCAAATTACAATTTCATGAATGACGATTTTACGAAGTGACGGTGTACTAAGATAACATCCTGCAGTCCTGTAGAATTGCCTTCTCTATTCAATGGAAAAAAAAAGTAATTACGTGTATCTGAAATGTGAATTGTAAAATTTATAAAAAATGGCTGTATCCTATTATTTATAAAACCATGAAACAAACATGACTTCTTGTTTTATAGTTTAGTTTAATTGTTTCCAGTTAAATTGTAACCACATGTTTTATGAACTTTAAGGCTTCTAAAATACTAGTATTGGAAATTATTCATATACTATTTCTGTAGTTGAAATGTTGGAATGTTCTATAAATCAAGAATGTGCCCTCTGGAAACACATGTATGACTTTCTCATTCAGTGTAACATCATCAGAGAAGGTGGACAAGGAGAACAGATATGGGGAGTTCTGTATAATCTCAGTCCCTTATCCAGGTAGCACAAGCGTCAGAAACATTTTTATTTTATCATCCATGTTCTTCCAAACATTACACCATGTGATTCACATGTCATCTCAATTTGCATTAATTATAACACCTTTGCTTCACCATTTTATAACAGTATAACATGAATGCTAAGTCTGTTCTGGTATTGGGGGTAGTAATCACAAAATATCTTCATTAATCTCAAATATGTTTCATGTACATTTTTAATATATTGTACTTGTTAACTTAATATACACATTTGTATGTTTTTTGATATTCCTCGTACATAAATATTTTATTGTTTGTCTAGGTTGTGAGTTTTTCAAAGAGTGGCGTGACAACAGCTACATGGGAGAAGACATGAAGTTTGACTGGTCACAGGTGAGAGCGTTCAAGATCATATTGTTTTGTTTTTTCTTAATGGTCCTGTCCGACCTGGTATTTAAATGTATTCTGGAAAGTGCTTAGTAAGTTAATTAGAACATAATACTACTGGACTACTGGACACAGTATGTCAGAAAAAAAGTGGATTTTCAGAAATTATGCATGTATTAAAAAGTAAAGTTTAAAATCAATGAGCTTTGAATGTAAATAATATGAATTTTTTTTATCATATCAACAAACTTGAAAAAAAACAACGTTTTGTATTAGCTACAGTTAAGAAGACCTTAGCTTATATATAAAATAACAACAAAAAACTTAGATTTTTTTTGTTTGCAGAGTTTTGTAGATGCATGTTTGGACATCCCTCCTACAGAATTGTTACAGGAACTCGGTATTGACTGGCAGCAGTATAAGGTATATGTATATTACAGTACAAGCGATCAGTAAAGAAAGTGTTTTAAAGTGGTGATGTGAGCTGGTGTCAGTTACATACAGACAAAATAAATATAATAATTCCAGAATGATTATTTAATGAAATAAACATAACTTTGATTGAAAATGTAATAGCTATCATTTCTCAATATTTGTACGTTATGTATAATTTGATACATAAATGTGTTTAGGTTTTTATACTAGTAATGTATCAGTGTAACTAGCTGCACTATTTAAAACAGTTGGAATGTACGGTAAGCAAAAGAGTACTAATATTCGCTGATAAGATTTTTATTATGCATCCCAAGGGAACTTCGGGGGCATATAGTAATCACATCGTCTGTCCAACTGTCCGTTTGTCCGTCTGTCATGTTTCTTGTGCGGAGCATCACTCTTTTAGTATTGAAGGGATATAAATGAAACTCCATATAATGATAGAGGACAATGAGAGGAAGTGCAGAGCACAAGGACCACAACTTTTTCTTCAATATTTACAGAGTAATTGCCCTTTTTTGTGTGTGTGCAAAGCATAACTACATTAGTATTGAAGGGATTTTGAATAAAACCAAATATATTGATAGAGGACATTGAAAGGAAGTGCAGAGTACAAGGACCACAACTCTTTCTTTAATATGTATGGAGTTATTGCATTTCAGTAAATGTTCTTGTGGTGTGCATAACTCCATTGGTATTGAAGTGATTTAAAATAAAGCCACATATATTGATAGAGGATGTTGAGAGGAAGTGCAGAGTACAAGGTCCATTACTCTTTTTGTAGGAAGCGTCATTTTTGCCAACATGTAACTGACATTGTGTTGCCTTACTCGGACAAGCATATGCTTAGGGGGCATACGTCACATCCTGTGACAAGTCTTGCTATACTAGTAATTGTTAATGTATCGGTGTAACTAGCTGCGCTATTTAAAACATTTGGAATGTACAGTAAGCAAAGTAGTACTAATATTCACTGATAACATTTTTATTTATATTGATTTTTGGATTTTTTAAATTTCAGCATTGGGATTTAATCCAGCTCACAAAGAACTACCTGAAAATGCTCGTACATATCTTTACAAATGGTTTGTATACTTTTATGTTGACAAGAAAAGTGTTCAGAAAAAATCCTGTCATTTACAATTACCTGCCAGAGTTGTTTTAAGTTGTGCCATGTACATGTTACATATACTGATTTCCAGAGAGAATGAAAATGTGTTGTGTTTCTTGGTATGAAAACATGAGTTTATTAGTGACTTACATATGGGTGTATCAACAATTTATTTACCATTAATTTGTTAGTTTTCTAATACAGTATTTCCATCAAGAATACATGTGCACAATTCATCATGCGCCAGTGTTTCATAATAAATTGCAGATGTCTCTTCATTGATTTGACAATGATGTCATATTCAAGAAAGCATGTTTTTGAGATTATTTGAAAAATCAAACAAGGTCTTTCATATTCAACAAAAACTTAACATTGCTTATTTTCCACAAAAAAGCTTGCATTGTTCTGTTGTATTTCTCTTTTTGCAGGAGATAAAGGGGTGCTGGTGCACTGTATTTCGGGCTGGGACCGGACCCCAATGTTTGTCTCCCTTCTGAGACTGACCCTGTGGGCAGATGGTCTCATACACAAGTCATTGTCAGCCACTGAGATACTCTACCTTACACTGGCATATGACTGGTATCTGTTTGGGTAAGTTTGAGATAATCTACCTTACACTGGCATATGACTGGTATTTGCTTGGGTTAGTTTGAGATTCTCTGCCTTACACTGGCATATGACTGGCATCTGTTTGGGCAAGTTTGAGATACATTTACACTACCTTACACTGGCTTATGATTGGTATCTGTTTGGGTAGTTTGAGATACTCTACCTGACACTGGCATATGACTGGTATCTGTTTGGGTAAGTTTGTGATGCTCGACCATACACTGGCATATGATTGGCATCTGTTTGGGTAAGTTTGAGATGCTCGACCATACATTGGCGTATGACTGGTATCTGTTCGGGTACGTTTGAGATACTCTACCGTACACTGGCGTATGACTGGTATCTGTTTGGTTAAGTTTGAGATACTCTGCTGTACACTGGCATATGACTGGTATTTGTTTGGGTAAGTTTGAGATACTGTTTGGGTAATTTTGAGATACTCTACCATACACTGGCTTTAGACTGGCATCTGTTTGGGTAACTTGAGATACTCTACTGTACACTGGCGTATGACTGGTATCTGTTTGGGTAGTTTGAGATACTCTACTGTACACTGGCATATGACTGGTATCTGTTTGGGTAAGTTTATATACTCTATTGTACACTGGTGTATGACTGGTATCTGTTTGGGTAACTTGAGATACTCTACTGTGCACTGGGGTATGACTGGTATCTGTTTGGGTAAGTTTGAGATACTCTGCCATACACTGGGGTAAGACTGGTATCTGTTTCGGTAACTTGAGATACTCTACCATGCACTGGCGTAAGACTGGTATGTTTTGGGGTAACTTGCACTGGCGTATGTCTGGTATCTGTTTTGAGATGCTCTACCGTACACTGGCATAAGACTGGTATCTGTTTGGGTAAGTTAGATGTTCTGGGGTAACATTAGTGTGGTTGAATGTAACATGCATTTGATTAGATGGAAGAATTATTGTCTATAGAGCAGTAGTTTCTAACTACAGTTTTATGTTATCTGTAAATATTCGTTTTTGTAAATCTCTAAATGTGTATAGTGATTACCCGCTGACATGGTTTTTCAACATGTGTACAGTACATGCATGGTGTTTGAATTATTTATTTGTGGGCACATTAAAGTTTAAAATCATGCAAAATGAATGTTTTGATACTTATTTGACATGTGTACATAATGCTCATTAGTCAGTGATGTTAAATGATTTGGTTTGTGTGATTCAGTATTTTTTATAAAAATTTAAATGTTTACCGGTATGTTACAGACACAGCCTGTCAGATCGCCTCATGCGTGGGGAAGAAGTAAGTGGCTATTATAACAAATAGTTAAAATTAATGTAGAAAATTATATTATTTTGTGAATACATGTTATAGATCTTGTCCCATGCATCGCTATTGTTGCACTAGTTAAAACTGAGAATCTTTTAGTAATGAAATAGAAAATAATGTTTTTGTTTGTTTGTTTTCAGATTTTGCTGTTTTGTTTCTATTTCTTGCCACACATAACATCTGATGAATTTTCAGTACAATCCTTCAGGTATGTAAAAACAGTATGATGTGGTAGATATGATGGTATTTTGTGTAAGATGTCTCTCCAAACTTAAAATGCCTATTTTCGACATACAGTCGACTCCCAATGGCTGGAACTGGCTTGTTTCGAATTCTCGTTGGCTCATAGTTTCATCGAGGGACCAATATTTTATTGCTTGGTATTCATTTAAATTTATGTTGTTTGTCTTGAATTCGCTAGGGTCGAATTTTCGGATGGCTCGAATTGTTTGTCATGGTCCCGGTTACAGTTTTCACACATTATATTTTTTGTTTGTCTCGAACACGCTTCGGTCGCATTGGGACGTTAATAGATTGGATGCAATTGATTAGTGTAAAGTGTTGGGAGAATGCAATAAATGATTTCACATCTTTCACAAACTTAAATAAATAAAATTAATAAAATATATAAATAAATGTTTGATGTCATCTGTTAATGACCATTGTACATATCTGAATACTCTTGGAGATTTCAAAAAAGGCAGAGGATTTCTGCCCGTACATTTACAAGTAAACATTGTCGAACTCCGTTTAGCTTGAACTTCTGAAGTTTCCTTGCCTGTTCCTGTGACTGAGCCATCGGAAGTCGACTGTATAATTAATACATTAATTTAATGATACACTGTTAACTGTAGTGTTAGGAAAGAAAAAATCAAGTACCGTGTACCATTTGCTATTGTATCAAGGGCCAAATAGTTTAAAATGACAACGTGCTAAACTGTAAAAAATAGATACATAGATAAGTAAAATTAATGTGTTCAGGGTCTATCTTAAAATAATATGAACACATAATAGTATAATTTATTGTGTTTTAGATCCACTAAGAGAAGGAAAAGCTCAGCTGGACAAGATGTGGCAGCCAATGGCCTTTTGAGAACTGCTGGAGGTAAGATTTTTCGGAAACAGATGTTCATCTAAAAATATGTCTTAACTTTGAACACTGTTGGCAAATATAAGGATTTGCATATCAGAGTTGCATGAAGTACATGCATTTATTTAAATGATAATAATGTTAAAATTTATTAACATGATATTGAACAATGTGTATGGCCCTTGTGTAATATGGCAAATAAATTTAAATTTCTGCTTTCAAACTTTTTCATTGTTATTCATCATTAGTAATCAAGAAACTGGAAAAGCTTTGTATGACTCCAATGGCTGCTTTTAAAAAATATATCCTGTATAATGCGGAAGGCTTCGAAATGATCATCAGAGATTTTTCCCTTTAGCCTTCGCTCATTCAATAGTTAATTACCAATATTTGTTAATACTTACTTGTCTTGTTAATACTTTTAAGGTAGTGTATTTATCACTGTGGATTACATGTTGTTTAATTTTATTAGGTTATTTAACGATGTTATGTACAATACGGTGGTATATTTGGACGAGTACACAGCTGACATACCATATTGGACGAGCCGATAGGCGAGTCCAATGTGAGTATGTCAGCTGTGTACGAGTTCAAATATATCACCGTACTGTACAGAACGCTTTTAAATAATCTTTTTATTATATACCTATTTATATAAATAACATAATATTTACATTAAACCACAACGTCTGTGGAACTGTTCGCGCACTCAAAATATAATATATGACGACGCTCAACGTGATAAATAATTTACAAACATATGGCAAAACCTATCACATCCACTTATATCTAATTTACTATTTGAATTAAAAATGCTTAAACAGCCTTCTGTACTTTAGAATAATTTGCAGAAAATGACATTAACCTTGTACTATAATATTGTGAACATGAGTGTTGAGATACTATATTTAGCTATAATATTGTGAACATGAGTGTTGAGATACTATATTTAGCTATAATATTGTGGACATGAGTGTTGAGATACTATATTTAGCTATAATATTGTGAACATGAGTGTTGAGATACTATATTTAGCTATAATATTGTGAACATGAGTGTTGAGATACTATATTTAGCTATAATATTGTGAACATGAGTGTTGAGATACTATATTTAGCTATAATATTGTGGACATGTGTGTTGAGATACTATATTTAGCTATAATATTGTGGACATGAGTGTTGAGATACTATATTTAGCTATAATATTGTGAACATGAGTGTTGAGATACTATATTTAGCTATAATATTGTGAACATGAGTGTTGAGATACTATATTTAGCTATAATATTGTGGACATGAGTGTTGAGATACTATATTTAGCTATAATATTGTGAACATGAGTGTTGAGATACTATATTTAGCTATAATATTGTGGACATGAGTGTTGAGATACTATATTTAGCTATAATATTGTGGACATGTGTGTTGAGATACTATATTTAGCTATAATATTGTGAACATGAGTGTTGAGATACTATATTTAGCTATAATATTGTGAACATGAGTGTTGAGATACTATATTTAGCTATAATATTGTGGACATGAGTGTTGAGATACTATATTTAGCTATAATATTGTGAACATGAGTGTTGAGATACTATATTTAGCTATAATATTGTGAACATGAGTGTTGAGATACTATATTTAGCTATAATATTGTGGACATGTGTGTTGAGATACTATATTTAGCTATAATATTGTGAACATGAGTGTTGAGATACTATATTTAGCTATAATATTGTGAACATGAGTGTTGAGATACTATATTTAGCTATAATATTGTGAACATGAGTGTTGAGATACTATATTTAGCTATAATATTGTGAACATGAGTGTTGAGATACTATATTTAGCTATAATATTGTGAACATGAGTGTTGAGATACTATATTTAGCTATAATATTGTGGACATGAGTGTTGAGATACTATATAAAGATATGTCATGTTAAAAAGGTGGTGTGATCAATAGGAACATTCTGCAGCGCATTAGTTTGAATGAGTATTACACACTGATGTAAGTTGTCGAATTGAATATTATACAGTTGATAGAAGGTGTTTTATCGATATTCAAAACTCGAATAACGATGTTATCTGTAAACAGGATAGTGACGTTGGAAAACAGTTTTCACTGGACTCCAGGATTGTTGTGTGCCTTGTTGCAACTTGCAGGCATTATTTCTGTATGGATAACGTTACAAACAGTTAAATAAACCATGCTTGGTTGAATTATAAAATTATTTTGAAAGGTGATATATTCATAATCGGATACAGGTATTTTGACAAATTTACGTTTACACAACGCATACGTTCTGACCAGACATGGCGATTCCAAAAACAAATCGGGTTTCTGACTAAGAACAAATACATCTTCGTGGAACTGGATATATGAAAAGGATTTGAAATTACCAGTATTGTTGCTGGATTTTAAAAGACATTTTAGAAGCATTAGTAGGAGTCAACATTGAGGTAAAACTAAACGTTCCATATTCGTTCTCTTTCGGAGTACTCGGACACTATCGTATGTTCATCCTCAGACCGTTCAATACGGAAAATTTTGTACGGAAACGGTAAAATATTGGACGGTCAGGAGGCATGAATGACGACAGCTGATTAGTGGATATAAATAGGCATATAATAATAAATAATATTCAAACTTTGTGTGACTTCTGTTTTTGTCATCTTAATTTGTTTTGTTTTTTTGGAGATTGCATTGTGTTCCTTTTTATACAGATACTTATTCCAAAGAAGTAAGGAAACATCTGAGCAGCGGGGGAAGTAGTGGAGGCAGCAGTGGCAGTGCCCGCATCACAGTCGAGAGGAAACGCAACTCGAGCTCCAGCAGCTTGAGTAGTAACGGAAGTTTTACAATCGAACCTTGCTCACGGTTCTTCTTGCAATACGAAGATGATGATGTTATTGATGAGTAAGGCACATGTGCTGGTGTTATAGTAGTAGTAGTAGTGGTAGTATTTTGTCTCTTGTTGAAAATTGTAGGTTTTAACATGAGAAGTGGCTTATATTTTCTGTAGACAAAGACAAAAAAAAAATTGGGGTTATTCCTAAATCACTAATGTGTAGAGCCTAATTGAAAATTGCTCTGGACAGTACATGTGGTTCTAAAATATTGGCAGACATTTACATTAAAATACACATGGTAAAACACATTCCAGTACTAGCAAAAAATTGTCATTTCTGGGTATGACTAGTTATACTATAGTCCAAGAACAAGACATAATTTATTGCAAGAGAGTTTTCTATTAATTAATTAATTTAAATGTTAACATTATCTTGTTTATGCCTGATGCCATTTGTAGAAATAGTGTCAATAATAGTCCACTGAGAAAACATTTACTAATAAATTTCAGGCAACCTGATGTAATGGCTCATGCATCATCAAATGGCGCTTTTTTAGAAACATCAACCCCAGGTCAGAGGTCATCTAGTCCTATGATGGTGCCTGTAAACAGGGGCAGACAATCCAGCTTTTCAGATTCACCAACATGTGGCAGGCAAGTTGCTGGGCTTGTGAAAGCCATATAGTTTTTTCAAGATTATCATACTTTCATTAATAGATCTTGATATTGTTAGATGTTGCATTTTAATTGATGACGCATTCACATGATGCTTACATGTTTGTCTTTTGAGAATTATCATTTGGCATTTATGTTTTGTTTTTTCTAGAGTTTTCAACTATAAAATGCATTTAAATATTCTTGAGTGTAATACTTGCCATAAATGGAATTGCTCATTCAGACATTTTTGTCCATTTTATGTTTGCATTTAGTATACATATGTGGCATGGCGTGGGAAAACCAAGCTGAATGCATGTGCGTTAAGTGTCGTCCTAGTCCGCACAGGTTAATCCGGGATGACACTTTCTGCCAACAGTGGATTTGTGATTAGAAGAGACTTCCATGAAACAGAAAATACATGTACCATAAAAGCGGAAAGTGCCGTACTAGATTAGCCTGTGCGGACTGCACAGGCTAATTGGGGACAACACTTTACTCACATGCATTAAGCCTGGGTTTTCCACGACGCGCCTCGTATGCATGTATTAATTTATCGATAGTGGTCTTTATTTTGTTTCAGTTGGCAGGTTATATCCAAATCAGGGAGTCTGCTGTCCACAGAGTTGTGTTCTAGTGCTTCTAAACATTCCAGTGGCCCAAACTCGTAGGTTCTACAGTTTGTATTAATATTCTCATGCAACCAATTTGCATTTGTATAGTAAATGCATACTCATTGAGTACAGCTTATATAGGTTTTCTCTTGAGCACTCTTATTTGTGTTTACCTGTTTTGATAATTTAGTAAAAACCTTTGTTGCTTGTAACAATTGCAGATTGTTTGTTGATGGTAAGTTACCAGATGAACAGACTTAATGGGTCATATTCAGTTCTCAAAACTTTTTGCTTACTAGTATATTTGTCAAATTGCTCAAGATGTGCTATATATCTGTTAACATCAGTATATCAACTTACGATTATTTAAGAGTATATGATAATTGTAATGAAATATGAACATCTAAAAGTAAAATTCATGCTTTTATGACGACTTGGACAGATTAGATTGACACGTTTTTCATCGTCTTCTTTGTTTTCAGTTGTGAGGAGGCCAGTGTGTGTGAACACTCAGAAAGATGGACCAGACTGGACACTGTTGGTAGAATCTTCAACAATGCCTATCATCACAAAGTGACTGCGAAATATCAATCAGAGTCCAATGGAATAACTAATTTATTGGACACTTTTGCTGGAAAATTAGGATTTAGAAAGTAGAATACTTCAGTTATGGTGATAATTTGATTTTAAATGTTAATTAGTTAGGATTACACATTTTATCATACATTTAACATTGACTGTTGTTCGGATGTGTTGTTTTGAGTTAAAGATGTGAACGATAGTGAATTTTGAAAAACAATACAATTAGAAAGTCCGAAGTTTTTTATGCCCCCGGCATCTTGATGGGTGAGGCATATAGTGATTGCACTGTCCGTTCGTCCTTCCGTCCGTCCGTGACAAGGTTAAGTAGATTTTACAGTTTTGTCTAGCACCAACACCGCTTATTGCAACACTCAGATACTTGCACAGTTGTTGCTTATGACCATTCTCTATCCACCTATATCACCGAACCTCACTTTGACCTTGACCTAATTTACACTTTGAATAATGCAAATGGGCTGTTTCTTGGTTAGCTAGATTTCACCGTTTCGTCTAGCACCAACACCGCTTGCTACAACACTTGGATACTTACACAGTTGTTGCTTATGACCATTCCTTATCCATCCATATCACCCAACCTCACTTTGACCTTGACCTAATTTGGACTTAGAATAATTCAAATGGGATATTCTTGGTTAACTAGATTTTATAATAATTTAAATGGGCTATTTCTTGGTTAACTAGATTTTACCATTTCGTCTAGCACCGGCACTGCTTGCAACAGATAAGGACTCTGTCAGAATAGGGTATTTACCCAATCATATTTAAAATAATTGAGTAATGAAAAAAAGATTTCAGTACTTTAAATTATGTTACCCCATTAGAATAAAATTACTTGGGTATGAGACGAAGTTGATCTCCAAATTTAGTAAAACGACCACAACACGCAAATGGTTTCTTTAATTTAACACAAACATAGCCATATCTCTTTTCACAAGACTAAATCTGCATAGTGTTCTCAACACATAAGTAACTGAACTCTGGATGATTTCTAAAAAAATTTTTTAAACTTTACGCACTGAGTTTGCTGTTTTTTGCGTATTGGGTATTTTAATTGAGTTTTGTTACTAATTAAATTAAAAACTAATTGTTTAAAAGGGGTTTCAGAATTGCATATTTATGCAAATACGTGCCTTATCTGTTGCTCTGCTTACACAGTTGTTTCTTATGACAATTCCCAATCCACCCATATCACTCAACCATACTTTGACCTTGACCTAATTTGGAATAATTCAAATGGGCTGTCCAGCACTAACTGGCGGCATGTGTGTTTATCAAACATAGTGTCTTGTTTGTATATGAGTAAGTACAGTCTGTAAAAATGCAAGTGAGAACTGTTATAAAAATGGACGCGTCAATTGAGGTAAATTAGATGATTAATAAATGCAGACGATTGCAGCGTGTTTATAAACAGACAACAGAAAACCACATTTCCCCTTGTGTACAATAATGGGTGATCCCGTCATTATAAACAAAATTTAAACCAACTATAGTTTAAGCTGTTCTTTTTGTTGTTATTCAAAGCCAGCAAATCCACATGAAATAGTAATAATATTAACTTCTTAGGTTTTTCAGAATTGGAATATATTAATAAAAACATTGTTTTTGACGACATGCCATACTTTAAAACCATTTTATACATTGTTTACATATTTTTAAAATGTACCACATGTATTTGGCGATACTGTGAATATCTTTCAGACAAAATGCAAAATTCCGTTTTTAGCTCGACTATTCACCAAATAGTTTTAGCTGTACTTCTCACCAATTTCGTTGGCTTAATGCTCTGGTAAAGGTTTGTGTGCAACAAGTCCATATCTCTGTTAATACTACAGATATTCAATTGAAACTTCATACATGTTTTCGGGGTCATTATGTGAGGTCACTGACCAAGGCTCATAACTCTGACCTGCAATTTAGCAGAATTATGCCCCTTTTTGTACTTAGAAAATTCAGGTTAAAGTTTGTGTGCAAGTACATATCTCTGTAACTGCTACATATGTTCAGCTGAAATTTCCATACGTTTTCATGGTCATTATGTAAGGTCACTGACAGGATATCTATACTATCAAAGAGGAATGAATAGTGGAGCGCGCTGTCCTGAGACAGCTCGTTTTTTTGTTCATTCCCAATTTGTTCCTATTGTATGTTATTATGCTGTTCTGGAGAATTACATGCTATATACATGTTTCCCCATTCTCTGAAACTGGGAAGAGATTTACATCAAGTTTTGCATGGTTTGCATGTTGTTTTTTTCAAATATAAACAATTCAGTATTGATAAGCATTGTTTACATGGTTGATGTTATTTTTTCAGATCAAGTACAAGATGTATTTGAGTAATAGTATAACAATCAAGACTAGTGTTTCGTTCACTTAATGTGTATAACAAATAAAAGCAGATTTTGGGGGTATTTATTATATGTGCTAATTTAGTGCCTTTAAACAATTATTTTGTCACAAAAGGCAGCATAGATTAGAAGGGCATTTTCTGAATTATTTTTTTTCATCAATGGCAAAGAAAGCACGCAGTACTTTTTGGGAAATTTGACAATACATTGTAATGTACATTGTAATGTACGCATATTAATAGGTCCTATTTCATGTTCTGTCTTACCTAGACCAGTGTGTAATATTTTAAAGCTTTTTGGTAAGCAAGGAGTGGAAATACAAAGAAATCATTGATTGTAGGACTTGTGTTCATGATTGAGAAGTTTGATTCGTCCAATATTACTGAATGCAAGAGATTACAAGTTTATTTATGCATTTCAAATCCAAGAATTATTAAAACTGCGATTGTAATCAAGTAAAGTGCTTATCATCATCATTGTCTCATTGTCAGGCCAAAAAAATAGTGTGTTTCAGGCAACGGTCTCAAAAAAGTTAGGTATGGTTGGGATTGAGTTTTTTTTAAATTAATTTTTTAAAGACACTTTTCGGGCAAAAAACATTGAAAAAATCTAAAATCTGACAAATACGGATGTCATGGAAAATGATCCTTGCTAAAAACTTTAGGGTCGGTGGGTTTTCGTTAGGTAGGGTCGGGGTTGCCCAAATCACAGAATTGTTTTCGTTTGGCCTCATTATTTTTCTTAAAGCAATTCTACTAATAGGAAAGGTTAATGGATTCCATGTCACAATGTATTTCTTTGTCACAAACTTTGGTTTTAATAGGAAAGGTTATGGATTTTATTTCTGCATCACAAATTATGGTTTTCTTCGTAACATTAAAATTTTGGTGCTGGCTTTCTTTTTACCTTATTCAGGTTGAGAGTAATTTTATTTTATTTTGAGTATACTTCTTTTTATTATGAAGATTTTAAATATTTTTTGTGTACAATTTGGTGAGAATGCATAGCTAGGTGTATTGTTAAAATTAGACTGGTGTTTATTTGAAAGAAATGTATATTGTATTTTATATACATGTATACGTAAATCTTTTATGTATAATATTCATTTCTGATGATCTACTGTGTTTTATATAAATTCCCCATGTACGTATATATTTAAGTTAGAATTCTGCAACATGATTGTGCAATACAGAGATCACAAATTTAAACAAGTTCTTGCAAATTTTGGTTTAAAGTATCAATGATTGCATAATATTTTCACTTAGAAAAGCTATGAATATCCAGGCATAGAATTTATTTATAGCTCATATACTATTTATAGCTAGGAGTCCAAATGATACATGAAAATGTTAATTTCTGTATTTTAAATGTTTAGGACAGACTGTTTTTAAACCTCCCCTATTGTGGCGGTCATTATTGTGCTCCCCAAAATTGTTTCGGGGGAGCATATAGTCGCCACTTTGTCCGTCCATCTGTCAGTCCTTCCATCCCGTTTTCTTGTGTAGAGTATTTCTCAGCAACTACTGACCAGAATTCAGTGAAACTTGATGGGAAACTTCATTACCAAGAGGAGATGTGCACTGAACCAGGATGTTCTGCTTCAATGATTTTTCTCAGAGTTATGGGACTTTCAAGATTTCTGAAATAAACATTTAGTGCACAATTCTTGTCCTGTCTATTTCTACTCAACTTCTGGTCTGAATTCAATCAAACTTTATAGGAAGCTTCATTACCAAGTGGAGGTGTGCACTGAACCTGGGCGTTTCACTTCAGTGATTTTTTTCAAAGTTATGGGACTTTAAAGATGTCTGAAATAATAAGCATTTAGTGCACAATCCTTGTCCGGTCTATTTAAATGCAACAGCTGGCCAGAATTAAATGAAACTTTATAGGAAGCTTCATTACCTAGAGGTGTGCACTGAACCAGGACATTATGCTTCGATGATTTTTCTGATTTATGGGACTTTGAATATTTCTTTAATAAGTATTTAGTGCACAATTTTTGTCCAATCTATTTCTACACAACTACTGGCCAGATTTCAGTTAAGCTTTGTGGGAAGCCAAAAGGCGGTGTGCTCTGAACTAGGACGTTCTGCTTTAATAATTTTCCTAAGAGTTGTGGGACTCTGAAGATTTATGAAATTAGAATATAGTGCACAATTCTTGTCCACGCTATTTCTCCACAACTACTGGCAAGAATACAATGAAACTGTATGTGATGCTTCAATATCAAAATGAGATGTGCACGGTACAAGATGTTCCCTTTCAGTGATTTTCCTTGGAGTTATGGGACTTTGAAGGTTGCTGAAATAAGTGTCAAGTGTGCAATTCTTGTCTGGACTGTTTCTCAGCAATTACTACCCAATATATGAAATTTTATGGGAAGTTTCATTACCAAGAGGAGGTGTTAACTGTACCAAGATGCTCCGCTTCAATAATTTTTCTTACAGTTATGGGACTATGATGATTACTGAAATTAATATAATTACAAAGCATAGTTGTCTTCTGATGGCATTCCCATTACTTGGCAAAGCGCATTTGGGAGCATCCATCAGTTCACTGATATCATTGTTCTTTGTGCTCCTATGTTTTTGGAAACTTTGCAAATTAATTACATTTTATTTATGTTTTTAGACAGAACATTCTTAACGACTCTTCATGATTATGCAAATATCATTTAAGCTTGTTCAATTTCAGGCTATTGTTGTCACTTGGTTGTTGTTGGTGCCAGCATTGGCTTTTTGTTAGGTCCATTTTTCTTAAAGACTATCCGATCTAAAGCCTTCAGACTTGTTCTACATATACTTATTCTGCACTATGTAGGACAAAATCATAACACTGTATAGACGTTGATTAATTTATGGCCCTTCCATGACCAAGATTTTTTGTTTAGTTTTTCGTTCATGTCCATATTTCTTCAAAACAATTTAATAGTAATTTGGTATACTTGCTCAGTTTAATGAGTGTGTAGGGCAAGAATGATAACTCTGTTATGGACTTTGATTGATTTATTGCTTTTTTGTGATTAGAAAAGCATTTTTTCTTGGTTAAGTTTTACATGTAGGTCCACTTTTATTGAAAACCGTTGTACCTATAGCCTTCAGACTTTATATAAATATTCAGTATAATGAGACGAGTAGGACAAGAATCATAGCTATGTCCTGGATTTTGATTGATTTGTGGTCCTTTTTCGACTTCGGTCTTCTGTAAAGGTGCACATTTCTTAGAATGTATTAGATTAGCCTTCAGACTTGGTATACTTGGTACTGATATTTTTAAATTACCAGCTATGGTTATCACTCGATCTTATAGTAAAATCAGTCTTCATGTGGTGCACAGGATGCCCATCAACAGAGTTAATTTTTTTCACAATTTTCTCTTTCACTGAATGCCATTTAAGTGTATACCTCTGAACACATAGATAAAAGATAGATAGATACAGTCAATTGATTAACTTGTCAGTTTTATGAGTTAATATTTTCAAAAACAAATTACTAACCTGTTTAAATATCACATTATAGTACTTTCACAAAGTAACCTATTAGCCTTTGTGGTTGTTGACTTCTTATTTGTTAAATTGTTATGTTTTTTTTTCATAGAGCAGTCAAACACTATTCTCCAAATTGTGTAAGAAATGATTTTCTTTTGAAAACAGTTTATGCTGAAAAATATAGATTTTGTTGGAACTGTTCTTTTATCATAAAATCTGAATGAAAACAAATATTTTTGTATACCTGATGCATTCATTTTATGCTGTTAGTTTTAATGTGTCTAGTTTATTACATTATGTGCCAAGATAAATTCTACCTTATACAATATCAGCTTTTACTTTTAATATAGTTGAAAAATATCTTGTCCAAGCTATTACCGGTATAAATGGACACCTAATAATCTGCCAATACCCTATGTGTACACTACTCTCAGTCAGAGGTTTACATTTTAACTCTATTACCACAATTTTGGTATTGATGACACTGGGTCTCATCAGTAGTGTGATAAGACAGAAATGTGGAACAGACATCTCACACAGTTCACACTTTTATTGCCACTTCTACCATAGCAGACACAATTGTACAATAGCTTGAAACCATAAGATATATTAAAGCATTATATTTTGATATGACCATACCGATAATATTGCTTGAACAACAATCCTGATAAGGTTTTCAAGATACTGTATTTGTGTACAAAACAAAGTGTAGCTTGTGACAATTTTAATTTAATTTACAACATGTGTCAGTCACTTAACAATATGCAATTGAATATCGTTATGATAGAAAAAAATACTAATGCTGATAAAAATCATAAGAAAAATTGAGCAGAACGAAAAATTCTCTCTGCCTAAACAGTAAATTGTCATTATAAATGAATGGTAAAATGGAATGACCAGTATGTTTTAAACTAGAAAGGAACGTTGATGGACATGACGTTAATAGACATTAAATGTATTGCGATTGTAAATGACATTGCACCTGATCCCTGTGTGAATGTGTTTAGATTAAATATAATAATGATTAATAAAACAACGTTGAATTTCAAGGTAAAATAATTAAATGTATAAAAAAAATAATTCTGAATTTTACAGATAGCAAACAAATGCTGACAGTCAGAAGTAAAATACTATTAAACTCCCACCATATTCAATAATTTTCTAGAGAGACTATCTAAGTTGGAAACTTATTGTTATACCATTGTAAATCAAATTAAATATACAAACATAACAGTGTACGTGTAAACGAAATAAAAAACAAAATATAAACAACAGTTGAAATAAAAATGCCTTCAGTTAATATTCTAGCAAAAATGGAAGCATACCAATAATAAACAAATTTTAAACATATGCAAAAGGACCTTATCCACATAAATACTGGTAGTTGATTGAAACATATAATAAGACAGTAATTTGAAGAAAAAAAGTACTTAAATCTGCATTTACATATTTAGCACCATACAACTCCAAATTAACCGTACAACGCTACAAAACATTAGGGATTCCTGAGATAGTCTGGTAAGGTGTCGCTGGCACACCGGAAGCCGAGATTGTGAGCAGAGCTGTCCGGAGTATTCTGACTGCGTGCGGCACATCGGTACCGGTAACAGTAGGACTGGAAAACAATGATACATCGTCATCCAATTGAAAATGATTATTAAGTATGTTGAAGATTTTTTAAAGAATGTTTGTACGCTACAAATACAGGTTGGTGTTTTTTATACATGAAAATTGTTAACCAATACGAGGATTTATTATTTTTTTGCAGCATTTCTTATTGAAGTGGGTACTGATATTTGTGTTGGAATCTTACCAATTTTTTTTTTTTTTTTTTTTTAAGCTCAGTAGTCTGTTTTACCCAATATACCATCTAGAAAATCTGTTAAATTTGGTCCACTGTACCTTATGACACTGGAAAGATCCTCCTTTCTTCACTTTGTCTGTGCCTGTGTCTGGCCCCTTCTGTAAAGTGAGACATTTTATTTCTTATTATCTTACAAGACTAATATACACAAGTATAAACATGAGAAATTTTCGTTTAGCTAGACAATCTCAATTTGGTTTTCAAGTATAACATGTGTATGAAGTTTTTAAATGTCACTACACTCACATAGTTCTTCTTGGGTGTGGTATTATGGCTGGTCTCCCACCAGTCCTGGGTCCACTCCCACACATTGCCTATCATGTTCTTCAGACCAAACTTGTTCTGCTCAGGGAATTCTGTTACCTAGACGACAAAAAAGAACACCATGACCAGCTTTCAATAATACTGTTAAGGTATGTCGATCATTGTACACTTTTACAAGATCCCTCACATAATGAACATGTATTAATTTTTGCTTATTTATCATTGAAAATATTTTTGTCTATGCTTTGCATGCTTGTAGACTTACATTATACTGTTATAAATGTCAATATTAATGCGTACTGGTGAAGATCCGACATATCCATCATCTGCTGTGTTTTCCTTGGGAAATTCTCCGTGCCAAATATTCATCCAGTGTTTCCCTTTTGGATTCTCACTGTTTCCCCAGGCAAACAACCTGTATTTAGAAACAACATTAAATCTGAACTAATTTCAGAACAACATAAGTACAAATACATTAACAAATAAAGCCAATGTCATTTGGTTAGGAATGCAAACAAAAAGGTAGCAACCAGTCAAAAGAATTATTAATGTTTTTATTTAACCACTGGGACAGCAGGTGTTTGAAACTAGGATGTTATCATTTGCAATATTTCTAAAATTACTATGATTCAGATAAAACTACTGGCCATAGGCCATTAAATTTTGTTAAAGGAACTCATCAGCCCCAGTTTGATTGCTATGGCACATGTATTAGCAATAATTCATAAAGATTTGAGCCCTGTCCAACATCTTACCTGTCATCCCTGCCTCCTCGGCATGCATACTCCCACTCTGCCTCTGTGGGTAGGCGCTTCCCAGCCCACTTGCAGTATGCCACTGCATCGTTCCAGGACACGTGCGTTACTGGATGGTCCATTCTATTGAGACAGTACAGATGAAAGCCTACATCTTACAGTTGAAACAACATCTTACAGTTGAAACAAATATCACTTAGCAAATATAATTCTAGCCTTATCTTATTTTGTATCTTTAACTTTTAGTCATCATTACTCTGCACTTTAGTTAAGAGATCTTTTATTATGGTGCATGTATTTGGAGGATTACTTAAATACTTTCATTTCAAAAATATGTTTCTCCATTTTAAAGAAATTTTTGTATTTCTGGTTTTGTGTTTGTTTCAATTTAAAACGCAGGCCTAAACCTTATAACCATGTACTATTTTTTAGCTCACCTGAGCACCTGGTATAGGGGACCTCTACGGCGTCATCTGTCGTCCGTATGCCATCAACAATTTGGAGCGTTATCGCAATTAAGACTACATTTTTTATTCAATCTTGACCTAACTTGCACAGTTTGTGTATGACCATAAAATCTCGGATGGGATTGTTATTGGGTCAGATCACACCAGTAACACCAAGAGTTATTGCCCCTTTTTCATGCAAAAAAAGTGCAAAAATGCCCTTTGCCAATGTATGGACTTTATTTTCCATCCAATCTTAATCAAACTTTCACAGTGTGTGTACGACCATCAGATCACAGCAGACAGCAAAAATGGGCCAGATCGTGTTTCAAACACCAGAGTTATTGCCCTTTGTTTATTAAAAAAATATACAAAAATGGACATTATTCAGGATAGAGACTTAATTTTTCATCCAATCTTCACCAATCTTGCAAAGTTTGTCTATTACCATGAGATTACAGTTGAAGTCGAATATAAGCACGATCGGACCAGAAACACCAGAGTTATTGCCTTTTGTTTGTGAAAAAAAATGCAAAAATGGCCTTTATTCAGGATAGAGACTTCATTTTTCATCCAATCTTCACCAATCGTGTACAGTTTGTCTATGAACGTAAGACTACAGGTAAAGTCGAATAAAAGCATGATCGGGCCAGAAACACCAGAGTTATTGCCCCTTGTGTTTGGAAAAAAACATCAACAAGTTATCAATGATTGGCTTGCACACACCATTTTTGATTCAATGTTGACCAAACTTACACAGCACATGACCATACAAATTGATTGATTGATTTCCAACAGTTGCAAGACTTGCATGCAGTTATTTGTACATGCAACATTGGTGTCTTCAGAGCCTGCATTAACATCACTGGACAGAAAGTTATCAAAGAAAAAGCAAAACTTTCCCTTATAGCACAGCCATCGCAATTATCGCATTGCAACTAGTTCTCCTAAACTGTTTGCGAAAAAGACATAAAAATCTACTGTTTCTGCATTTTCCAGAATTGTCAATGACTTAATGAAAAAGAGTCAGGTAAGAATAGCGAGAAAAATGATTTGAGAACCATAAGCAAAAAAAACGCACATCCACTACCCAACTCGTACTTTAGTTAGCCCATTGCACTAACCGATGTTTTAAATCAAAATTGATCCTATCCCCTCTGCGTATTGTTCAGGTACCTTAATTTTCAAACCTGTCACAACAGTAAGGTCTTCATCTGTACCAGTTCTCAGGTGAGCGCTTTGGGCCATCATGGCCCTCTTGTCTTAATCTACCAGCATTGTTGAGGTACACATAACTGTTTCTATCAGCAACACTGAGAAGCACTTGTGTAATGGATATGGAGTCCACCTAACGAAGATCGTGAGTTATATCCCTACTTGGGGAGCATTGAAATGGTCCTTATCAGAAGACACCACTTACTGGTTATACAAAGGAAGAAGCCAGGCCTCACAAATGTCTTCATAAACCTCAGGGTTTACGACACAATTAAGCTAAAATAAGTTTAAACTAAAACTGAGATGCATAGGATTGTATATACCGATCAGCAATACTGGTGTCCGGCCCTTCTGGGTGTCTCCAGTCTGCACCGTCAACAGGCAACCACCAGGGAGCTGCTGCCACCTGGACACAACATTGAAAACAACTTTTCTTTGTTAAGTACTGCAATATAGTTTGCTCTAAATCAAATAAGTAAATACATTTACAATAATAGTATATATGTTTTTTTAACAAAAATTTATTCCTTGAAGATGACAATCAATTAAATGAATTTAAGTAATATTAACCATTTAATATTTAATATAAATGTGATTAAACCTGTAAAAAATTATGAAACACTTACTGCCTGTGATATTTTTTCAAGAACCTTTTCATCAATATACTTCTCCATCACAAAGGAGTTGCCAAATGATTCAGCCTGTATAAATCGGAATAATAATACCATGCATAATCAGAGAAATGAAGCCAAAACTTTGAATTTCATATATTGGACACAAGGAAAATACTCAACCATTATAAATGTTGTTGTTGTGCTAATATATTTCATGTTTCTAATAGGCACTGGGGTCTCCTAAGGAAATGAACTCATAGAACGCTGCTGAGATACTGACATCCAAGTAATGTTTACATTAAGCATATGGTATTTCACTTGTTGAAATTACCTCTGTTTTATATCCAGTTTCCTTTACAAAAAGTTGGAATTCTGCATTACTAACTTCATATTTATCCAGATAAAATTCATCAACACTTATTTTCCTTGCCGGCCCCTCACCGTCAGCCACAAACACAGGCTGGTTGGTCCCCATTGTGAACGTCCCTGCTGGAATCAAAAACATTTGCTTAGTTCTCTTGAATTCTATCTCTTCATTGACTGTGTACTTTGCCTTTTCATGCTGAGATTCATGCTTCTCATCTGGATCGACTTCAGCATGCTTCCGACTGATTGAGCAACCGCAACTACCTTCTAGATTTGTTTCCTTGTTTTCATTGCACGTTTCTGCATCACAGGATACGCATGACAGTTTATGTGATTGCAATAAAATCACAAAAACTATTGCTAATAATTTTAACACGAAACCGGAAGTCATTTTATTTGACAGCTCACGTGCTATCCAATTTGAAGATTTGTTTGTCCGAGAAACACCGAATGTGTTTATATCAACAATTTCACCAATGAAATAAATGTCTGTTTTTAAGGCATCTTTCTTATAACTTGTGAGTATAGCTTTCGATTATGCACTGCATATTGCATGTCTAAGGACATAAATACAAAACATTGGTTATCTTTGTCTAAATGTTTTTCAAACAACGTATATTTTGTTGTTGTATATTTCGGACAATTTTATTCGGACATACATTTGCAACTGGATGTGCATTTTCTGTTTTACGTTATTAGTGATTATATAAACTCAACGCAACCTATTGTTCATTAGAGCAAATAAATACTTACAGTATGACTGATCATTGAAGAATGGTGATGGAACATTATACAATCTTGGGGAGAATTGGAGAGGGAGCTCATGGAATCGTTCTGAAAGCAAAACATATTGAGGTAAGTGTGTGTTGCAGGGCCTTCTTCAGGCTGTTTTATTTCTAACTTGAACATATCCGGGGTGCCTAAAATTAGTAATGCACTTAAAAACGTCGCCCGGGGCACTTGTATTTTATCAATTAATCAGATATGTGTTCTGCAGCAAACCGACAATTCCAAGCTTTAATTCTTTTATAATTGTTCCAGAACAAGCAAGCCTGGATCAACATTTACCAGTGAAGGTCTTACAGTTATTGATAGTCACAAATAATGCTTGGACCAACTGCTAATTTAGATGATTGTCATTCAGTTCATACATTCATTGCAGAGTGGTGAAGTAGTTGCTCTAAAAAAGATTCCATTAAGAAAACTGGAGGATGGCATACCCAACACTGCCCTCAGGTCTTATCAAATTATTTTTCAAGCTGTTTAATTTTAATTTTCAATATTTATTAATTTAATTGAACACATTTCTATTATGTTTTTAATTGATATTGGTATAGTAATGTCACAGAGGTGCTTAAAATGGTATAGTAATGTTACAGAGGAGCACTAAACTTTTAGTGTTTCAACATATCATATAATAGATGTAGGAAAAGATCTAGAGCGAAATAGCAGGGTGCTGCACCCTGCTCCTTTTTGGTTCCCCCTGCTGCCCCTCTGGTCTGGTCAACACAACAATAATATATATCTTTTAAAATGCAATTTATTTTTGGAAATATTTAATGACAAATGAATAGACATAAAAGCCATAATTAGAAGCAGAAGACTAATAAAATCTCCGGATTTAGTAAGTTATTAGAAAATGTCAACAGACTGGTCCGGCTTTCCACCCTGCTCCTTTTTAGCAGCACCATGTACCTTTTGTGAATCTAGATCTTTTCCTAATAGATGGTATAATTTTATTTCTTCTATTTTCTTCTTTCTTTCTAATATTCCTAATAATTTATATTTGAAAAAAACTAAATAAGTATAGAAATGTGTATGCTAGAAGCACTAATATTGTATGTCTTTAATTTCAGAGAAATAAAAGCTTTACAAGAGATTGAGGACAATCCATATGTAAGTTTTCTGTCATTTTGTATATTCTCATCATTTCCATTAAAACATAAATAAATTAAAATAGAATAAGCTGCCTAAGAAAAAAAATTAAGGCATCAAATGTGTATGTCAGCATTATTTAATCACCTACACACATTTAGTAATATCTCGAACTAACTAACTAAACATGAAATAAGAATTGTTTCATTTAATGTGTGTTTATAAATATTTTCTACCAACAGGTCGTGAAACTACGAGAGGTTTTTCCACATGGCAGCTCTCTAGTGCTTGAATTTGAGTATATGCCCTCTGACCTCTCTGAGGTTATACGGAACTCAGATAAGCCACTTTCCGAGGCCCAGGTGAAATCGTACATGCTCATGCTGCTAAAAGGGGTTGCGTTCTGTCACGAGAACAATATCATGCACAGGGTAATGATATTCTATGTGACTATGCCATATTTGTTCTATGTGTTGGCAAAGATGCTGTTTATCTATGACTATGAGTCTTTTAAGTGGTGTTTGTTTGCGTAAATCTGAATACAAAATGATTACAAACTGTTTACTTAAAATTTTAAGTCCATAAACAACATGCTGGTGTTTACTATGTCGTTGGCATTCTGAACTATTTTGCACAAAAATAATGCACCTATCCATATTTTCCCCAAGGTGGGGTGCGGCGGGCATATACAGGACTTTAGACTGAAAGCGATTCCTGACAGATGGGAATTTGACATGCCGACTGATTCTGGGTCCCAGGAAATAGACTTTGGTTGGATTTTAGATCCTGGTAATATTGCCCCCCCCCCCCCACTGGGCCATTTGATACAGTCTAAGCATCTTCCACTGTGGTGATTTAGACAAAAATGCCGGGCTCTAGGGTGGGAAGTTCGACCCAAAAAAATAAATTTAGCCAAATTCCCATGGGTCAGCCGGCCGCTCCCCCCGCAGGGCAAAATATTGATAATGGATAATGTATTTGTATAATTTATACTGTGCAAAAAATTGTTCAAAACAACCAGGTGAGTACGGGTAATTGTATTGTACCTTGCCGTTTCAGGATCTTAAGCCTGCCAACCTGCTTATCAGTTCTACTGGGCATCTCAAAATAGCCGACTTTGGTCTGGCAAGAGTGTTTCAAAACAAGGGCAACAGATTGTACAGTCACCAGGTGGCCACACGGTAATGGGCTGATTATAATTTATTGGTTTGCTTGTGATTATGAACATCTTGTTTAGATTTGCTTTTAAGTTACACTTTAATTTGCTGGTGAATTTATTTTATTCATTTCTTTCATTTGAATTTTTGGCATGCCTGTACATTAATATTATTTAGGTATTTTATCAATATTATATCAACAAAATACTCTTTGAATCCTTGTATTTTATACCCTTTTTAGCTCGACTATTCGAAGAATAGGTGAGCTTTCCTACTACCCCCGGGCGTCGGCATCCGTGTCTGAATTTGGTTAAAGTTGTTATGCAAAAGTCTTGTAACTTCAAAACTGCAGAAGTTATTCACTTGAAACTTGGAATATACCTTTGTCATCAACACCAGTACCAGAGGCAACATTCCGCATAACTCTGTTTTGTATTGTGACAGAGTTATGCCCCTTTTTTACATAGATTTTCTGGTTAAAGTTTATATTCAAAACCCTTACAACTTCCAAACTACACAAGTTATTAACTACATAAGGTTTTCACTTGAAACTTGGAATAATTTGATGAAAACATTGCCATAACTCAGTTTTGTATATCAACATATTTATGCCCCTTCCACTTTCCAACAAATGTACCAACTGAAATACTTCAAATAGTCGAGCGTGCTGTCCTCTGACAGCTCTTGTTTCTTTTAATATTTATACTCATTCTACCTGCCATATTTTATGCTGTTGACATATTTCAGTTGGTACCGAGCCCCAGAATTGCTGTACGGAGCAAGAAAGTATGATGAAGGAGTGGACTTATGGTTGGTTCTGTTATTCTTTTCCACCAATGTATGCATCAGTTACTTATTATTTTCATAAATATAGTCTTTTGTGGAGAAAAAAAATGTACTGAATTGGTTTGGATATTTATTGCTTTATTTACTTATAGTATTTTTTGGCTTTGAGTGTTTAGATCTTACAAAGTGTTAGTTATATTTCAGGAGTTAGTCAGATATCCAACACACATACAATAGTTAAGAATATTAATGTACATTTAAATATTTATTTTGGGATGCATACACAGATTTGCAAAGCTTCCGTTTTCTCTTACAGGGCAGTAGGCTGTATATTTGGAGAACTGCTGAACAATTCACCACTCTTTCCGGTAAGTAGTGTCTCAATCCATTCTTTGTGAAAGATTAAAATTAAATAAGAGTTACATAAACATCTTGCTATACACATGTACATTTGTAGTTTGCTTGAAAAAAATGTTTATAGAGTTACATTAAATTTTAATACATGTATATGAATAATTCGCCGACATAATTAACTAAACAATATACATTATTTACTTTGTTCTTAAATATCGTGGATTTATTGTTTCACTATGGTCCTATATTATCAAATACTGGTACATAAGGTTCTTTTCTCTAGATGTTAGTTTATTGCTTTACGTGCCAGTTCATGTACATTTTTACTCAAACTTGTGTCTTTTGTGGACATTTTTAACTGCGAACAATCAATAGTTGCTTATATTGTATGTGTGGTTTGTATGTTATGTTTAGTACCATACAAGAGGAAGATGCTTGCCTTTGATATTAATACAACAAACACTTGTTTCTCTTCTTTAGGGCGAGAATGACATTAAGCAGTTGTGCTGTGTGCAGGGTGTGCTAGGCACTCCAAATGAGAAGATCTGGCCGGTATGTAAAGCCTGCAAGTTGGACATGTTTCTTAATTTAAAGACTTCTTTATATAAACATATTTTGTAATTATGGCAACAGCATCAAATATGGTAATTTAAGATTTTAAATTTTGTATAGATGCACAGATTACCTGAGGTTGATGGCTCCACTCATACACTAAAACTGTTCCCTTTTTGGTGAGAGGTCGTCACCAATGTATCACTGTACTCTTTTCATTAATGCATAATTGTCATGAAATTCTGTTAGCCTTGTTTCCTATGGATTCGGCCACCCTTATAGTTTCGTGAACTTAACATTTGAAATAATTTCTTAACACAACACGTGTACAAATTTTAGGCAACTAAATATGAATTGTTGCAGAAATATTATGTTTTAAGTACATTCAGTGTGCATAGGAAAAGTTTTGAAATTACTCTGTCCAGGGAATGCACGAGCTGCCGGACTACAACAAGATCACGTTCCCTGAGACCCACCCCGTGCCCTTCGAGAAGGTGGTGCCGGACGCCTCCCTGGAGGCCCTGGATCTCCTGAAGAAATTCCTCGTGTACCAGTCCAAGAACAGGATATCTGCCAAAGAGGTATGAGAGTCCTGAGGCATGTCATGGAAAAACTGGGCTTAATGCAAGTGCGTAAAGTGTCGTCCCGGATCAGCCTGTATGGACGGCACTTTCCGCTTTTATAGTATTTTCTATTATAAAGAAGTCTCTTTGCATTAAGCCCGGTTTTCCGACACACAATTGTGATGTAGTGATATAGGGTTCTGTCTGTGGCAAATCAATTGCTGCATATATTTATTGCTTGAAGATACATTGCCGTTCGAATTCATATTACAATTAATGTAAATAAATGTTAATACTAATGAGATCTCCTTATACTTTTTTTAAAGGAATATATATTTTCATGTAAATTGTTCTAGTAATGTTACTTTTAGATCATTTTTAGTACACCAATAGTATTAATGATGTTGGTTATAAAACAATTCAGCACTGCCAAATAATACAGTTGTAATCAATTCAGTACTGCAAGGGTAAAACTTATACAAAGCTAGAGTACAAACAATTTGAAATAAACATACGCCAAATGTAAACAAACTTTTTAAATAGAGTCGCTTTTTAACTATTGTTAAATTTCCTATATAATTGTTTCATGATTCCGTGGGAGAGGTAAATGTTGTTGTTTTTAGCTTGGTACTGTACATTTGATATTCCTCTAATTACTTAGGTACTTCAGTAATCACTAAATGCGTCTATATGTCCGTTCGCCCTAAATTTTGTACTGAAGATAACTCATATCCAAGAGAATTTTTATGAATTTTCATATTATGATTGCCAGCATTTAGAGAAACTGCAGACTGCACGAACCAGTATTACATGTATGTCTTCAATATTCACGTATGTCTTTTTGTTTAATTTTCTTGGTCCGAGCTTAACTCTACTATTAAGGAAGGACATTCAGACGAAACTATTAAATTATTCAACGCATTATGAGTGCAATAACTACTTCTAAAATCTGAATGCAGTTATTGCCCTTTGTTAAATTTTCTATGAGAGACAAATAACGCTTTTACTTCCACACAAGGATTCAAATGATAATGTACTGTCCAACATTAGTCACACACTGTTTCTTATTTGCATTCCATGTGCAGGCGTTGGTGCACCCGTACTTCTTCACGGAGCCGCTGCCGGCGCACCACTCTGAGCTGCCCATCCCGCAGCGCAGCCAGCGGGGCCTCCAGAGACGGCAGAACGCGCACCAGTACAACATCGAGGCCCCGCTTGATAAGTCCTGCATAGACCCTGAGCTTCTGGCGCCCCATGTCGTGAAAATTAAATGATCTCATATTATGTCGTGCTGGTTTGGAGTTGCAGTTTATCACAAGTGAAGGCAAGCTTTATGCGTGCATGTGTATGTTCAGGGAGAGTTACGGCATGATGATCATTGTCGAAATGATCTCATTGTTTATCATACATCCTGAAGATTTTGAGTTAAGAAATAATGTTCGATTTAGAGTTGTTTATCGGTTAATATTTAATAAACAAAGTTCTGATGCGATGGAATTAATATACCGCATCAGAACGACAAATCGCTGTTTATTAGCCGATAAACAACGATAATGCTAAAATTATTTCGATTCTAACATGACCTGACCACATTTTCTGCAATTTCAATGTGAACTATTTTTTACAGTTTCGGAACTATTTTTTTCGGGTTGTTTATTCGTACTTTAACAATAGTGTTCTTTGTCTATAGAAAACTCTGCGCGTGTCATGTTAGAATGACAGTTTACCACCTGTGAATGAACGCCTTATGTATATACATGTACATGTATATCTTCGGGAATTTGACGGAATGGCGATCATTTAAGAGTAAGATATCACCTAGAGGACCTTTGTAGCTTTTAGTGGACGTTGTGATAGAGCTGTTACAAAATTTGTCTTCTCACCTGAACACATTGTGTGTTTTTTCAGGAAGGTATTAGTGTTCATGTGAACGGCATTGTGCGAACAATAATGCTGTTCTTATCGCCATAACAGTTTTGATATTTTACAAAATGTATTTTGATGTAAGTTATGATAGAGGGCATGTTGTTTGCTGCTGACAGACTACAACAGCAAGTTATTAAAGTTTGTATTTTTCCTTGTATAAGAAGATGTTAGATCTGTGATATAAATTTTATAGAAAATAAAAATAAAACGGCTTCAGGTTGGAAGCTTGTTGTTTATTGGTGTATTAAAACTAATTATAATGTTACCGCGGTGTTGTTTCTCTCTTGAGTTCAGTCAACTTTCATGGTGTTTGCTCTGGTCATTCAATGGTTGAACGCATGAGCTAAACGAAAATGAAACACTTTGTTTCCGTAAAGTAAGGCATGGAAAAACCATGTTATTTTCTTCAATTACGAATAAAAAAAAATATTTCTCTACATAACGTTTTGCAGTTTATACATGTACTTAGTGTTATACATGTACTTAGTGTTTAATTTAATGTATCAGCGTGTTATTAAAATGTTAGTCTGAAAGAATTTCCGCTATTGCATTGAATGTATTGAAACTAGCTGGTTTAATCCGTGGGAGGGTACTATGTATAAAGCTGCAACCCAAACATTTTGAACGCTTTCAAGGAAGTGTGTATTTAGACTCGTTAATTACTGTTAGTCTGTCAATAAACTTGCCAACTTTGGCCGATTATATGGGCCTAAAATGAGTAGTAACTTTCGCTGGTCTCTAATTTGCGGTAAATCAATATACCCTGAAAGCCGATTTAACGTTTAAAAGTTGTAAACGTTGGTCTAAAAGATCAGTGTGTTGCTACAGAACACGCACATACCGGTGTTTGTTCAGAGTCATCATCATTTTTTATATATGAACATTTTATGTTATGTCTTTCAGTTTGTTTCGTTAATGAGATGGTTGGTCTATCAGAGTAAGACTAGTAAACCGTGTACTGTTAGAGGCGACGAGTTTTAAATAAATAAAAAAGAAATGCGCAAATATGCACATTGATTTAGAATGTGATTCGTGACAATAAATTCGCTTATAGCGTCCAAAGTATTTTTGCAAGCCCATTTATACCGCATTTAATCCACCAAGGCGACCAATAGAGGCACAAAATCCATCAAAACATCAATGAAAAAGGCATTAGTGCATTTCAGTGCGTACAAAACCAATGTAAATACTCCCGACATTGAAAGCGGCCAGTGATGTTTACCCACTTTGTTGATTTTCGTGTTTCTTTTTGTCCGCCAGAAATGAGCTACAGCCGTTCAATATTTGCACATTTTTGGTATGCTATATACAAGCACCAGGTGAGTAGCCCAATAACTGTTCGTTCACTGTTTAGTGCTATATGATTTATGTTCTTTTACGACCTTGTCAATAACGAAACTGAATGCCACTTTTTATTCAGTCGAATATTTTATTTTAAAGATTATTATGATCAATGGTATACAAATACGTTCCTTTCAAAAACTGATTTCTAGGTACATATACGTCCAAGACGGCAGTGGCGGATCATGCCAGAACATTGAAAGGACAATCAAGCCGTAGCACTGGCCAGCGAATGGACTGGGTATTGCTGTTAATTCACTTTTTTTTTTATTCAATATAATATAAAGGTGTTATATTGTTACAGCAAAACATACATGTTACAACATATTGTGCACTTTAATCGTAACAATATTATAATTGGTGATGTGTATATCAGATGCTTGGGATTCTTATGAGTGGTGATATATAAACAGTGGGGAAGAAAAGGATACAGAAAGACATTCACAAGATGTTTACAAGTGGACTGATTTTTTTATTATATTATTATAACTCTAGTAGACGTCGCCATTTTTGTTGAAACTCGGATATTTGGTCATTACAAAGGGCCATTTCTTTTTCAATTTTAATTCTACGTTTTAAATATTGCGTGAAACATATATAATTAGGGAAAGTTGCTTTGATTTCATGTGACAGATGAGTGACTTCATAAGTAGTATTACATAATTCACTTTTTAATTATATGTATTTTTGTTACAATAAGTGGTATACGTTAAATACCAATTTTTTAAAGATTTAATAATAATTATTGTTTATTATGTAATAAACATAGACCAGCATAAACGGTTCTTATCTTGAAGGAGTGAGTATGAAAACTAAATCATATTGCTATGAAATGGAGCGCTTGACTGTTAAAATTAAGTCGTTTCTGGAAAAAAATATATTTCAATCTTTTCTAATATGTAGATCTATTATGAAAAATATTTTAGCGTTACAATATGTTTACGTACTTTTTACAGTGTTTTGTCACTTTATATGAACTGAAGTCAAGACCAACATTTATTAATGCATAATGATTTAACTCCGTATACTAGTACCCGACCAGCTATAGATGCTTCACGCATCTTAATCAATGCTGTGACCTTGTTCAACATAAACCGACATGTCGCTAGCTACGCCCTGCTACGCCTACCCGTCATCGCGAGGCCGTAAAACTTAATGATGTCGAAACATGCAAGTTTTACACTGTGAGGATAGAGATAACGCGGATTATTAAAATGTTGAAAACTTTCTTTTTTGTGGTTCGTTTTAGGGCAAAGTTGACGTGTTTCACCTTTCAAGTGGAGTAAAGTGTGGGTAAACCCTGTGGTAAGTGTATGTAGTTTAATCGTTTTAAAAGTTGTTTGTGAATTTTATTCTTTGATTTGCTAAACTAAGTGTTGGCAGTCATATTTTTGCTCCTAATTTGCAGAACATATTCTATTGATAATGTCGATGTTAATCGATGGTCAAATACATACTACGTAATTACGTTGGCTGTCTGACCGGTCACCCAAAATATGGGGACACTAACTATGCTGATTCGAGGTATATCCCACATTCTATAGGGACTAAACATTCATTATTATTCTTTAATATTTAGGGAAAAGCCTGATTGCAATTGTGACGTGTGTGTGTACTAGATGAGTGACATACATGCCAATACACGTGATTTAATATTTTGGCAAAAATACTTTTGCCAATATTAATGCTATTAGCATTAGGTATACATGTATTAAGTCGGTAATCAAATGTTTAATATAGTTGGATTCAACTTGAAAATATACAAAATGAAAATTTTTATTTCATTACCATAATATACTCGTACACACACTATAATCTACCTTGGGCGTTGGTGTTCATAATATACATCTCATTATAATATACGTATAAAGCTTAAATATGCACACGTTTTCGCATTCAATAAATAGGGTAGCCTATTTAATGACATTAAAGCTATAAAACTTTTATCTTGAATCATTAATGTCGAATTAATTCAGATCTGAAGGCCCAGTTTACTATACTATATATTTATTATACTACTTCGAGTAACGATCTCTAGTGTGCAATATCCAGAAAATACATGTGAGTATCGTCCAATTTCATTAACAAGTTACAACGTGTTTCATTAATCACGTGCTTTCAGTTTCTGTTTAAGTGCATTGCTTTAACAATTAGCCAACACCATAAGGGCTAAATATTCATTCTGCTCCAAGAAACACAAACACTAGTATTCTCCTTTCGTATTCCGCACCATTTCGTTCGTGTTCATAATTTAGCAATATCACAATAATAATATTCGACAATTGATAAAGGTACAATAAAATACAGATTTTATCTCAAAGAATGTTTATCATAAATATCGGGGAAATTGCTTGTCTAAAATCTGATAGCATTTTGAATGGGCATTTTTATGATATCCACGTAGCCTGGTGTGTGATTTAAACAATTGTATATCGCCTTGTGAATGCTGTAATTAGCGCAATAACGGAAAAGGTAATTAGAAAATTTTACAATAGCATTTACACCTGTGGCTAAGTACACAACGCAGAGTGAGGTATATATAACTCGGGCATGCCAGTTAAGTTTATTTGTTGAATGCTTATGTCAGAGCATGTTACGTTTTAAGATTTAGGTATCTCAGTGTTTAAGTCGCTAATCAAGTCAACGTATGCTATGACATGTTGCATTTTAATGAGTGTATGTAGTTTAATAATACAGTGGTATTTAAACCGGATAGTTGCTGTTTCTACAAGTGTACATGGTCTTAATACTGGATTCACATGTGTACCATAAACTAGTAAGATGTAATTCTTACATTGATGTGAATGGAATAATTAGATGAAATTTCATCTTAACTACCTGTGGCAGGTAATATTGGTTTAGTATAAGAAATTTAGTATTTCTGTTAATAATGCAAAGTTACGTATATAGGTATACGTATTTGTTTGTTGGTCCAGAGTATGATCATATTCATTGTGCGATCCTATTTTTAATTTTTCAAACTAATCATGCTAAATAACAATAAATATGTTTGACATTGTGCAATATTAACCATTGTTTAAATTGATTTTGAATGATCAAATAATGGTATACATATATAATATAAACAATTTTAGGTCAGAGTAAGAATAAAGTTAATGGCTACTTTAATGAGTCGTAAATTTGGCAAACGGGTGGAATAAAGATCTGGCCATAAAATCTCCATAAAATCTCAACTTTACGGGCCTGCCGTACGGGTATCTTGATAATAAAATAGCAGCAAATAGCGCCCATCGTAACAGGCGTCGACAGTAAAATGTTAACACGTGTCAGAAGCATCCTCATCTGTGTCTATTACCCGGTATTCTCATACATACAGTGGGTTCATGGTCGTGGGATTTCCATCATGTAATGCTAGCCAGCTTGCATTGTGGGTTAGTTTTCACTGTCCGGTATATTTGTGTTCAATTATTCTTCTTTAATTGTCATTGTCATTCTGGTTATTGGTTGATACGTGTACTTGGTCATACACAATCATGAAATATTGCACAGCATTTATTGCCACAATGTTGTTGTGGGTAGCTTTCATTGTCTGAAGTATCTTTGTTAAGTTATTCTGTATTTTCGTGTGGTTTTCTGGTCATTTGTTTCATACGTGAACCCGATCATAAGCATTCATGACAATAATATTTCACTAAACTAATGCTCAATCGCATCAACCGAATGTGCCTGAATTGCTGTTCACATAAAATGGATGTGGGTTTTTGTAATTACTGTAAAGCTATTTGTGTTCTACGTCTTCGGTATAAAGCTAAATGAAAGCCCAAGTATATTTCAGCTAAGCATATTGTTAAGCATATGTATTGACACACGTTACGAAATGCATGCTTTGTAACACAGAAAGAACTCACTGTAATTAATGCATTACATGTTCATGCCAACTACTTATATACACTCTTGGGGCAATGATGTATCCACTAAAATTGACGTTAATATGGGCGTATGCCTCTAAGTGTAAATTGCAAGCGCACAAAAACCCAAAAGATCTGTCTCCATACTAATCTGAATGGTTATGAGATTGTATCCATTATTTGAGTCAATTCCTCAAGCAAGTTGTTAAGTGGCATCGACTGTAGCGCATTAACACAGTACCTGCTTCAAGTTTGCAGTTCTTAAACGATCTTTCGGAAATCATCATAATAATTATTATATATTATATTTTTTATACACACCTCTTTAAAAGCGTTAACGGACTTTTTGTTATATATGATGATGTTATACGATGTTCTGTCTTTTCTTTCTTTTATCATCTGACATCAGAAGTAAACCCATTTTCCCTGTAGTTACAGGATATACCCTAATTGGCTCACTTTTCTCCGCAACAAGACGTATTCACATTTCACCCATGTTATAACTGTCTAAAAACGGACAAAACATCTTGTTGAGAATATCAAAAGCTGTGCGATCTCTCGTATATCACGGGTGGTCAGTGCCCCTGTAAGACGTTTACAGTGTCTTGTTTGCTTGTTAAAGTAATACCCCCTTAACAAGTAGAGGCGTCTCGAGTCTCCAAGTAGGTGTCAAGAATTAAATGCGGTTTTAGAGACGAACAAATGCCTGTAAGATAAGCGGCCAGTGTTAAATTGTGTACAATTGTTGGTGTCAACGGTCCTGCTGGCGAATTTCAAAGATGTTTATCATCAAATGCGTAGGATCAAGCGAACCCTAGATCATTGTAAAGTACGTGTTCGTGTCGAAATTTGAACAGTCTAGTTGTTATTTTGATGCAACTGTTCTTTCTCAAAATTTGTTTTTTTCCCTTTATGTCAATTATATGCCCCCCCCCCCGCCCCCCCCCATCGAAGAAAATCGGGGTATATTGGTTTGCTTATGTCGGTCAACAGTTTTCATCCGATCTTCACCAATCTTCATGAAAATGTTTGTAATAATATCTCGGCCAAGTTTGATAACCAGTCAGTCAGCCCAGGAATTGTGGAGTTATTGCCCTTGAACTATCTAAAATTGGCCTTTAGCGGGTTGAGCTCTCTAAGTCCAACAATACACATCGAATCTCCCTCACCCCACCCCCCACTTTAGGAACATGTGTGCAGCCATAATATCTCAGTCAAGTTTAATAATCAGTAAAATCGCCCCAAGAATTGTGTGTGGAGTTATGGTCATTGAATTATCGAAAATTGGCCTTTTTAGCCATTTCCGTCCAATAGTTCATAGCCGATCGAAACCAAACTTGGTGAACATCTTTGTTGGCGTATTATCTCGGTTAAGTTCGATAATAAACCAATTCGTCCTAGTAACTGTTGAGTTATAGTCCTTGATTATCGATAATAAGAGTTTAGCTATTTTAATCCATAGAGGGGGCATAACTGTTTTACAAACAGCTCCTGTTAATAAAATGTTTTGCATGAGTAGATTTTCTAATTTATGATTGATTTGAAGACACAATATTATCAGAGGCAAGATAATGATTGTTGCTTGAACGATGTGTACATGGAGACGCTCGTACATTAAAACGTATCCGTTCGTATATTTCAAAACTAAAAACGCGTGGTTTTGGAATGTTTATGGTTTCGAATTGTTACGCAACAGGTGATTCATACAGTTTCGTAACTGTAAACCTTATAACTACATCTTTTGCATACGTTTTAAAGTAAAGAACAACTCACTTACCAGAACTTCCCATTTTAGAAACAAAATTCCCGTTTTTGATACATCGTACTTTACGATGACGGTTATATCATCCACGCTTATTATCATAATAAAACGTCGGTTATTAATAATTGAATGATTCTGTTGGCGATGCTGCTGTATTAACATTAATGCGCACTTTGTAAGTTCAAACATTTTTGTTACACATTGTTGCCTTGTTAACTACAGGCGAGACTAATAGATATGTTGCTACAATAGAAGAGGGCTAAAACGTGTATTGATTAATTGATCTTCATATCAACTTAACATCTGGCTAAAGGCTTTAATGAGGCAATTCCGTGGCAAAGAGTGGAATGTTGCCTTCTGGTATTGATCCCTGTCTGTCTGGGCTAGGCACTGCAAGACACGGTGATTACTGGAGGTGAGAGTGCTAGGATAGAGCTGGTAGGTGGTGCTGTCACCTATGGTGTAGTTCGAAGTAGTCTAAGAAAAAATACGAATGAAATACTATCGTGAAATGGCAAGTTTTGCTCTCTGAGTTTCCTGATTAGTGTACCAACGTGAAAGTACTAGGATATGAGGTGTGGATAGTTGGTGATTGTTGCTGGTAGATGGTGCTGTCAACTATGGTGTTTGTAGTTCTAAGGATTCTAAGAAAACATGTGAATCAAATACTACCGTTAAATGGCAAGTTTTTTTTCTGAGTTTCCTGGTTAAGTCATCAATGTAGAGGTGCTCGGATGGGAGGTGTGAATATTGGGAGGTGTGAATATTGGGAGGTGTGAATATTGGGAGGTGCTCGGATGGGAGGTGTGAATATTGGGAGGTGCTCGGATGGGAGGTGTGAATATTGGTGATGTTGTCTTCTAGATGGTGCTTTCATCTATTAACATCGTAGTTGTAAGTTATAAGAAAAAATACAAATGAAATACTATATTAAAATATGTTTTTCTCTGAGTACGTTTGGTTTTCCCTGGATAATGTAGGGACGCTACAAGTTTCTGTGACTCTTACGCAATTATCACGGACATACAGTTATGCTTGACATCATGTGATGTCATATTTTGTACGCTCGAGTTCATAACAGTACTGGGAAAAAAACGGTGAAAATCCAAGTTTATTTTCAGGAAACGGAAACAATATAAAATACTCTAGTTTTAATAAAGAAATGTTATTGATAATATTTAAAAGGTCGTGATGTAATGTTATAGCTGGGGGAATCATTTTATTGTCAATATCATCATTCCAGAATGGAAGCAGCTTGCACGTGGTGTTCCTCTTATCGAACTTGTCGTCTGCAGTTGATAGCAGACTATAGTGTGATGCTACAAATAGTTGTCTATCGCGAGTTGTCTATCGCGTCTAGCAATTGTTGTGAGCCATCGAAGCAACATCTTTCACTTTGCTGCTTGTTGATGGAAAGGTATTGGACATGAAGCTTGTTAATTTGTCAGCCTTGGATTGTACAAAGATAGTGGGTGTTTTTGTTTGAAAGAATAGGCGGTGATATATTCAAGGATTTCTTGGTAGGAATCGCACCGGCTATTTTCTTTCTTAAGGCTAGTCGGAATATTTATGTTGACACTTTCATTACTGTGATGAATTGCTCTGCATTTTAGTGGTTGTTTATTTTTGCTGCTATGCATGTTTGTTACATAAAACGCGCACGAATTCAGCCTTTTTATCAATTTTTTAGGTTGTTTAGCATTATTTTCTCATTCTTAATATTTGACTCGTTGCGGTTGTATTTATGGTCAGGTTTTTATTCTCATTCAGTATATTTGACTCTTTGTGGTTGTATTAATGTTCACTTTGTAGTGCACTTTAGGGGATGACATAATCGTGTATGCAAATTACCTTAAACTTGTGCAGTTTTGTTTTGCCTGTCGACGTCATTTAAATAGTTTTTAAGTTTTGACAATCCAAGAGCGTAGCAGGACCGGCTTCAAAATAGTTTTCAGCCTGCATACTGTTTTCTGCCTTAAAGAAGATATCTATTATACCACAGCTACAATAGATTTAGGGCATTTCTATAAGTGTGGTCATTGCCACGAAAATAGCTTTATTTCGTATCTAATATCTCCGCGTGACAGTCTCCACCAACGATAGTATCGGTTGTTAAAAAAGGCTTACATGGACGGCTTTAAATACTACTTTGACGCCATCGTCTGTTTTGTATTTTATTAAATGTTATCATATGAGTCCAAGCATACTGGTGAGCACAAAGACCAGACAGGTAACTGATACAGTTTAATGCGCTAGTGTTTTTGTTGAAGTTGATAGCAATCTCAAAACAAACACTGTTTTGTCTAGTACGCCGTTTGACGGATCTACAGTGCAAAACATGGGCTTTTCAGGCGTATTTAAGTTTATAATATACGAATATAGATTATAACTGTATGTATATTTTGGAGGATATTGCGGCTCATATAAGATTTTTTCTTGCGCATACATATTGTCTTGAAAGTTTGAAACCCCTCACTAAGGCAATTCTTAAATTATAACAACCAAATTCCTGTTTAGTAATTAAACCAGACACTGACATATTAATAAGGGTTGTTTTTTTCTAGTTGTGGCTTTAAAAATAAACCATCTGTAATAAATTATTGTAACTGATACCTGTAGGCACATGGTACTGTAATCTATTCGGATGAACGACCTACAGAAATATCAGGCCCCGTATTCACAAAGCTAAGAAAAGACGTAAGTAAATATCTTAAATTCCTAAAATTCCTTAACTCTGTACGTGGCTGGTTCACTTAAAGTTTAGTTATTGTTTTAAATGGTTATATTCTGGAAGAGAATCATCATATACATGTAATTCTTATTTTACCATGTCCCAATATAAAATATTGATTTTTCACAAGGAAAACTTTATTAGAAAGAAGTGTTTCATTTAAGTATGACTTAAGTTAAGATTTCCCTTAGGAGTTTTGTGTATACTAGCCCAGGGGCCATATTCCAGAAACATCCTAAGTTTACCTTAAAACATTTTCAGTTTAGTTCCGATTTTTGAAAGATAACATTTTTAAACTACATAAAAAATTAGTGAATCCAATTACAGTTAAGTAAATAGTAGTTAATAATAAGCAGATAATCTGTGAACAATAAGCAAAATTTCAAGTAATCATGGAATAAAATGCTTTCAGAAAATGACGATTTTAAGGCTAAAGATAATATTTTACTTAAGATGTGTCTGTAATACCACCCCAGAGCGACATGCTTTCCTTACACATTTCTGACTTATTTTATTTTTGTACAATTTGTGAAAGAAATCTTCAACATTAAATATATAATTAAATGTATAATACATGCTGTTTAAGCGACGCTTTGTCATTGTGGATACTTATGGATCGTATTCTGCACGGATGTTTATCGTATTGGTATCTACAGTTACATAAAACTTGACAGAAATGAAACTAAATACAAATACATGCATACTCGTTTTCCGGCGATTGTTATGCGTATAGTTTAATATTTAATATTAAAGAGTGTTTCTCAACGAACTACTTTGTAACAGTCTATCCAATGAAACATTTTTACACCATTTATATCAAATGAATATTTTATAGAACTTACATTTTTTCTTAACAATATGCATACAGTGATGCGTAATTACTCTCAGACTGCTACTGTATTCAGTTAGAGACAGATGTTTTCTTGCTTTCTTTCCTGCTAATTCAAAGGTGGTCAGTATTAATAAGAACACTAATGCTAATCGGCTGTGTTTACTGTATCGAACAGGTCAATCAAGCGTTTCGCCAGGTGGATGCAGACAGGGATGTGCTCGATTCACAACTTGCAGCGAAGATACAACCGATCAGAAACGCTGACTGACAACCGTGAGAAAACGCGCGAAGTCGGGAAAAACGTGACGCGAAATACGGAAACAAAGTTGGAGGTGAAAATGAAATTGAACATTGACGTAGTTATCGAAGCGTAGAGGATTTACGTTGACAGGTGTGTAATTAAACATCACGTGTTGCTTGTCAGAATAATATATAAACATTTGAAGTTTGTAAAAGTGTAAATGGCATTATGATATACATTTCATAAACTCAGATTTATCATATACGTGAAGTATATATTATGTGTTTAATAGGAAATCTATAGAACAGTAAGGAGAAAATAGCCATGATGAATGGTTAATTTTGTGCGATGGCTCATTGATTCTTATAATGAGTGGCCATTCTTCATGTTCAATGAAAGATCCGCCGTTTAACATTGTGTTCATCTGAATTGACAATGTGACACGGACTTTGATGTGTGTGCACGATAAACGCTCGCATATCGTACTCTAATGAATAACCGCATTCCAGCGGGGATATGCAGTATTAAATTGTTTACATTAAGATTTGGTACGAATTAAACCTCTACACAAAACTGCCATATAATTATCTACAATAAAAGGAGCATCAAATATCTGGAAGTTTCATCGGTGAAGACGGTAAATGTGGAAACGTTTTGTGAACGTGAAACTTACATGTGTATAGTGAATAAACAAGGATTAAAATGGTATTACTGTATTGAAATTATGTTGAGGTGGAATGTGAAATAGTTAAATCGACTTGAACTGGATTTGCTAGTGGAGCTTTCATATATATATATATATAATTTTACAACATTGCATGTTTATCGTTGAAGTAGATATACTTGGAATGTTTAGAAATGTGTGTGATAACTAGCGGTCTATAATTGTTACAAAACATTTTTCAGTGCGATAACATCATATAATACGGCATTGGCCATGTGAAATACCTCACCTTTGTACAGTTGGAACGGTAATCCATCGAAATCTTGGGACAGGATTACCCAGTGGAATTTAGTACAGGATTTGTACAGACCGCTGAGAGATGGGTGGCACCCTGTCATGTGCGAGCGGCCTCCACAGCCCCGTGCACGAGGACCACGTGCCGTACGGGGCCCCCACGGTGAAAGTGGTGCACGAGGCGGATCAGCACGAGGACGCCACCAAGGACTTAATTATAACAGGTTGGTGGAATATTCCGGCTAATTTTGTAATTGGTATTAAATGTATATCATAATGTATATCATAATGTATAGGATAAGATCTGGGATCAAGAAAGGTACAGGGGAGGGGAACAAAAGGTTCAGATGTAGCGTCCTGCTACTTCGCTCAGGATCTCTCACTGAATATACAAATGCAACATATACAATGTAAGTTTACTATTTAAAGGCAATATGATAAGACAAAAGCCTCAGTCTTAAATTAGCCAGTATCGGGTGCTGTTATTTTTAAGCATATTAAATAGTAATTGCTATTATGACCATTTAAGGCTGCAACAAGTGACAGTTATGATTACGTACTTCAATTCAAACTGTGTGAGTACTTGTAGTCGATTATCATGAATGGATGAAATGATTCAGAGCAAATAAATTTCCTTGTGTCAGTAATTCGGTTTAATTTATGATGAATAACATTACTGATGTGTCCTTATAGTTTAAAGTTTGACAATTAACATTACGTTCCTTGTTTCGTTTTTAAGTAAATCGTTGAAATATTAATAATGGTCGATTGGTAACGCAATTCTTAGAATTCATAGCTATGAAATGAAAGTAGTGTTCGATTGTTTATACCATCCTAAATTTTTGTTGCCATGGTGACGGGCGTTTGACGCTATCAGTTGTGTTTGCTGGACCCTTAATGCCTCTCGAGACTTATCAGAAGGGTGTAGTCTCACTTAATCCGACATGAATATTGGTGCTTTAAGTGTCATCACCGATACTGACCGCAGCTTAAGTAGCCGCATTGTGTGATGTCAATTTTACATCGACTTAATGTCCTGTCGTTTCCTAATTTCTATCATTACTGTCAGCGTGGCTCGAAATAAGGTTTTCCTGACAATTTCTCTGTATAAATGTACGATATTGTGGCTTTAAATAATATGTCCATATCAGTTTCTCTGTTTTCTACATGTAAGGTATCGCGGTTTGAAATGTTGTTCCACTTTGCTTTATTTGTGTACTGTTGCTTGTTTTTGGCGCGTCTTCTTCTAAAACCAGTTCATTATACGTTTGTCGAATGTAGTCTATTAATTATAAGTAAAGACTTAGATATTAGATATAATAATAATTAAGAATCCTTAATGACCATGTTTTCCTTAAGAAGCTGGTGTTATTATATAGTGTCAGGTGTCTTGATGGTAGGCATATATCTTGGTCATTAAAATTTTAGTGGGTTTTATCTTTAATTAATATTCATGTTCGGACAGCCATAAGGCTAAAAAAAAAATAATGACTTGTTTCTCAGGCACTTTTTTTCAAAAAATCAGGTGGGAGGGCGATTTTTTTTTTTATTGAAGTATTTTTTTTTCTTCGACTCTTTTCTATTGGCACTATGTAATGGCTTATTAAAAACAAGTAAATAAGTACAGATTAACGACAATTTTAAGTTTTAATAACAACATAAGCATAAAATTCTAAATATAGATTTAATAATCACATAGATTTATTAATCACAAACGGTAAGTTATGCAAGCTGACGTAAAAAGACAGTCAATTTGAATGTTCATAATTGACACAAGTGCCTTCAAATTGATATGCCATCGGCATTGAAGTACTTCTATTTATCGAATTTAACTTTTCGTAATTCATATTATTATAACTGTCAAAAATAGGAACTATTTTTGCAATAAATCACCAACAATTTTTGGAAAGTAAAATCAACACTTGTCAATGCAGCTGGCATTTTCGTTTGTTTCCATAGGACTTATATTGACACAGATTTTCTTCAAAAAATATGGAATCACACAAGCAAAAGCATCTACGAAACAAAATTTTAAATCAACAATAGACGATATTTATGTAGGTTCCCAATCGAATATGATTTTTTTTTCAAAATTTACACAGTATTGCACAATGTGTGTATATCCGATTTATATAATTAAATCAGACAGTACGAAAGTTACTGGAAATACCGGAATCTCCACCGGGTTATACTCTTCTTCTCAAATGCGGATTCGTTTAATTTTAAGCCGCTGTCCGTGGGATATAATTCAATACATCGTAATTTTAGTAGTAGTTCTTATGAACGTGTATGGTGTTTATTCGTCCGAAATCTGTTTCTTATTTGCGAAAGGCATTGTTCAAAACCACTTGGTACGAACGAATATACTATAAATTATAATGTACATGCTTGTTTACTCCAGTCATCACCAGTTATCGCATACAGAAAATAGACGATATCAAGTTACCAAAATGTTAATAATTCACAGATTTCAATGCGTAGTTTTTGTATTTTGTTCAGTTACATGCCCACTAGAAACAATTTCTGCAAAGTTTTTATTTTTATTAACATATTTCTGGACTGCTCCTTTAAAACGCGGGCGCGATCGTCAAAAAAGGTTAATACAAAATTCGTGGCGGGCCATAAAAAAACGTTGCAGCGCTGCCTGAGAAACAAACCATTAATTTGTTTAGCCTAAAAAGACCAAGGAAGACGCAATAACCTAGTCAAGTCATTTGTAATATCAGGTATAAACATGTCAGTCGTAAATCTAGGCGGTATGGTCATTGAAAAGTTTGGCAAACAGGCAGTCAATAATGTACGAGTATGCAAATATTCATTTTGTTTTGTCCATTACGAGGGATCAAGTGGTGTGGTCTTGTTGAATTTCCATATTTGCCGATCATTATTGTGTGCCCGGTTTTTCTTCATTTAAACACCTTTTATTGCAATATATTCATATTTTTTATAAATGATACGCATAATATTAAAATTTATATACCCGGTAATATATTTTACGTGAAACTTTTGTCTTTTGGTGGTGAACATAACTACAAAACTCATCATATTTAAATTGCCACACATCACCGTTACTTTAAATGCTAAACCAATTTGATGCTGGAATTATACATCACCGTTACTTGAAATGCTAAACCAGTTTTATGCTGAAATTATACATCACCGTTACTTTAAATGCTATACCAATTTGATGATGAAATTATACATCGCCGTTATTTGAAATGCTAAACCAATTTGATGCTGAAATTTAAGTGTAATTACCGAAATGTGCCACATTTATAACGAATATGTTTATAATTGACATTTCTACTTAACAGAACGGTCACCTGATGTCATTTAAGCTGTGAAGTTGTTCTATGTTGTAATCCAAGATGTAAAACGATTCTCAACTAGCTCTAAATGTAACTTGAAGATTAATTAAGTGGTGGACACATCGAAACTTGATTTACATTGATTTAATTTTAATTTTAACTAAAACGAAAGGCTTTAGAAATTTAAATTACATGTTGTCCATAAAGGAACGTATTTATTTGTTGTACATTATAATAATTGTGGAAAAAGTCAACAACAACACGTGAAATCAGTCAATTCAATTTATCGTTCAACGTTTCGGCTTACGCCCTTCATCAGGATAAAATGACAATTAAACAACGGACGTTTTTTTTTGTTTTTGTTTTTTTGTGTACATTATAAGAATTTTTCGTTTGATACATTATTACAATGTTATTAGGTGCTCTCATCGATGTACGATGTTACGATGTACGATGTTAAATCTAACCTAAAATAACAAAAATATATCAGATGTGGCTATTGTACAGAAGACGGACGTGGCGAAATACCGCCGACTTGCTTGACATTGCCGGTAAAAATGTCAATAGGCCGGTAGAACAATCCCAGATGCCGGACTTACTGTCCGGTAATTTCTTTCGTATCCGTAAATATAATATGTATTTCAAACTCGATTTAGGCCCGTGAAAACAACTGGCCTGTAATTTTGCCCTTTCGTAGGACCGTCTGGCCTGTTTTAAAATTTTGACAGTCTTTCACCATGTCTGAGAATACTTAGTAACTTCAATAATTTTACGATTACATGTATAGGGATCCCGTAATTCCTTCTACGCTTTCGTAAAATGCACAACTTGAGATCTATATCTTTCGTTGTATATTTGGTTTCTATGTTAATTCATTACCTTGAGGGAATTGGATTCTCGTTCTGGTCTCATTAATGTATTCGGAGACTCGGATTCCTCATATTGCCATAAGCTATAAATCGACCCCATTCTCCGACTCGTATTCTTCTCATTGACGTCAGCTGTATATTCCCCCCCCCCCCCCCCCTTTCCAATGTATCCATGCATGCTAACCATGCTAACTAGTTGCACGCTGCAGCTACCAGCTGTATAATATTTTAGTATTGCAATAAGAGTGCATCGTAATCCGCAACAGTTCAGACTGCAGTCCATATGCTATGTAAATAACACTTCCCCTGCATCAAACATCGCCTATTCGGAGTTCCAAGCATTCCATTCCCTGGAAATTCCGGGGATAAACTCTCGTGGGAGCAAGACAAAAACGTATTGCAGTTTTTGTGTGTGTTCTTTTATTGTTTGGCATGTCATTAGCAATCTGTTACCAGTGCATCAAACGAAATTACACAGACGAGTTATTCTATGATCTCCAGCAAGATGCACGAGCTAGAGTTCTTCTTGGTGTGTTGAAAAAGGTCGGGGGTTGAAAGTTCGATACAATTATTATGGTTTGACTGAGATGTTCTTTCGTACAGTTGCGCTATTATTTATTGATGAATGAACCCATATCTTAGTATGTACAGTGTATATTGATTCGGCACTCCGTGTTAAATATTTCTTTACAAATGCGGAAAGCTGTGGTTGTGGTTAACATGCATTGCAACTGGCTTTACATTTGAACAGATGGCACGGCCGGGGATCAGGGACAGTCCTGAAAGATTCATAAGTGAAAGTTTATATTAATATCTGAGGGGATGAATTTCACACTTCGTGTGGTGGTGCCTTGACAGTGTCAGGCAGGGCTTTGGTTTAAAAAAGATCGCAAATGCCACTTTTCATACTAATCGCATTACATACTACAAACGAATAGCTCTAGTAAAATTTATTGCAGATAGTGATAATTTTGGAAGTTCTAGTATAATTATACGATAGTTGAATTACGCCAACGGACTAATGTGCATGTGCATCATTGGTAATTGTGTCATATCATTATAAAGAAATTCGTACAAAAGCTAAGTCTCATATTATGCAGTGCTGGAAATAATGATAATTCTGCTTTAACAAGGGATGGACCGAGGTATGAATTTAACCATATGTTACACGGCTTGTAGGATTTCGGCACAAAAGTGTCTAATTGCGTTAATAGTTATTGAACAAAGATAGTGGGTTATTTTCGCCATGATCCTCCAAACAATCGTAAGGCATTTTTTTCACCAGCGATAGCCCCTGGCAGTTCTCGGGTACCTGTCAAATATGTTACATAATTGTGTATCGGATCGGACAGTCGAGGTGACCCTTATTTCTTGTTATTAATTAACGCCAGATGGTCAGTTGGGTTTACAGCTACCTGTCATCAATTAGGCAGAGAGTTAACGTTGTAAATTACGCAGACAGCTTGAATAAATCTTTCCAACCCTCCATATAGGCGGTAAATGTTTCGATGACTTGAAAATGGTCTGAATGTCAAAATGTACTTATTTAAATTTATAGTGTCCTGCGTATTGTTAGTGGTAATACAATACACATGTAGTTTGCTTCATAGCCGGGAGTTCTGTCCAGTTATGCACCAATCAATATTTTCCCCCGGGGGGGGGGGGGGGGAGCGGCGGACTAAATGTATTTTGGGGGATCTAATTCCCCACCCTAGAGCCAAGCATTTTGTCTAAATTCCCTCAAGGGGGATGCTTAATTGGTGTATCAAATGGCCCGGGGGCCAATATTATCGGGATCTAAAATCCGAACAAAGTATATTTCCCGGGACCGGAATCATTCGGCGTGTCAAATTCCCGGCGTGTCAAATAAATGGGTTTATGGTAATTGTGTTGTCTCATTGAGGCCACGTCACTTAAGTAAGATGTATCTGAAAAAGATCATTGAAACATGTTTTGTTCTTTTTATTTGTCTGCAACAAACTTTGAATGAACAAACAGGTGACGTACAGTGTAATTAATTGAACTCGACGGTTAATTGTATTTATCTTAAATTTATTTCATTTAATCAACTCACTAGGCTTATCAGTATTTAAGACTGCATGTGATTTCAAGTTCGAAATACGTAGTGCACGTAGCGATTCTGTCGCTTTGTTACACCGGTCTACTTTGCCGTCGCTAATTGAAGAATGGGGTTGTCTTCGTATGAAAGATACACCAATTAGCGATTAATTCGAGGACTAGATTGAGTAAACTTTGATAAGTATATACGTAAGATGGTAAAGAGTGTGGTGACTAATGTTTGATTATGCGATAAACAGGGCCGATTGTCTAAACAAAGCCAGATATGGAACACAGCTGTCATAGAGTTTTGGCATCTGCTATAAGAATGGTCCTAATCTTGCAATGTCAATATCATGTCTGACAGGTGCGATATCTGAGATTATAGTTCTCATTAATAGCATTCGCTTTAATTAATATTGACGTCACACACGTTTGTAACTTCAGCCACTAAGGTCTTGTGCATGTCTGCAGCTAAAACTTTGTTTTCGTGTCGTTGTTGAAATGTATACGAATGACCAATCTATTGTTTTTGCTGCTGTTTTTTTCTGGATATACAAGACTGACTCACAATGCTGTCTAGTATAATATCGCAGTATACTATTAAACACAGTGAGGCATAGAGATTGTTATCAGCAACTCACAGCCAGCGCTAACTCAACCGGGAGGTTCAAACTCGATCATAGGTCGTGGGGTAGAGAGGGGTGGGGGTGGGGGGTGGGGGGGGGGGGGCGCTACCGACGTTAGATTAATGAGGTTTCAAGAGGGAGCCATATCTCAATAATCGTTCTACAGAGTACAGACCATCAATGTTCCATTGTTTGGTAATTACGTTTCTCGTCTGTAGTCAGACATGTTACCACACGCCCCTCCAGGCCAAAATGAATATAGTTGTGTGTTTGAGTATTTAATGAGGAATGTTCAGTTGCAGGTCTTCGCAAAATCGTAATTAATAGCTTTTAAACATAATTAACCACTGAATACACTGGGAGAAAAAAATCAAACGAACAAGATCAGTTATAAAGAATCTGTTTATGTTCAGTAAAAATTTCCTTTCCTATGTGTTTTCGATCCGAGGTTTACCACGCAATTGGTGCTTAAGTGCGCAAGATAACCGGACAGCATCGTGTTATTTATGGCATAGCATTTACTCACAATTTAATCAGTTTATTTTTATATGGAGAGCAATGATAGTTCATAGTTGACATTTCATGCATGCTGTAGCATCGACATATAGCAAATGAGTGGTACTGGATTCCGCATCTATCAAATATTAGCTACATTTAACTCCATATTACGCGTTGTGTGACAGGAAATATGCCATTAAGGGAAAACACAACTGGTGTGATTGGCCTAATTGGCTCTGTAATTTCGTGTTTTTCTACCACTTGCCAGGAAAATGAATTCCCACGAACCGTGACCGAACTAATGAGACATGTGTGGAGAAGTCATAATTGCTCAAGGTCTGCTGGCCGCACGTGTTCAATAGGTACATCGTCGTCCTCTTCCTTTTCCTCTTCGTCTCAGTAGCACCAACAACAACAACAACAAGAACATCATCGTTATAATAACATTATAAAAATTGAAGTAGTAGTAATGATAGATCTTATCATCATCATCATCATCATCAGTATCAGCATAACCACCACCATCATCTTCTTTTTCTTCATCATCTTCATCATTATTATAATTATATAAGACATCATTATCATTAACATAATAACCATCATCATCAGCATGCAGTACCATTATTTTCATTTGTTTCGTTATTGCCATCGTCATAACCGGCATCGTCTTCGTACTTTTAACCTAATAATCATCATCATTAAGAACAGCAGCAGCAACAGCAAAATCAATAACAAAATCACCAACGTTTTCATCACCATCATCATCATAAAGCACCGCAGCCATTCTTCAAACAGACAGGCTATTATATGAACACAAAGGCACCTGGTTCTTTCCGGATTTCCAGATGGGTTAGTTACATCCAGAGGCGGACGCCCATAGCTGTAAATTTGATCTCAAGGATGATTGCTTCGCGGTATAAATGAGTGAACACGTCGATGTTCTCTGTTCTGTACAAGGGGGTGATGATTTACAGACATGGATAGCATGTTTGATCCTCAAAAGGTTCATGTTTTAGCAATAAGTCTGTCTTGATTGCCATAAGCGCAATCCTTGAATCCCGATACGTAAACACTGTGTTTGAACAGCGAAAACTAATGATTTAATGTCGATTTTGCCAAGTGCTAGAATAAGAAAGAAATTTGTTCCATCTACATGTGTAGGCAAAAGTTGTGTCCGTGTACAGGAATGGGCTTAAAACACATAATTTACCAGTATAGCCCGTTTATGATCTAAATATCATGTATGTCGATTATGCTCTAGTGCCGGTTATTGGAATGTTTTGTGTCCATCCAAAACGTGCTGCTCTTCATTAGTGGTCACTTTCTGTTTGATACAAATCAATATACCTACCAGAAACAGTTTCACAATCAATTTCGATTTTTTCTGCGTTCGCAAACATGGTAATAAAGGGCATTGTTGTAGTAATTTGGATGTTGCCTCTTGATACCAGGCATTTAATAGTTAGAATCTATTGCATTGTCGCGCGAAGAATAAGTAACCCTGAGATAGTATTATTAAGAAGTAATATTCGATTTATCGTTGTTTATCGCCCAATAAACAACGAGTTGGAGTTATTTTGAATATGAATTAAACCACGAGGGCGTAAACCCGAGTTGTTTAATAGCCACGCATCAGAACGACAAAGAGTTGTTTATTGGCCGATAAGCAACGATAAGGCGCACATTATTTAGATTCTAGCATAATTTAACATATATTTTTGCAATTGTATTGGAACTACTTTTTACTATGCTCCTTTCAAAATCGGAACTTCTTTTTGCGTTGTTTATTGGGTAGTTTAACAACGATAATTGTGTTCTTTGTCTATAGAAAAAATACAGGGTATCATGTTAGAATAATTACTGGATTATGTAGGGCCTAAATAGTAATTTTCAAATTAATGCATGTACCTAATATATGGGCTCCTGCATGTACCCGTATGATTACTGCATTTGGCACGACATACAGTTCACTAAACAAGTCCACTGATTTCGAGGAACGTATAACATGTTCTGCTCTGCTTCAGTTATATAATAATTTATAGTGATTTTATTGGCACGTTATGCACAAACTGCATGCTGAGTTTGAACATTAACACTTTAACCAGGCTATAAAATCTCATCATGTACCTGATATTTAGTGATTACAGTATACACTAAACAGAAGTTATAACGCACCAAATGGAATTTCAGCTTGACAAAAAAAAAACTAAAGAATTTCGTGTATACCATGGTGCAGCTGAAATCCTTATAAATAAAGAAAATACAACAATTTCCATTTGGTGCGTTATAACTTTTGTTGAGTGTATGGGGTGAAAAATACCATATTACTTATCATAATAATTAATTTGCAACTTGAACTGTATGAAATTTACAACTGTTGCATATCATAAGCAAGTGACTAGTACTTGGTCATTGGCAACATGCACAATGTATGAAACAAGCGAGTTAGTACAGAGAAGTACCCAAATCCCCCATTCACCACCAGTGACCACATCAGACGAGATTCTGCGTGGTAATCAGATAGGCGCACTATTTGCTTGGCAGGTTGTTGAATTAATTGGAAGCGGGCGCCTTCGGGCACTTCCTGTGCTGTGACGTTAAATATAATCGTAGTATTTGTCGCTCTGATGACACGTGGCATTTACATTCGGTCTTTTAAAGCTACTGAGACATGTTGAGACTAAACATATGTTGCAAAAAATATATTTTGCGTCAAGTTGAAAACTATATAACATGCATTTTAGCATGTTACTGGAAGATCTATTTATAGCATACCTTGTTCTTCTTAGATGTACAATACATTGACTCTCTTCTTTGTACTTAGCTGGTGAGCAGTGTGCAAATAATCAAAATATCCATGCGTATTACACGGTAATTGCCATTAAAAAAAAATAATTTCAAACTCGGGCGTTAGCTTCAAAAAGACTGATTGCATTGGGCTCACTCATGGTGTATGATCCAATCGGAGGTATTAATTGTGTATAACAGGGAAAGATCTAGGCTTAAACAAGGTGTAATGAGCATACTGCTGAAAAAAAAAACAGGGGGGGGGGGGGAGTTGGTTCATTTGAATGACATTTACTAATACAGTAAAGTGTACATGTACTGGGTTCTTATCACTTTAAAGCTTCTAATTAAGGTTTTTGAACATTGCCTCCACATTTGTCATTGAAATATTGCAAATATATAGTTCATTTCAAAAGATATTCACCAAAATATTCCATAGTCAATCAGCCTAGAGGTGCAGCAGGGTGGGGGGGGGGACTTTCCCTAGTATAAGCTGTTCCAATAGCGATCATGGTTGTAATGAAACTATTTACAATATGTGGTCCAAATGCGATTATTCTCGAACTTGGTTATATTTTATTCGACAGTTTAATCAGTGAGAGATTGAACAAGCAGCTTTAAAGTGTCACTGGCATTTGGGTGTTAGTTGTGTTTCCTGATGACTTCGGTGACTGATACATGTTTTCTTTCAATTCAGAATACATCGCTCTGTCTGTCTGTTGTGCTTCCATTTATTTTGGAGAGAGACGATGGAATGCTTAGAATGAGACAACGCGTGTAGCATAGAGGAATGTTGTCACGTTAACTCGTTAAACACGTGAAACAATAATTGAATGCGTGCCAATGTGCAACTTGATTCTAGTCCTCGTCATGGACCGGAGATTGTCTAAAATAATCTCAGTTTGTGCAGATCGCGTTTGCATTTGAAACATAGCATTACTTTTCGGTAGAAGGGAAAATACATTTGGTACAATAACTATCAATTAATGCGCGTCTAATATGTGGATTATTGTGCAAAACCATTTAAACAGACCTGTGGAGAAATGCATATGCAAAGTAATAATATTTTAGAACGATGTTGGAAGGTGCTGGTGTGTAAACGTAACATGCAAACAATAAATGATACCTGGAATTTTTCTTCCAGTAGAAACCTTGAGCTCTTTGTATGCGCATAAAACCATAGAGACGGATAAAATAATAATTACATATGCTTCGGTTCATGAAATTAATTACTGATACTGTTAATGCAGAAAATGTATGATTTTAATTCGTTGCCAAGAAAGCGCAATCTGGCGTGTCGTCTGTCGGCAATTCGGGAGAGTGTATCAGTGGCAGGTACGCTTGCACGTGCATGCACGAGAAACAATGGGTCTGGGTGGAAATGGGAGTTCTCGGTTGGCAGGCATGCGGAGACGCCTGATAACTTTGAAGTTCGGAAAACAATGAATCATGGAGTCCTGTTGTTTTGTTCTATGTGTTCGGTGTGTTGCTAGGTTCCTGTATTGAATGATATGCGTTCTGGAAGGAAATTGATTGGAACACTATCAGCATGTTTTGAAACATAACCGTCTTACTATGATTGCGTATGTCGACTTATCAGCCGCTGGCTGATTTACAAATATTGGAATCCGTCATTAGTTTGGATATTAATTCTGGCTATCACACTATATGTGTTTTGAACAATACTAATTTTAATGTGCATTTTCAATTATTGAGTCTACATGAATAAAATAAAATTTCATATTTTATAGTGTTTTCTGTAATTGCATGTACTTGTATAATCATGTGTATTGATTACACATATCTCGTGTACTTTCAGACCTCCCTACCGCCACCCCGAACAACAACAACAACGACAAAGGCACTAAGATGACCAAAGAAGCCGAGCAGAACGAGAAATCGTGGAAGTTCTGGAGGTCTTTGTCCGTGCGCCGCTCCAAGAAATCCTCAGTGCGCAACGGGACGGCGAAACCTATCGAGGACGGTGGCTTTGGCGTGCACGTTACCGTTAATTTACCTGACGTTGTGGACAACACGGACGTTTCTCCTAGCAATAGGGGTAACCCCCCACCGAAACCACCAAGAACGCTACCAACTGACGCTGATGAATTAATAACTGTGACGACAGAGCCGATATATCAAAACGGGGATCCAAGGCAGATGAGTGTTGCAAACATCGAGGATTTTCCTCTGAAAGAAACTGTTCAAGAATATGAAACTGTTGACACTTCAGGAATAACTGTCAGTGTTCCGCCTGTAACTCCATCGAGGTTACCGCTAAAAGCCGCTGTAGGGCATCTGACGGCGGCCTCCAAAACTAACTCTTTGCCAAATTATTCTCTGCCGTCCACATTTCAGAGACGTCAACAATCGACCTGCGCCGGGAAGATAAAAATTGTGTCGCCAGAACTTTCTAGAAAAGTGGTCATGAAACCCAGAAAGAAGTCCACAGAGATTACCGCTAAAGATCGTCATGTTCTCATTTTACAGAGCTCTGTTGAGCTTCTTGGACAAAAGGTGGATCCGTTCATGATTCTTGACAAACTTGCAGAAGTCCAGCTGCTTGATCCAAAGGCGCTAAATATATACAGAAATCCTGTGGACAGCCGCTACATAGTAGAAAGCATAGTTCAAACAGTGATGGACTCAGAGTATCAAACATTTTTAACATTTTGTGATATCTTGAGGAGCGTTGCTGATTTTACAACTGTCGCCGCTGTGTTAGACGCAATGCGTGCAATATATGACGTCATTTATGAGGTACAAAACGGTGGCCCTGAATCGTCGCCGATACTGGACGATGAAAAGTCGGTGTCATTCGATGTGGTGTACTATAGTCTGGACACGGGCAAAATTCGTTCGGTTATAGAGTTAGAAAAACTGAGAAACACAGAAAGCAAACGACACTCCAGGGACCTTCTGTCCTTCAAGAGGAATTCTCGACTCTCGTTTCAATCCCTCACCAGCGAAGCGTCTAGTGTCTTCAGTGAAGACATTATTATGAACGGATTGCCAATGGTAACTATATCTGTGTCAGGTTACGCACTGTGCTTGTCGAAGGCGATCGCTCTGTCCGATGTTCTCAAAGAACACGACAGCATTTTGGAATTGCACATCGGAAAAACTCACATACGAGGGACGGACATGTCGCATATAAGCGCCGCCCTGGTGGAAAATTACTCCGTAAGGGTTGTTGATCTGCGTTTAAATAATATTGGGAACGAAGGCGCAGCCCATCTTGCCAATGCGTTAACGTCAAACAAGACTTTACGTCAGTTGAACCTGTCCTCAACGGGAATAGACGCTGATGGTGTGAAATGTTTGGCTGACGCACTACGTACAAACGTTGGTCTGGAAGATCTGGATTTAAGTTTCCTTGACATTGGAGACAGTGGATGTGTAGCTTTAAGGGATATGTTAAAACAAAATCGGTGTTTAAAGAAGCTACGTCTACGAAGCGCCAATATTGCTTGGCTGGGATGCGGTCTTCTTCTAGAAGGCATCGAAATGGCAAAAGTGATTTCAGAACTAGACCTCAGTCGGAACTTTATTGGCGATGCAGGAGCCGACATGTTTCTCAATAATATGAAAGACGACTCGTCCTTGAGGGATCTGAACCTTGAGAATTGTGGGATCACTGTCGCCGGATGTTCGATTTTGTCTGACGTCATATTGACGAACAAAGCGTTACGTCACTTAGATCTGAGTGTGAATTTCATTGGGGACCAAGGAATAGCGAAACTTTCCAATGCTCTGGCTAGAAACAAACATATCAAAACTCTCGGTTTAAATATGTGCGGAATATCGAACGACGGCTTTTCACAGTTGCTTGACATTTTAGAAAGTAACACAACGCTGACGCTGTTAAAACTGTGTTACAATCGGCTTGGAAAGGAGCACGTGGACCCGGAAGCGACGTCAGATAACTTGAAGTACCGCATTCGAATTGTGACGTCATCAAATCCGAAACTAAAACTTCTGCTGTGGGGAAACACATTTGACGAACCACATTCCACAAGTAGAGCAGCCGACATCTCCATGTAATTTTTGTGTGTTACCCAAATAGCCAAACGATATTCGTGTTTATACATGTACTTTCAATTCCGTAATAACTAATAACCATATTTCCATACAATTATTATACTGTGTAGTAGATGTATTGATCATGATTTTACATTGTACTACTGCTATTTTGTAAAAGGCAATTCTATTGATATTGTATATTATTTTGGTTGTCAGCGAACCTTAAATGTTCAGTTACGCGAAGGTTTCAATGAGGAACATTGCTGTAGACTTGATTAAATTGATTAAATTGAATTAGGTTTCAATGTGGAACATTGCAGTAGACTTGATTAAATTGATTAAATTGAATTAGGTTTCAATGTGGAACATTGCAGTAGACTTGATTAAATTGATTAAAAGCATAAAATGCTATGTATTAAGTAATTAAGTATTAATGTATGAAAACGATGTTAGTTGTGTGTGTCAAATAGATTGCTATGTGATGAAATTATCTTTCTAAACCATGTCCGTTTTCATATGCATACATGTCTAGGAATAGACAGTTGACATTTTTATAGGCGTTTAAATTATTTATGAAAGTTTATATCACACCTCTATGCCTTTCCACGTGTGCATTTAAGTCTTAACATTATTGAATATGCAAAATATAATAATGTTTATATTTGATTTGATGAGGTAAAAATGTGAAGGTTAGTTAACAAATTTCCATTTAACAGTTACGTGTTTTTTGGTTCCCGAAACTGTAAACATGCTGCTAAAATGCATTAGGGGACACGCGTTTTGGTGTTTATGGTCTAAGGCATGGATAAATATTGTCTGTATTGTGATAACGGTCAATGAAAACACGTTTTAACGCAGGGGGCTCTTCATGCCAAAAAGTCAAGAGTCACTAACACTTCCCTGCTTCTCTGCTATTTATGTATTTTCAATGTTTAACATGATTTTAATAATTATTTTAACAAACTGTGTTTTGCTTCATTGTTTTTTATATATATTTATTTCACATATAAATTGTTTTGCATATATTAGTGTGTGTTACGTTCTGTATTACGGAATACCAAATCTACAATACTATCAGATATTGAACTAACTTGTCGCATTTATCATGTCACTCGTCTTAATGATGACCTCAACAAACCACGAAGATGTATTTAAGATATCCTTTATGGCACGCTTCTAGGACGTTATTTCATATTTTATCATTACATAATTAGTTATTATTTTGAAATATTATTGCTATAATAACCACGTGTGTTACAAACGATTTCCAGTGTGCATTTTCTTTAAAAAAAAAAAACGCAAAACCTCCAAGTGAACAGTCAGACGCCATGATTTTTAATCAATTCATCATAATGAATACTAAAAACTTGTAACTTAAATGAATAAAATGTAATTATTTGTTATAATATATTGTCATGGAACAGATAGTTTCGGTAAAACATAAACACATCACTTCAACATAGCAGTAGGTTTTAGAGGTTGTCAGAAGTTTATGTCAGAAGTCCATTTCTTTTTGACAGAAATGTCTGCCTGTCTGACAATGTAATAGACTATGCCAGATGCAAACGAACGGTAACTCTCTCTAACACGTTATGCATTAGCTACTTGACGCAGAAGCGTAACTTTCACCTTGAGATGTCATCCAGATTGTTGGCGCGATCTTGTACTTGTCAATCTGTGGTGCTGATTCAACACAAAGTAACAAGGAATACAATGAACAGCGTGTTAAATAACCTAGCGTGTTCGGAAATCAGAGGTTCAGTATCAAGCCTGTGATTTTAGGTATGCATGAGTCAAGGAATATATTCAAGTACATAAGAAATAAAAAAAATCAGAAGCTAAATAAAATAACACATGATGCAATAATAATGTTTTTGCTGCAAATTTCGGCGGGTTTCATTTCTGAATCAAACTTCATGCCACTAAACATAATAGTACAAGAATATCGGTAGAACCGATGGATGCATCCCGATGGCGCTTCAACCTCTAATTGTGGCTTTGACCTTAAACCTAAGGACTCAACCCAAGTTACAGTCCGACAAGCAAAAGGCTGTTTTTGACCTTTGACCTATAAGTGTGACATTGACATTTGACCTCAGGACCTGGTTCATGTGCACTTCATGCCGTCTCATTGAGGTTAACATTTGTGCCAGGTAGTCTTAAAAAGTTAAAATCTATGGCAAGTTAAAGGACGGACAAAGTGCAAATTTTTACCGTTGACCTAGGGGCCTGATTCATGAGGGGTACACACAAGCTCATGGCAGCAAACATTTGAAAATCCCACCACCCATGGCCACGTGATAGTGTTCATTAAGTTCATTAAATTCGAGCTATTAGTTCATGAGCTGTCACGGGGAAACGAAACTTTCCTGTTGAAATGTCATATTTATAAATAAAAATGGCAATAACTCCATGAAAAATCATCACACCGGAATGACCTGATAGTATGCCCATGTCCTCTGGATAGGGATGCTGCATGATTTAACGTGTCATTGAATTCAAGTTGTTAGTTCCTGGGATCTCGCTCGGAAACGAAAATTTCCTATTAAAATGTATTATTTTTCAAATAAAAGGGCAATAACTCCCGTAAAAAGCATCAGACCATAACGGCCTGAAATATGCGCATGACCTCTTGGTAGAGATGCTGCTTATACAGTTTCATTGAATTCGGGTTATTAGTTCCTCAGATCATGCACGAAAACGAAGTTCCGGATGGACGGACGGACGGACATGGGGTATGATGGATATTTTCGAACGAAAATTTTATGTATAAAAATGTCATATTCATAATCAAAGGTCAATAACTCCCATGAAAAAAATCATCTCAGACTGCAACGACCTGGCAATAAGCGCATGCCCATCCTATAAGTATGTTGCATATACGGTTTCATTGAATTTGAGTCACTAGTTCCTGAGATCTCGCACGGAAACGAAGTACCGGACGGACGGATGGACTGACGGACGGACATGGGGTATGTTGAATAAAATTATCCGGACAATTCATTTGATACCCTGACAAACTGAATGGCAGTGGAATTAGAATTCGAACAGACGGAAAAGCGGCGACTAATTGCCCCCTCCCCTTTCGTGGAGCATAATAAAATAACTTAACGTCTTAAACAATATGACACTGCTTATTTATACGCGCTGAATAAAATTGGTATTCGTGCAATAAATGAAATTCGCCATCAACTGAACCTACATCCGAAATCTGGCCTGTTAAAGGAAGTAACAGTTGTTGCGTTGTAAAATAACTCGTACATATTTTTGTGTTACAAACATTGGGAAGTGATCTCCCTTCTACGTTTTAGCGCCACCGGATTTTCAAACAAAACGAAAACAATTGGCACATACAATTATTTGGAAACATACACATACTTTTTGTGCACAGGACCAAGGATAATGCTTTTGTGTGAATTAATATTATATTAAACATTAAAAACAATGACATGCATTTGTGTTTTGTGTCAGTGTGTGTTTGAATAGATACTTTTTGTAAAGACCACCGACATGTGTAAACATTGTGCGCAAGATTCCCGTGCAGCCTGTCCTGAAAACATGCCGCCGGTGATCACCGTGACGAATTTGGACACTGATGTACACTGTACGTACCATTTTTCTTTATTTGTATCCGTTGTTTACGTATATTGGCGTTTGGACTGTTCACAAATCCTACGAAGGACACGGTTCGTTAAGGGTCGATCTCTGCCGCTTTTGAGGGCATTTATATCGCTGAACATGAAACTAAATGAAGCTATGCCATTGTGGTATATTGATATATTATTATGATCTGTCTGTATGTCTTTATATTGTATATATAAATAGTTTGTTAATAGGCCATGTTTTGCCCATCCAACCCCTATTCAGTTAATCCACAAATTATATCAATGCAGGCCTATAAACATATATGTTTATAGGTCCCTGATCAAGGCAAATGAACAACAAAAGCGTCCACATTTTAATAAGCGAGCACTGTAGGACCATATTTTTTCACAAATAGAATCACATTCTTCATAGGTGTGAACATTAAGATCTTATTCTTCACACATCACAGTCATGTTCTTCACATTTTCTGTGAAGTTTGTGATCGCATCCAGTTTTTGATATGCAATGAAGTCATATTCTGTGTTTAGCCAATCACATTCTTCACACTTAAAAATGTGACAACGAGATCCTATTCTTCACAGTGTGTGGAACATATTATTTGTGAAAAATATTATCCTACAGAGCATGCTTATTCCCTACGAGAGTTTTCAGGTAACTCCGAAGAAAAGTTCTATGACTGAAGAAAAAGAACATCAGTATACCACGATGTGCTAATCGCATGCATGTGTAAAAATAATGTTGGCGTCATTAGTTATGCAACTAATATTAATTCTGCTACTACGAGTATTATTATCATTATTGATATCAGATACTTTCTCATAATATATAATTAAATGTGGTAGCATGTGTTCTGCAATACCAAGAGTATGATGTATACATGTACTGTTAACCAAACAGTATGAATATGATAGACATAAATGGACATTAAACTATATTAATAGCACATTGGTCCAACCAAACAGTATGAATATGAGAGACATAAATGGACATTAAACTATATTAATAGCACATTGGTCCAATGGCCTGTTTTAATGTAGTGTGGCATGAATGTGAAAAGCGTATTTGCAGTGCATAATAATTATTTATAGAGTTATTCCCCTTTGTCTGTTTATTTCCCCAGTTTATCTATTACATTTGTACTCCTCAAAGCCACATGTTGCTTGTGGCAATATCCTTGTGACAAAGCGGTACGGGGGGTATTTGAGCCATCACAGTGGCAGTTCTAGTTATTTTAAATACGGTAAGGGTATTCAAAAAATATGTTATATTGATGATAGTGTACATTTAGTACACTCCAAAATTAATGGATCAATTTACTTTTTATTTCACAAAATGAATATTTATTGAAAAAGTTTGTAATCTTATTTCTTCACTCATTTTAATTTACAGGTATATCTTCCCGTAGGAAGCGCACCAGTATTGTTTTTTTTTAGAAACTTTTATAATTATTTTTGTATCAAAATAATAACTTCGTATGTACATAAATTGCCTGTTACTAACAAGATGCTTCTACTTAAAAATTATCATGTCTTGTTCTCACGAAAGTCATATAAAAAAAGGGAAAACAAACAATAACCTTCAGTAGAGCATCAACAATATACATGTACCAATATATTGTATTGTATCGCACTAATGACTTTTGACATGTCAGCATTTTGATAGTTACATCAGGATTAATATCAATATCAATATTAATATCAATAAAATTAAGTTGTCCCTTTGACCGAATAGTGTAATAGTTCGTTGCAAGTTACTGGAAAGTAATCAAATCTACGTACATCAAAAATGTGCTAGCATGGACCTGGATAAAGGTTTTTTTTTCTTTTCTGTCTCAGTTAAACATAAAATAGGTGTTTTATGTGAATTGATTTATTTATGTATTCGTCCATATTGGCATGATAGTATCATCCACACTTTGTATCATTTATGCCCTGCAATACAGGTTTTGCTATATTGTTGCAGCCCTTACCTCTAGGTGTAGTCAACACGACTGAGTCTTGTGCGCATGTGGATTTCATTTCAAACGTCGGACCTTGTATCAATTACTTTTTGTACTGTTCTAATGATGATTTTTATTATGTTTAAAGCGCACCACGTGTATGTGTTAGAGATGCTCGTGAAAGATTTATCATGCCATGACTTGGATATGAGTTTGTAGTCACGTACAACAACACGATTGCCTATACATTTATTTATTCGCAAAAAATAATCTGGCCAAAAGTGGCGTGCACATGTCTACAAAAGAAGCACACGCTGTTCCGGATGAAAGGGCATAGCCAGTTGGTCGGCACTACGGCTTCATCAGGCACGCGCGGACCACCGGAACTCAAATACTAAAATAATCATATCCTGTAGACACATTGCTCACACACCTTCAAAGCCAGATCAAGCTTCTGTAAAAGCCCCAACGCTAGAGATTCTAGTGTTTGATTGCGGTTACGCTGTAAATAGTTATTTGATAGAAGTTTTTAGTCCCCTACCGGTGTTTCACCGGAGGGGACTACAGGTTTGCCCTCCGTCCGTCCGTCCGTCCATCTGTCCGTCCGTCCGCAAAAAATTATTCCTGCGATAACTCAACAAGTCCTTTAGTCTGTCCGTCCGTCCGTAAGTCAGTCCCGCCAAGGTTAGTTTTTATAATGTCAAATATCTGGAATACTATGAAACGTATTTACTTGAAACTTGAAATACTTCTTAACTATCAATGTCTCCACCAGGGAAAGCAACCACCATAACTCTTGTTTTGCATTTTGACAAATTAATGCCCCTTTTTGAACTTAGAAATTTTGTTTAAAGTTTTTCATAAAGTCCAATATCTTAAATACTATCAAAGCTGTTTTCTTGAAACTTAAAATACTTCTTTACTATCAATGTCTTCACCAGGGAAAGCAACCCCCATAACACTGTTTTGTTTCTTTGACAGATTTATGCCCCTTTTTGAACTTAGAAAGTTTAGTTAAAAGCTTTTCATAAAGTCAAATATCTTGAATACTTTCAAAGGTATTTACCTGGAATTTAAAATACTTCTTTACTATCAATGGCTCCACCAGGGAAAGCAACCCCAATGACTCTGTTTTTTTTTTTTTTTTTACAGATTTATGCCCCTTTTTGAAATTAAAAGTTTTGATTATAGTTTTCCATAAGTTTTTCCAGGGCGCCCATTTTGACTGAAGTAATTTAGTTTACATGTTTAATTCACTTTTATATACAAAGATTCATTTTGGTGTCAACGATCTCACTTACTGACAGAGCATTCGGGGGCATATGTCACCTGATATTGACAGTACTTGTTCAGGTATGGCTTGAGGGGTTTCATTCACACTTAAAACATTTATTCCGCACATTAAAATGAACCAGGCCATGTTTGGTAACTCTATTATATTATGTAACAACAACAACAACAACAACAACACATATTTTGGTTGACTTTGACATCAGTATGAGTTTGTGTTTACCTTATTTAATTAGTACCCTATACCGACTCAGAAAGGATAACTCAAACTTGTTTGTGAATAAAAAATCTTTTTCCATCCATCATACTTAGATTATTCAAATTTTAACATTTTCCATTTGAAGTAGTTGTGAATAACAAAATTATACAAAACACACTAATTGGAGAAAAATAAAAATTATACGTGTCCTTTATTAGCAAATTAACATTAATACGAGGAATTATATAATAATTAGAATCTAACACATTTGTGCGTGAAGTAAAATATAATAACTTCATAGTTCATATCATAAGTGAACTACTTAAATTTTTATTTCGTTAAAAGTGCTTTAGATATACTGCGTATCCTTTTGGCGTCTTAAATTAGCTTTTTATATGAATTTTAATTCTTTTATTATTTTATGTTATTTCTTTATCGCTGGACGTTAATCTTTAAAACTTTCATGTTCCAGAATTTGCATTTACGATTTTCATATTAAGTGTTTTGATATCAACTTGTTTCTATTTCAAGATTACGAGGATAAGATTATAAACGGAATATACTCAGGGCATTTTATATTTTTGTCGTTTATTTTATCTAAATGATAAATTTTGTTTAAATACTCAGTAAGATAGGCTTGGAGAACTGTTGACCTTGTTATTCCAGGTTTCCGTATAATGATCTATTATTCTTTGTTTTTATTGCAATAACTGTCTTTCTGTTATTTTATGGTTAAAGCCGCATTCCATAGCATTTATAATTCAATACATCTTAAATTAGCATTAATTCTAACGAACGTTAATGACGTTTATTCGACTGAAAACTGTTTCTTATTAACGAAAGATATTTTATAATGTTTATTTTTGAAAATGCTTGGTACGATCGCAATATACACTGACGTACAGGCTGATTTACTCCAGAGGCAGCACCAGATAGCTTGTTTACAAGTAACTGTACGATACAAAGTTACCAAAACGTTACTATTTGACCGATTTCAATGTTGTTTTTGTTTTCTATAAGATATCCATTAGAAACGATTTCTGCAAAGTTTAATTTTATTACAATATTTCTGGACTGCTGCTTTAATCCACAAGTCGAACATGCCAATGACCAGTTTTGGTTGTTATAAGTTTTGCCGTTATTCGCATCATTTGTAACATATATATGATTTTAATTACTGAATTGTTCGAGCTGTACTACTCACCCGTTCGTCGGCGTCGGCGTAATGTTCTGGTTAAGGTTTTCGTGCAACAAGTCCATATCTCTGTAACTGCTAGCAACTTCGCACATGTCTTCGGGGTCATTGTGTGAGGTCACTGGCCAAGTATTCACTTGAAACTTGGAATGTACTTTTGTCATGAACTCCAACATTAAATGCATAATTCCTGATAACTCAGTTTTGTAGTTTGACTGAAATATGCCCCTTTTTCACATATATTTTCGGGTTAAAGTTATTATTCGATTTTTTTTTTTTAACTTCAAAACTATCGCAAAGATCTGATACCGCTATATACTGGTGTATCGTTACACCCTTAGTGGATTCATGTGTTTCTTGATAGTGGATTCATTTGTTTCTTGATCCATTTCATAGAAAGGTGGCAATTGAAAGATCATAATTTAACCGCACAGCATACATTTTCGTCACCATGTCTCCGTTTGTCTGTCAGTGTCGCTTTTCGGTGTCGAGCAAAACTCGGTAGTACTGAATTGGTTGAAATCAAACTGTATACAAATACTTTAAACATTAATATCAAAACTAAATTAATTGTAAGTATGGTAAAGATATTCTTTAAATGATAGTGTACATTGAAAACTCTCCAAAATCAATGGATGTAGTGACCTCAAAATTAAAGGTATTATTCACCTTTGATTGTTGTAATTACAATATGTAGATTCTATTTGCAAACTTTAAAAAATCTTACTACAATGTTATCGATTTACCAGTGTATCTTCTTTTTGTAAGCGGTTTTTTAAGTTTCATAAAATATAGTTGTATGAAAAGATTAAAATGTGTTTATAAATAAATTGCATTTAAAAAGGTACTCATGTTTTTGAAGTAGGGAAATTTCCACCTCTTGTTCTCACGAGTGATAAAAAGGAAACAACAACTATCAACACATCCCATAAGATTCACTAGAGTTGCAGCACTATACCAATGTATTGTATTGGATCGCAACATGACTTTTGGCATGACAAAATAGATATATTGCCACAGGATTCAAATCACTGAAATTAAAAATGAAAAATACTGTTATACGCCACTGGAAAGTTGATGGTAAGTAATCAAACCTATTTATTATATGTAAAATAAATGACACCAATGAGCTAAAATTGACATGGATAAAGAGGGCTTTTTGTTTTCTGTCAGTGTTAAACATAAATAAGTGTTTTATGTGAATTTATGTATTTATGTATGCGTCCATATTGGTATCATACTATCATCCACACTTTGTATCATTTATGCCCAATACAGGTTTTGCTATATTGTTGCAGCCCTTACCTTTAGGTATAGCCAACACGACTGGGTTCTGTGCGCATGGTGATTGGTATCATTGCAACCATCGGTTACTTTTAGTACTGCTCTAAGGATGATTTTTATTATGTTTACAGCGCACGTGTATATATGTGCTAGAGATGCTCGTGAAAGATTTATAATGCCATGACTTGGATATGAGTTTGTAGTCACGTACAACAACACGATTGCCTATACATTTATTTATTCGCAAAAAAAATAATCTGGCCAAAAGTGGCGTGCACATGTCTGCAAAAGAAGCACATGCTGTTCCGGATGAAAGGGCATAGCCAGTTGGTCGGCACTACGGCTTCATCAGGCATGCGCGGACCACCGGAACTCAAATACTAGAATAATCATATCCTGTAGACACATTGCTCACACACCTTCAAAGCCAGATCAAGCTTCTGTACAAGCCCCAACGCTAGAGATTCTAGTGTTTGATTGCGGTTACGCTGTAAATAATTATTTGATAGAAGTTGTTTTTTTCTGTTTTGTGTCTTTCAACATGTATGTTATTTTATGCTCGTTAGTCCAATTACTAGATGTCTGTAGACAAACATTATGTGGGACGTGCACTATACTGGCTATAAGTTATAAAAACAATTGTTCCATAATAAGTCCGATTGCTGTAAGTTATTACGGTCGTCAAATGTGTTATCAGAAAGACGATAGTCCGTTGTAGAACTGATAGATTAGTATGCTAGATGAGAAGCAGCATCACTATCGTCGCCATGGCAACTGAAAGTACCGTCACTCTCAAATTTCCCGTGCCATTTCCAGGGGCTGAAACCAATTTATAATAAATGAGAAATTAAACAAATGTTATATTCATAAATGTTACTTACACAATGAAGCTGTTTCTGGCGCTAAGCATACATTTTGGTCGTGTAATTATGATAAACAAAAATAAAATAAAAAACAAACAAACAAGTGTTAATGGGAAAAGATCCATTACAGATAAAACGTGCAAGCCCATCTATGAAACTGTACACATTTAACGTATGTCAGTTAACTTAACGGAAACCCCATTCTTATCTGCTGATGGATAAAAACGAGTAATTTGTGTACTATTGAACATTAAGAGAAATTAACAAAGTATGTTTATGTAACATTGATACAGAGATTTAGCAAATATCGAATAATATAATTAATTTAAAGGAAGAGGCAAATTATCTTCGTTTTATAATGGTATTTGTGCTTGAAAGGGTGTTACGTTTTACGGGACCTGTTAGAATAAAACCTGCCAAATGAACATCATGGCGGGGCGGATTCGTACAACACAAGATAGACAATCCAATCGAAGTCTCAAATGCATGCATGATCGTTAGGACCATAATAATTTGATTGTACCCGTGCACAACCCACTGTCCTCTTTAGAGTAGCCAGCGGTACACGTGCATATTGGTTCACTTGGTTCTTTCTGCTCACAGTTTGCGTTTGAAACACATTCTGGTTTTGGGTCTGTATTGCGTCCGGTGGAGTTTGTTGCTGAAACATTGCAAATAAACATGTATGGTATTTAAGTTTTGCTACAATAGTGAATACATACTATATACAGGGGCCTTTACTAAGCCTGTATATGTAATATACTGTTTTATTAATGCATGATTCAAATATATATTTCTGTTGCATACAATACTCTTGTCGCAAGGCATCTTAGTTTAATTTCTATCGAAAATACTTATAACTATATGCTTTTCAAGTTTCCTATCATTATATTAACTATAATACGTGTTTTAACTCATGAATAAACATCCGCAAAACTAGTATGTTAAAAAGGCATATACGTTGGTGTTTCTCATGAATTTAAATTAAAAAATATATATACATAAATTTAATGATAAATACAATTTTTGAAACAAATAATTTGGGATACATGTTTCCCGTAGGTTTCATCTTACGACTGAAAAATCGCAACCTTCAGTGAAAACTTCCGTGCTTTGCGAGTAATTTCATTCATGTCAATAATACTACTAATACTAATTTTCTCGCGCCCGCGACATTATATTTGGGGACACCGTTTTATTATATAACATAGGAATGTTTGTCAATTGTTTTTATAAACAAGACCTTAGTGTTTTTAACTATTCTTCGATATTAAATCTCCGTAAATAAACTGTATCTTGCCATTAGTGTTGACCTATCGTAGATATGCTCCTAATAATTGTCAGTATTATATTTATAATAACATGTATTTGTACTTACTTGTATTAGTCGGAGTCGGTGTTGCAGCTGCTGTTGTTGGTACTGGTGTTGTGTCTTGCGGTGCAGTTTTCACCGTTGTAGTACTCGGTGCGGTGGTAGCGGATGTGGTTTGCGCAGCGGATGTAGTTGCATTAGTCGGAGTAGGTGTTGTAGCTGCTGCTGTTGGTACTGGTGTTATCACCGTTGTAATACTCGGTGCGATGGGAGCGGATGTGGTTTGCGCAGCGGGTGTAGTTGTTTGCGCAGTTGTTGCTACAGTTGTTGTTACAGTTGTTGTTTTAGTTGGTGTGGTACATGCTTGACCGGCCTCTGACAATATTTAAATACTTAACGTAGTTCGCTCTACAGTATTTTGTTCCACAGGCGCTTCTGACAATACTTAAATAGTTAACATAACGCTATACAGTATTTTGTTCCGCAGGCGCCTTTGACAATATTTAAATAGTAAACATAACGCTCTACAGTATTTTGTTCCACAGGCGCCTCTGACAATATTTTAATAGTTAACATCACGCTAGACAGTAGTTTGTTCCGCAGGCGCTTCTGACAATATTTAAATAGATAACATAACGCTCTACAGTATTTTGTTCCGCAGGCGCCTGTGACAATATTTAAATAGTTAACATAACGCTCTACAGTATTTTGTTCCGCAGGCGTCTCTGACAATATTTAAATAGGTAACATCACGCTCTACAGTATTTTGTTCCACAGGCGCCTTTGACAATATTTAAATAGTTAACATCACGCTCTACAGTATTTTGTTCCGCAGGCGCCTGTGACAATATTTAAATAGTTAACATAACGCTGTACAGTATTTTGTTCCGCAGGCGCCTCTGACAATATTTAAATAGTAAACATTACGCTCTACCGTATTTTGTTCCGCAGGCGCCTCTGACAATATTAAATAGTTAACATTACGCTCTACCGTATTTTGTTCCGCATGCGCCTCTGACAATATTTAAATAGTTAACATTACGGTCTACCGTATTTTGTTCCGCTTGCGCCTCTGACAATATTTAAATAGTTAACATTACGCTCTACCGTAATTTGTTCCGCAGGCGCCTCTGACAATATTTAATTAGATAACATAACGCTCTACAGTATTTTGTTCCGCAGGCGCCTCTGACAATATTTAGATAGTTAACATTACCCTCTACCGTAGTTTGTTCCGCAGGCGCCTCTTTCAATATTTAAATAGTTAACATTACGCTCTACCGTATTTTGTTCCGCAGGCGCCTCTGACAATATTTAAATAGTTAACATAACGCTCTACAGTATTTTGTTTCGCTTGCGCCTCTGACAATATTTAAATAGTAAACATAACGCTATACAGTATTTTGTTCCGCAGGCAGCGTCACGTGAACATAACAGCAGCGATATTTTGGTTAAATTACCGTAAATTTGAGCAATACATACATAAATTAAGGAAAGCAAGCAAACGGAAACTTTGACATGTATTAACAAGATATCATGATGTAACTAAATGCAAAGCGTGTAACGAATATACCAGTATTTTATTCATTTACATTATATACATGTATAGTATAGAGATCTGTTTAAAATGTATAATAGCGTGACATATTACGTGTTATAAATTATATAAAGGCTTACGTATGTGACAGAATCCGTTGTCGCAAACCGTGGTGTTACTCGCACAGTCTGTAGTTGCATTACACGGACCTAAACGTGAGAAAATGCGAACATGAATTAACAAACGTAATAAAACATCATTTCTTAAACGTCTGTTTCGTATGATGACGGTGACATGGGACGTGACAATGTCATAACTTTATGTCATATTGAATATAATATATAGGATCTGACACGAGCTGTCATTTCATACCTTATTTTATTAAACGAGTTCAGTAATTTCTATAAATATGGTATGAAATGACAACGAGTGTCAGATCTTTTTGATCACATGCTTTTAAACTCAAAAAATCATCATTTTACCAAAAAAATACTGATAAATCCTAAAAGTTGTGTACTGGTGACGTCATTTCACGTTGACGACGTCGTTGCACCCAAATAACGTCATGCGATTGGTCAGTCAAATAATATGTAGCTAATGTTATTTTACGCATGTGTAAGATGAAAATATTTGTAATGGTTGTTTTGAACGGAAAACAAGGTAAAGCATGTGATAAACTTGCCATTAGTTTCATTATTGTGCTTTAAGATATAAAGGATGGCCTAAACGTACACAGTAGCGTGTTAACGTTAACGATAAACAATTTATGATGAATTACATTTCCTTTGCATATTTGCACCAAAACCAATAATTAAAATTGAAGTATCAATAAAAGTTATTCCATGTTATCCTTTATATCCTAAAATCCTTTATAACCCAAAGGGCTGTATTGCTGTCCTTTTGACATTACGTAAGCTGCCGTTGTTATTACGTCTGCTGACATTGACATTCAATATGATATGTTAGAACCAAACACGCATATCCGTTGGGAAATTAATTACATTGTTTAAAGACAGTTGTTTACATACTAGGAACAAATTCACTTCGCACGATGAAGGAACCAGAAAGCACTCCCACCACCAAGAACACCGGAGGAATCATGCTGCAGACCTACAAGAAATTTAAAAAAAACACAGCGTAACGCTATACAACAAACTATGTCCTATCAATAACTAAATATTCCAAAATTTCACATCAGAAATCACTCGTACAAATCAACGCACTCTCATTACGCCAGTTTGTGTTATCTGCAAAGGGTCCCGAGATATGCTTATTTATAGTATGACGTCTCCAAGGTAATCCGTTATCTATTGTCAAGGATGTTTACGGAGTTGCACGTGGATCGTACCAGTTGTTTGAAGCACCGTTTGTCACCGATAATTTATACCGTAATATTGCGATTAAGTTGCATGTTTCAAAATTACGAATACGGAAATTATATTTTATAGCAACTATTGTTAACATTTCGGCGACTTTTTGAAATATATTTGAATCGTGGTGATTAATTTTTTTTGGGTAAAATTCAGCGTTTTTTTTTAAATGTATGAAATCATAAATTTCCTATTGAATCGTATTGTACAAACAGATTGTGCAAGACATTAACGGGGGCTTAATAGCCATTACATATTGTTAAATTGGGTTTATCACAAAACACCGTCTATTGACAATAGTAGAAAATGCATGTGTAACTATTGATTCTATTTATTTGTACCGCACGGAGTTGTTAACACTGTATTTTTCGGTTGTATTTTTTTAATTTCCATATGGTTTATTTTCGTTTCCACACTAGATCAAGGGGAACTAATGATTTGCATTCAATAAAACTTTATGTGTAGCATTACTACCAAGATAGTATGCTGATATTTCTGGTGGTTCCGGTCTGATGATTTTTTTACGATGTTATTGCCCTTTGATATGGTATTTTCGTTCCCGTGCTTCATTCTGTGAACCAATGACTCGAATGTTATTAAACATTATGTGCACCGTCACTACTTAGAGGACATGCGCATATTTCGGGTGAATTCGGGCGATTTTCACTGAGTTATGACCCGTTGTTTAATAACTGTTATTGCGCTGTTTCTCGGAATTAATGACTAGATGTCAGTAAAACTTAATATACATAATCACTTCAAAGGAGACATGCGTATCTTGTTGGGTCATTCCGGCCTGGCGGTTCTTATGCTACCCAAAAATGCCGAAGGATCGTAAAGTGGCTTCTTTGATTATAGTTTCAAGTAGTATTTAATTTATAGAAGGTATATTTCTCTGGAACAAAAGTACGATATTCAATGGTAATTGATTTGAAGTTTAAATACTTCAAATTCTATTGTATTTTGTCATATGCTTACATATAATTTTGGCAATTCATTTGGTCTTGCAGTACTAGTGGTGAAGTTTTTTTAAAAATATCTCTGCCCTCCTCATTTCATTCCCATCAACAAAACGCACCGTCTGGGTGCATCCATATCGGGAAGCATCCATTAGTTTCCGTGATATTCTTATTTGGAATGGGATTAACGAATATTCCGTGCACAGTTTAGTTTACACTGTTGTCATAGGGTAAATTTTAAACAAACTGTTTTTTTTCGTAGTTTTAGAGATCTACTAGTCACAGTATATGTATTGTTTGTAACCAGACTAGAGGCAAACGCGTTTAGACCTGATGTTGGGTGCTATATTTTATATGATATATTCTTCCTAGATCGCATCGATTGGTTCAGTGTGAGTTGCCCTTGACAGACCCTCAAATATCTGCTATAATTCTTGTTCTCTTACGTGCCAACGCGAGTAATGATTAAGTGATAAATAAATATCAATAAACATGTAACAATGCTCGGGAAATTTATTGTTTTGAGGTGTTGTTTGTTTTGTTAAATTGTATACATGTAATTGAAGCACTCTTCGAGGTGCGATTTATACATTTATTTTATGTGTTTAGATGTTTTCGAGTTGCTTTTATATGATTGCTGTGCCATAGATTTATGTTAATTCTGCGGCTTAGCAAATAGATAACATATTTATAAATATTTACAAAGCATTTTCAAAGGTGTACGTTTGAAGGTGCATACATGCGGACATGATTTATTATTTTATTATTTCCTCCGCCAAGGAGGTTGCTTATTTGCCAACGTTTGTTTTTTTGTTAGCAACTTGACGCCAATTCAAATGAACGGATTCGCATAACATTTTATGGGAAGATACATTGGGATCTGTTATTGCGACAAACCCATATGCACCTGATGATTTTTATTTGCATAAGAAAATCCCCTGTATATAAATATGACCCTGACCATCTTCAAACCATGTCACATTCCCATTGATCATTTACGAGTATACACCGTGCAATTTCATCAGTAATAAATTATCTGTCATTATTACTTTCGTCTGCGGTGAAAAACTGTCCAGACAAGCGATTGATCCAGAGATTAAAGGTTTGGTTTGAGGGTTTATTGATGCAAAACTCGTCCCGAATTTGTGTTTTGTCAAGGTATTGCACGTAACATTTGTCTTAAGCAAACAATTTTGAGCTGATACTTTGTCTGTATTATTAATACATTCCATGTAATAAATATGGTTTTGACATATTTAGAGATTTATATCTAACTGGAGAACATACGGACTGAATTACGTGCCGATAGTTATATAAGCACTGCACACTATGGTGCCATAGAACCTTACGATAACTACTAAAGTTTCGCGAAAATTTTAGTGTTACCACTTAAGATTCGTGTTATTTATCTTATATCTAAATAGGGTTTGCGATTTTTTTTTCAACGTAAGATATTTATTTGCTTAATGAAAAACAGGCCTGAAACTGCCCAGAACTGACATTAGAATTTGAGTTAATAAAAACTTAAGTGGTATCACAAATATTACCTAGTTAAAATTTGCGTTGTAAGATAATTATCACGATAATATTCGTGTTAGATAACTGGCAACACGAAATTGGTTTGCGAATACATTTGTTGTACATGATAATGAAGTGGTATCACGAATATTAGGTGTTAAGGTTTGCGTTGTAAGATAATTATCGTGATAATATTCGCGTTAATAAGATAATGCGGAAGACCTCGCGCACGAATTACGTGGCAACACTAATATTATCTAGTTAAGATTCGCGTTGTCAGATAATTATCATGATAATATTCGTGTTAGTAAGATAATGAAGACCTCGCGCCGAATTAAGTGGTATCACTCATATTATCTAGTTAAGATTCGCGTTGTCAGATAATTATCATGATAATATTCGTGTTAGATAACTGGCAACACGAAATTGGTTTGCGAATACATTTGTTGTACATGATAATGAAGTGGTATCACGAATATTAGGTGTTAAGGTTTGCGTTGTAAGATAATTATCGTGATAATATTCGCGTTAATAAGATAATGCGGAAGACCTCGCGCACGAATTACGTGGCAACACTAATATTATCTAGTTAAGATTCGCGTTGTCAGATAATTATCATGATAATATTCGTGTTAGTAAGATAATGAAGACCTCGCGCCGAATTAAGTGGTATCACTCATATTATCTAGTTAAGATTCGCGTTGTCAGATAATTATCATGATAATATTCGTGTTAGTAAGATAATGAGGAAGACCTCGCGCACAAATTAAGCGGTATTGCGAATATTAACATGTTAAGATTTGCGTTGTAAGATAATTATCGTGTTAATATTCATGTTAGATAACTGGCAACACGACCTGGTTTGCGAGTACATTTGCGATACATGAAACTCAAGTCGTATGGCGAATATTAACGTGTTAAGATTTGCGTTGTAAGATAATTATCGTGATAATATTCGTGTTGGATAACCGGCAACACGAATTGGTTTGTGAATACTTTTGCGATACAATGAAAATTAATGGTGTCACGAATATTAACGTGTTGAGATTTGCGTTGTAAGATAATTATAGTGATAATATTTGCGTGAGTAAGATAATGCGGAAGGGCTCGCGCACCAATTTAGTAGTAACACGAATATTATCTAGTTAAGATTCGCCTTTTCAGATAATTATCATGATAATATTCGTGTTAGTAAGATAATTAAAAAGACCTCGCGCCGAAGTAAGTGGTAACACAAATAGTATCTAGTTAAGTTTGCGTTGTCAGAGAATTATCATGATAATATTCGTGTTAAGATAATGCGGAAGTCCTCGCGCACAAATTAAGCGGTATCGCGAATATTAACGTGTTAAGATTTGCGTTGTAAGATAATTATCGTGATAATATTCGTGTTAGATAACTGGCAAGTACATTTTGCGACACATGAAAATCAAGTGGTAGTTAATATTCGCGATACCACTTAATTTTCATGTATCGCAAATGTATTCGCAAACCAGTTTGTGTTGCCAGTTATCTAACACGAATGTTGTCATGATAATTATCTTACAACGCAAATCTTAACATGTTAATATTCGCGATATAATATTTGCGTTGTAAGATAATTATCATGATAGTATTCGTGTTAGTAAGATTATTCGGAAGACCTCGCAACACCAAGAAAATGTATCTAATGTCAGTTCTGGGCACTTAACGGCCATTAAGTATAATAATAAAATATCTTGCAGAAAAATATGCGCTAACGCTGTCTTAATATCCAGATAAATATCATAATAAATAAGTGGTAACACGAATCTGTTCGCGAACGCTAAGAAGTTGACACGAATACTTTCGCGAACCTTAAGTGGTTATCGTATGGCAGTTCTATGCCACCAAAGCACACACACACACGTGTAGTTGTTTATTGTCATCACCGAATATTCCGAGCTATTCTACCCACCCGTTCGTCGGGGCCGTCGTCGGCGTCGGCGTAATGCTCTGGTTAAGGTTTGCGGGCAACAAGTTAATACTTTATATCTACTACAGCTATTCAATTAAAACTTCTCACGTTTCTTTAGGGTCATTATATAAGGTAGCTGGCCAAGGCCCATAACTGTGACCAGCATTTTAGCAGAATTATGACCCCTTTTGTACTTAGAAATGTTCAAGTTAAAGTTTGCGTGCAAGTGCATATATATGTACTACTATAGATAGATACAATATTGGATTTTACGAAAAACTTTAAACAAAATTTCGTAGTTCCAAAAGGGGCATAAATCTGTAAAAAAATACAGAGTTATGGGGGTTGCTTTACCTGGTGGAGACATTGATAGTGAAGAAGTATTTCAAGTTTCAAGTAAATACCTTGATAGTATTTAAGATATTGGACTTGATGAAAGTTTAACAAAAATTTATAAGTTAAAAAAATGGGTATAAATTTGTCAGAATGCCAAAAAGAGTTATTGTGGTTGCTTTCCCTGGTGTAGACATTGATAGTTAAGAAGTATTTCAAGTTTCAAGTAAATACCTTTCATAGTATTCCAGATGTTTGACATTATAAAACACTAACCTTGGCCGGACGGACTAACGGACGGACGGACGGACAGGCGAACGGACGTACGGACGGTTCGATTTTAATATGCCCTCATTCGGGGGCATAAAAACCCGCTTATTAAATTGTTTTACCTAGCCCGGACGGCGACGCCGGGGCGAGTGGAATAGCTTTCTTTTTGTGTGAAACGTCGAGCTAAATATGGCATTTGCATTCTGTTATATATGAGTGAAGATTGGTGCCACTTAAAAGGTTTATTCCTCATCCATTCGTTGCCCTGACCGTTCCAAAGCGGTGAACCCAGGTTTATGTTTTAAGTTAGTGTTGTGTTTTATGTGCCCTGCGCTTGCCTTCAACCAACGACCATAATCGGACCAAAAGCTGTTAAATATGCACTTCTGTACTGATGATGCACCTTCAGTTTATTAATTATGTTACACTTAAATATAATTAAATGACGATACCGAACGTTTAAAAAATAAATTACATGACTACATATTGCTATGTAAATGTTCCATAAATAATGGCACATATATAAACAGCATCTAAGGCTACGAAATAAATACAAGAGCTGTCTCATGACAGCGCGTTCGACTATTCATACCACTTTGTCAGAGTTATGGGCCTTGGTCAATGACCTTACATAATGACACCGAGGCCACGTGTGAAGTGTCACGTGTGAAGTGTCACTGAAATATCTATAGTAGTACATATATATGCACTTGCACGCAAACTGTACCTGTAGTTCTGTCTATTCACATAGGTATGATATCTGAGTATCTGTTTGTGTTGTTTACTAGTTAACTGCGTACGTATTACATCATATTGCGTAAGTTTAACAACAGTGTATTGACTCAATACATATAGCGGAGCAATTGTAACCACTCGATTGACGATTGATATTGTTTTTGACGTATGCATACGAATTGTGGAAAAGCATTGTACTTCTAAAGAGAGTTTTGAATGTATTTCACTAATTTAACCTTTTTTTCAATTAAATCGGTATTTACTGAGCATAGCGCTTGTGATAAAAAGCACTGAACATTGATTCGAACTTATACGGTTGATAGACTATGTTTACCCGTTGTAGATTGACTTGTATGCATATGACTGTTTGCTTTTTAAATAGTTTGCACAAACAATATTTGCCTCCTACACATAATGATGAGAATGTTGTAGATAAATAGCATTGGATTAGACGCGCGCTATTTAAGTTTTAATTTGCAAAAGACAGTGGCCTGGATCTCCATCTTCAATTTTGTCAAATACCAGATTATACCAATTTATTTTAAGTAGAGTGTATAGTTATGAGTTTCGATATTTGTTTTGTAGAAATGATATAATAGACAGGTGACTTACTTCAATAAATGTTTCTATAATATGAGAAAAATACTCTCATATTTCATTTTGCTTTAAGTTTCTTTTCTCGCCAACAGTATTTCAACGCTGTCAGCGTTTTGATTTATATTGAGCCTTTATACATATGTAAATATTTTATTCTGATTAAGTAAAGCAGTTAAAATCCAATATTTTTTTTGTATTAATAATAGCAACATCAAACCATTTTTTTTAAAACTAAGACCAAGTTTAAAAAATTGAATTGATAAACATATATATTCATTGGTAAAATGATTGGATGAAATATTTCTACCGAACAATAAAATCACACCTATTTAGTCATTATTATTTGATTAATCAGTCACTTTTGGCTCTGATAAATCAACGTCTGATTCCAGTCAATACCATTTGAAACTTTCAATTCTTATTCACTATCAAAAGGGTAACTAATTACAGCAAGGCAGGTAACTCTGTGATTTGTATTTTCAGAGTTATCTGCCCTTGTTTGGACTTATAACTTATAATATTTTGACATTTGTTTGTTAAACATAAAATTTCTGACTATCAAAGATATTAAATTGACCCTCAATATACCTGTTTATGGTGCTGACCTCATTTTGCAGACATGAGGAGGTAACTATTTCAATGATTTTCTTGGGGTTATTACCCTTTTTCAACTTACAATTTTCGCTCTAGGTCAAATTTCTCAATACCTGTATAAGGTATTGACTTTAAACTCAAAGTACTTGATCGTAGTGATGAAATTATTCTATAGACAGTAGGAGGTAACTCTTATCTAGGATCCGTTTGAGTAATTGCCCTTTTTCAACTTGGAATTTTCGCTTTAGGTCGAATTTCACAATGACTTTAAGAGGTATTGACTACAAACTCAGAATACTTGATCACAGTTATGAACCTATTCTGTAGACAAGATGAGGTAAATATATCAAGGATTTTTGTGAAGTTATTGCCCCTTTTCAACTAGCGTTAGGTCAGATTTCTCAATATTTATAAGAGGTATTGACTTGAAATTCAACACACTTCATCACGGTGATGAACTCTTTCTATTAACAAAAGGACAGAATACTATCAAATACGAGAAAGTCGAGCGTCCAGCACCCGTAGGCGGTGCTCTTGTTACAAAATGGTTTCCATTTTCTTAAAGAGGGACTGTCTGATTTTCATATAATTATTTACTTCTCATTTGCTATCCATAAAATAACGTTTTTTATAACATAAAAAAATCCGAAAACATCGACAAAACTATTTTATTTATCGAAAAATGCTTATATATTTTTTCTGTCAATACAGACCCGTTTATCTTACAGCAACGGCTACAGGATACAGATCACTTTGTGTTTTCCTGCCAATCAATTATACTTTCCTTCGTGAGTCATTTATAACTGGCTTTCGGTTGTAAATAACATTGAAACACTTCCATATGTATACCTTTTCAACTGCGGTAACTCTGCCGCCGTTTGTGGTAGAAGCACTGTGTGGTTAATCAAACAAAGCAATGGCCAGTTGCAAACTGTGGCTGGTCTCTGTGATCTTTAATTACATCTGAAATGATATTTAAACTCTCTTCCGATATATAATCATTGCATTTACCGAGTCTTTATCGCGACTTTTCTGGGCCTCTGCATTGTAATCATTCACACACAAAAAGATGAAAAGTGCATTAGCTTTTTATTTGTTTGTTTGCCACCCACTTTATCAATTCATTTACATGTTTTGTTTTCAATATTAAGCCGGTACATTGTATTGCATTGCGTCTAGGGGCGAGTTGCTCAAAACTGTAATAAGCTAAGGTCAGCGTATTATTTCTGAATAAACTCAAATTTTAATGTCGAAGATATTACTTAAATACTTTACTTTACCTGTCTTACAATTGCGACTAGCCTACTTGTACGTCGGCAGTTTTGAGCGACACACCCATGGGCCTAGATGCTGAAAACAAACAGCCAGTTTAGCTAACGGTTAAGTTTAAATTAAGTTAATATTACGATAATTTTTGTTAATCATACATTTTCTAAAAAATATTCCAAAAAATATTTAAAATTATATATTATTTTAAACTATAATTTTGGAATAAGCTCGAATTTCAAAATTTTAATATACATAAATAACTTTATTTGAATTTAATGGCAGTTAACTGAATTTTCTGTTAGTTTTGATCAACATTTTCTTTCATGTAATACGCTGTATCTACTTTGACTAGGTCAAAGGAGTTATTGTTATTATTATCATTCTTCTTCTTCTTCTTCTTCTTCTTCTTCTTCTTCTTCTTCTTATTATTATTATTATTATTCGCTCGACTTTTCGAAGAATGTGTGAGCTTTCCTACTCGCCTGGCGTCGGCGTCCGAGTCTGAACTTAAAGTCAATATTCAAAAGTCTTGTAACTTCACAACTACATAAGTTATTCACTTGAAACTTGGAATGTACCTTTTGTTATTTACTCCAGCATCAGGTGCAACATTTCCCATAACCCTGTTTGTATTTTGACAGAGTAATGCCCTTTTGTCACATATATTTTTTGGTTTAAGTTTATATTCAAAAGTCTTATAACTTGAAAACTACACACGTAATTCACTTGAATCATGGAATATCCTTTGTCTTCAACTCCAACATCAAGTGCAACATTCCCGATTACTCAGTTTTGTAGTTTGACAGAGTTATGCCCCCTTTTCACATATATTTTCGGGTTCAAGTTTTTATTAGATTTTTTTGTAACTTCAAAACTACACGAGTTATTCACTTCACACTTGGAATATACCTTGACATTAAGTTTTAAAACTCCAAAACTTGATAGGGTATTTACTTGAAACATGGAATATATCTTTGTCATCAGGTGCTCCAGGATTGTCATCAACTACAGCTTCAGATGCTACAATCGGCATAACCCTGTTTTGCATTTTACAGAGTTATGCCCCTTTTCACCTAGATTTTCAGTGAAACGTTTTTAATTTAAAGTCTTATAATTTCTAAACTTGATAAGTTATTCACTTTCAACTTGGAATATACCTTTTGACATTAATTACAGCATCAGGTACCACAATCCACATAACTGTTTTGCATTTTGATCGAGTTTTTTCACATAGATTTTAAGGTTAAAGCTTTGTTTTTTATTCAAAAGACTTATAACTTCAAAACTATATAAGATATTCATTTGTTACCTAGACAGTACCTTTACCATCAACTCCAGCATCAGGTGCAACATCTCCATAACTCTGTGTTATATTTTGGTATTGTTATGTAACTTTTTCTCATATATTAGCAGGTTATAGTTTTTTATTCTAAAGTCTAATGACTTCAAAACTTGATTAAGTTATTTTTTGAAACTTGGATTATACCATTGTCATCAATTATAGCATCAGGTGCCACACTCCACATAACATTGTTTTGTATTTTGACAGAGTTATGTCCCCTTTTCACATAGATTTTCATATTAAAGCTTTTTATACAGAACCTGGAATTTACATTTTCAATCAACCCCAGAATCAGGCGCAGTAATGCACATTACTTTGTTTTGTATTTTGACACAGTTATGCCCCCTTTTCACATAGATTTTCTAGTTAAAGTTTATATTCAAAACCCTTATGACTTCAAAACTTTTTAATCAACTCCAGCATAAGGTGCAACAATCTCCATAACTCTGTTTTGTATTTCGACCAAGGTTTATACACTTTTCACATAGATTTTGGGAATAAAGTTTTTATTCCAAAGTCTTATAATTTATAAACTACATAAGGTGTTCACTTGAAACTTGGAATGTATTGTTGAAATTATTGCCATAACTCAGCTGTGTATTTCAACTGTATGCCCCTTCCACTTTCCAAAATATAAACCAACTGAAATACTTCGAATAGTCCAGCGCGCTGTCCTCTGACAGGTCTTATTATTATTATTGTTATTATTGTTATTATTATTATTATTATTATTATTGTTATTATTATCGTCAGAACTGTCTGGTCATTGGCCTTAGCCTGCCAGAGTGCCAGCCAGTGCTATTTTATGACCTTCAGTTGACCTACCATTGTGGGGGTCAAAGGTTATCATTAGGTCAGTTATCTAACCTCTAACATGGTCGGGCATAGAAAGGGTCTGTGCCTCATAATTGTTCGACCACTGGACTATAATTGTTTGTCAACTGATAGGCCACGCATGACTCGTCAGTTGGTGAATCAATAGGCCTTTATATGGTCTGTCAAATGAATGGTGAGTATGCCAGTCATTTAGATCGAGTGTTTAGCCCCAAGTGACCTATTTATGGTTCAAATTTATGCACGACATATTTTATCTTTGGAAGGTCAAGGTTCTACTATTTATTTATTTATTGTATATATTGTTTGTTAGAATGTTAGTTATTACCAGTAAAACTAGATACAGAAAAAAAAAAACACTCACCAGCTACTTTTATTGAAGTACATGTAGTTGGTGCATGCCCGATGTGTTTCTTTGTTTTCTTAAGCAAATGAATTGATAAACTGGTCGGCATTCACAATTATCCCGTACTTTTTGTAGTCGTTAAAGCATATTAGATGAACTAATCGTTGTCATCTTTGTAACTGATATTTTTTGGATATAACCTATATTTTGTTAATTGCTTCAAAAAATCTGTTCTGAATGTGTGTCCTACTAGTTTGTGTTCCCTAGTTATTGCTGGTCGATCCAGGTTTCTTATTTTTCGTGTTATGGTTCTGTAATTATCAGATTGAGGAATTTTCAACGTGTATCTTTTTATGACCCCGAAGGGGGCATAGACATGTAGTAATCGCACCATCCCACCGTCCTAGGCAATTGTGTGTCTGTCACAATTTTCGTTTCTTCCATAACTTCTCAATGCCTGGATTACTTCAGATTTAGTATTTTCCATGACCAGATGATGTGTTGCGTGCATCGCCCATGCGTGTGTGTTAAATGTCAGGGTCGCGATTCAATGTCAAAGGTAATATATTTTCGTTTCGTTTGTTTTCCTGGCTTAAAGGGATTTTCTGGCTTAAAGAACTAGGCTAAAGGTCAATGGCACACTTAGAGGTCAATATTCAAATACAAGATTTATTATTTGTGTCCGGGCCATGTATTCAACATGCAAAGAAAGATTCTGCTATAACATGAAACAAATTGATTACCATCATGAGAGAATGTCACTATCAATGGTCAACGGACGCATCTTTTGCCAGTGCCATCTTTTTTCCGAGAATGGCTGTCAACGTGCGGTTGCGTAGTGGATATGGTCTCCGCCTAGCGATAGGGAGGTCCCGGGTTCGATCCCCACTCTGGGAGCATGCTCAAGATCTCCCCCAAAGACACCAAGTACTGGTTCTACCCAGGAAACGGACTCGAGAGTGTCTCAATAAGCCTTAGGCTTTCGATACAATCGAGTTAACATAAATATTTCCTTCCCATTGCTTTTGCTATCATCAGCTGGGTCAATATTGGATTTGGTAATCGTTATATCATTAAATATCGTAATTTTCTTATTCGATATTTATATTCCTGTGCAAAGCGAGAGTATCCTCCTTCATTTCGTATAAAGTTGTATATTTAAAGCGCTTACTCAATTGCGACAATCACATTCATAACACGTGTGAGTAAAACAAAGAATAAAACAAAGAAGATTACACATAAAAATACTATATAAATAGTATGTAAAAATAGTAGAAACATTTACATGAGATGTAGCAGTTTATCACATTCTTTACATTGACATGTCATTTGTCTTTTCGTCTGTCTATCCGTTGGTTGAATTAGTCGAACAGTGGCAGAGATTTCAATGATACTTCATGTTAAGGTGTTGAGAGGAATTGAGGTGTATGGAGTGTCTGATCGTCCTTTATTCAACTTTCTAGTGATGACCAAAACAATGTTTTTAATGAAGGGATTCAAATAACCCTTGTTATTATAATTAAGAGTATTCAATCGAAGTGCATAGAGCAAGAATCATCACTCTATCTACAGTATATATAGAGTTAGTGTCATGTATTTAATTTTCATTTGCGAATCGTAAATCCGGTAATGAAACTGAGCCTAATAACCGGATGAGGCGATTAGATGCTGTTACAATGGTTGTTAATGTGACTTATTAAGTTATTATAATATTTGAATTAAATTTCAATGTAATGTTGCTGTGTGTCTAATCTATATGTAAATATGTTCTTATTTATTGAACACACACACCGAACACTGAACACTGATGTTATTGTGCGACTTCGTAAATTTCTATACTAAATCTACTAGTATTATATAAACGGAACGTCGATTTAATGTGGTTCATGAAATCTAACACACAACCGTTATCATTAAAATTGTATTCGTTATTATAACTGTAAACATATGCCAAAGATAGTTACATATGTCCACAAGATCAGAACATTTTGTTAAAAATTGCCATTGATCTGCATAACAGCTTCATCAGGCATGCGCAAATTCATCAGGCATGCGCACATTCATCAGGCATGCGCAAATTCATCAGGCATGCGCAGATTCATCAGGCATGCGCACATTCCATTGGTAGGGTCTGTAGACACTATGTGTACACACTCGCAAAGCACATACTAACAGTGTTGACAAAAAGTTCTAATATATCAACATTGGTGTCATACAAATCTAATTACAGTGAGTATTTTGTTATGTTTAAATAATTGATGTATGTTTATATTTCATCGATTATTTTATTTTTTATTTCAATTTGACTACCTTTTCATGTTACAAACTTTGTGTAGTCCAAATCACGTTTTACGCTAGATGACAAGTGTCAGATGTACAGTTGCTAAGATCAACGTCAAAACCCTACACCGGATGCTACCGGAGCCAGAGCCATTGTTGTCTGAAATATACGAGTTTTTTTGTAAACTGAACTGCCAAGTATACAAGGGTTCATGACAATGACATTTTGTTTTAACAAATCAGATTGTTGCCAATATTCCCTTGTATTCCAAATTCATAAGTCATGTTTAAATAGCAAACATTCAAGAGACGTTTCAGGCTAGTTAATGTAATAGTAGCCATAAGGCTATTGTATTAAAGGGACCTATAAGGGATTCACGGATTGACAAGAAGCATATATATATATAAAAAAACCAGCTGTATAGATAGAATCAAAATAACATCCCTGACTGGAGACAAAAGTAATCTTCTTTTATGCTTTTTCTTGAAATAATGTTTTGATTGAGTTAGTCTAGATGATTTTGCTTATGCATTAAAATTGTTTAATGAAAAAAAAACGAATGAAAAAGTCCCCAGTAAGCGGTGTTACTGGAAAAGTGTCTCCACATACCTTGACATAGTCCTTTGTCGTCTGTTGTATATCCAGTGGAACACAAACACATTTGTTCCAACGCTTGCTGCACACAAACTGCGTTTAAAACGCATTCCTGTTGATCGTCACTGCGCTTTTTCCGTTGAATGATTTCATTAGATGCACTAGTTCACGATATTGCCGATGTTGTATTAGACGCCGATGATAATGTTGGCCTGCTTGCTACGCTTGGTGTGGTGGGTGGCTTAAGTGAGGTAGTTGATTTAGGTGATGTTGTACCAGATGTAGTTGACGGAGTTGATGTGGTTGATGGTGTTGTTTTAGTTTCTGTTTCTTGCACCTTTGTTGATGACGTAACTGAAGTAATTTGATGCTTTTTATCATGTAAGCATATAATAACACCTATGTAAGGGTACATCGTTTGCTCAGTGAGACAGCTCTTGTCTTTGTGTATTTGTTTATAGTTTGCCTTTGTTGACAATATGTCACCAGTTAAATGAAATTTAGTCATTACTTGCAATGTTTTCAACTTCTTGCTAATAGGTAATATTCGTTCATATTTTCTTTATGCATTCCCCACGCGTTACGTATCTAAGAAGGCAAAAAAATATATTGTTGCCATATATTTAGACATTAGTCTTTGGATGATGCGATATCTTACAAATGTATGAAAAATGTTTTTACCTGAAGTACTGTGTTGAGTTGAGATAGTCGAGCTAGATTTGGCCGTCCAGTCAAGTGTTCCAACCAAGGTGCTTAAGAGACCGCCGTTGTGGTCGGTTTGACCAGTATTTGAAGAAGGAAATGTTGATGTTTGCACCGCCATAAGTGTACATGCATTGCCAACCCCGGTAAATTGAACGTTCAAAATTGATTTAATAGGGTTAAGTTACAAGCATGCACTTATTTATTTCTCCTGTGGCTGATGAACACTATAAATGCGAATACTGTATAAAGATAACATGTTTCCATAAATAATGTATGATACAACACATGTTTACATACCTAACAATGCAAAGGGCAGATGTTGTCCAAATATATGTTTTATTTATCGAAGAATATCGGTTGTCAACAATGTGTTATAATGTCAACATTTTGGTCATAAAATTTCAGTTTAGAAACATGCAACAGCCTGCGTTTTTTTTCCTGTCTTCTGTCTACAATGCTGACATAATTCAACATTGTTGCACGGTTAGTATACTTACGCAATCGACAGACGTCATTTTCGCAAACCAGGTTGACATTTGAACACGTCGCATTAATATTACATTCCTCGAGAACTGAAAACAGAATGTATGTGACTTTAATTTGTTTCTGTGCGTGAAATTCATACACGTTTCGTCTTATTTTAAATTAAGATGATAATATATTAAACGATCTGTCAAGTAAATACAAAAACAACTACTTGAAAACGAGAAGTGCAACATAACAACAGTTTTTTATTAATGTTGTTTGTCCGGCCTAACGCCTGAAATATTATCATAGAAATGAATACCATGATGCCAATTTAGATACACAATGTATTGTTATTACAAATACACAATGTCTTGTAATTTCAAATTACATACTAGAATTATCATTTAAATAAACAATGAAAAAGTGTGAGTTTTAGTGTAACGCGAAAGGATAAAAAAGATGTTTTTGTCAAATTTAGCAATGATTTATCATTTCTGTGCAATTTCAAGCAAACCTTAGCAAGAATGCAACTATTTCAATTAAAATATTTAATTACATGATTAAAAACAACAAAGTACATTTAACTTTGCGCTAGGAAAACGTTAAATGTTAAGTTACTTTTCAATCATTACTTTTAATTTGGATGCAGTACGTGTACATACCGTTTCCAAAGGCTTCTGTTCCACAAACGAGCATTCCAAAAACCAGCAACACGTTGCCAATCATAGTTACAATTTATAGATTTTTATTATGTACTAGTTAAATTAATTTGCTTATGTCGCGGCTTGTATTATGTAACACACCTACTGTATTTCCGGAAAACATGTGTTATCTTTATAACACTCAGAGTCTTTTATAACTCACAGTATCCAAGGTACATTGTTATCTCATGCAGTAGACTTTCATCATTCTAGGTACAGTGTGATGTGTGGGCCTTTCTGTTTTTATTGGCGTATGATTCTGTATGCACCGTTCAAGTAAAGTGTTTGCGCAATGCGTTCAGAAAATAACAAGTTACATACATAGGCATATACAATGTAAGATCTATTGTGGTGTTTCGAATTAAGTAATGTTGTCCATAATAATATTAACATAATATTGCTGATTAATAAAACAATCACATTTTAGTAGTACAGTTTTAGTAGTACTTAAAGACGATTTCGGTAGTTTTTTCTGCGCATCTTTTCGCGCATCAGAGGAGTTGATTTGAATCTTCAAAATGTGAAGTTTCTTGACAGATAAAAATATTTTGTACACTGTAATTATCAACTAGAATCGAATATATTCATAATAATTACCATGATTATAGTAGAAGTGTCTTGTGACTCGATTATTTGTGAAAGCTTATTAATACACTGAAAACGAAAGTAGGAACACGCAGCCTGAAAATTAAACTCGCACATAGCTGTGAACTTGCTAGCGATGCATGTGAAAGTGTTTGCCTGTTTTCACTTTTAGTACATCGTTATAATCAACTGCTGTTACTAAAACAATTAAATATAAATATAATATATATCTATGAATTTTTATGTGTATTGTTATACATAATAATTGTCATTCCATCCTGTTTTACAGCAAATATCCAATACGCACATGTAAACCATCTAGTTTTTTTAAACTAGCACGGTGACCCCATGTTTTCCGTTTTCCAGTCTATTAAGCATATAATTATGTGTTAAATATAAACAAAATTGGGACTTTTAACGGAACAGATTTTTTTCTACAGTCAAAACCAAGCTTTTATATGATTACAAAATGTATATTTTGTTCGCCAAAATGGATGAAAAAAAGCATTTTTGGCAAACATAATACTATTTTTTTCACCATGTAACGGATTGCTTTCTTACAATAAGCCATTTCAACCAAACGAATGTCGTCATGTTTTACCAATCGATGGTCAATACTATTTTTTGCTAAAATAAAAACAACAAAGATAATGTCTAAAATGCATTTACGGATAGGTCATTTACAAGCATTTTCCAAAAAATCTAATTGGGTGACTCCCGTTTTTTATTGTTTTATTGATTTAGGTATTGAGCGATCTGCAAAATATGTCAAAAAAAAAAAAAAAATCATGGAAGAGAAAAAAATGAAGAAACCGTCTTTAAATATATGCTTGTGTTACTACAGCTGTTCAGTTTTATCAGGAGCTGATTCACAATTTATACATTTAATAGTTTGAGACTCCAAACATAAAATGAACTAAAGGAGCAACCACAACGATGATTGGTTTGATAATATTTACTTGAATCTAACAATTTTTGATAATATACTCAATTACTCTTAAAATTATGGCTGACATAGAGCATCGTAATTTAGCTTAGGCACCCAGGATGTTCTGTGATGTGTGCATACTGCTTCATTAGTAATTCATTTAGTTCCATTATTGATCTTTTCTAAATTCCCACCAGCTGCTAGATTAAAGAATATTATATTGTTTTCTTACAACGTGTAAAAGAAAATGTGACGTATTTTAGATAGCGTTATGAACACGCTTGTATTCGCTTAAATTTTGTAAGCGACCATTTCGAGATTTTAAATATACTTAACTAGTCAGTCACCTGCAACCATACTTTATTTCGTATTGATTGTAAAAAGGCAACATTGTTTTGTGAATATATAACAATTTTTATGTAAAGTTAGCCATCTGTTCGGTTTGCCGTTGATTTATAAATCTTACTTCATTATGTCTCCACCCCACGTAGTGGGTAGGGATACATATTGATTTTGTGCTGGAAAGATGGATGTCTGGATGTATGTATGGATGTATGTCTGGACTCCTGTAAATATTTTTGTCGGCGCTTGTTCTCCGCAACCCCTGGTCGGACTATGACGAAACTTCACAGGCTTGATCGGTACCTATTCTAGATGGGCATATCGTTGGCATGACTTCGTCGGTGGATATTTGCAGGAGTTATGGCCCTTAGATAATTTTTTCACATAACATACCTTTTCTATGTTTCTTCTCCATAACCCCTATTCCGATTTTGACGAAACTCCACGGGATTGATCAGTACCAAGTCTAGTTGTGCATCGTCGGCATGTCGTCGTCGGCGGATTTTTTGCGGGGTTACGGTCCTTTGAAGTTTTTTCACATAACATACCTTGTCTGCGCTTGTTCTCCGCAACCCCTGGTCTGATTTTGACGAAACTTCACAGGCTTTATCAGTACCAAGTCTAGTTGTGCATATCGTCGGCATTTCATTGTCGGCGGATTTTTGGCGGAGTTATGTCCCTTTTATATTTTTCACATATCAGATCTTGTCTGCGCTTCTTCTCTATAACCCATGGTCCGATTTTGACTAAACTCCACACCATTGATCTGACAGTACAAAGTCTATTTGTGCATATCGTCGCAGGGTTTACCGCAGGATTTCTTGAAGGCATGTCGGCATTCCCGACACCCCACCCGCGACAAAAATCGGATCGACCCCCCCCCCCCGAGATTGTTTCAATCCAACCCCTTTAGCCTACCCCCCCCCCCCCCCGCCCCGAATTTGGCCTCATCGCCCTTCCCAAGCTCCCAGAAATCGGCTGCAATTATCAACCCCACCACCTCAGAATGTGCTGCACCGCTTGAACCCACCTCACCTAAATCGGGCAACCCCACCTTTCCAAAATCGGCTGCGACGTTCGAAATCCCGGCGACAATCAAATCGGCAGTATCGTTTTAACTACCGCCCTTTATCGCTTAAACTGCCTAGCCTTTTGCTCGACAAGCACCTCTCTTTGCATTATCTTTAATTTGGAAATTCTTACTTATATATAACTGAAACTATTACAATTATTTCTCGTACTAAAATCGCAATAACCGCGGATTTTTGAAACTATTACAATTATTTCTCCTACTAAAATCGCAATAACCGCGGATTTTTTAGTTGAATAAAAACACCTTTGGATGTAGTGTACATCACAATACTAGGCTGAATTTTTTATGGAATTGATTTTCAATCAAACATGGTATTCAGATTCGTTGAAAAGCCTAGCTGTATTTCCGCCTTGAAATCATGTCATGACCGGTAGTTTTTTTTTCAAACACTTTTTAAATTGTATTTATTGTTTTCGGATGCGAAAGAAATCGGTCTGGAATATGCGGTTCCTAATCGACATTAAATACGGTTTTGTATCCCCATGTAAAAAGCGTGATTTTCTACAAAAGCGCGCGAAAATTATGTTGCCATGCACAAGGTCACGGATTCCTCGTAAAAACTTGCGTGTACTGGAGACCGTTTCAATAAGCCCTCGTAAGTAAGTTACGACTCGTAAACCAGTTGCGGCTGCGACTCGCGTAACTTATCATTTTGCGTTTCAATAAATCATCGTAATTTACAATATCGTAGAATCCTCTCGTAAGTATGCGAGACGTAACAAGCACTCGTAATGACGTTCTAAACAAAATGGATGCCGGATATGTTGTACGAAGACGGAGGGTAATACAGTTTTCGCCCCGTCTTTTGTTAGACGATATTCCGGATGATGTCTTCATGTCCCGATATCGTTTTAGCAAAGCGAGTGTCCGTGAAATAGTAGAACTTGTGAGGCGTGATATAGAGCCACAGACAGTTCGAGGACGAGCAATCTCTGTGGAAACAAAGGTAAAAAAACTCAACACATTTCGATTACAGAGTCCATGGTACTCCATGTTCTTCTAAATGTCAGTAGATCGCGGTTACTTTTCTCTTTATATTTTACTTTCCGATCAATAGCGTACTCCAGTTACTGACCTTTAGTTTTCTTCGGACTTATTTAATGTTTGGATTTACAGTGTTGATATTTGATGAAAAATCTTTTTGTGAATTACTTACATGATAAAAAATCTGCTATTGTTCTACAGCACTTGATATTATTGTGCCCTCCGCCGCTCTAATCGTTTTTTTACGAAATGATTAAGGCGGCTGTTGGCCTCTTTCTGCACTGGATGGATTTCGGATAGGTTTGTGTTCGGATATGTGATGGACAGAATTCTACATTGGTATAATGTTTATAGATGTACGCTGTACATTTCGTCATGACTGTAAGTTGTATTTGTGTTTTTCCACAATGCAATGATCTTTTCAAATGACCAACAGATCAGGTTATTATAAATAACCTTGGGATTTTGGGTTATTGTTATGTTTGATTGTTAATGGCTGAATAATAGTAAAACGGTGAATTTTTTTATTACTCGAAACTTGATTTGTTGTTTCATCAGGTTTTAATGATAGGAATGATTGTTGTCATATTGCATTTGTATATATATTTTTTTTTACATTTTCATACTCTCTTGCAGGTACTCATCAGCTTAAGGTTCTTGGCCAAAGGGAAAACCGGGCTTAATGCATGTGCATAAAGTGTCGTACCATATCAGACTGTGCAGTCCGCATACACTGATCTGGGACAGAACTTTTCTCTTTTATTGTTTGTTCTGTTTCAAGGAAGTCTTATCATAACATAAATCTACTGTAGGCGGAAAGTGACAACCAGGATTAGCATGTGCGGACTGCACAGACTAATTCAGGACAACACTTTACGCACATGCATTAAGCATGGTTTTCCCACGACATTGCTCATTGCTTCAATTTATGTGACCAAACCTTTAAAATTCAATGACCTTAGAACATGTTATTGAGTTTCTCACATAAATAATAGTAAAAATAAAATCCCCACAATCTATCCTATATGTTGGGTGTGTCATGTAGCCTGAAACAAGCATTTTTTTTGCCTCACCAAACAAACATGATATGGAAAAATGAACCCAAAGATGTGTTTTCTCCAGTGCTCAGACTATAAACCACAGTTATATAACATAACAAACTGTTGCTCACACTAGTACATTGTGTAATAAACATTTTCCCAATCTTTTATGTTTTATGCGTTAATATATATTGAAACAAATTATTTAAACGTTAAAAAATGTTTCATAAACTATTTATTTGTATTTTTCAACATTTTTCAACAACATTAATTTCTTTGTCATAAATGTTAATTATTTCGCTTAGTTGTATAATTATTGAAATTAATATTTATATCATTTTTAAGATATATGAGGAAAAAATATTGTGTTATTTGCCACTGTGTGGACAGAACACTTTTTACTGAACTTAACATTCTGGTATTTGTTCTGCAGTTTTCCAGTTGATCTAGAAGAGCAGACACGTGTGAAGGTGGGCTTCTTTAGGCTGTCTGAGTGCAGTGGATGGTACGTTGATACCAATAATAGCTCCAAAAGAGCATGAAGAAGTGTTTGTTTGTCGGAAGGGGTATCACGCATTGAATGTGCAAGGAGTTGTTGATTCTGAATTAAGGTAATTTTTGTATAATAACAGTTCGGTATTCAGGGCTTGCATTAAGGGAAGTTTAGGAGTAATTTACTCCCAGTTTCAAGTTTCAGGACTTCCAAAATTGCAGCCATGGAAGTTTTGTCATGTAAAGATGAACAAGTTAGAAGAAAAATTGAAGTGTTTCATCTCAATGTATACCTCTTTAACTAAATAAATTGGCATATTATAAACACCTGATGAAAAAGAAATGACCTTAAACAAACCTTGAGTTTTATACTTAATTACATTTCTTACATATGTCGCGCAATACTGCCAAAACTTTAAAAAATTATGAGCAAAACTGCCAAAATCAGAGGCTAGGAAGTTCAAACTTCCAGATTTCAAAAGTTAATGAAAGCCCTGGGTATTTAGTTAATGTAAAATACAAAAATTATATGTGGATAAAATGTTTAATACATTGATATCATATTTGATGAGAACACAAATATTTATCCCAATATTATTTTCGTTCACTTCATCTGACTTGTTTAAGTTGTAACAATTATAAATTACATCATTCGCAAATGCATTATTTTGTAACAGCCACTTTCAGATGTTTACAGAAATTTAATTGAAGCCGTCACCAGGTGGAGCTGGATGATCTGCTTTGATGATTTTTACAGATTTATTAGTTTTTTTCTCATATAACTTAATAATTAAGTGTATAAATCATGTGATGTACTTTTCTATAGAATTCAACATGATACCGGCCCTTAAGAGAGGCGCACATCAGAGAGGCGTTGCTTTTGTATCATGTACTTATTCATTCTATGTGAAAAAGCTAATGAAATAACTATTTGCAACTGAGTCATAAGTCATGTTTAAAAAATATAATTGGCATTTCAGATTCCTGAATGTAGTGTCTACATACCCCCGATCAAGTCACGATTCATTCATGTTTGAAGGTTGTGGTCTAAAGGTATTTTTAGTTTGTTTCATAAATGTTATATAAAACATTAAAATTCTATTTAACATTTAAATATGCCAGTTTCTATTTCTGTTAATAAGGCAGTTAATATACTTGCATACAACTTGAACTTCTCTACAGATGGTCTGTATTCATATATGTAATATTACACTATCTGAATACATCAACTAATCATATCCTGCTATGTCATTAGACTATGTATAATATACATGTATACATCCTTACACAACATGTTACATTGATACAATTATTGCATATTCATCAACAGAATGTTGCTCTATTCAGGAATATCTAGAGAGGAATGATGTGGGCCATTTGTTGGCAGACAGTGGATACACTCTGCGGCGTTACTGCCTCACTCCGTTTGTCATACCGCAGAATCCACCACAGCTGAGATTCAACACTTCTCACAAACGAGGGAGAGTAGTTGTGGAGAGAGCCTTTGGAGTATTGAAAAGCAGATTCAGGTTAAATGAATTCAATCTTGTATTGATGTTACGAATAATATGTAAACTTTTTTTTTTCAATACATTAAAACAAACAATCACATGTGCAAACAATCCCATTTGATCAACAGAGATCACATTGAAATAGTCAGTTATGTAACTGTATGGAAATATACAGGATTAATATACAATAAAATTACAAAATACAATGTATATGCCATTCTTCCCTTTCATAGTTTCACAATATGTATCACAGTAACAAATGTATTCATTGTTCGCAATAAATGTTACTTACTTATTTCATAAAACCCAATTAAAAATAAAATTAACACATGTCAATTGTAATTTAAATAGTAAATAAAGCAAGGTACATTTAACGTTTCAGAATTAATAAATCAACATTTTTATTTTTGAGCAAAAATGTTATTTCATATTTCAGATGCCTACACAAGACAGGAGGCTATCTGCCGTTCACACCTGTTAACTTTTGTTTAGATCAAAAAACATTCAGGATCCAACCTTAATTATTGATGCTGATGATGATGATGACGAGTAAAACAGACCTGCCGATGGCAATGACAGCACCGACAGAAGAAATTTCATTGTTGGATGACTGTCTTGAATGATGATTGTCGCTCTAGTCAAATTACATCAATGAACATTTTTGTTAACTATGCCCCCATTGAAGATGGTGGGGTATATTGGTTTACTAATGTCGGTCAGTTATCTTAAATTACCCATTTGAGCTGTTTATGATCTCCCAAAAAATCTTAAAAGTTGATTAAAATGTTTAAGGTTGTAATATATTACCACAGTTTCGTGACTTATCAAATAACCACATGAAATACATAGTTATGGCCCCTGATTTATTATTTAAAATTCACTTTTATGACCAGTTTACGCTCTTGATATTTAACATATTAATTTTAACCTTGAAGGGTTTTAACTGTTTCACAAACAGCTATTGTGATATTTAAATGACCTAATAAGTGATGTCAATAAGAAACAGTTTTTAGTCGAATAAACGTCACTTACGTTGATTAGAACTTGTGCCAATTAATTGTTACTTAAAGTTTGTCAGTCCTAGATTTTCTCAAATTATTTTAAGAGCATTGTCATTCATTAATAAATGTTGGTACAAGACTATACACATTGATATTGTTAAGATAGTGATAACAACTGTGTAATTAAAAGGAATTGTTCACAAATATTCTTTTTTTGTAAATGTTTAAAGCGACTAAACTGCCGTTATTTACAAAAAAAATTGCCAACTACGTCTGCCAACAAGGTCCGTAGTAATATTACACTTGCTTGATTTCAAGGCTCAAATATATCTAACATAAGGTCACTGACCTTGTTGGCAGCCATTAATGATAAGTTGTTGTTTTTTTTAATCCACTATGGCAGCCAACGATGCTTGGATACTCTCCAGACTGTCCATCATTCTCTTCTGGTTTTCCAAGTAAGTTTCATCACAGGATCCTGCAATGACATTTATAATACATGTTTAAACACGAAAACTCGTAATAGAAATTTACAATGCATATGTAGGTTTAGAATTAATACTTGTTCATCTCAATTAATTCATATAGATTATTTCAAAGTACCTTTTTTTATATATATCAATTATCAACTGTTGTATTTTTATTTCCAAAACTTACTTTTTGATGACTTCTTATGTGTTTCACTTGGTTTCTGTTCCATCGTACTGGCTGAAACATGAGTTAATTATACTGTTAATTGTTATGTTGTTCTAAAATTGTGTTATGTTTTATAATTTTGTGTGTTTCGAATATAGCAATATATTCAAAATGCACTTATAGATACATTTAACATTATTGTGTAAATAACAAACTTACAACTTGTCTAGTGTAAACATTAAATTTTGATGTTAGTTAATTAAAAGAGTTATCTCTTAATCAAAAACACACTTAATGTTAATTCTTATCCATAAATACATTATGCTTCCAACAATAAAAATATGTTGATGATAATTACCCACTGATGTGCATTTTGGGATTTCACTTGAAGCAACTGGGCTACAATCAATTTCTGTGGGTGCTGAAATAAAATTTTTATGTAATGTTCAGTTGTTGTGGATCCACTGTTGGTCGTATTACGTAGTTTAATAGCATTATGATCTTTATGTGATGTGCATGCCTTGGAATGTATGTTTAACTTCAGTATATCACTCATTATATGTGTTTGAGTAAAATATAGACATACAACAATTTTGAGCACCTGGAGTCAGTTTTCTAATATTTTATCTTAAGTTCACAATTGGAATGAACACATGGAAATTTGGTTCATATTCCTTTATTTTCATTGTACGGCTTAATGCTGAACTGTTTCTATATGGAACGATACCGTTTAGAAAATTTGCATATTTAAGGTTAAGATTAAACTTAAGATGCAGCCATTGTGAACACGACTCCGGACCATAATCATTTAAACACTTAATAGGAACTGACCCTTGCAATTTAATTGTGTTTAACACATATCCGTGCTTTCTGTTGAAACTATTGTGGTTGCTGTTTTGTAGCTTACTGCACCTAAACATACACAAATGATTTGAAAGAAAAAAATCACAAATAAAATGGAACCACAATCCTTCTTTTTATATATTAACACGTGATTGGGTCAATGTGAAAGCAGCAGCAAATAAATGCTATTTTGTTGAAATAATTGAACACAATAAACAGTCTTCACGAATAAATTTTGAAATCGGTGGACTGTCGGTCATTTCATTGAGAACAAGACTTATACAATTATCATTTCCAATTAACAATCAATAAATATACATGTTGAAATAAGATAAATTAAGCCATGTTAAAGATTTGCACTAAGAAAATGAGCTTTATACAAATTATATTCCATACAAGGCTTGTCACAGGATGTGACATATGCCCCCGAAACATATGCTTGTCAGAGGATGGCAACACGATATCAGCTACACGTTGGGGAAAAAAAGACGCTTCATACAAGAAGAATAAGGAAGTAAAATAAAGGGCAATAACTCATTAAATATTGAAGAAAGAGTAATGGTCATTGTGCTCTGCACTTCATCTGATTTTCCTCTATCATTATAAGAAGTTTTATTTCAATCCCTTAAAGAAGCTTGACGGGCGGACGATTCGATTACTATATACCCCCGAAATTCCCTTCCTGAGCATAAAAACTGACCTTAATACATCGATGATGCGCCGTAAAGAGCAATTCAATTCTTAACTAACAATAATTTCAAAACCAATAAACAGACAACTTAAAGTGACCATCAAAATCGTTATATAGACATATATAGTCAATACGAGCAACATATACGTCAGCAATGGAATGATGAAAGAACCATATATCACCGTTTGTTCGTAGGCTTTACACACTGGCAGTGGAGGTGTGGGCCCTCCCCCAGTGGACTGCATATCCAGTCTCCTCTTTTTTTCTTTCTTTTTTACAAGACTCTGCAATGAATTGAAAGATATGTTATTCTATAATACGAGTAAACTATTTGGATGACGCTGGCTATTAGATTTAGGTCTTGTTTAACTGAATAAACAATGACTGATAGTTGCTGCATATCAGAATCAATATAATCAACCAGTATGTCAAATATTGGGCTTGAATGGGTCATAATATAATAATATATATAATTATACCTTCATATCTGTCCATTTTCTATGGCCTTCCTCAACATTTCTGGTGTGATACCCAACAGCATTGATCCCGTGCTTTATTGCAGTGTTTATGTGAACAAAATTAAGTTTGGCGACGTTAAATTGTGTTTTAAAATTAGGCTCTATATTACATTATTCGTTTGCATATTCTTGATTGTCAATTTGTTAAATGGATAAGAAAATTACGGGGATAAATAAAACGTTAAATATAATAATCAAATGTTTTTAAATGTCTGTTAACTTTTCGCGGCAACGCTAGTATTTGTTGTCAAACACTTTTAGTTGTTAGTAAGCATGACAAAGGATTAATACACCACTGTTTGGGTTATCATAACTGCTCCTCGTCGACACGCGGCTACGGCCCTTTGAAGTTTTTCACATAACATACCTTGTCTGCGCTTCTGCTCCGTAACTCCTGGTCGGATTTTGACGAAACTTCACAGTATTTATCAATACAAAGTCTTGTTGTGCATATCGTCGGCATATCGTCGTCGGCAGATTTTTGGCGAAGTTATAGCCCTTTGAAGTTTTGACATAACATAACTTGTATGCGCTTGTTCTCGGTAATCACTGGTCGGATTGGGACGAAATTGCACATGATTGATCAGTACCATGTCTAATTGTGCATATCGTCGGCATGTCGTCGTCGGCGGATTTGTGGCAAGTTATGGCCCTTTGAAGTTTATCACATAATAGACCTTGTCTGCGCTTGTTCTCCGTAACACCTGGTCGGATTTTGACAAAACTTAACAGGATTTATCAGTACCAATTCTAGTTGTGCATATCGTCGGCGGCAGACTTTTGGCGGAGTTGACATAACACACATTGTCTGTGCTCTTTTCCTTAACCATTGGCTGGAATTTGACAGAACTTCACAGGATTGATTAATACCAAGTGTGGTTGTGTATATCTTCGAAATGTCATGGTAGGTGGATTTTGGGCGGAGTTATGGCGGTGCGTGGGGGAGACAGACGTTTCTTTTTTCAAAAACAAACTATAGTTATGTCTCAAAACTCAAATAGTTTGCTTTCAAAAAGTATATATTACTACACACTTATTTCTCAGTGCAGATTCATATTTGTTATTCAAGGCTTAATCTGGACTCAACATAAAATCATAGTTTGTGTTGCTTCAAAACTATTTGCCGTAAATTTAAAGGACTTTAGATGCACAAGTCTTTGTTCTATTGGGATTTTGGTTAATCACTACATTAAACACGGTATAAACGTCTTTATTTTATCTAAAATATAATTTACTTTTGTATCACATACATAACAATAAACATCTATGCTAGTAATAGGTGTCCAATAAAATTATAAAAAGTTAAATTTAGAACTTAATTCTTAATTAACGGTAAACATCAACCGGGCCATACCGCTTTTATGCATTTTGAAGAGCTTAACAATGTGGATGACGTTAAACAAGAAATACTAGGGGAAAAACGTGTCTAATTCTGTCATGCCATGATTGTCTACTTTAATTATTGTAGATCCTTTGATTCTTTTTAAACACTTTTGAGATATGAAAATAAGATAGTACAATTAACATTCGGTAAATAGGCATTACCAATATTAAGCTATTCAAACTACGTTTTGGGTAGTTTATTGTTATACAATGTAGGGGGATACTTACTATTGTTGAATGGATTTTAATGTGAACATAACAACAGAGCAATCGGACTTACTAAAGTACCCATTTAACCAACATGATAACCCACGATGTTGTTAATGTTCACAGAGTGCACTATTTGTATTTTTTTTTTACTAAAGTATTAATTAAAATATATTCGTCTAATATAACTTTTCTGAAAATACTCATTTCTTCGTGCAATATCTGGTTATAGCCATTTTTCTGTGAAGCAGAGTATATCTGACAGCACCATTGTTTTATAGAAGACACTTTATGTGAAGCTTGATGAAAGTGATGTTGAGCAGACCTACTTTTAGGTAGTGCTCTTGTGGCAGTTTCAAACTGGTACGTTTAAAATCAGTTGTTTTTCTTGTAATCATGCCATTCCAGTTTTAATTTTTGTCTATCTTAATTGATTTCCTGTTGAATTGACCCATAATATACAAGTCCTGTAAGCTTTTTGCTCTGCTTGGTGCAGAACGTGTAATCTGTCCTGCTCTGTTAGTTCCTTTCATGCCAATGACCAATGTGTCTAGAGTTCTTCCATGTGTCTTATGATGCTTTCCTTTGTCGTTTAACTGGATGCTGATTTCTCTCTGTGCTTCACTGTCGCTCTGAGAATCTTTTGCCAGAAGATCTAAACTTGGTTTTCCAAGTGACTGTAGTGTATTATCATTGTGCTGGTCAACATGTCTGTTGAATGGGAATAATATGTGCAGCGCTTCCTATGGATATGAATCAACATCTATAATTACACAGGATTCCAGGGCCCGTATTCACCAACCCATTCTTAGACTTAAGATCTAAGAAAAAATAATAATCTTGAAACTGTTCTTTTTTAAGAACGCTGTTAATTTACAATAACTTAGTACATGTATTAATTTTCGCACATTTTAGCATTCTTTATTTAACATGATTTATTAATAACATAAGCGACCTTGGTGCTCGGCATATTTGCAAACAATCAAGTACTTTATTTTTAGTCAAAGTCTGTTCTTTATTCTTAAGTTTAAGAATGGGTTGGTGGATATGGGCCCTTGAGTTCAATATCTTCGTCAGTTGAAGCGTAATCTGTTCACTGTGGATGCAATGAGCATATCATCTTTTTGACGCATTATCTGTGTCACAAGGAACCATACAACTTTGCTAGAGGATCAGCAGCTGGAGAACCAAAGACTTGGGATTATGCTACAGGAAGTAACTGGTATATGTCACCGATTGCAAGTACTGAAATTCCACCAAACAGTTCATCACACGACGTCTGTAAGACACGATGGACAGATGAATAATAAGTAACAGGTTTTGGCCAATGAATAATATCTCATTCAATATCAATAATCTCAAAAATCCAAGTTTGGCTTTCAACTGTGTCAACTGACTGTGGTATGTAGGCATATGATGGTCTTGAATACAATGTTTGCTAGAATGCAGAATGCAGGGTATGTCCTCTTAAGTTATGGGCTGAAACACCAGTTAATGCAGTGACTAAGACTAGGATGTAATCTTCACTTTCATCAACGTTCAACATTATGTTGCCTGGATTTATCCTTCACCCAGCACTTCCACTTAGAAAGATATCAATTGTGTTGGATTTGTGTTTTTTGAACGTGACAGATTCATTTCAGAATACCATTGCCCTATAAACTGATGAATTTGTATTTAATAATTATTAAATTATTATAAAAATTGACTTGTCAATTTCATACTCATATCTGAGCAATCCAATGTTGAGAATTGATCTCACCACATCCCAGTTAATATGTTTAGGATCAGGTTCAGTGTCTTGGTTAATTTCAGCCATCCAGTTGTTTTCTTTTTCTGGAGCTAAACGAGGAGGTCCGTTTTCTTTTAAGTCTTGTTGTGAAGTACTGTGTCGAAAAAAAATAGATTTATAAGTACCATTCTCGTATGTTAGATCTTGTTCTACAATTCACCATGGTAAGAACAACATAACTTTTAAATGGTTTAACTGTTTTTCATTCTTTTTCTAATTTATATGATGACTTCTAATTATTGCTGGTGGTTTTCATAATGTCTTGACTTGTTTATTCTTTAGTAATCTGTTGGGCATTTTGTATCCAAATATCCATATGTGAAGGGGATGAAACTCTTCTTTGACAGTCTATTCTAAATCTAAAATATTTGAAAACATTTTGAATGATCACCTTTTAAGCTATTTTAACCAGTTTTTGATAATTATCTATGAGCTTTTAGACCTAAATATGGATGTCAGACAACCCTATTACGCCTGCTGGGTGAGAATGTGGCTGCCATACTAATGGACCTATCTAAGGCATTTGATTGCCTCCCACATGCCCTTACTGTACTCAAGATGGGTGCATACGGCGGGCTGTCTGAAAATTCATGTGCCCTTATTTCAAATTATCTTTCAAATAGAAAACAAAGAGTGAAAATAGGACAACTACATGGATGGAAACCACTAAAGGTGTACCCCAGGGTTCAATTTTAGGACCAATGATCTTCAATATATTTATTAATTACATATTTTATTTCATTGAAAAATCCAAACCATACAACTATGCTGATGGCAATACCTTATCATTCCGTAAACAAAGATATAACAACTTAAAATCAACTCTTGAACAAGATAGTAAAATATTAATTAATTGGTTTTCTGAGAATCGAATGCAAGCACATCCAAGTAAATTTTAAACTATATCTATTGGTAACAAGAAATGGCTTTAAAAAAGACAATCGGCGTTGAAATTAATATTGAGATGTCATTTAAAGATTACCTAAACAGACGGCCAAGATGATCGGTTACGTGACTTCTCAGATCCCAGATTTTTTGGTCCCCACCAATATTAGGGGACTTATTGGACCCCAGATGTTTCAGACACTATAAGAAAACTTCTCGGACCCAAAAGTTAATTTGAGATAAGTTTATAAATTTAAAAATTAAATAGAATTATCATTAATATCTATGCCGTGAATAAACCAATCATACAACTCCATGTTTTCACCAGTGATATATGAATAACCAAAATAATTTAGGTTAACATAATTGTTATCTGAATTTGTCAAGCCAATTTAACAAATTAACAATGTAAGAAAATCATTTCGGGAATGAATTAAAATTATTATGTATCAGACGAGTCTATATAGTTATTTATAGTACCGGTAATATACCATTCATGTTAGTTATCTAATATAATAACGATTTGAAGTCAAATAAGCATGTTCACTGTGTATCCCAATAAAAAGCAATAGTCAGGGAACATTCCGCGATTTTTGAAATGTTAAGACTTTATGTTTTGATAACGCAAACATAAAAATTCATTAGACTATGACGATTTTAAATTATATCAGTAGAAATATGATATATCAAGGGTTCCTGTGTATAATTAGTATTGCAAATTTTGTAATAATGCTACGCGAGTAACAATTCGACATATTCCGATTCTTCTTTCATAACATTTTATCTATAGAAAATGTAGCATCTTTTTACAGATTAAATAACATCTACTGGAGAAGTTGATAGAAAGATGCAATTATAAATAATTGTTAATAAATCGTAACCACAATTTTAAATCAAATTAACAGTAAGTTTGTAATATTAATTCCACATTTATTGGAATTTTTAGGTTTATGATTCTCTGAACGCTATTATCGATGCATGTACGAGTATATTAACACAGCTATACAGCCGTTGCTAGCTACGCGCGCTATTTTTAGAATGCCACTACTTTTTGTGGAATGCGATGAACTCGCTAGAATCAATGGGCTACATGGAACGGCAACTCTGTGAGTGAGATTTATGCATGGGAACATTGCACAATTGCTATTTATAGAGCGTAATGCTTATATAAATGTAGGCTAAACAAAATAGTTATTTCGTTATGTGAATGAATATATCATTCTGTTTATGGCATACCATGAGAAAATACGTTCATAATTAGCCTCAGTTCTAGAGTATACGCGAGGATATGTTTATAACTTCATTTTAACCGCTTATGTAAACAATTATGTAAATTTTTATTCCCCATAAGTATGCAACAGTTATTGGTATACGTTAAACCATTGTTTGAAGTTGCATTCCCTAGAATTAGAAAATTTGCCCAATTCTATTGGCATTCAATTTTCCCGCTGCATAATTATCGCAAGAAAATCTGGGTCAAAATGGATCTTAGACAGCTACGCCGATAAACCATTTAACAGTTAAAAATGGAAATATCATTTATGAAGATTCTGTAAAACTCTTAGATGAAGACATAGACTTTCAGTTGAATATTAATAAACCAACACGTTATCTGGTTGTTTTTCTTTCATTTTATATTCAGTGAAATATAGATAAATGTATCTGTTAATTTATGTTAAAAACACCAAAAAATAAATGATTATTTTTTTAAAGTTAAGTTTGTTTGTGTAAGCCTTATTAATAAATGTTCAAAATGGTTCGAAGTAAATATATGTTATATATATTGCTTTTCTTTGTTGATCAATTCAGTAAAAAATTAAATAATTTTATTATCAATTGATTAACATTAGATAAATTACCTTCCATTCCCGTTCTGTGCATTTAAGAACAAAACATATACAGCAGGAAAGATAATGCAATCAGCATCTATCTATACCATTGTAGCAAGAGTTACGGAAAATTATAAACAGTTGTTTGTATTTAAACAATGCATTAACTATTGGTGTTGCTTTGTTTTTCCAAATTTGCGAAGTCTCACAAAGAACTCCTAATTTCCACACTGATTTGAAGACCTGATTAATGCATATAGTTTGTCTATTTGTATATTTAATTTATTTTTTTCCAGAAAATGAGTTTGATTATATTGCTATATCTCTGATACCTCAGAAATATGGGCTTTATTACCAGTCTAACTAAGTTTACTAATTGGTAAGTTTTTTCCTGGTGGTAAAATAGAAATTCCTATGATAAAACTGTAAAAAAAAAACACAATGGATTTTGACGTGCGCAACACAGACGAGGTTATGTTTAAAGGGAATAAATTACAAGAAGCTGAATCCTTGTACACATATTTAAACCGGTGTAAATAGTTCAAAATTTTATTTGCATTACACGTACTTTTGTTAACGATTTCGTATTATGGTTTATTTCGAAGAATTAATCCCAAAATGAAGAATCATTTTAGGCCGTCCGGTTTTTAGTGGGTTGGATTTGTGTGCGTATGTGTGCCCGTCCGCCCTGAACTAGTTTACGGTCTATAACTCTTTAATTCCTGGAAGGATTTTAACGTAACAGATTATTATGTACCATGACCAGACGACCTGTCGCGTACACGACCTGTGCTAGTCGGACTACTGGAAAAAAAACTAAATCTACACGAATCTACATTAATTTACATGAATCTAATCTACATGAATCGGCCGAAGTCTACATGAATCTGTGTAAAGTATATCGAAATCTACGATTAAACGTTTCAATCATTTTTAGCTCGACTTTTCGAAGAAAAGGCAAGCTATTCTACTCGCCCCGGCGTCGGCGTCGCCGTCAGCGTCGGTGTCCGAGCTAGGTTAAAGTTTTTCGGTTAGCTAGTTTCTCAGGAATGGCTTGAGGGATTTCATTTAAACTTAAAACATTTATTCCCCACATTAAAATGAACCTATAGACCAAGTTTGGTAACTCTGGTTGGAAATTTGTAAAAATTATTGGCCTTTTTACACTTAGAAATTTTACATATAACTATATGGACAGGTTCAAGTTTTTCGGTAAGCTGGTTTCTCAGGAATGGCTTAAGGGATTTCATTCAAACTTAGAACACTTATTCCTTATATTAAAATGAACTCATAGGCCAATTTTGATATCTCTAGTTTGAAATTTGTCAAAATTATGGGCCTTTGTACACTTAAAAAATTTAAATATAAGCTATATGGACAGGTTCAAGTTTTTCGGTAAGCTAGTTTCTCTCTAACTCAAGAACAGATTAAGCTATTGCAATGAGACTTCAAACATAGATACCTTATAGCGAGACCTCGCTTGGGATTGCATATGGGGTGGGTGCGGTCAAGGTCAAGGTCACTGTTACTAGAAATAGAAAAAACAGTTTCCGCTCAATAACTTGAGAGGATATTTAGGTATACTAATAATTCGTAATACATAGGTACCTTATATCAATACCTCACTTGGGATTGCGTATGGGGTTGGTGGGGTCAAGGTCAAGGTCACTGTTACTAAAAATAGGAAAATGGTTTCCGCTCAATAATTTGAACACGCATTGCGATATTTTAATGAAACTTAATACATATATACCTTATATCAAGACTTGGGATTGCATATGGGGAGGGTGGGGGTCAAGGTCACTTTTACTAAAAATAGAAAAACGGTTTCCGCTCAATAACTTGAGAACGCATTGAGATATTTTTATGAAATTTTATACATAAATACCTTCGATCGAGACCTCGCTTGGGATTGCATATGGCGTGGGTTTGGTCAAGGTCAAGGTCACTGTTACTAAAGATAGACAAACGGTTTCCGCTTAATAACTTGAGAACGCATTGAGACATTTTAATGAAACTTAATACATACATACCTTATATCGATACCTCACTTGCATTTGCGTATAGGGTCAAGGTCAAGGTAACTGTTAATATAATAGAAAAACGGTTTCTGCTCAATAACTTGAGAACGCATTGAGATATTTAAATGACACTGTATACATAGATTCCTTATATCGAGACCTCTCTTTGGATTGCATATGGGGTGGGTGGGGTCAAGGTCACTGTTACTAAATATAGAAAAATTGTTTCCGCTCAATAACTTGAGAACACATTGAGATATTTTAATGAAACTTAATACATAGATACCTAATATCGAGACCTCGGGTGCGATTGAATATGGGGTTGGTGAGGTCAATGTCACCTGTTACTAAACATAGAAAAATGGTTTCCACTCAATAACTTAAGAACGCATTGAGATATTTTAATGAAACTTAACACATAGATACCTTATATTGAGACCTCGGGTGGGTGGGATGAAGGTCAAATTGACCATTACTTGAAATTTCATTGATGTGCTTATTTTAATGCATTTCGTTTAAAAATTTCGTTTTCGTGGAATTTCCATGTTTCTTGTTTTAGAAAAAAATGCCAGTAACTCTGACAAGCACAAGAAAAGTCGAGCGCGCTTTCCTCTGACAGCTCTTGTATAATATATTATCAATAAACAAACGACAAATAATACAGAACAATGTACTTTCGCTATTTCATTCACCACTAATGTCAATAACAAAGTTTAAAAAGCATTTGAACAGCGGTGAATGATTATTCAGTTATAATGAATGAAGATGTAATAAATACTATATTTATGTATTACGAATTAGCAACCAATACACATGTTCACAATGAACAAACTAGTACAACTGGTGGATCCATCATCAGCTAACAAATTACCAAGCCATATAAAGCAATCAATTAAAACAACAGAAAAATCAGCATTATAAACAAATGATGCAAATACGTTGCATAACACTGAAAGTAATATTTATAATTATCACCTCGACAAATCCATACAGAAAAACAAAACAAACATACACATAATTTTATATATGCACAAAAAATAGCATGTGATATGAAATGAACGCCTAAGTTAAAGTCTCCTTATGTCATAACAATGTGTTCTTATTTCCGAGAATGCGGTGTTGTTTTTTTTCAGGTTTGTCGTTTATCACACTTATTAATTTAGTAACATTTAAATAATTTACTGGATTTTAAAAAGAAATCAATGTTTTTTTCAAATAAAAGGACTTTAAAGGTACTATGTCAACGAAAAAAGTGCCTTTTTTTGTGCACTGTAAATAATATTATATGATAGAAATGAGATATGCTAAGACATTTGAATTAAATAAATAAAAAATAATATAGTACACAATAAGATATATTAAAAAAAGAGCAAAACAGTTTCAAAAAAATAAAAACAGACAAACATAACTTAATATCAACAATGGCAAGTAATACATATTAATTACGAATATATAAAATAAGTACAACAGATCATAACAGTATAAACTAAATATTAGTTGATTATCGGCAATGTATATTGCACCTACTGCTGATTAAACTTTTGTGTTTCCAAACAAAATTATTCGTTAATCTTTGAAATTCCAAATACTGGTACATCCTATAGTTCATATAACAAAATCACTGGTGTTCAGTACCCATATTCCAGTCTCGCACTTCATTGGCAGTGTGTACATGTATTATTCCTAGTGAATGTCAATCTTTGCACGCTTAACAGTAGTTGTCTTTACATTGACTGTTCTTTTCTGAGCGCCTTGCCTTTTGCTATTAATCAAAATGGCAACTATACGCGCTTGACGACCTGAAGACATAAGCAACTTACTGGCAGAAACCTTGTGGTGACGCAATTTCTTTAAAAGATTATTTCGATCCAGGATAGATATACTTATCCATTGCGACTTAGTGACCTGGCAGTGTTCAGGGATTTCATTCAAACTTAGAACACTTATTCCCTATATTAAAATGAACTCATATGCCAATTTTGATAACTCTAGTTTAAAATTTGTTAAAATTAAGGGCCTTTTTACGCTGAACAATTTTAAGTGGGTGGAATGATGGCGTCAACTTTTGATTTCCACTCTCTAACTTGAGAATCAATCTTCATAAGCAACACTTTACTCGGGATTGCATTTGTGGTAGGTTGGGTGGTGTCAAGGTCAAGGTCACTGTTACTAAAAATAGAAAAAAATTCTGCTTTATAACTCGAGAACAAATTGGAATATTTTAATAACATTTAATTTATAGATACTGTATAACGAGACATTGCATGAGATTGCATATAGGATTAGTTGGGTCAAGGTTAAGGTCACTGTTTTGAAATTTAGAAAAATGCTTCCACTCAGTAACTTGGGAAAGAAATTAATTGTGTTTAATTTGCTCCTACTATATGGTTTGTTTTCGATAAAATGCCAGAAACTCTGACAAGCACAACAATTTAAACTTTTTAACAAAATAACACTTTGAACACAAATAGCACGTTATTGCTCATTTTCAAATGTTTTTGAACTGTTTTTAATACATTTTACATATATTTTATTGTTCTTAATGATTTTGTTACATGCACTTAGAAAGCTTTTATGAATAAATTCATGCATAATATACTCAATCGATTGTCTTAGAAACAAACCTTCAATTACTTCGTTATGCAGTTTCTACATAAAGCTTTAAAAAAAGACACATGTATTCACTTATTATATTGGTCTTGTACAGAAGACTTTAAAGATTGGAACCACTGGAATTTAGTATCCTTCATTATAAACAGGTAATTAAAATATAATAGTATTCAGTTATACTAATGTTGATAGCGGTAATTTGACAATGCCTTTTGGAGGATTTGGCAGTGACACATGTACGTAAGCGATTAAACAATGATATATACACAGTTTTTATAACTTTCTTTTTTTTTTAGAAGTTTGAATATCATTCTTTTTTATTCTTAATATAATGTAGACATTTCTATTGTAAGCATTTCAGTATGTGGTAAAAGATGCACTTTTAAATGACCCATGTAATTTTATCCTAGTTGAACAGAACTCCTGTCTTTTTTTGAACAACATGCATGCATACAGGACATTCCGTTATGGATAAAGCACAGTCATGGCATACCACTAAATGTCCACACGGTCGTAGCAGCACAGTTGAAGGTTGAACATGGCAGTTCTTGCAGAGGTATCTGTGATCGTGACTTTGTGAAGCTCGTTCGGCTGTAAAATAAATATAAATTGTCTATGAATAATGATGACGGGTATATATGTATAAACAAAAACTGTTCAAATGTGAATTATTTGCGTTTATGCATACATTTATAATTGATATGGGTTTTTTTACATATCGTGCGTTATTTTATGTGCAGATTTGCTATACTTCATTTTCAAATAATTCAAATAAATTTTTATCAATATCACAGAAAGTCTTTACACGCGTTACAGAAAATCATGTAAGGAAACATATAGTTTTTTGTTACTTAATACGCGTTTGTGCTTATATGCGTGTCAAATATTGTTATACTGTTTACATTGTTCACATTAAATAAGAGTAGCTTATCCTCACACTGTCTGTTAGGTTGTGTTTGGCCACTTGGCAAAGCTTGGCGTTGTTGAGGTAGCATCTGCTATTTAATGGAAATGTTAAAACATATTGTTAAAACTAAAATTAATATGGAGCAATAAAATAATTATTGGGCTATTGATGAGAAACGTACATCACATCGTTGATGTCAATAAAATATTAATGTTTTGGAGTTAAAATGAAAACTATCAAAATGATTAAAGATTTGCGTTTTCTAAAATATTGAGTTGTTTAAAAAAAATTCGCCGCGTGTTTCAACCAAAATACTGATTTTAAAAGCACATTATTCACTAGCTGTAGCAATAGGTAGTGTAAATTCATCCAAAGCGCCTTACTTCGTGCGAATGATGGATACGATGGAAGTTTCTAGTCCTCTCGGGATTCAACAGCATGTAGATGCAGTCTGGAGACAGTCTTGCATGCTCCAGCCATGGATCGTCATCATGACTCCAGTTTTGAAATGCCTTTCCACAATGAAAGCATCGCACGACATCTCTGCGACCTGAAACAAATAACATTATTTAAGTTAGATTTCTTCTTATGTGTGCACAAAAAAACAACACAGATACTAGCATTTAAAACAAGACACGAAACACCCATTTGTCTTTTGTAACATCACGCAACAATATTACACGTTCTTTATTGATCAATTGCGTGTTTCATACTTGGCAAAAATATAACAATATGTACAAAATATAATGTATTTCTTTTACAACAAACTACATACACAATCTTATGGATGTGTTAACATATTGAGTATTAGACTGGGGTATCTCGTTGGGCGGGCGGGCGCTTTGGCGGCTTCAACTTTTCGTTCCCCTCTCTTACTCATAAATAGATAGCGAGATCTCGCTTGGAATTGCTAATGGGGTGGTGGGGTCAAGGTCAAGGTCACTGTTACTAAAAATAGAAAAACGGATACCTTAAATAGAGACCTCACTTGGGATTGCTTATGGGGTGGGTGGGGTCAGTGTCACTGTTATTATAATAGAAAAACAGTTTCCGCTCAATAACTTGAGAACACGTTTAGATATTTAATGAAACTTCTTATATAGATACCTCATATTGAGACCTCGCTTGGGATTGCATATGGGGTGGGTGGGGTCAAGGTCACCGTTACTAAAAATAGACCAACAGGTTCCACTCACTACTTGGAGAATAAATGGAAGTGTGTTTATGAAACTTTATATATAGGTACCTTATATTTAGACCTCGCTTGCAGTTGCATATGGGTGGGGTCAAAGTCATCAATTTCCTAAAAAAACAAAACGGTTTCCACACCATAACGAATTGAGGCATTGTAACGTTACTTCAAATGTAGATACCTTATATTAAAACCTCTCTTGGGATTGCATATGGGATAGTAGGGGTCAAGGTTACTGGTAATAAACAAATAGAAAAACGGTGTAAGCTAAAAAAACAAATTGAGCTATTGTAATAAAACTTCATAATATAGATACATTATAGCAAGACCTTGCATGGGATTGTATATTGTTTGTGTGGAGTCAGAATCAAGAAATGCCACTTTTTTACTTAGGGGATAGATCAGGTCAAGGGCACCATTTCTTAAAGTAGATCAAATGCTTTCTGCCCAATAACTCAACAGTGGATTGTTATACGAGTAAAACTTTTTCACTTACATAAACATCCTTCTGTTCACGGTCAATATGTCCTAATTAATAACTAAAAAAGCAATTTCTTATTTTAAGTTGCACTTTATTAATTTAATTAACCTTTGTTTGAGAGACATAATTATATGGTTTAACATTGAGAGTATAATATGATAAAACAATGATTCAAATTTGTTCTTAAATTACAAGGTCAGTAAAATTAACGAAAAAATTTTTAAACATAAGTAAACCTTGTACACTGCAAAACATTACATCAGATAAATGTAGTCAGTAAAATATGTTTAAGATCATGTATGTAAATAACCGCATGGAGTTGCTTGCTAGGAACCGTATGGCCTTACTGGCAGGTAAACATATATAGTTAAGATTTGTGAAACTTAGTTATTGACTTGGCAACTTATTTTATGGTGTCCAGCCAACTTAGTAACATGAATTAAGTGAATAATATGTCACTTTTGGTATACAAAACTCACCTTTTCTGCTCAGCCTCGTCGAATTTCTATGGGTAGAATATTACGAGACAAAAATGTTAACCATCATCCAGTTTAACTTTTAAACACAGAAGTAACCTGTTTGAGAACAGATTAAGTCATGTCATTAAATGATACTTTTAATCCAAACGTAAGTAACTTACAGAAGACTAAGGTCCAGTGAAAAAGCCAGTGATAACGATATCAAGTTTAAGATTATTTATATAAATAACATATACATGTACTCAGTTAAGTCTATGTGGATTGATAACGTGTCAGTTAACCATTGGCGTGCATTGTATAGATCTTTTGCGATTTTGTTTTTTTTAAATAAGAAATATATAATGACCAGCCACTAGTTTTCATAATCAAAGTACGGTGGTCAACAATATCAAATTCCTTCTGGAATTCTTAAAGGACCATATCATGTTACCTTTCATTGTCCACTTCCCTTTTTATGAGGTTTGTCAACTTTATAAAACATGTATCTGTTGATTTACATTTTATGAATCCTGACCGAAATTCTGAATTAACCCTTTCTCCTTTAACCATAATTGTAAATAATTATCAACAGCAAAGATGTTTGACAACATACTTAAAACCGACAGTGCGATAATTCTCAGCAGCAACAAAACGGGAAAGTTTAAGATCAACAAAAACAGTACCTTGCATTAAATATAAACAAAGTGAAGAAAAAACGTTTAAAAAGTTAAAGGCAAACTGCTGAAATATGCTAGAGGGTTTTGCAGTTATAGAGGTCCCATCTTATACTTAACGTGAAGAATTATGTCTAGACGTGTTATCTTTTGGGCATTGAGTCTGCTGAGTAGTTCAACATTGTACCTTCAGAAACCAAGAAAAAGGTGTGACTGTAACCAAGCAATTAAGACCACATTGGCCCAATATAGCCTATAGCTGGGCACAAAGACAGTGTAAGTTCCATGTAATATTATTGCCCATAACAGACTTATAAGTGACCCAGCAATCAAGCCCATATGGGTTATCTGCCAGTAAGCCCGTATGGGACCAACTCCATGTAGGCACGATATGGGTTTTACCTGGGCTGATATTCCACATGGGCTCAGTGTGAACCCATATGCATAGTCTTGCTTCTATAAAACCCAGGTGGGTCTTGGTCAAGCAAACCCATATGGGTCGCAACAAGAAAGCCCACAGGGGTCCCAGCAAGCAAGTCCAAATATAGCTATAGCTGGGCGAATATACCATATCGGTCTCATATTGATCCCGATTAATATCTGTTTGTCATTGTCAGACCCATATGGGACCCAACAAGCAAGCCCATATGGGTCCACTGCCAGTAAGGCCATATGGTTCCTAACAAGCAACTCCATGTGGGCACGATGTGGGCTTTACCTGGGCTGATATACAACATGGGCCCAGTGTACGGCCCATATGCATTGTCTTGCCCCTATCAAGCAAACACATGTGGGTCCCAACAAACCTGCCCATATCGGTACCAGACAGCAAGCCCCCATATAGGCCAAATATAGGCTATAGTTGGGTTTATATTCCAAATGGACCCCATGTTGGTCCCAAAATATTGTTGTTGACCATATCAGACCTATATATTGAATTTGCTAATGCTAATGGTTTGCAGAACAATTGTTAGCAACTTTTCATGCAAAAGATAAAATATTTAAGTGATTTTAGTCTTTTGGACTTTATATGACGCCGTCTCTTTTGGCCTTTTATATTCCGTTTGTACGTCAAATGACATTTTCTGTTAGACTGTTGTCTTATTGTGATCCGTTGACTACCGTTTTAGAATAATTAAAATTAAACCAAGAAACATGTTTGACGGCTCTACTAAAACATAAACGTAAGTAATACAAGCTGTCAAAAATGTATAGAGCCAATTAAATATTTGTTTCTGTTTTTCATAGTATTGTGAGAGTTTGGTTTTATAAACCTGATATGAAGGTGTCATACAATTTCCCGAGATAGTTAGAACTTAAATTTAGAGTGCTATAAATAATTTTAAGTTGTATGCAATCAAAATATTGCACTGTTATAATTTTCACAGGAAAATGAGACAAAGCAACCAGAATGAATGAAGAACATATGTCTAATCAATTGGCAAGTCCTACATATAATCCTCGGTCAGGAATGCAAACTGCCTCTCGTCAATCATCTGAGTAAATTTGCTATATAATTTACAATTGGTATGTCTGTAAATGTAGACACAAGAACCTCTGATAAGTGTACATGTGTTAATATATAATATTACACACATGCACATAAAGTTTATTTCACAACTTATCGGAATAGATACCCAGTATGCCTCTTCGAATTATTGCGGAATGCTGTTGTAAATTCCCCCAAAAAACTACCATTTAAAAATGTCTATCTATATATATGTATTTCTAAAACAATTGCTATGGCTGTTTATTTAACTTAAAATTGTAAATATGATGTTACAATAAAAAACAAGCACTTAACTCTTTTACAAATAAGTTATCTTAATTGACATGTAGAGCAGTCTTTTGCATTTTTTAAATGAAAATTATGCTATTAAGTTTTTTTTCATTCAGAACCAATGAAAATAACTATGTCCAACTAAGGTACCTAAGTTGAAAACACGAAAGTTTTATACTTGCCAGATAATAACTGAATATGTGACTTTTTTTTTTCGAAAAATTGTCGACTTCGCTAAGTGGATATGTGGCTGGCAGAAGTATACCACCATATGTTTGCTTTTCAACAAGCGTTATCTTTATTGCCAAGAAAAAAATCTGTCTGATGAAAACGCAAGAATAATTTATGTCTCAATACAATTGTTAATCTGTTAAATATTACTTTAACCCTGTTAGCTCGGCTATTCAAAGAGTAGCTTCGGCGTCAGCGTTTGATCTTGGTTAAAGTTTATATTCAAAAGTCTTGTAACTTCAAAACTGCATAAGTTATTCACTTGAACATTGGAATATACCGTTGACATTAACTCCAGCATCAAGTGTGTCCCTTTTCACAGATTTTCAGATTTAAGTTTTTATTCAAAAGTTTTATAACTTCAAAACATGAAAGGTTATTCATTCTCTTTAAACATGGAAAGTTTCGTTGCCATCAACTGCAGGCAGCACCAGGGCCGCAATCCACACAACCATGTTGTGTATTTTAACAGTTATACCCGCTTTTCGCATAGATTTTTCATTGAAAAGTTTTTATTCAAACGTCTTATAATTTCTATACTGCATATGGTATTCACTTGAAACTTGGAATACGTCATTGTTATCAACTCCAGCATCAGATGCAACAGTCCCCATAACTCAGTTTTGTATTTTGGCAGAGGTATGCCCACTGGGATTAAAAATTTCAAATTTCCTAAGTCTTATAATTTCTAAACTACGTGATTTATTCACTTGAAACTTGAATAAATTCATGAAATAATTGCCATAACTCAGCTTTGTATATCAACAAAAGTATGCCTCTTCCACTTTCCAAACCACCGTAATTATTCAAATTATATATGTTGGGACACTTAAAAATTATTTTATTTGCTGTCACAGTTTTTATAGGCAGAAAAGAAAAAATAATTCCCCCTAAATGTGTCCCAATATTTAGAACCATCAGTTGAGGTCCAAACCCTATTATTTGTAAGGTTCAATTGCGTAATGGGTGGGTTTTTTAATAATCGCTATAAAACTAGCAAGTCACAGAGGATTTGAACCAAGGGGTCACATTGATGGGGTCAGCTGTCATGAGATACGGATATATGGAATACCAACATGCACATTCACAACTTTGACAGTTTGCTAACACTTTGCCGGTAAATAACAGTTAGAAATTAAGAGTCACGACAAATAATTATTTTACCGTATTTTAAGTGTGTCCCAACATTTAGAGTGCCCCAACATATAGAGTAATTACGGTATGTACTGAAATTCTTCGAATAGTCTTCTGACAGCTCTTGTTAATGTATTTCACATTTCTACACATAACATTACCGGATAGTACTTCATATGTTATTTTATAGCCGTATGGAAAGTCATAAAATATTTGACAGTCGTTATCAATTCAGGGCTTTTATACATTACATACTTTATAATAAGGTTCCTAAGCAATGTCACATTATTAATATTACAAATAGATACAAAATCTATTAAAAACTATTATGTTGACATGCATAGATCGGCAACAGACTGGAACCAAATAAGAATAGGGCAAAGTACCTTGCTATGTTAGTTATTTCCCTACCTGTATAGAAGAATCCAGCTTCTGCAAATTCTTTTGCCCGAGCATTGATGTGTTCAGGGCTATTTCTGAGGGTGAGGCGACGGCTTTCTGGTATGGCATAGTCAGGAAACTTTGGTTTCTGGATGAGGATTCCAAATTTTCTCAGTGTTTCTTCAATGAAAAAATTCATTTATTTACTTATGAACATTAATGGACCGAATTGGGAGTTTGAATAATAAAGTGTTTGCAATCTGAATAGGCAAGTGGAGCAAAGAAAAGCAACAAGAAACACTCAAGAACTAAATACTGAGGAAAATTCTTGCTTCTGTTATTCGCATGTTGAACAATGTATTAGATGAAGCTTCAGGGATAGGTTTTTATATCAGTGGTTGTATGAAGAGGATAAAACTTGCTTTGACTTTAACAATTAATTGAAAGCTTCAGGAAATTACAAGACTAACATTGATGATCAAATGACAGTGGCAAACTATTTGGAAATGTACCATTCTTTGACAATTGCATTATAAATATTCTGAATCAAACATTTAAAAATTGAAATAGCCATATTATACTGATATAATTTTACCTGTCTCCTGTTGATTAGTGTGGCAATCATGGTGACTGGAATGAGGAAGATCGGGGGTGGGTTCTCTCTGGTTGGTCCAGCTGTAAGGCCCTAAAGTAGACTGCGAATGGATTGAGACGTTTCCTGCTATGCTACGAGACTCTAAAGTACAGTTGTGGTCATGGAGCCTTGACATGTCAGAGAACAAGTCATACCCTTGTAAGTTGTGGTGAATGGCACCACAGAAAATACATTTTATTGTTGTTCCAGTTCCAGAGTAGTAAAACCCTGACCCGGCTAAACGAATGAAACTAGCCCGTTGAAAACTAGGATAAGACTGAAATGTTAACAAGCGAGTCTGTTCGTTCAGTAAATCATTAGCAAAACCTGTTGATGAAGTTTGACTGGTTACTGGAAATAACCAAATCAATCCACGGTGGAAAATCGTGTTTACGCCTTTACATTTTCGGATTTGTTTTATTATTTGCCAAAACAGGCATAACATGATTTTAAGGGCTATTGTGTAAACACAAAACGCGAAACACAACACTGTAAACAACATGGTACTTTCGCGCAACCACATCTCTGCGGTTTTCATTATGAAGAGTAGTCGTTTACATCCCTGGCAGAGTATTCGTTTACCTCCCTTTGCAACAAGGCGTGGTTTGTAACAAAATGGCTTCCCAGTTTATTAGTATACATGCTCTAGTTCCGCATGTCGTACTCGCCAGTAGAGATAATTTAAATGTTTGAATATAACTCAGTATGCCCTTCCCACTTATGATTTATTTTCCATTATATACCATGTATTGTTATATCATTGAAACAGTAATACACGTTTCTAATGAAATAAATATTTGTAATTACAATTTTTTAATTTTACTTTTACACAACTAAGATGTCCTATCATGTTCTTATTTTTCGGAGATATCCCATTAAAATATCCTTTGACATCCATTTTAACTTATCGATACAACGACCTGATCTCTACAAAGAATTTTACAGATGTTAGAAAATTATTTCACGCAACATAAAAACGAATTGTTATTTTTTTCTCCAAGATAAACACCCAATATCGTCCAAAGATTACGGTTGTTCTGTCTTTAAAACCATGTGTTCACTAAAAACAAAACCTGATACGCGCGAGAGCTCTTACATTATTATAATGTTTACACATGCTCTGTATGCTCTACACGTAGAAACTGGGTTAAAATTAGTGTGCATTGGCGGTACTATTAAGCGAGTGTCAAGTTACGTATTTCTGTATCAATCGGATTGCAGAATAAAACGAGCTTAAGCTTTAAATAAATTGATATTTTTGTTACATGCGACACTTCTTTAGTGTCAAAAATTGTTACTTTATATTATTTATCAACATGTTGGTTGAAACATTAATAGTTAACTGTTTTGATCGGTAAAATCACAGTTAAAACAAAGTGAAATGAACGTCTTTTAGGCAATCTCGATGCATCGACTATCTCCGGAATGCTCCGTAAGATAGATCTCGTGTCTATCATGGAGCCATCTTGGTTTGATACACCCAACGCGTGATCCGCCTGTGTTATAGGGCTATTCACGACGCGCGTTGAAATAGCACCACATTTTATGTCGAAACGATGATAAATGATGAAAGGTAGATGTATATTTTACAGGCATCTTGACCTATTATCCAAAATGCTTACTATGCAAATATAATTTCAAGAAATTATAATCCGGTATCGAAACTGATTCTAGTGTTTAGAAACTATCCAAACTGAAAGCGAAACTAGACTTAATGGTGAAACAGATGTTAAGTTAAATTACACTGATAAAAACAAGGTTTTGAGGAAGAATCAAATAAAGATAATGAAAATGTCTATACAATACGGGCTGCAATTGCGTTTTACTACTGGCTTTGGAAAAGGCCTTATTTGTCAGGTAAAATTACATGTTTTAATAATTTATTTATTATTTTTTGTAATTTAATGTATTTATTTTTTATAAATTGTATGTTGTTAATGTTATTATCATAAAGTATTATGATATTCTTCCGTATATCCAGTTCGTTCATTTGTATACAATAATGAAATATATGCAATTCAATAGTATTTCTGTTCTTCTTCTTCTTCATTTCTTCTTCTTCTTCTTCTTATTATTATTATATAATTTGTTTCATTTTATTCATTAACTTTTATCTAATGTCCATGGTTTCTGATTAGTAATTTACCAAAAGTTAATCTGATAAAAAAAAATTTGCAGCATTAATATTATTACTTAAGCTGTGAATAGTTGGCATACTTCTTGTTAACTGGTACAACTAATTTAAGTCTAAAAAGCATTTTACTTTTTGTTTATGTTTACCTTTACATCGCATGCATAATTACAAAATGATCCTTAAAATTTAGTCACATGTCTCTGTTTTACAGGTGGACTGAATTTTGCAAGTCTGTGATTAATATGGTCATCTCCCGAAGAATACCAAACCTTTCAGTTTAGAAACTCGACTAGAGTGTAAATAATCTGGCAGACCAACCAAATATTATCCAAGGATAAAATGAAAGACTGCCAGTTTTATATAAATATGATTATGATACTGTAACAATTTGTTAATTAAAATGAAAGGAACACAGGTTGAATTTACCATCATGTACTGTGACAATTTTAAGCTGGTTTTAGCTTCTGTGTCCTGAACTTGCAATACCTTAATGATGTATTTGAAGCACATATATTTTATAACTGGTTATACATTTATATAGCTTTGAATAATGCTTTGATATATTTACCATATACAATGTATATAATAATGTTAAAAGTACTTTTTTTATATATTAATATATAATGTTAATGTAACCGTCATTATAACAAATGCGATAGAGTGAAATTATAATATTTTCATAACACATAATCACTTACAAACTTGAGAAGTCATGTGAAAGAAATACAGATATTTTTGTGTTCCTGAACTGCGACAATATGACAGTGTTGAAATGTATGGACACATCCAGCAGCTGCATTTTGGAATTAATGAAATCAGTAACATAGTGTTATTTCTACGAGCAAGTAAACAACCAAGACAGGAAATTTTCTATGATAGTACTCAGTTATATCTAGCCAGTAGAAATACATGAAATATGCTTATATTAACATTATGTTTTGTGGTACGCTGTTTAAATGAATTACCAAACTGGATTGACATAATAACTGTCAGTTGAATACATGGTCAGTGCGGATAAATTATTTTATTGATCTTATGGTAGATATTTTTCAGTATTTTCTTGTGTTCCAAAGTTGTTTTGAGATTTTTTGTTCAATTAAAACAAAATATCAGTGTTATAAAAATATTATTTTTAGTGCTTTTGAAGTTGGCTTATTGAAAACAAGTGGATCAAAATGATGCAAGGCACATTATTTGCTTGAGTCAGAAATTAGAAAATTGCAATTGCTTGCATCAAAAAGCAGGATTTGGTATCAATTGAAATCCCTATCCAAGACTGGGTGTCCATAATAGTATCAAAGTGAGTGGCTTTCTTATAATACATTTGATTAATATTATCAGGAGCGTGTTCTTAATATCATTAAGCAAATCCAAAAATTTAAGTCATATTATACCGGTATATGAGCTAATTTTCAACACACAATTTCAAGCTGAAATGGCAGGTTTATTTCACATTTAAAATATGGAGGACAGTTGATAAATAAGTATGGGTAGAACTTTAATATTGCAGATTCATCAATCAGTATATTTGACAAAAGCAAAATTTGGTAGTGTAGACTACATTTATTAAGAAAAAGAAAGCAAAATAACAGTGACACATTCTGCATAAACTTAACATCTTTACCTGTGGACAAGTTATATTACGATCAAGATGTTGAGTGAATTATGTCAAAAGCACCATAACTATGAAACACTAGTACGTATGTTTCAGTGTTCCACGTAAATGATGCTGAAGATAACTCAGCATATTTCCAAACTCCAGCAGGCTTCAAATTGAGCTGAATATATTATTATACCACAGCTAAATGGCAGCTAATATTATTTACCGTACTGTTTTTGGGGGTAATTATTAACTCCGACCACTTTATTTATAATAATTCCCAATAATTTTCAACATTTTCGTGTGCATTTTGTAGATCGGAATTTCAGTAGCTTATGGGCGCAGCCATTTTTGATGATCATGTGATTGAAAGTTGTCCAAAATGTCGCATGATGTACCAGAGGCGATTTATTTATAGAATCGCCTATGTACCCAGAGTGGTCTTTTAGGAGGAAAATAATGCAAGTGTAACTTAAATCAATAAATGTGTGTTAATAATATGTGGAAAATATCTGTTTGACGTTGTTTTCGTTTTTTGCAAGAAGGAAACTCATAAAGTGTGAAGCGTTTAATGTTATTTGTCTAAGTGACCTTGATTCAGGCCGCAAATGACTAATAACTGAACTTCACCTAGTTGAGCATTCTGATACTGGTTTAACCGTATTTAGTACAAATGTGAAGTAAACAATTATTTCATGTTTCAGTCACTAGTGACAAAGACTGTAATTTAAAATAACCTTTGAACTCGAACTTGCTTTTATCAAGAAAATGCATCCGTCCAAGTTGTTACTATAGAAAGGTACTTCTCTGGATCACTAACTCTAAAACAACAAATTACCATTTTCCACATGATTTGACAAAAACCCACATTCAATTTAATTCTTCTTATCAACATATTATTTTGGACCTACCAATGTTTTTGCCCTGTTTCACTACTGTTCAATCGCTACCATTCTTTTGTTGCTCCTTCAAGATTCCAGGACTGGACCGACACCTCTGTCAGTTGACTCTGGTCCAGATCGGAACGTGTACATAAATACAATACCTCAACTCTATCTACAAAAAATACATGTGATGGATCAATTCCGAAATCTTTGACAGAAATATTTGTGAGATGACCCCCCTTATAAATTTATTCAAACTAATTTAGCATTTGTTTCAAAACCAACAACATCAGTTACATCGGAGATGTAGTCTCTGTATGTAATGTTATGGAGATTTCTAAATCATCTCATATCTTTGGTTTGTATCTGTCAAGGACACACAGGCATATAAAATATTAGCAGAGAGCGCATCAGTCTGATCTTTTAGTTGAGTGCTTTGTTCTTATCCTTCTTGGTGATTTTAAGTTCGCAAGTGATGATGTATTGTGTGCTGATCTGGCGAGTACTTAGGACCCTCGTCTAAAATGATATAAGTGCTGATGTCGTTGTTGTTGTTAGTCATAAGTTTGGTCTTTTCTGCACTGATCTATTTGCCAAAGGCTGTTGAAGCCTTGTCAAGACGTTCCAGTATGTTGGATATCTTCTTTTCCTTACCTGTTAGATCACCAGTTTCGCCAGCAAAATGCAAGTTCACAACAGTTTTGCCGCCAATGCTGAGTGACCCTTCATGGTCCAATGTTTATGTGACAATTCTCTCTAAGAAGATGTCGAAGACAGTTGGAAAGAGATAAAGGCCTTGTCGTTCTCCGACTGTGGATCTTAACTAGTCCCGAACGCTGCTGTGTAAGTAGGTTGCGCTGGTGGCTTTGTGATATAGGCTCGGTATCACTCTTATTATTTTTTTAATGGTATATTCATTTAGGCCCACAGTGCTGCGTACCGAACGCTGTGAACGCCTTTTTAAAGTCTACGAAGACATTGAAGTCCTGTTTATGTTGGAGGTATCTTTTGCATAATATCCTAAGAGTGATATTTCTCAGGTTAACATTACGTAAAGCCTTACACACTTCTTAAAAGGCCATGATGTGTTTAAAGAAGATATATTTTAAACAGTTTCTCGTCAAGTCATTTGAGTTGATATCTTAAGCAAGAAAAACATTACGTAATCTGACGTAAATCCCACTGAGTGTAATAACGACGCCTGTCATAACACACTGTCCAGTATAATAAATAATTATGTAAAATGGGTCCGACAAAACAATACAAGATAAAATCTACAATATATTAAAGCCAAAAAACTGTAAGGTGTATTGCAACGATAGTAATTTGTATAATATGATGTATTTACAGCATACACCCTTAACATTTCTTCTAACCTTAATGCACTCTAACGTCAATAGCGTTATTGCCGTTTAGGGAGACTGTTTTTTTATACCTTTCATATTGAAAACATGTAGCACTTTTTTCAGACAACAAGAGTGACCTTTTTTTAAACAAATCGAATTAATGTGGAAAAAATTGGTAGAGGGTCACCCAATTAATATTAATGTGCAATTATTTTAAAATCCAACCAGTGGTTTCTCACAAGAAGATTTGCGAGGTATTGAATATAGTCATTTAAGGAAAAAAGGCCTTTGTATATGATGTGATACGTTTGTAATCAACTCCCAGCGTCAGATGCAACAATCCACACAACTGTTAAGTATTTAGACAGGCGTATGTTCCCTTTCACTTAGACTTTGGGGCTAAAGTTTTGGGACAAAAGTCCTTTGACTTCAAAACAGCATATGGTATCCACTTGAAACTTGGTATATATAATTGTCATCAATTGCATCAGGTGAAATGATCCCCATATTGTATTTTAACAGAGTATTTCCCCTTTTTGTGTCGCCTGAAAAGGCGACATATATTGGTTACTTTTGGCGGCATCGTGGCGTCTGAATTGGCAGACATTAACTTGAGAAGTTTTTGTACTATTATTATGAAACTTTTTGAAAGTGTTAGTAGGTATAAAAGGAAGGTTAAGTTCGATTTTCGGCTTAATTGCTCTTTTCTTACTTGAGTTATGACCACTTTAAAAAAATCGTTCAAATAAGGCTTGTGCTGACAATAACTTTTAAAGTTTTTGTTCCATCTTTATGGAACTTTATCGAAGTGCTAGTAGGCATAAAAGGAAGGTAAAGTTCGATTTTCGGCATAATTGTTCTTATCGTTCTTGAGTTATGCCCCTTTTAAAAAATCGTTAAATTAAGGCTTGTGCAGACAAAAACTAACAAAGTTTTTGTTCAATCTTTATGAAAGTTTATGGCAGTGTTAGTAGGTATAAAAGGAATGTCAAGTTCGGTTTTTGGCAAGATTGCTCATATACTACTTATATTATGCCCAGTAAGGCGACACATCCGACTCGCGGAGTTCTAGTTGCTTCGTCAAGGTTTGTCTCAATTTTCAAGCCAATCAGGAGTCTCCATATTTTAATATTTAAATTATTAATTTAATCAAAACGCTCTTCATAGACTCTTACCAACTAAGGGTTCGCTCTATCTGGCAGAGAACTTAGTACGCTTTACCTAGCAAACGCATGTATATCAATGCTTACAGAGATGTTCACTGCGTAAACAAAAAACTAACACTCTTTGCGTCACATAGGTTCCACATCGTTACTGACATTACAGAAGAAGACTAATTTTTGAACTATAAGTATACACCCATGAGTTCAAACAGCGTTAGTTACATATACATATAATTGCAGTTTCCGGTTCCCGGTTAGGACGTGTTTACAAGTAATAATATATGAGTGTTAGACGCAATAACATAGTTATCTATTATATTTATTAACGTGTCAATTTAGATTAGATATAATAAGATATTTATCCATAACAACATAATTTTACCAAAGTGATTTTGTATACGTTACGTATATGATATACATGCAACAAAATATTGAGGGGAAAAAATGAGTTAATCATGGAAAAAAGACACACAATTAGGGGCAGGCGTTTTGTTTCTGGACGGACGATATATTTTACGTTGTTATAGGTTATAAGAACACCTTGTGTCGGCGGAAGCTGTGATATAAAAACACCGATAGGTTACTTTTATTTTTTGTGTTCACTAATTCAATAAATTTAGGAATATTTGGACGATGCCACAATTTTCGTTTAATATAAAGACGTCTTAGATCAAAATATGCGGGGCATTCCAAGAGAAAGTGAAACTCGTCTTCTAATTGGTTGCATACAAGGCATTTTCTTGCGTTTCTTGATATTTATGTGGGTTTATGCCATCGACCTCTTTCGATCTCTAGACTGTGTGATGATAATCGATAGCGTGCGAGCGCGGTTCTAAAGTCTTTTAAATAGTTTGGGAATTTGAACTTAGAGAATGTTGAAGCTCTAGTTCAGCTTTGTAATCGGTCGTTCCAATTTTGCATAAACGTATAGTTGCATCTTTGTTTAAACATTTGTAAAAGTCAATCAATATTTCCAACACCTTGAGTCAGCCATCGATATCACGTAACATCAAATAATAGATGTGTTTAATGAATTTTTGGTTGTTAGAGTTTACTATTTTTAACCAGTATCTTATAATAATTATGAACCATTCTGTTTATGTTGTGTTTGTCCAAATTCCCCACCCATAGACAAAATCGTTTGGGGTAGAAATTTTAACACCGAACATATTTGTTTTTAAAGTGCAGGTGGGTTCTTTCTAACTGGGGAAGGAGGGGGGGGGGGGCGCTAAGCTAAATCGCCATACCACCGACCAATTGTTTAGTATAGGTAAAATCATTTTGTCGAAAAGACCTAAATTGATGACTTATATTCGAAATCGTAAATTTTAGTAAGTATTTTTTTAAGTTAAACAGCGCTTTAAGGACCTGTTCGTTAAATGCTTCAAATGATTTATAAAAGAATCCACCTGATGTAAATACGATGCCGATGTAACAGAACTGTTTGACAATTTCCAGCTCTTTATTATCATAAAAAAATTATAGTGAGTCGCTTATTCTACCACCTTTTCTGAAGATAATTATTTTTGTTTTTGCAACGTTTACTACTAATATCCACCGATTACAATAATATTTTAATATATATAATCCTACTTGTAGATTTTGTTCGGTTTCCAAGAAAATAACGATGTCATCGGCATATAGTAGAATAATAAGTTGAAGGGTATCCATAATATAAATGGCAAATATAAACCGTGATAAACACTCGCCTTTCCTTGTGCCCCCGCCCCCCCCCCCCCCCCCAAACAAAAAGCAGGCAAAGCTTTAGCTCATTTGGTTTTCATGCTTTATTTTCGACCTAATATTTTCCTAAGGATAGTTTACATATTTCATGATCTCCCCACTTACCTCATATTGTATAAGTTTGTGAAAAAATAGTTATTTCTTACCAATAGGGTAATTTCTTTCGTAAAGTCTATAAAGCAAACGTATATACTTCGTATTTTCATTTAAAAGGTGATTTCTGTAGACAAGATGAGGTAACTACATCAAGGATTTTGGTGGAGCTATTGCCCTTTTTCAACTTAACATTTTAGCTTTAGGTCAAATTTCTCAATATCTATGAAAGGTATTTACTTGAAATTTAACACACTTCATCATAGTGATGAACACATTCTCTTAACAATATGCCCGACTACTATCAAATACGAGAAAGTTGAGCGTCCAGCATCCGTAGGCACTGCTCTTGTTAGGTATGTTATAGCTAAGGCACATAAAAATATCTGCCTCTAAATTAAGGCCATTTCGGTTGATTTCCAACCATAAAATACAGTCTTCATTTGACTAAATATAAATGTAATATTATCTTTAATCTTATCCGTGTAATACACAATTAGACCCCCGCTATCTCTTTGAGCGTTTTTCTGCTTAATATGTCTGTGCAAAATAAAGTAAGAAAAACCTTGTACAAAATAATCGTATAGTTTGTTTGACTATGTTTCCGTAAAAAGTAACAAATCATGTGTGGCGAACAGTTCTAACAGTCGATTTCAATTTATTGTACCGCCCGCCTACTAATCCATGTATGTTTAGTACACACACTCTAAGTTCACTTTTCTCCGCATATTCCTTACAATAATCAATTAAATAAGGGCAGCCATCAACCGATTAGACATGCAAGCGTTCTATCATCAACGAATGAACCAAAGAAAACATGGAATCAAACTCGTGCCGCGAAACAAACTTATACACTATATGCAGAAATTGATATGAAGAATCAGAAAATTAATGACTTACTTTTTTCGGCCTAGCTGTTTAACTCAACTGTTGACCTTTCTCAACATCCAATCAAATATTGTGAAACTTTCCCGCCAGTAGTCCCGAATGAATAAAAATAACATTGCATCGGCTAGTTTAAAAGAAATCCCCACCATGGCTTGTAAAAAATTGGCTCCATTTCTTTTCGGAGGTAAATGGAAAAAAATGAGCCAATGTGGAAAAATCCAGACATACCTCTTTACTTCGTTTACGTTTTTGACCAATTTCCAGTTCTGAGCTCCCTACTCAGAAATTGCATTGGCCCAATTTTCATTTTTCAATTTACATGCTCGTGTTAACAGGCCGTATAACATGACCTTTGGCAAATTCCCCGTTAATATCGCACATTCGATAGGCAACATTCCATACAATACACTCGCTGACTAACCTTCGCCTATTAATAGTATACACGTCAGCAACAGTGATTCGTTCCAACAAGCATCCAGACAATAAGATTAAAAATGAATGGTAATTACTTATATTTATAAACTTACCATGCATGTTTATTTAAATAACGGTTGGTAGATCTATTTATTAAGAATTATTTAAAATTGCATTTTCTCTAGAGGCTACTCAATGTATAAATAGATTTTGCATCTTCCTATAAAAAGACACTGGCGGAAGCTTCGGACATAAGTAATTAAATTTGATTTAAATTTGGTATTTTTACTTTACGTGCGTTTTATGAATGCATTAAAACTATAATAGTTATACACGAAAATGCTCGAGACGTATTTTCCCAAAGGAATATAAATTTAATTCGCCACTATTAAATATAACTTTACGTTTTTGTATCACAAAAAGAAGTTAAATCATCATATTGAATTGCGATGAATGTTCCCTGACGTGTGTTTTTATTTGGCACACTGCCTAGTATCAATTCTTAATCCATAATACATATGATAAACGATCATATTCATTCTCATCATTATTTTCTTGGAAACAATGTAACTTCTATTAAATTTTGATTTGCCTGACAAATACATATACATTATTTAGATTTAAAAAATCACGGATGAAAAATATGAGACGGTAAGATCAGTTAATTGTACGGACATTACATAATTAAGATATCTTAGACATATGGACTTTTTATAGTTTCCCGGCGCCTTATGATGCTCGGCATCATTGTTTCTTCTTGTGAAATACTAATGTTTCTACCAATTCTCGCGTAGAGGCTATTTAATCTACAAATAGATATTGTTTTATATAGACTATGAAAAAATGCATTGTATACTAACATAATTTAATCATGAAAAACGCTCCAAACATATAATTCGTTGCAGTTGTAAAATGCTTAGTTTTACTTTGTATAGATAAACATACTGACGTTGATGAGCAGATTAAAAACATGGGGCAGTTCATCAGTTCATTGCTGTGACATGAAATAATGATATTATTTTTATTTATTTCAAATATAGAACATCTCATACTTTTTTTAGGAGCTAGCCACATGAAAATATCAGTTCGCTATTGGATTATGAAAATTTACTTATTTATTTTATTTTAATAATATCGAACATAATATTAAATAGAATAACGATCTATAAAAAAAGAGACTGTTCGTTTATAAACCAAATCAACATATGCATCAGTTTTAAATATTCATATTGGATATTCAATTTACATTCTTTACCAACATTTACAACATACGCCTAATATCTTTTTTTAAAGATATTTCTTATTTCTTTTGAATAATATTTGACTGGAAAATCCAAACGTTTCTTCCACTGTAACGAAATGCTTAAAATAAGGCCCCAAATCGGTTACTGGTAAAATATCCAAATACTCGCTTTTAATTTCCACAGTAAATCTGTTTACTGGTAAATAATTCTGCTTCAGCAGTAGCAAATTGCCAGGTGGTAATATCAGATAACGTAACGATAGTATGTAAACACAAAATAAATGGGAGCAATATCCCTACGAAGTGTAATCGTCCATTTTGATATAAATTAACATTTTGTGCGAACATTTGATTGACGGGCATAGCGAGGATATGCTGTGAGTATGACGCATTTAGAAATAACTAACCCGAATAACTAACCCATAGTTATTTAGCGTTTAGTGAGAGAATTCTTCGTAGAAAAACAGTTTAACTTCAATAACTCGAGAACGAATTGATCTTGAAATTGAACTTTATTTATATATTTTTTTTATCAAGACTTGGGTTTGCATATTGAGTGGGGGTGAGCAATGTCAAGGTCACCATTACAACGAACTAGCTAAATAGTCAAAAATTATTCTGAATATTTCGATATAGAATTGGGATATTATAAGGAAACTTAATATGTTGAGGTAAATGTCACCGTTACTAAAATTGAAATATGCTTTCAACCTCATTAATTCGGGAAATAGTTGAGTTATTGTAAGGAAACTTCATACATGGATACATTAGAGTGAAATTTTGCTTGGGATTGCAGAGGGAAGGGGTGTGGTTAAAATAACATATAGGGTAGGTGGGGTCAAGTTTAATGTCTATGTTACTTAATATAGAAGCAACCGCCAGTCAATAACTTGAAGACGAATTGAGCTATTGTATTGAAACTTTACATGAAATATCTTATATCTAGCCGTCGCAAGGACTAACATATGGGTTGGGTGGTGTCAACGTCACTCTTACTAAAAATAGATACAATGCCGAATTGTATTGCCTGTGTATAAGGTTGCATTCCTTGTCATAAAACACAAACTTTACGTACGCTGCTTCAGAACTTTCTTTATTTAGAGTAGATCCACTGAGTTATCCATTTTATTAGAATAATTTGATTTCCACATGAAATGTCCACGTTTCTTGTTTAAATATTTGTAGAGTGATAAAACTTCAAATCAATTAGCTTCAACATAAGAAACTTAAGCCTTTTAATCTTAAGAGAATTCGAGAAATTGTACCCGAGTTATTTTATATTTATATAATACTTTACTGCGGTCGGTGGGCTACAGTCCTCTTTATAAAGCAGATTTCAACACAGTACCATTGCTAAATTTGTTCTCTTGTTAGGCTGTCCGGCTAGCGCAGTGGTTGGTACACTCGCTTCTCACCTAGGCTGCCCGGGTTCCCTCCCCACCCGGCGCAAGTGAGTTTGGTTGGTGGTCAACATACCGGACATGTGGGGTTTCCTCCGGGTACTCCGGCTTCCCACCACAGCACAAGACCACACCAAAATATATACAAAAAATGTTTCTGTAAAATATAAATACCTGGAAATTGCAGCTATGATTCAAAATTCGTCCCAACTTTCGATGAGTCTAAAAGAATATTAGGCAGGGGTGCTAGGAAACACTCCGGGTCCTCACATAATGCAGCTTCGGCGCGGAAGGACCTAAACTTCGAAGATACATACATACAATTTGTTCTCTTTATTTTAGTATTCTAAACAAAGATATTGGCCAAAAGTGGTGCAATTCAACGCCTCCTTGATACTATTCTTTTCTGTTCCCTGAGATCGGAACAGCAAGTTGTCTGCATTAGGCTTGATCAGGCATGTTCCGTCAAAAGGAGCTCGTTTCCTAATTCTGCAATCTTCAGCGTTCTTACACACGCGTTGAAAGCCGATTACTTTGAAAGATAAGTACATAATAGAGCTACGCATAAAAATATTCATTAGAATAAGTCATTGAACTTAAAAGTTTTTGCACTATAAATGATATTATATGATAGAAATGACCCATACTAAGACATTTACATTAGATAAAAAATAAGTATCATGATACACAATGAGATATTTGATATAAAAAAAAAACACGTTTGAAAAAAATAAAACCCAAAGTAGGTATCGAACTTAGGAGCCATATGAAGAAATAACAGTAGACAGCGCTTTAACCAACTGCGCTATTCTGCTTGGTAATGAATCGTGTGTAAACTATGGTTATACATAATATTCAAGACTCTGACGTCAGAATGTAAACATAAAAAGGGCCAAACAAATATTACCTTTATTATAAATTGATTTTTATGTCAGAATGCGTACACGCTTTTCCCGTGATATATATTCTGTTTTAACTCTCATCATGTGCCATTATTTATATCTTAATTTCAGATTTTTTGAAGAAAGTGCCCCTTTGGGGCCTTTTTCCATGCCATAGTCCCTTTAAGTTAAACAACGGCACACTATTAATTGCAGTATAAAGATCGGTGATAAAACACTATTAAAACGTTCAATATGCAGCAAAACTATTTCTGCGTTTATACGATTTTTCATTTCATTATACTAGAACCGTATAATATCATGAACTAGAAAAATACGAATCAATAAATAGTAAACACTAATTATTGGTAAATTTAATTGAACATTTAGATTGTTGTACATCTATTTCACATGTATATTGTTTAAAAAAAAAACAGTGTTTCATAACAGTCCTACATAGAATAATTATTTTGGATAGTCCTTCAATACATATTTGTGTGGCAAGTATCGCAGAAAGTTTTCCTTCGTGTACACTCATCACACAATTTTCATTCGAACCATTGCTTTTGCCACCAGTAACTGAAGAGGATAACCATTCCAATTATTTATTTTGTGCAAACATACATTAAGGAGAACACATGCAAAGTTAAGTGTGGTTTAGAGGTACAATCTATATTTTTTAAGGAAATGTTATGCAACTCATGAGTATCCAACAAACATGTGCAGTGGCCTTCATTATCATCAGAAAACCAATCGGAACACTGGCATGTGGGTTTGTGATCACTGTCAAAAACACACATGGCGTTCGGTACGCATTCTTGGTTAACACTTCGTCTATGTCTATGGTTTTTTTATTTAGTTGTTTTGGTTAACGGTTGCAGCAGGAGTAGTAGGTTTGGTTGAGTCTGGATTCATTTCCAATCAAAATAAAACTAGTCCGTGCAGCTTTACAAACATTGTATATGATGTTCAGCAATTAATAATTATTCGACCGTGGATGCAATTTGGTGATTATTGTAAGGTAGTTAATTGTAATGCAGTAAGTTATTCAAATGTATATTATGAAATATTCTGAAGTGCCATAGTATTAAGAGTGTATGTGTGAACACGTCATTCAAATCTCTATTGTAAACCTGCAAAATCTCAAAGATACACGCTTATCGTGTAGTTCCAAACGCGTTGTTGTGTAAGGTGTCATATATATATATATATACAGTGGGAGCAAGAGTATATTTTAGAGATTTTGCTCGTCAAGATAATAAATAAAGATCAGTCCTAGGGATATTCTAAACGGACACATAAAAATCGTGAACATGATCTACGAGATGTATGGGAACGCTACTGGCGGCCGGGCGGTCGGGGGCGGGCACAATCTATGTCCGGAGCATATCTTTGTCCAGCATGGATACATTTTCAAATTACTTGGCAGAAGTGAAAATCATTGTGAGACGACATGTCGCGCGCAAGAACCAGGTCACATGGTCCACAGTCAAAGTCACTTTCGAAGGTAAAAGGTCAAATATAAGAAATATAAGTTCAAATACAATAAATGACATTTTTAGACTTTGTCCGGATCATGTGTTTGTCCAGCATGGAAGGATTTTTAAAAAACTTGGCAAAAGTAAGAAGCATTACGAGACCATGTGTGGCGCTCAAGAACCAAGTTACTTTGTTCAAGGTCAAGGTCACACTTCAAGGTCAAATGTCAAATGTATGTTTAGGAACCTTATATGTTCATGCTACAAATGATTTTCAAATAAATTAGCAGAAATTATCGCCATCATGAGATAAGGTAGTGAAGAACCATAACTCATAATTACCCAAGTTTTAATTACCCCCGTTGACTACCTTTTATCTCGATTCTAGATTTAAGATTATATATGGGGTATCTTTTCTTACCTCACAGAGAGGGCATGGAGATGAATTAAGATGAATAAATACCATGACTCTACCGTATTCAGTTTTTGATTATTTCCCTTTAGTCAGAAAACCATTACCCTCAAAAAGCTCCTTTGACGGGCGTATTTTGTGACAATGGCACTCTTGTCAGTATGATATTCATAGTTAAGCTATCGAGGTCAACAAGTTGATAAAATTACCCATTGTCCATTTCCAAAAATGTTAAATGACGAATATCTGTTGATAGTTTGAAAAAGATTTCATAACAAAATAAGTGTACATATGTTAAATCATGTATGCATAACATCTATCAGTGCATACATTCACGTATTAATATATATGTGAACCGTTACTTTCTTGTAACAAACAAATATGTAGGGTACTGAACTAACTCCCATCCAGTTCACCAGAAAACAATTTATAAGTTAACAAGTCGAGAAAAAAAAACAACAAATTGAAGCAACACTGAAATAAGAAATCGATGACCGAGTTGCTGCCTTCATTCGTACTTACTAGGAGCCGACGTTGGAGCAGCGCTCGTTGTCGATTTTGTAGTCTGGCCGGGTGCGGTCGTGGTCTTGGATGATTGTGATGGTGATTGTGTGGCTGTGGAAGCGGTTGGGGTTGTTGACTGTACGTTAACGCACGTCTGTCCGGCTCATGTAACATAAAGATCGGCAAAACCTCAGCTAAATTGGCACAATAATTATTACCATATACTCAAAGCGCATTTTAATGTTTGTGTTTTGTGTTTGTTTGTTGTTGTCTTTTTGTTGTGTTTTTACCATCCCCCACCACGCCCCAGGGCGGATATGTTTTTGCCGTTATAGATTCGTTTGTTTGACTATTAGTCAGCAATTTTACGTAAAAAGTTATGAATCAAGTGTTTTCTAGTTGATTTATGGAACCGTGAAAGTGAAATATGTTTAAGTCGCACACCTTTTGGCTGTTACATTTATAATTAAAACGTATTTGGGCATATCAAGCATGTTGTGAGTTAGTGAATAAAACTATATGAGCAGTATATGTACCGGTTACCCTTGTAACACCGTCCATCTTCACAAACTGTGGTATCATCGGCACATAATACCGTTGTATTTATTACACGTTGTGTGGGCTGAAATCAACAATAAATGTCTTAGTCAGAAATATGCACCTCCGACTAAGTGTGAAGAAAAGATCAATAAAGAATTTTAAAAGGGAACCACATGGCACACACCTTGTAAATTAAACACATTTCAATGGGGTATATTTTTATCCATTACACGAGTAGAGTATATGTCATAAGGCCAACTTGTTTTTATTTTGAAATAATCAAGTTAGTAGAAATGAATCTATTTTTATAATACGAAGGTAGCGGTTTTTATATACATGTAGTCACAAACCCTTTTATATTTCATGATAAATAACATTTTACCGTTTTTATTGTATCATATAATATATACTGAAAAATCCTTGTTGCGTTTAAACAAAATATACTTATTATATTGTAAAAGGATTATAGAAAATAACAGTATTGTAATTTCATAATAATATGAAGAAAAAGTCAACCACGCACTCTCTGCTCCGTTTGGCAACTTGTGTTATCTTTAAAAGTCCCGAAATGTTCCTTTTTGTAACATGCAATCTTTAAGGATGTTCGTTATTTTAAGACCTGTAAGCTAGTTATTTGTTCTAGCACCGAGTGTCAGTCAAGTTATCGTTTCTTTATCAACATGAACAAACGCGTTTGTTCTTGACTGGTCCACTGAGGCATTCTTCTAATCCTTCTAATGTGATTGTTATTGTATTCTAGGATATTAGCGTTAAATATTAAATATTTCAAACTCCAGACGCATCAGCAAGACAGAAACCCTTATTTGCGTCCTTTGCTGTAGACGTGTGACCATTTTTCAGTACAACACAGCACAAAACTCACAACCCAAAACATAATCAAAACGCTGATAGCGTAGACACAAAAAAGAGAAAAGGAAAGAAACCAAAATCAAGATAAATATTGTGCAAACATTTTCCAACAGAAAGGACACATTTGTTCGAATGAAATTGAATTGCTGCAATGCCATATGTTCAGAAGACAAATCAAACTACTCATCCCTACTTTCAACATCTTGGTAGATATATAGGTTTGTATGCAAAGTACTAATGCAAACGCAGCACCATGCATAACAATCAATCGTGTGGACTAATCCGAAATAGCCGATGGAGCGTATGAATTTGGGGGTATGGATCGTGAGTGCTTCGTAGCCTGCGTATTAAAGAAAGGTTACGCGATTCAATCTCTCGAACCGTCCCTAATAAAGACCATTTGCTTCCGTCAACAGTCTAAAAATGATTAAAACTGAGATCACTAAGTTGGGACTTGCGTTAATACCTTGCCCATATATGTCCGTCACGTCTGTTGGCTGTTCCAATATCTGCATTTTAGCACGCTACCTAGCCAGCAAGCATATATCGAATAGATATCGGTATATCGATGTCGCATTGACAATACGGCTAGCGAGCATGCAGCCTACTGTACATATCGGATAGATATCGGTCAGTTGTCGGCTATCGATATAATAGTTTGATATCTATCCGTTCTCTATCCGATATAGTTATGGTGAAAAATAAAAAGTATACGCATATATTTAGTGTATGTGATATATGTTAAACAGATCCCTATATAAGTGGCATTTGTGTTACTTTGGCGTCATTTTAAGTAACGATGTCGGATCGATGTAGGGCCGATATCGTTCAAGCAATCATTTCTCTTTATTTTCATAAAAGTATGTATGTGTATCAATTCGGCAATACTAAAGAGTATTTTACTGAAATGAATGTGCGCTCTATGACTCCACAAATCTTATTTGAAATAGCTTCGAAATTATTTTCGTCGAACAAAATCGTTTTCGGCTGGCGCAAAATTCTTGTTCGCTTGAACTTGAACCTTTGATCGCCAGAAAGTCAAAGTAACATTAAAAAGTTCAGTCTCCTCTTCAACGCAGAAAAGCAATAAGAAGTAAGTACTTATGACTATCTGTAGACATCATGTCTGTTTATATCAGCTGTTCAAAATTTATTAAGTCTTGTAGGCGTAGAAAAATCCAGGTTATTGAAATGTAACTTATTTTCGCAAGTATTGTTTATTATGTTGAATATTATGTATATTACGATACTGTTTTGACATATCTACGAATGTAAGTGTTTACAGCTAGATAAGTTATTTTGACATGTTACAATTTCAATATACTTACAATATTTGTATTTTAAAGGCGAACAGTTTAAATTATTTTTTATTTTAACAGTATTGTATACATTATAATAAAAGGGACTTGTTCACATATTTTTTGTATTTTTGTAGTATGCCATTCATTTTCTTAAGTTTACAGATTTAAGCATCGAAACTAAAAAGCTCAAGTATAATGACGAGAGAAAAAAAGATCAAAAAAAAAGAAAAGATAAAAAGTTGCTCCCATCGGGGTTCGAAGCTCAGACCTCTAGATCAAAAGGCTACCGCCTGAACCAATCGGCCATTATAATATAATATAATAATATATTATATTTTACTATATGATTGTATAATTTATGTAAGCGATCCACGTGTTGTCAGCAATTTTAATGAAAACAACAACAGAAACACTCCAAATTATTCCATCGTTTAGCGTTACAAACGCTTTATGATTTTCTAAGTTTCAACTGATGATTACTCATAAACAAAACTGTATTTATAGTATAATTCTATGTCCTTTGTGCTATTTCGCTCCTTTATATATGCTATTCTTTTATTGTGAGAATCTGTGACAAAAAGTTGGAAAATTGTCAGTTAGCCAATCTGTGAACTGGTCCCTTTAAATAAATGAATACTCTAAACTAATGAACCCACAATTAAAACAAATTATACTGAAAACAATTTAGTTTTTAGACGAATTACCTGCTTCGCAATGGTGGCTCTTGGGCCTCTTTGGATGACAATAAGGTATTGGACTTGACAACGTTCATCACTGACAAACCGGCTGCATATTAATATTGGACAGATTCATCCAATTCGAATTTGTCATTTGGACAGATGAAGGTAATCAAATATACATTGGATGTAGTAATACTTGGTCAGAATGTGAGCAACTTAGTAACAAATTGTTTTAAGCAGTTTCTGCATAACACCATTACAGAGATCAAGTACAATTTATCCAAGTCTGATTTAACAATTATTATTATGACTCAACATTTTTGTTTGTAATATTGTTACAGTTATGTAAAATTGGAGTGTATAGTAAAAAAAATTATTGCATTGCTTTATATGACTACAATTATTAATTGAACTACTTTCGGTGATCTAAACTTCTCACACAAAAATAATAGTAAGTTTAATTTACATACATTCCTGCTGCCAGTGGCATACAGTGTCTGGTTTGAACAACGCCATTATCATTATGAGGTGGAGTGCTGCATCGTAACTGATTCAAATATTAATTAAAAATGAAGACGTTGAAAGATCATATAAACCTTTGTTCAAATAAATAGTGTAAACATTCCCTTGATGATTTTCTATTGCTTCTGTTATATTTATCACAGCTTTTGGGATTGTTTTATTACAATTTGGTTTTCAAACGTAGTAAATGTTTTGAGAAGATAGAATTAGATGTAGTTATTAAAAATGAAGATATGTACACTTTCTTGAGTGTTGTTACGAATTGCACATCATTTTGAAATTTAGCATTACTATAAACAAGTGTGGTTATCAAGTCCAAAGATATTGACAAAATCGTCGTATAGATACCGGATCAATGTAGGCTTGCTTGCTGGAACGATATTGGCCCGATGTCTATCCGATATACGTCCGATAAACAATGTTCCGATATCTATCCGATCAAATGCCGATGGGCAAAACGTTAATCGTATAGATATCGTTAGCGATATCTATCCGATATGGTTGAAAACATATCTAATAGACATCGGACCAATGTAGGCTTGTTAGCTGGAACGATATTGGCCCGATGTCTATCCGATAAACAATGCTTCGATATCTATCCGATCAAATGCCGATGGGCAAAACGTGGATTGGATAGATATCGCTCACAATATCTATTCGATATTGTTGAAAACATATTTAATAGAAATCACGCCAATGTAGGCTTGCTAGCTGGAACGATATTGGCCCGATGTCTATCCGATATATGTCCGATAAACAATGCTCCGATATCTATCCGATCAAATGCCGATGGGCAAAACATTGATCGGATAGATATCGCTCACGATATATATCCGATATTTTTAAAAGCATATCTAATAGATATCGGACCAATGCAGGCTTGCTAGCTGGAACGATATTGGCCCGATGTCTATCCGATATACGTCCGATAAACAGTGCTCCGATATCTATCCGATCAAATGCCGATGGGCAAAACGTTGATCGGATAGATATCGCTCACGATATCTATCCGATATTCACAACATGTAGGATAGATATCGGACCAATGTAGGCTTGCTGGCTGAGTCTGTTGTATTTGTCCATGGTCCTAAATTTATAGGATCATTATCAATCATCCGTCCACTGTAAGTTTAATAATAATAATATTGATTAGTCTTGAAATGTCGATCCATGTTATATTTGTTCGATTTTTTTTTTCGTTCCAAATTGAAGCGACAGTAGTTAACGAATTTAAGCACATGCTTATTTCTAACTGAATAATTTTAACATGCAGATACTCGCTAATTTTTCTATAGACAAAGAACAAAATTATCGTTGTTTAACTACCAAATAAACAACGCAAAAAGAAGTCCCGATTCTGAGCATAGCATTGAAATGTGGTTCTAATTAAAATTGCAAAAATGTATGTCAAATCGTGTTAGAATTTAAATAATGTTGGCATTATCGTTATCTTTTGGCCAATAAACAACTCTTTGATGTTCTGATGCGTGGCTATAAAACAACTCGGACTAACGCCCTCGTGGTTTAATTCTTTTAGAACTCCAAATCGTTTTTAATTAACGATAAATCGAAATTTATTTCTCAAATAATCATTCATAGTAAATCTCAGTTCCATAATGGCAGTACCTAACAACGATTTAATTACCATGAAAAATGTGCTGCGTTATTTGATTAACACATCAGACTCGTTCCGACTTGATATGAAAATCCAGAGTTTATGAATTTTGCTTGGTAACCTTGAAACTGTGGCATTACATTCCTATTTTGAGCGCGTTCTCGTACACCGTGAATAGATCGATAGCACATTTCAAGTGCGTATTAGGATTTGATGTGAACATTAATCAAAACTAGTGATTACAAGAGATATTAAATCTCTAACAAGGCAGTCAAAAGGACAGCTATATCCGCGCCGTGATCCTTCATTAGATTTTGGTAACTTTGAAGTATCACACTTACCTTAATCTGGCACAGTTGGACCAGATATGAAAGTACAGTTTAAGAAATTTAGATACGGAGCTGACACGAAAATGGAGGCTCAAATATTTGACCTTTAAGTGTGACCTTGACCTTGAGGTGGCAAGACTGCTCCATGCCTTCTGCACATCGCCTCCATGTGATACACATGTGAGCCAAGTTGTATGAAAATCCTTTAAAGGGCATAGGAGATGTGGAGCAGACACACAAATGGAGGCTCAAACATTTGACCTTCAAGTGTGACCTTTACCTTGAGGTGGCGTGACTGCCTCATGCCTTCTGCACATTGCCTCAATTTGATAAACATTTGAGGCAAGTTTCATGAAAATCCTTTAAAGGGCACAGTAGATATAGAACGGACATGAAAATACAGGCTCAAACATTCAACCTTCATGTGTGGCATTGACCTTGAGTTGGCGTGACTGGTTTATGTCTTCTGCACATGGTCTCGGTGAGCAGAACATTTGAGCCAAGTTTCATGAAAATCCTTCTTCAAAGTGTATAGGAGATATAGAGCGGACACGAAACACGGACACGAAAATGGAGGCTAAAAAACCTTCAAGTGTGACCTTGACTTTGAGCTGGCGTGAAAGGCCCATGCCTTCTGCACATCGTCTCAATGACGTAAACGTTTGAGCCAAGTTTAATGAAAATCCTTCAAAAGGCATAGGAGATATGGAGCGGACACGAAATGGAGGCTCGAATATTTGACCTTTAAGTGTGACCTTAACCTTGAGCCGGCGTGACTGATTCATACCTTCTGCACAACGTCTCAACCATGAGTAACCATTTAAGGAACATTTTCATCCATCTTGTATTTGATCATTATTTTCCAAAAAAAGATAGCATGTCCTGTGGAGAAAAGTTCCTTTGACGGACACTTTCCTAAATGCAAATATGCAACATTCCATAGAAACAAACATAATTATGTCAGTAATTTCTAGTCCACACGTTTTCCCCATTTTATTTTGAGACCAAATTTTTGGCCAAGTCTCACCAAACTGCATACATTTTTGATCATCGACATGAAACTTCCATACTTCTTCACCAACATTGACTTGTACATCCACCTCCATCGGCAAAATAAAAAATCCGGCTTAAATGCGGTTTCCTCATTGTTTTCTTGTCCAGTAAAGTTTTATCCATTACACGAGTAGTGTATATTTCATAAGGCCAACGTGTTTTCATTTTGAAATAATCAAGTTAGTAGAAATTAATGGATTTTTGATGAGTGTCTCTGCAATTAATGTTTCCTTTGTTTTATCAAGAATTTATGTTCGTGTGTTGTTTTTCGCGCGCATATAAAGTAGTCACACTATAGGTTTCTCGTTTCAATGCGTTATTGAGTCAAATTGTTACTCCATTGTCAATTGGAATCGTGACATTGTAAAAAAAAATTAAGATTTTATTTCATTTATAGCGTATTTATATTGTATTTATATTTGAAAGAGATTGGGTAATAATGGCATATTTACCTTTACATAATCCATTGTCATCTTAAGAATATCCACCAGCGCACTCGCATATTTTAAAAGTAGACCCTTGATTACATACTGCATTCGAAACGCAGTTCTGTTGTATGCCTTCACTGCGCTTTTGTCCTTCCTATACCTGTTGTCGTTGATACTGTAGTGCTTTGTCCTGCTGTTGTTGTCCCTGATGTGGTTCGTCTTGTTGTTGTTGTCCCTGATGTGGTTCGTCTTGTTGTTGTTGTTCCTAATGTGATTCGTCTTGTTGTTGTTGTTCCTGATGTGGTTCGTCCTGCTGTTGTTGGTCCTGATGTGGTTCGTCTTGTTGTTGTTGTTCCTGATGTGGTTCGTCTTGTTGTTGTTGTTGTTCCTGATGTGGGTAGTCCTGTTGTTGTTCCTGATGTGGTTCTTCTTGTTATTGTTCCTGATGTGGTTCGTCCTGTTGTAGTTGTTCCTGATGTGGTTCGTCTCGTTTTTGTTGTTCCTAATGTGATTCGTCTTGTTGCTGTTGTTCCTGATTTGGTTCGTCTTGTTGTTGTTGTTCCTGGTGTGGTTCGTCTTGTTGTTGTTTCTGACATGGTTCGTCCTGTAATTGTTGTTCCTAATGTGGTTCGTCATGTTGTTGTTGTTCCTGATGTTAATGTAGTTCGTCCTTCTGTTGTCGTTGATGCTGTTGTGTTTTGTCCTGCTGATGTTGTTCCTGATGTGGTTCGTCCTGTTGTTGTTGTTCCTGATGTTAATGTAGGTCGTCCTTCTGTTGTTGTTACTGTTGTGGTTTGGCCAGCTGTCGTTGTTGCAGTTGTAGGTTATGTGGTCCCTACTGTGGACGTGGGTTGCTTAATTTGAATAAGCTGTAGTTGCAATGTTTTTTTTTGTTTTTGATTCCGATGGTGTGAGAAGTCTGCTTGTTGGACTACGTGAGGCGGAGGCTACTGGCATTGTTGCATACTTCCCTGTGCTTGTAATAGGATCTTTTTGTTTCCACCCGAGATATCAGGAGCTACTTACTCGAATGTGTTGAAATGTGATATGCAGCATCCCTAACACTACCAAAACACTTGTGGATATTATGGACTTATTGCCCTATGACAATAAAATAAAAAATGTTAATATGAAAATTTTCTGCACTAGTTCTCAGAAACTAATGCCTCAAATTCAGTAAAAATGAGCTACATCTGTACCAAGAGAAATGCGCATTTTGTCGATCATTGCAGTCTAGCGGGTTTTCATGGACATCTTGCCCAGTTATTTTAATAGGATATTTTCCTTTCCGCGTGAGCTCTCGAGAACTAATGACTTCAATGAAATTTATGTGCAAGTACATATTCAAAGAGGACTCGCTCATAATGTCAGGTCGTTCCGGTCTGATTATTTTTCAGGGATTTATGGCCCCTTGATTACAAATAGGACATTTTAATTGCATATTTTTGTTTCCGCGCAAAATCTCGGAAACTATTAGCTCTATTAACTATTTTTAATTAGCTATTACATTTAATGAAACTGGATGCGTAGCATTCCGAAAACGGGGACACATGTACATGTACTTTATCAGGTTGTTCTGGTCCGGTGATTTTTCAGGGAGTTATGTTATTTCATTATCAAATAAGACATGTTAGCATATTTTTGCGTGCTAGCTCTCAGAAACTAATGACTTGAATTCAATAAAACTTAATGTGCAGCATTCTTACCAAGAGGACATGCACCTATTGTCAAGTTGTTCTGGTTTAATGTTTTTTTCAGGGAGTTACTGCCCTTGAATTATAAACAAGATGTTTTAGAAGCATATTTTCGTTTCCGTGCGAGATCTCTGGAACTAAGGACTCAATTTTATTAAAACTGTGCACCGACCCTACGAAGACAAAATGTGCAGATCGTCAGGTCTTTAAGTCTCATGATTTTTCAGGGAGGTTATGCCCGTTGATCGCTAATGTAATTTTAATAGAATATTTTTGTCACCGCTCTAGTTCTCTAGAACTTAATGAAACTTTATGTGCGACATCCCTATCAGAAGGACATGTCCATGTTTTATGGTCGTTCTGGTATGATGATAGTTCATGGAGTTATTTCACTTTGATTTTAAAATTGGTATTTTTAGCTCGACTATTCGAAGATAAGTTGAGATTTCCTACTCGCCCCGGCGTCCGCGTCTGATCTTGGTTAGAGTTTATATTCAGAAGTCGTATAACTTCAAAACTACATAAGTTATTGACTTGAAACTTGGAATATTTGTCAGCGTCTGAGATTTTTGGCCCAAATGTCATATTTGGGCGAAATTGAGTTTTTGGTATCATTTGAAAGGTCAATTTATTTCAATCACAGAAAATGTAGTAAGACGACAATTTTCAATCATTAAAGTATATTTTGGCATTTTTGTAACGTCACCATAACAACCAAAACTCATTTTTCCTTGTTTTAATTCAATTTATAGCCACATCCTTACATGTTACTGAAATACAAAGAAAGCATGCATTATTGTTATACAGCATGCATAACATGTATAGCACAATGGTGGATACATCAAAGCAATAATTGTCTTATAGTGAACCATTATCATGGCAACCGAGTTCCAAAACTAGATACTACATACAAACTTGGGATTTTTTTTAACTTTCTTTTTTGTTGTGTATTAAACAATGCCATTGATTAAATGCTAAATCTATCTAACAAGCTGTTTGCACAATAAGAAATTGTATATGAGACAGGTTGCCAAGTAAAACGATGCTCTGTACACAGAAATGATATCATAAAAACAAAAACAAATGAACTGATAACTGATTCAACTTTCCATATATGAACATCAATGCAATAATATATTTATAATGTACCGTTGTCATGGCAACCAAATTCCAAAATAAAGTAAAAAATATTGGAATTACTCAAATGTCTTTGTTGATGGACAAACAATTGCAATAAGAAGTTGTATATAAGAGGATTTACCATGTAAAACAATCATTGTCTACAGTGCAAAGAGATCTCAAAATTGACAAAATGTGTACAGATAACTGATACAACTTTCCTTATATGCACATGCTATTGAAGTTTGTTAAGTTCATTTATCAGTATTTGGCAACATAGTTATCATGTAACATACATTCATGGATATATCCGTGCAAATATATCTTGATCTTGTTGCCATAGTAACCAAATTCAAATGTTATAGTTGTAAAATAGAAAATAAATATGACCTCAATCTATTATGCATTAGTGAATAAGATTGCAACATAACAAAAACTTAAGTACCATTGTTCTTTAAAATGTATTATACTGACTTTCCAATAAGCATGTTGAAGAATTATCTTTAAAAAAATAGTTTTTAGCTAACCGATTTACATATAGTAATGGGATAAAAACCAACAACAAGAGCACCGCTTTGCGGGTACAGATTACATATCTGTTTTCATGGATAGTTAGATTAAATATTCTTAGTAAAAAAAAAGTCCATAAAACATTCCAAGGGCAAATGTTTCCTGCATTACATAGTAACCGTATAATGAAGAGTAAGTGTTTAAAATGTTAAAACAATAGCTGTGTTAATTCCAAACCATATTCCAAATTTAGGTAAAATGCTAAAAAAATATACTTATTCTAAATAACACCTTCATGTTTGTTGGGTAAACACACATATTAAACAGTGTATTTTTCAAACAGTTTGTCAAACATAAAATTTGGTGTTCAAATTGTGTTAAACGAATGTACTAATCTTAAAGAAAACAGCAATATCTCACAGTTACAAACACAGACAGCACTAAGAATCATGATCTTTGGCTTATACTTTGCAAGACAATTGTATTTATATGAATAATTTCTCACTTGCATTTGTCAACCGTTGGTTTTGGGCATGCATGAAAACTGTTCATGCACAGTGGAGCAATTTCCTCATATAAGTACCATTGGCTAGCCGCGTCTAAGCCAGGTGGCTCAATCCGATCAGGAAATCCCTGAACAGAGGCGTTGGACTTCAACATCATGAAAGACTCCTCCTCAGATAACATGTACTTTCTAAGGAAGACAGTCCCTGGAACAAACAGCAGAGCTCATGCAGAAGTCGTGGTACTCCTTGATATACGGAATACTCCGAAAGAACACCTTCAGGTAGCTTGTCCAGTCATAGAATATGACTGGGTTTGATTGGTCCCCAACCTGTTCAGGGACGCTGTTCCCACCTCTGGAGGAACGTCTCACCGTATCAGCAATGTCCTCCATACTTTCGGCACTTTCACGTCTCTAACGTACCTGAATAATGCAGATGTCAAAAGGTAACTGTCAAAGTTCTAGGAATCTGGTCATGTAAACAAATACCAATGAACATATCGGACAATAGAAAGCATAATGTGTGTAAAAGCATAGTAATGTATTTGTACATAGTTGCAATTAAATTATGGCCTATTCAGATGATTATGAATGTTTGTTCCTTATTTATAATCAGATAATAAATACAGTTTTATAATTTACTTAGTGCACACTCTTCTGCCCATCACCAATGGAGTTTATTTAATATCCTTCAATTATCGTGTTCAGACATTAACAGTTGAAAACCTTAAGAGTCAATACTTGAGCAATTATAATTTCAATTTTATAAGTAGTTTCTGTTCCTCAAATATAATTTACAAGCACATCATTCCATAAAAAAAATAAAAAATAATAATAAAACTTACACTTGCAAACCAACATATTTGAAGCTACATGAATTACTTTATAAAGGCCTTGCAATGAAAATAACATACTTTTCATATACCTACGTGCCTGTCAGGGTTAAACTTGGTGTGGCCTGCCTCCATTAGGGAGAATTATACTTTTTCACTAGCCCTTGTCAGAATCCTCCATAGGCCGTACCTGCAGCAGCATGCATAAAACACTTGTGACATGAATACAGCAGACATATAATATTCTGAATGTTAATGTGTTGGTGATTGGTAAATATCTTGTAGTTTTGTGCGAAGTTAATTAATTTATCGAGTGAAACAAGCGTCAAAGACACATTAATTTATAGTATACATATGCACATGTATGTCGTTGGCTTTCTTTAACATACCCAATGACAGTGTCGACCACTGCAGTTGTCCATGTTGAGCATCACATGCTTCTCTCTGTAACTGAGGTTACTAAGGTTGTGAAGCAGCATAGATGTGACACTGTTGGCCCCTTTACCAGCTCCCTCCGCTTCATCCACCAGGTAGAAAATCTGTGTACCTCAAATATCACATGCGATACACTTAATAATAAGATAAAAGTAAATGACTGCACTGTCATTTATCTGAAAAGTAACTATGTTAATTCCCATATGAAATGATACACTAATTTTGTGTCTGAATATATTATATTGTATTATATTACATTGAGAGGGGTAGGTTTATAAAAATGTTTATTAAGTACTGACTTTAAATAATAATGATGTTTTGGTTAAGTACATGTACTACGAAAACTTTAAACAATGAAGTAAGTATTTACAGAAAAAAGTAAAATTCAGTTTGAAGTTTTTATATCAATATCATCATGATCAATGTTATCATCACTATCATCATCGTCATCATCATCATTATTGTTGTCATCAAAGGGTATGTGACTTTGATTTAAACTTTCATCCGGAATAGAAATATGTCCGAAATAGTGGTCATTAACAATTTCAAGTTCTTTAATAAACTCCTCGTCACAATTTAATGTTAATTCATTGGGGACACTACTTGCTGTTGATGAGTATCTGTTTTCCTTTTTTGTAGTATTCAATAATTTTGGTTTCACATAGTTAACATCGAAGAGTTTATTTGACATTTTGAAAAGGCCAAGGTATCGTCAACTCCCCTAAATTCGCGACTACCACTGATTCGCGGATGTTGTTATTGTCACGTGATCGTCTTTGGCATTTGCGCATGCGCAAACGTGGCCGCGGGAATATCTTTGTACATGTCCAATGGACCATGTGACCGAATATTGTGTGAATATAATACATTTTAAACAGACAAAAGAACTGGACATGATACCTGATATAAAAACACCATGATTTCTTATTCCCAAAACACCAGGAAGTTACATTTTGTTGTTTTCAATAAAAATACAAACCGAAATAGTTGTTTTTGTCCGATGTTGCAGTAGAACTTCCATATATGGGACATGATTCGTCAGTGTATCGTAACTAAGGCCGAGCAAAGTTTTTCTTGTGTTTTTCAGTACCTTAATTTTAAGTGAAGTTTAGCCTTTTTTTATATGGAAATATGGTTACACAAGAGGCATTTAGGAAATTGTACAGGCTCTATTCATCACAAATTAAAAACACACCCTACAATGATATACTGAAAACAAAATGAAAACAGTAATTGTTTATGTTTTTTTTGCTTAAACTTAAATCATCATGGATTTTAGATTCTGTAAGCCCCCTTAAAAGAAAAAATCCATTTACCTAAAAACGTTTTTCCCCACTGGTATAGCATTACTTAAATGTGCATTTGTGATAAGAAAGAATTACATTTCAGATTTCTTTTTTTAAATAAAATTCACTGTTTAATATGATAATCGAAAACTTGTTGTACATGTGGCCTAATTGAAGATTATTTTCTAGGAATGACGGGATGACGTCATATCCGCGAATCAATGATAGTTAGATAACATGGCGACTGCTTGACACTTACGTAAACAATGTTGACCTGCTAAAAGTTTTAAACGTTGTTTTGGATAAATAAGTTAAAAAAACAGCGCTATATATATTTATTTTCAAATATTTGTTCTAATTATTATGTTCAAATTGTTGAAATAATTTGATAATTGACATTAAATGTTAGGGTCGCGAATTTACGGTAATCGAGGATACGTAAACAATGCTGACTTCCTGCGTAACGATTATTTACATTTAATTATGGAATTAAAATTACTCTTACATAATCGTTATGGATGCAAAACAATAACAAAAGGAAGCACAAAATAACTTACCATATGGAGTAAATCCATGATCCCAGTGCTAACAAAATCGAAACTGCAGCATAAATTGTTGCCGATTCCACCACATGCCGTGAAGAATAAAGGGGAATTAACTCGATAAACGAAAGGACACATCACACCAAACTTATTAAGATGTATCAAGGTGCTCGGTGGAAAAAAAGCAACATTTACATCGGATATTTTAAGAGAACATAGCTATTTTAACGCCATTTTTCTCAATGACGACGCTTACACATATGGCTTTATCATCAACTCGAACATCAGGTGCTGAATTCCCTATAACTTATTTTTTATTTATATTTTTTAATATTATCATCAAGTGCAACATTCCCTATAACTCTTGTTTGTATTTTGAGAGAGTTGTGCCTCTTTTTCACATAGAATTTCTGGTTAAATTTAAATAAAAAGTCTTATAACTTCAAATCTTCAAAAGTTATTCACTTGAAACTTGGAATGTGCCTTTGTCATTAACTCCAACATCAAGTGCAATATTTCCCATAACTCTGCTTTGTATTTTGGCATAGTTATGTCCCTTTTCACACATCCCCCACATCTCTGTTTTGTATTTTGACAGAGGAATGCCTATTTGTACATAGATTTTTGGGTTAAAGTTTTTGTACCAAAGTTTGATTATTTCTAAACTACATAAGGTATGCGCTTGAAACTTAGAATACATCTTTGCAATCAACTCCAGCATCAGGTGCAACATTCCCCATAGTTCTGTTTTGAATTTTGACAGAGGAATGCTCACTTTTACATAGATTTTGGGGTTAAAGTTGTTGTACCAAAGTCTTATCATTTCTAAACTACATGAGATATCCACTTGAAGCTTGGAATAAGTTGATATAATAATTGCCATAACTCAGCATTGTATTTCAACAAATTTATGCACAAAATTTGTACAAACTGAAATACTAGACGAGCGCAATGACCTTTCTCATTTCATTCTCATTTCCCATCACATGACACAGCGCATTTTGGGGGAACATCAATCAGTTTCACAGATATTCTTGTTAGTTAATTTGAATACCCTTCAATACGCCTTGTGTTGGTTTTGTAGTTTGTCATATATTATTTTCATTGTTAGAATTAAAACTTGTCATTTAAAATTGTCACGTATAACCCATACTTTTTTGCTTTGATTTTCCCGTGAGGTTGTACAAGCACTCGCATACTCTTGTACTCTTACCTTCCACCAGCATAAACATGCAAAATCAAATACAAAACTTTTGTAACGTTATTTCTTTTTCTGTAAGTCATTTCTTAGACAGTTGGCGGAAGCCAATGGTCTTTTGAGAGGGTAATTTCCAAAACAGGTATCGCGGAAAACTTCTTTTCTGTGCAGGCTATTAGTCAGTAAATAGAAACCAGAAATGGTCCTTCTTGAAAACAGCAACATTTTACAACCGTTTTCGTACATTTTAATTATTTAATGATAATGTGTGTAATATGTATTATAATGTGATTTGTTAAAATTACAGTTTGTAAAAAGGTCAATTTATAAAAAATGTAACTGTAAACTAATGATGCCCCTACTTTTGCTATTTGCTGGTGCGTAACCGAAATATTCCCCTGATTGTCCTGGAATGAGACCACCAAATTAATGCGCTCCATCGGTTATTATTGACACGTTGCGAAAGTGTCTCATTCTGAATATTTTGACAAGAAATTACTGCAATTTATGAAATTTTTAACAGTACTATGGAACATCGGGAGCTTGCATCGTATGACCTACTTTTGACGTAGTAGGCTACGAACAAATATCTATAAATTATGTAGAGATCTTTGGCTACGAAGCACTAAAACATGTCTCGCTTCGAATCTCGTAACTCGACCTTTGAACGGGAGGCACGAGTATTGTGCGAGACACGAAGCAAGGCACGATATTTTACCGCGAGACACGAAGCGAGGCACGAGAATTGCACGAGACACGAAGCGAGACACGATATTTTGCCGCGAGATTTCGTGTTATGGGATACTGCGACAGTGCGAGATCTCGTGCCTCGCTTCGTGTCTCGCAGGAAATTGCGTCTCGCTTCGTGTTTAGCTTCGCGTTGCCCGCAATTCTCGTGTCTCGCCTTTGCTGTTAGAGGCACGATGTGTCATATGTCGCTAACCGGATTCCGAACTTTTCCCAGTTTAACTGTTACATTTGTACACACCATAGCAATATCTTGCTTGCATCAATATCCTTGTGACAAAGAGGTATGCGGGGGTATCTGAGCCATGACAGTGGCAGTTTTAGTCATTTTAATTTAGTACATTTAGTACGCTGCAACATGAATGGATGAACTCACTTTTTATTTTACAAAATGAATATTTATTGGAAAACTTTGTAATCTTATTATTTCACTCATTTCAATTTACAGGTATATCTTCCTTCAGAAAGCGAACTAATATTTTGTTAGTCCCCTACCGGTGTTTCACCGGAGGGGACTATAGGTTTGCCCTCCGTCCGTCTCTCCGTCCGTCCGTACTAACGGGAGAGTAGTTTAGTGGTTAACTTCATCATCTCGTAAGGACTTCCGTTATTCCGTCCGTCCGCAAAATATTGTTCCTGCGATAGCTCAAAAAGTACTGAAGATACTTCGATAAAACTTGGTATACATATAAACGGCAACGTGAGGATTATGCACGACCTTTATTTGTTTATCAGAGGTCAAAGGTCACTAGACCTTTACTAAAAATAGAAATAAACTAAAACAAACTGGACCCTGCGATAACTCAAAAAGTACTGAAGATATTTCGATGAAACTTGGTATACATGTAAACGGCAATGTGAGGATTATGCATGACCTTTTATTTTTCACCAGAGGTCAAAGGCTACGGGACTGTAACTAAAAATAAAAATAAACTAAAACAAACTGGATCCTGCGATAACTCAAAAAGTACTGAAGATATTTCGATAAAACTTGGTATACATATAAACGGCAATGTGAGGATTATGCAGGACCTTTTATTTTTCACCAGAGGTCAAGGTCACGTGAATGTTACTTAAAATAGAAATAAACTAAATACTGTTATAATTCGAAAAGTACATAAGATATGACCATGAATCTTGGTACAAGGATTGAACTGTAGTTTTGCCATCCGTCTGTGTGTCTCTCTATCTGTTCGTCCGTAGCTTTGTCCGTCCGTACACACATTTGGATACTTAGGTGACTAAAATAGTCACATAAGTATCCCTTTGTAAGTAAAAACTTCCTTAGGTGGCTAAATTAGTCCCTTAAGGCGCTAAAATAGCATTAGGGTTAGTCATGAAATAGTCACATAAGTATTCATTTGTTAAGACGTCCGTCTGTCCGTCCGTCCCCAAAACCTGGTTCCTGCATCAACTCAAAAAGTACTGAACTTATTTCGATGAAACTGGGTTTACATATAAACGGCAATGTGGCGATGTGAGGATTATGCACGACCTTTTTTTCACCAGAGTTTAAAGGTCACATGACTGTTACTCAAAATAGAAATAAACTAAATACTGTAATAATTCGAAATGGACATAAGATATGACCATGAAACTTGGTACAGAGATTGAACCATAGGAGTGTCATCTGTATGTGTGTCGTTCTGTCTGTTTGTTCGTATGTCTGTCTGTCCGTCCGTCCCCAAAACCTGGATCCTGTGATAACTCAGAAAGTACTGAAAACACTTTGATGAAACTTTGTATACATAGCAACAGCAATGTTAGAATTATGCACGACCTTTTATTTTTCACCAGATTTCAAAGTTCACGTGACGGTTACTAAAAATAGAAAACAAAATTAATACTGTAATGTTTTGAAAAGTGCATAAGATGTGACTATGAAACTTCATGAAACTTGTTACACAGATTGGACTATGAGTTTGCCCGCCGTCTGTGTGCGTCTGTCTGTCTGTTCGTCCGTCGGTCTCACTCTGCCTGTCTGTCCCGTCCCCAAAACCTGGATCCTGCGATAACTCAAAAAGTACTAAAGATGCTTTGATGAAACTTTGTATGAATAGGAAGAGCAAGGTGAAAATTGAACACGACCTTTTATTTTTCACCAGAGGTCAAAGGTCACGTGACTAATACTTATTATAGAAATAAACTTAATAAGGTAATAATTCGACAAGAACATAACATATGATCATGAAACTTGGTACACAGAATGGACTATATGATTGCCCTCTGTCAGTTTAGTACTGCAATAACTCCAAAAGTAACTCGAATGTCTGGTCAATGTTACTTAAATAGAAAAAACAACAACTTAATACTGCAGTGACAAATGGGATTTGAATATGGCACTTTTTACATCTACAGATAAAGGGCGATTTGACGGTATTGCACAATGTTTAATTATGCCCCCTCCCCCCTTCGAAGACGTGGGGGTATCTTGCTTTACACCTGTCCGTCGGTCGGTCGGATGGTCGGACTGTCCATATACCATTTCGTTTCCGTTCCATATCTAGAGAACGCGTTGACCTACGATCATGAAAGTTGGTATGCTGGTTACTTGGGAGGAGAGGAAGAGGTCAACAGGTCAAAGGTCAAGGTCACTGTTGGTAAAAATAGAAAAACGGTATCTGCTCAATAACTTGAGAACGCATCGAGATATTTTAATGCAACTTTATACAAAGAAACCTTTTATCGAGACCTCGCTTGGGATTGCATATTGGGTGGGGGGGGGTCAAGGTCACTGTTACTAAACATTTTCCGCTCAATAACTTGAGAACGCATCAAGATATTTTAATTAAACTTTATACATAGATACCTTATATTGAGACCTCGCTTGGGATTGCATACGGGATGGGTGGGGTCAATGTCAAGGTCACCGTTACTAAAAATAGAAAAAAGGTTTCAGAACAATAACTTGAGAACGCATCGAGATATTTTGATGAAACTACATACATATATACCTTATATCGAGACATCGCTTGGGATTGCATATGGGGTGGGTGGGGGCCAAGGTCACCGTTGCTAAAAATATGAAAACGGTTTCCGCTCAATAACTTGAGAACGCATCGAGATATTTTAATGAAACGTCATACATAGATACCTTATATTGACACCCCTCTTGGAATTTCATTTGGGGTAGGTGGGGTCAAGGTCACCATAACTAAAAATAGAAAAACGGTTTCCGCTCAATAACTTGAGAACGCATCGATATATTTTAATGAAACTTTATACATAGATACCATATATCAAGACCTCTCTTGGGATTGCATATTAAAAAGTTTTCTTAACAATTGCACATATTCACAACTTGGCTTCAAGTCGGGGGGTATACATGTTTTACAAATATTTCTTATTAGTAGGGGTTTTCACCTGTAGGGGACCCCATGTATTGCTTGCAATGCTATCAAGGACTTGTGTTATATAAACTTTTATAATTATGTTTGTATCCAAATAAATTGGTACATACATAAATCGTCTTTTACTAAAAGATGCTTCTACTTTTAAATTCCAATGTCTTTTTTTACGAAAGTGATCAAAAGGGGGAAGCACAAACAATACCTCCCATAACCTTCAGTAGAGCTGCAACAATATACCAATATATTGTATTGTATGGCACTAATGACCATTGACATGGCAACATTATGATAGTTATATTAGGATCAATATCAATGATATTAAATTGTACCTTTGACCGGAGACTATTATAGTTAATTTGCAAGTTACTGGAAAGTAATCAAATCTACTTACATCAAACGTATCAAAAATGTGCTAGCATGGACCAGGATTACGGGATTTTTCTTTTCTGTCACGGTTAAATATAGAATAAGTGTTTTATGTGAATTGATTTATTTATGTATGCGTCCTTATTGGTATCATGGTATAATCCACACATTGTATCATTCATGCCTTGCAAAACAGGTTTTGCTATTTTGTTGCAGCCCTTAGGCGTAAAAAATGTTTGTTTCAGGTTACCCGACCTAATCTTAGAATCTTCAAGTTGACCATTTACCAAAAAAACACAATCCCTACCTACCTACCCTAATTTTTTTGGGTATGCAAACTGAAACAAACATATTGTTTTACGCCTCACGTTTAGGTATAGCCAACAAATCTGAGTCTTGTGCGCATGTGGTTCTGTTTTATTTCATACGTCTGACCTTGTATCAGTTACTTTTGGTACTGCTGTAATGATGGTTTTTATGAAGTTTAAAGCGCACGTGTATACATGTGCTAGAGATGCTCGTGAAAGATTTATAATGCCATGACTTGGATATGAGTTTGTAGTCACGTACAACAACACGAAAGCCTATACATTCATTTATTCGCAAAAAAGAATCTGGCCAAAAGTCTGCAAAAGAAGCACATACTGTTCCGGATGATAGGGCATAGCCAGTTGGTCGGCACTACGGCTTCATCAGGCATGCGCTGACCACCGGAACTCATATACTAGAATAATCATATCCTGTAGACACATTGCTCACACACCTTCAAAGCCAGATCAAGCTTCTGTACATGCCCCAACGCTAGAGATTCTAGTGTTTGATTGCGGTTACGCTGTAAATAATTATTTGATAGAAGTTTTTTTTTTCTGTTTTGTGTCTTTCAAAATGTATGTTATTTTATGCTCGTTAGTCCAATTACTAGATGTCTGTAGACAAACATTATGTGGGACGTGCACTATACTGGTTATAAGTTATAAAAACAATTGTTCCATAATAAGTCCGATTGCTGTAAGTTATTACGGTCGTCAAATGTGTTATCAGAAAGACGATAGTCCGTTGTAGAACTGATAGATTAGTATGCTAGATGAGAAGCAGCATCACTATCGTCGCCATGGCAACTGAAAGTACCGTCACTCTCAAATTTCCCGTGCCATTTCCAGGGGCTGAAACCAATTTATAATAAATGAGAAATTAAACAAATGTTATATTCATAAATGTTACTTACACAATGAAGCTGTTTCTGGCGCTAAGCATACATTTTGGTCGTGTAATTATGATAAACAAAAATAAAATAAAAAACAAACAAACAAGTGTTAATGGGAAAAGATCCATTACAGATAAAACGTGCAAGCCCATCTATGAAACTGTACACATTTAACGTATGTCAGTTAACTTAACGGAAACCCCATTCTTATCTGCTGATGGATAAAAACGAGTAATTTGTGTACTATTAAACATTAAGAGAAATTAACAAAGTATGTTTATGTAACATTGATACAGAGATTTAGCAAATATCGAATAATATAATTAATTTAAAGGAAGAGGCAAATTATCTTCCTTTTATAATTGTATTTGTGCTTGAAGGTGTGTTAAGTTTTACGGGACCTGTTAGAATAAAACCTGCCAAATGAACATCATGGCGGGGCGGATTCGTACAAGACAAGATAGACAATCCAATCGAAGTCTTAAATACATGCATGATCGTTAGGACCATAATAATTTGATTGTACCTGTGCACAACCCACTGTCCTCTTTAGAGTAGCCAGCGGTACACGTGCATATTAGTTCACTTGGTGCTTTCTGCTCACAGTTTGCGTTTGAAACACATTCTGGTTTTTGGTCTGTATTGCGTTTCTTTCGTCCGACGTTTGTTGCTGAAACATTGCAAATAAACATGTATGGTATTTAAGTTTTGCTACAGTAGTGAATACATACTATATACAGGGCCCTTTACTAAGCCTGTATATGTAATATACTGTTTTATTAATGCATGATTCAAATATATATTTCTGTTGCATACAATACTCTTGTCGCAAAGGCATCTTAGTTTAATTTCTATCGAAAATACTTATAACTATATGCTTTTCAATATTCCTATCATTATATTAACTATAATACGTGTTTCAACTCATGAATAAACATCCGCAAAACTAGTGTGTTAAAAAGGCATATATCGTTGGTGTTTCTCATGAATTTAAATTAAAAAATATATATACATAAATTTAATGATAAATACAATTTTTGAAACAAATAATTTGGGATACATGTTTCCCGTAGGTTTCATCTTACGACTGAAAAATCGCAACCTTCAGTGAAAACTTCCGTGCTTTGCGAGTAATTTCATTCATGTCAATAATACTACTAATACTAATTTTCTCGCGCCCGCGACATTATATTTGGGGACACCGTTTTATTATATAACATAGGAATGTTTGTCAGTTGTTTTTATAACCAAGGCCTTAGTGTTTTTAACTATTCTTCGATGTTAAATCTCCGTAAATAAACTTTATCTTGCCATTATTGTTGACCTATCGTAGATATGCTCCTAATAATTGTCAGTATTATATTTATAATAACATGTATTTGTACTTACTTGTATTAAGAGCGGTGGGAGCGGATGTGGTTTGCGCAGCGGGTGTAGTTGCATTAGTCGGAGTAGGTGTTGTAGCTGCTGCTGTTGGTACTGGTGTTTTCACCGTTGTAATACTCGGTGCGATGGTAGCGGATGTGGTTTGCGCAGCGGGTGTAGTTGCATTAGTCGGAGTAGGTGTTGTAGTTGCTGCTGTTGGTACTGGTGTTTTCACCGTTGTAGTACTCGGTGCGGTGGTAGCGGATGTGGTTTGCGCAGCGGGTGTAGTTGTTTGCGCAGTTGTTGCTACAGTTGTTGTTACAGTTGTTGTTTTAGTTGGTGTGGTACATGCTTGACCGGCCTCTGACAATATTTAAATACTTAACGTAGCTCGCTCTACAGTATTTTGTTCCACAGGCGCCTCTGACAATATTTTAATAGTTAACATCACGCTATACAGTAGTTTGTTCCGCAGGCGCTTCTGACAATATTTAAATAGATAACATAACGCTCTACAGTATTTTGTTCCGCAGGCGCCTGTGACAATATTTAAATAGTTAACATAACGCTCTACAGTATTTTGTTCCGCAGGCGTCTCTGACAATATTTAAATAGGTAACATCACGCTCTACAGTATTTTGTTCCACAGGCGCCTTTGACAATATTTAAATAGTTAACATCACGCTCTACAGTATTTTGTTCCGCAGGCGCCTGTGACAATATTTAAATAGTTAACATAACGCTCTACAGTATTTTGTTCCGCAGGCGCCTCTGACAATATTTAAATAGTAAACATTACGCTCTACCGTATTTTGTTCCGCAGGCGCCTCTGACAATATTAAATAGTTAACATTACGCTCTACCGTATTTTGTTCCGCAGGCGCCTCTGACAATATTTAAATAGTTAACATTACGCTCTACCGTATTTTGTTCCGCATGCGCCTCTGACAATATTTAAATAGTTAACATTACGCTCTACCGTAATTTGTTCCGCAGGCGCCTCTGACAATATTTAATTAGATAACATAACGCTCTACAGTATTTTGTTCCGCAGGCGCCTCTGACAATATTTAGATAGTTAACATTACCCTGTACCGTATTTTGTTCCGCAGGCGCCTCTTTCAATATTTAAATAGTTAACATTACGCTCTACCGTATTTTGTTCCGCAGGCGCCTCTGACAATATTTAAATAGTTAACATAACGCTCTACAGTATTTTGTTTCGCTTGCGCCTCTGACAATATTTAAATAGTAAACATAACGCTATACAGTATTTTGTTCCGCAGGCAGCGTCACGTGAACATAACAGCAGCGATATTTTGGTTAAATTACCGTAAATTTGAGCAATACATACATAAATTAAGGAAAGCAAGCAAACGGAAACTTTGACATGTATTAACAAGATATCATGATGTAACTAAATGCAAAGCGTGTAACGAATATACCAGTATTTTATTCATTTACATTATATACATGTATAGTATAGAGATCTGTTTAAAATGTATAATAGCGTGACATATTACGTGTTATAAATTATATCAAGGCTTACGTATGTGACAGAATCCGTTGTCGCAAGCCGTTGTTTTATTCGCACACTCTGTAGTTGCATTACACGGACCTAAACGTGAGAAAATGCGAACATGAATTAACAAACGTAATAAAACATCATTTCTTAAAAGTCTGTTTTGTATGATGACGGTGACATTGGACGTGACAATGTCATAACTTTATGTCATATTGAATATAATATATAGGATCTGACACGAGCTGTCATTTCATACCTTATTTTATTAAACGAGTTCAGTAATTTCTACAAATATGGTATGAAATGACAACGAGTGTCAGATCTTTTTGATCACATGCTTTTAAACGCAAAAAATCATCATTTTACCAAACAAATACTGATAAATCCTAAAAGTTGTGTACTCGTGACGTCATTTCACGTTGACGACGTCGTTGCACCCAAATAACGTCATGCGATTGGTCAGTCAAATAATATGTAGCTAATGTTATTTTACGCATGTGTAAGATGAAAATATTTGTAATGGTTGTTTTGAACGGAAAACAAGGTAAAGCATGTGATAAAATTGCCATTAGTTTCATTATTGTGCTTTAAGATATAAAGGATGGCCTAAACGTACACAGTAGCGTGTTAACAATAAAAAATTTATGATGAATTACATTTCCTTTGCATATTTGCACCAAAACCAATAATTAAAATTGAAGTATCAATAAAAGTTATTCCATGTTATCCTTTATATCCTAAAATCCTTTATAACCCAACGGGCTGTATTGTTGTCCTTTTGACATTACGTAAGCTGCCGTTGTTATTACGTCTGCTGACATTGACATTCAATATGATATGTTAGAACCAAACACGCATATCCGTTGGGAAATTAATTACATTGTTTAAAGACAGTTGTTTACATACTAGGAACAAATTCACTTCGCACGATGAAGGAACCAGAAAGCACTCCCACCACCAAGAACACTGGAGGAATCATGCTGCAGACCTACAAGAAATGTTTAAAAAAAACACAGCGTAACGCTATACAACAAACTATGTCCTATCAATAACTAAATATTCCAAAATTTCACATCAGAAATCACTCGTACAAATCAACGCACTCTCATTACGCCAGTTTGTGTTATCTGCAAAGGGTCCCGAGATATGCTTATTTACAGTATGACGTCTCCAAGGTGATCCGTTATCTATTGTCAAGGATGTTTACGGAGTTGCTCGTGGATCGTACCAGTTGTTTGAAGTACCGTTTGTCACCGATAATTTATACCGTAATATTGCGATTAAGTTGCATGTTTCAAAATTACGAATACGGAAATTATATTTAATAGCAACTATTGTTAACATTTCGGCGACTTTTTGAAATATATTTGAATCGTGGTGATTAATTTTTTTTTGTAAAATTCAGCGGTTTTTTTTAAATGTATGAAATCATAAATTTCCTATTGAGTCGTCTCGTACAAACAGATTGTGCAAGACATTAACAACGGGGGCTTAACAGCCATGACATATTGTTTAAATTTGGTTTATCATAAAACACCATATATTGACATTTAATAGTAAAAAATGCACGTTCAACTATTTATTCTATCTATTTGTACTGTACGGGAGAAGAAAAATTTGTAACATTGTATTTCTCGGTTGTATTTTTATATCATATATATGGGGCGTTTTCGTTTCCGCACTAGATCTCGGGGACTAATGATTTGCATGCAATAACACTTTATGTGCAGAATGACTACTAAGAGGACATGCACAAAATTTTGGTTTCGGTCTGATGATTTTTCACGAAGTTATTGCGCTTTGATATGGTATTTTCGTTTCCGCGCTTCATTCTATGAACCAATGACTCAATTTGAATTAAACATTATGCAAAGCATCACTACTTAGAGGACATGCGCATACTTTCTTTGTTTCAAGTAGTATTTAATTTATAAAATGCAGCAGGTCTATTTCTCTGGAACAAAAGTACGTTATTCAATGTTAATTAATTTAAAGTTTAAAAACTTCAAATGGTATTGTATTTTGTCATATGCTTACATACAATTCTGGCAATTCATTTTGTCTTGCAGTACTAGTGGTTAAGTTCTTTTTACAACATCTCTGCCCTCCTCATTCCATTCCAATCACCAAAACGCACCATATGGATGCATCCATATCGGGAAGCATCCATTAGTTTCACTGATATTCTTGATCCAGGAATACTTAAAATGATTTTTTTATTGGGAGATAGGGCAAGTTTCCACATTTTGCTGTACAACTAATTAGTTGCATACTACATGTGGGAATGAGCTGCCTGGTTGGAGATCTGTGCTTTTGGGGTGCTTTCTAGGTTTTATATTAAGACAATTTTCTTACCGGAGGCACGTGTTAGTACCTCTGAGCCATGTATGCGACTGACAGCTTAGTAAATCGTCAATAGAATAATTTAGTTTAAATGACACAGCACGTGGATTTATGAAAAATCAACGACAATCTCCTTGGCTAAAATGTATGGTTCTTTTTTTAGCTCGACTATTCACCGAATAATTCGAGCTATACTTCTCACCCGTTCGTCTTCTTCGGCATAATGCTTTGGTTAAGTATTGCGTAAAACAAGTCCATATCTCTATATCTACCACATGTGTTCAAGTGAAACTTCACACATGCCTTTAGGGTGATTATATAAGTTCACTGGCCAAGACCCATAACTGTGACCAGCAGGTCAGCAGAATTTTGCCCTTTTTTGTACTTAGAAAAGTCAGGTTACGGTTTTCGTGAAATAGGACATTCAGGTTAAGGTTTGCGTGCATATGTACATATTTTGGTCACTACTACAGATATGCAATTGAAACTTCACATATGTCTTCATGCTCAATATGTAAGGTCACTGGCCAAGGTCCATAACTCTGACCTAATTTAGCAGATTTATGCCCCTTTTTGTACTTTAATCCAAGTTAAAGTTTGCGTGCAAAAACTCCATATGTAACTTCTACATATATTAAAATGAAACTTCACACATGTCTTCAGTGTCACTATATAAGGGTACTGACCAAGGCGCTTACCTGCAATTTAGCAGAATTATGCGCCTTTTTGTACTTAGAAAATTCAGGTTAAGGTTTGCGTGCAACAAGTATAGATCTCTGTACATAACTTCTACAGCTTATCAATGGAAACTTCACACGTGTCTTCGGGATCATTATGTAAGGTTATTGAATAGGTCCTATTACTGCAATATAGCAGAATTATGATCTTTTTTGTACTTAGAAAGTTCAGGTTTGCGTACAAGTCAAGCGCGCTGTCCTGAGACCGCTCTTACATGTTAAATAATCAAACACATTGGACGAACAAAAATCAATCATTATCTAAGAACAATAACACCGGTTTAATCTAGTGATTATGTACACACACAATCTTATCATGTTTGGTTGACATTGGTAGAAAATGGAAGTATTTTATAATATTAAACATAATAAATCTGTTTTTTGTAACACGGGGTGCGAGATTGGGTGAATCTATTTTAAGTACGGTCCCCTTTATCAACGGTTCGCCGAGGGAAGAGTTTGCTTAATCGATTTCAAACAGATAGTTTGATTTATTATGATTCAAATGTGATGCTTTCTAGAGCTGCAACGATTAAGCCACGGTTCGATTCGATTTCGATTTCAAAGATCAATTAGTTGAATAGTTCGATTCGATTAAATGTTCCTTGATTTAAGCTTCATTTTGCGTATTCAGGAGTCATCACCTGCAATATAAGAAAGATAATTATTATTGTCATCGTATTGTTAATGTGAACGTATGAACCTTATATATAGCAATATACCGGTAAATAAGAACAGTGGAAAATTGTGATAATGCTTAAAAAAGTAAATCAGTATAACTAGATCTACACAAAAACATAACTGTGATTATTAGCTTTATGACAAATTAACTATAAATTTATATATAAAAAAAAGAATCGAATCGAAATTGGCTGGTGTAGTATCGTAAATCGTATCGAGCCATTCACAATCGATTGATCGATGCATCGAAATAATCGTTGCAGCTGTAATGCTTTTAAAATTTAATTTAATTGTTTAAACTTTAAAACGGTTCGTTTTTGACAAATATGTTTACGAATACAATGTGCACCATTTGCTTAATTTTCACTCTGCAAAGAATTTGAGCGTAATAGTACATGTTAGTTATTATTACTTTATTGTACAACTCTATTTTAAGTAGACAACAATTATTATATTTACCTGGGTATCAGTCAGTGTGACTCATATTACATTGGGATCTGTTATGGCGACTAACCCGTATGTACCTGATGCTTTTTATTTACATAAGAAATCCCCTGCATATAAATATGGCCTTGACAATCTTAAAACCATGTCACATTCCCATGGATTTTTTATGAGTATAAAACGTACAATTTTATCAGTAATACATTATCTGTGGTTATTACTTTTTCTGCGGTGAAAAACCGTCCAGACAAGTGATTGATACAGAGATTAAAGGGTTAGTTGGAGAGTTTGTTGATGCGAGACTTGACCTCAATTTGTGTTTCGTCAAGGTATTGCACGTAACATTCGTCACGAATTAACAATTTTGAGCTGATATTTTTTCTATACTGGTTATAAATTCTATCTAAATAAACAGTGTTTTTACGTGTCCACAGCTTTATATCTAACTGAAATGATATATAAGTAATACACAGACTGAATAACGTGCCGATAGTTACATAAGCATCGCATACTTGTGTATTGTCATCACCGAATAGTCCGAGCTATTCTACTAACTCGTTCGTTGGCGTCGGCGTCGGCGTAATACTCTGGTTAAGGTTTGCGTGCAACAAGTTAATATCTCTACTACAGATATTAAAGTAAAACTTCAAAAATGTATTTAGGGTCATTATATAAGTTCACTGGCCAAGGCCCGTAACTGTGACCAGCATTTTAGCAGGATTATGCCCCTTTCTGTACCTAGAAATATTCAGGTTAAAGTTTGCGTGCAAGTGCATATCGCTGTTACTACTATATATATTCAATTGAAACTTCACACGTGTCTTCGATTTCACTACGTAAGGTCGCTGACCAAGGCCCATAACTCTGACAAAGTGATATGAATAGTCGAGCGCGCTGAAATATTCTGTATCGTCATTATACATATTTTAAGTGTAAAATATAATTAAACTACAGCTGCGCATCAGTTCATATTTATCAGCTTATGGTCCAATTATGGTCGTTGGTTGAAGGCAAGCGCAGTGAACATAAAACACAACACTAACTTGAAATATACAACCTTGGGTCACCACTTTGTAACGGTTAATACAACGCATGGGTGGGTGTAAAACCTGTTGTACATGGCACCAAACGTCACTCATAAATAACAGCATTGCAATGCCATTTTTAGCTCGACGTTTCGAAGAAAAGGAAGCTATTCTAATCGCCCCGGCGACAGCGTCGTCGTCCGGGCTAGGTAAAAGTTTTTAGCTCGACTTTTCGAAGAAAGGGCAAGCTATTCTACTCGCCCGGCGTCGGCGTCGGCGTCCGAGCTAGGTTAAAGTGTTTCGGTAAAGCTAGTTTCTCAGGAATGGCTTGAGGGATTTCATTCAAACTTAAAACATTTATTCCCCACATTTAAATGAACCTATAGGCCAAGTTTGGTAACTCTAGTTGGAAATTTGTCAAAATTATGGGCCTTTTTACACTTTGAAATTTTACATAAGCTATATGGACAGGTTCAATTTTTTCGGTAAAAAAGCTGGTTTCTCAGGAATGGCTTAAGGGATTTCATTCAAACTTAGAACACCTATTCCCTATATTAAATTGAACTCATGGGCTAATTTTGATAACTCTAGATTTAAATTTGTAAAAATTATGGGCCTTTTTATACTTACAAATTTTGCATATAAGCTACATGGACTGGTCAAAGTTTTTCGGTAAGCTGGTTTTTCAACATTTCGTTTTCACTCTCTTACTCGAGAACGGATTAGGCTATTGTAATGAAAATGCACACATAGATACCTTATAGCGCGACCTCGCTAGGGATTGCATATGGGGTGGGTGGGGTCAAGGTCACTGTTATTAAAAATATAAAAACGGTTTCCGCTCAATAACTTGAGAATGCATTGAGATATTTTCGTGAAACTTAATACATAGATACCTTATTTCGAGACCTCGCTTTGGATTGCACATTGGGTTGGTGGGGTCGAGGTCAAGGTCACTTTTACTAAAAAATTATATTGAGGTGCTAACTTTAATGCATTTCGTTGGAAAAATTTGGTTTCGTGGAATTTCCATATTTCTTGTTTTAGAAAAATAAATGCCAGTAACTCTGACAAGCACAAGATAAGTCGAGCGTGCTGCCGTCCGACAGCTCTTGTTTAATAAGCTTGTTTCTCAGGAATGGCTTGCGGGATTTCATTCAAACTTAAAGCATCTTCTCCCTTATTAAAATGAACCAACATGCCATGTTTGGTAAATGTTAAATTTTGTTTAAATAATCAGAGAGCTGTTTACCTTGTTATTCCAGATTTCCGTATTATTATATATTACTCTTTGTTTTTATTGCAATTACTGTATTTCGGTTATTTTATGGTTACAGCCCCAGTCCATAGAATTTATAATTCAATACATCTTAAATAAGCATTAATTCTAACCAACGTTAATGACGTTTATTCGACTGAAAACTGTTTCTTATTAACGAAAGATATTTTATAATGTTTATGTTCGAAAACGCTTGGTACGATCGCAATATACACTGACGTACAGGCTGATTTACTCCAGAGGCATCACCAGACAGCTCGTATACAAATAACTATACGATACAAACTTACCAAAACATTACTATTTGACCGATTTCAATGTTGTTTTTGTTATGTATTTTGATCGGGAAGATATCCATTAGAAACGATTTCTGCAAAGTTTAATTTTAATCACATATTTCTGGACTGCTGCTTTAATCCACAAGTCGGACAACCAATGTCCAGTTTTGGTTGTTATAAGTTTTGCCGTTATTCGCATCATTTGTAAAGTGTATATGATTTTAATTACGTTGTTTTTAGCTCGACTATTCACTGAATAGTTCGAGCTTTACTACTCACACGTTAGTCGGCGTCGGCGAAATGCTCTGGTTAAGGTTTTCGTGCAACAATTCCATATCTCTGTAACTACTAGCAATTTCACACATGTCTTCGGGGTCATTATGTGAGGTCACTGACCAAGGCCCATACTTCTGACTTGCAATTTAGCAGAATTATGCCCCTTTTTGTATTGATAAAGACCAATAAAAAACAAAGCGGTTGAATAGTCGAGCGCGCTGTCGTGAGACAGCTCTTGTTTCCTCATTTTGTTGTAAATAGTTCTCATTTTTTCAAATAAAACGGTTTCTGTTTTCTTAACAAGGGACTGTTGGAATTTTATATAATTATTTACGTTTCTTTCGCTACCCATAACAACAAAATCTCGTTTTTATAACATCGACGAAAACGAAAACTATTTTATTTAGCGAAAAACGCTTATATTTTTTTCTGTTTTTACAAACCCGTTTATCCTACAGCAACGGCTACAGCTCACTTTGTGTTTTTCTGCCAATGAATTATATTTTCTCAGTATACTTTATTCCGTGAGTTATTTATAACTGGCTTTCGATTGTTAACAACATGGAAACACTTCCGTGTGTACACCTTTTTCTATTGCGGCAACTATGCCGTAATTTGTGATAGAAGCTCAGTGTGGTTTATCAGACAAATCATTGGCGAATTGCTAAGAAATCATTGGCTAAGTCCAAAATATGTCTCGTTTCTGTAATCTGAAAGAATATTTAAACTCTCTTCCGTTATATAATCATTGCATTCACTGAATCTTTATCTTCGATGCAACCCATGTTTGTCAATCGCTATAAGCATGAGGAACAACTTTACATACCCGTCAATATACAATACACTGAAATGACATACATATTAAACATTCTCTTTCCTAGATAATTGAATAAACAAGCGCTATTCTACCTATACATTTCTAAATTTTACAACATGCAAACGTTTCAGTGGAAATACAAAATATTCCTAAAAAGAACCGATTTAGTGCGTATACGAAAACGATTTTGAACATTTGTTTCTGGTATGTTTCACACTGATTTTCAGACTTCCATATTGCAGTTAATATTGTAAGATTACGGAAAACCACAATCTAACAAAAGTTCGTTAGACCTTGAACTAGTTTGGTATGATGACTTGATTATCTACATGCATAATTTGAATCATTTCATAATTATCATGCCTATGGAACTACCAAGCATTCTTTCCAATCATTCATTTTCTTACATTATCGAATTTAGACTCATTTTGTAGAAACAATACTGTTACTGTTTGTGATTTCAATGTTGCCAACTTTTTCAGTTTTACATTCGTACTAGCACACCAGCTATGTTAGTCCAATTGACTAGGTCAAGTGACATGTATGAAATGTGATAATTAAAATATATTTGATGGATAGTGCGTAATCATTGTATTAGTTTGTTTGCCACCCACTTTATCAGTTCATTAAAATATTTTGTTTTCAATATTAAGCCTTACATTCACTATTAAGCCCTACATTGCGTTTAGGGGTGAGTTGCTGAAACCTGTAATACATTAGGTTTCCATGTATTTTCTTTTTTGAATTAACTCACAATTTAAAAATTTAATGTTAAAGATCGTATTAAATACGTTACTCCACCTGTCTTACATGGCGACTGTTCTACTTGTACGTTGGCAGTTTTGAGCGACCTATAAGCTCAAAACTAACAGCCAGTTTAGCTAACGGTACCTTAATTTAAATTTAAATTTAAGATAATTTTGTTTATCATACATTTTCTAACAAAATATTTAAAAATATAATTATATTATTTTCAATTTATATTTATGGAATAAGATTGAATTTCATATTTTAATATACATAAATTACTTTATTTGAAATTCATATCAGTTAGCTGTATTTTCTGTTTGTTTTGATCAACATTCTTTTACTTGTAATACGATGTATCTAGTTTTACTAGGTCAGGACAGTTATTATTATGATTATTATTATTCGCTCGACTATTCGCAAAATATGTGAGCTTTCCTACTCGCCTCTGAACTTAAAGTTAATTTTCCAAAAAGTCTTGTAACTTCGTAACTACGTAAGTTATTCACTTGAAACTTGGAATGTTTCTTTGTCATTAACACCAGTATCAGGTGCAACATTTCCCATAACTCTGTTTTGTATTTTGACAGAGAAATGCCCCTTTGTCACATTTATTTTTGGTTAAAGTTTATATTCAAAAGTCTTATAACTTAAAAACTACACAAGTTATTCACTTGAAACTTGGAGTGTACCTTTGACATCAAATCCAGCATCAGGTGCAACATTCCCCATAACTCTGTTTTGTATTTAGCATAGTTATGTCCTTTTTAACATAGATTTTCATAATATTAAGTTTTTATTCAAAAGGTTCATAGCTCCAAAACTTGATATGTTATTCACATGAAACTTCGAATATATCTTTGTCATCAACTAAAGCATTAGTTACTACTATCGACATAACGCTGTTTGGTATTTTACAGAGTTATGCCCCTTTTTACATAGATTTTAAGTTTTAAGTTTTTAATTTTAAGTCTTATAATTTCTAAACCTGATAAGTAATTCACTTGAAACTTGGAATATACCTTTGTAATCAACTACAGCATCAGGTGCCACAATCATCATAACTCTGTTTTGTATTTGGACAGAGTTATGTCCCCTTTTCACATAGATGTTAAGGCTAAAGCTTTGTTTTTATTCAACAGACTTATAACTTCAAAATAACTAAGATATTTATTTGTTACCTAGAAAGTAACTTTTCCATCAACTCTAGCATCAGGTGCAACATTCTCCATAACTCTGTTTTGTATTGTGGTATTGTTATTTAACTTGTTCTTATATATTTTTTTTTTATTCTAAAGTCTAATAACTTCAACGTCAAACCCTACACCAGATATTACCATAGCCAGAACAATTGTTTTCTGAAATATACGAGTACAGGTATTGTGTAAACTGAACTGCCAAGTATACAAGGGTTCATTACAATGACATTTTTTAACAAATCTGATTGTTTCCCTTGTATTCCCAATTCATAAGTCATGTTAAAATCAAATATTCAAGAGACTTTTCAGGCTAGTTAATTGTGACCATAGAGCTATTGTAATAAAGGGACCATTACAGTATTCACTGATTGACAAGTTGTCATATATTTAAACAACAGCTGTATGCATATAAGCAAAATTACAACCCCCTGACCTGGAGACAACAGTGATCTTCTTTTTAAGCTTTGTTCTTGATTTAATGTTTTGAGTTTGGTAGTCCATATGCTTTTGCTTTTGCATTTAAATTGTTTAATGACGAAAAAAGAATGAATGTGTGGAAATGTCCGGAGTAAGCGGTATTACTAGAAAAGTGTCTCCACATACCTTGACAGAGACCTTTGTCGTCTGCTGTATATCCAGTGGAACACAAGCAAGTTTGTTTCAATGCTTGCTACACACAAACTGCGTTTGAAAGGCACTCCTGTTGAGCGCCACTGCGCTTCTTCCGTTGAATAGATGCATAAGATGTCGATATTGCCGATGTTGTATTAGACGCCGATGATAATGTAGACATGCTTGCTGCGCTTGGTGTGGTTGGTGGTTTAAGTAAAGTAGTTGATTTAGACGATGTTATACCAGATGTAGTTGACGGGTTTGATGTGGTTGATGGTGTTGTTTTAGTTTCTGTTTCATGTATCTTTGTTGATGACGTAGCTGAAATAAATATTTATTTCTTATCATTATAAAAGTATGATCACACCAATGTAAGGGTACATCGTTTGCTTAGTGTATTTGTTTAGAGTTCGCCGTTGTTGACAATACGTCACCAGTTAAATGAAATTTGGTCATTATTTGCAATGTTTTCAACTTCTTGCGAATAGGCAACATTCAATCATATTTTATGTATACATTCCCCATGAGTTACGGATCAAAGAATAAAAAAATTCCAAATGATATTGTTGGCATATATTTACAAATTATTGGATGCGACGATAATCTTTAAAATTTATCAAAACTGTTTTTAGCGGGAGTGCTGTGTTGAGTTGAGATAGTCGCGCTAGATGTGGGTGTCGAATCAAGTATTCCAGCCGAGGTGCTTAAGGGACCGCCGTTGTGGTCGGTTTGACCAGTATTTGAAGAAGGAAATGGAGACCGCCGTTGTGATCGGTTTGACCAGTATTTGAAGAAGGAAGTGTTGATGTTTGCACTGCCAGAAGTGTACATACCTTACCAACCCCTGTAAATTGAACATCCACCATTGATGTTAATAGGTAAATTAGATTATTTATCTCGCTTGTGGCTGATGAACAATATAAATATGGATACTATATAAAATGAACACGTTTCCATAAAAAGGGTTGATAATAAACATGTTTACATAATTAACAATGCAAAGAGTAGATGTTTTCAAATTATATGTTTTATACATCGAAGACAACCTGTTGTCATCAATGTGTTATAATGCCAAAATTTTGGACATAAAAGTTCAGGTCAGAAACCGGCAACCGCTTTTTTTCTGTCTTCATACAATACTAATACATTCAGCATTGTGGCACGTTCAGTATACTTACGCAATCGACTGACGTCATTTATGATTATTCGCAAACCAGGTTGACATTTGAACACGTCGCATTGATATCACATTGCTCGAAAAATAAACACAAAACGTATGTGACTTTAATATGTTTCAGTTCGTAAAAATAATAACATATTCGTATTTATTTTGAACTAAGATAAATCATTATAACGATCTGTTCAGTAAATAACAAAATAACTTCTTGAAAACGAGAAATGCAACAGCTTTTAATTGGTATTGTTTGTCTAGCATAACGTCTGGAATATTATCATAAACATGAATTTTAGAATGACGATTCAGATGCACAATGTATCGTTATTTTATATACACAATGTTACCAATGTATTATAATTAAAAATGACATACACAATAAAAAATCATTTAAATGAACAACGAACAAGTGTGAGTTTTAGTGTTAAGCAAAAGGGGAAAAAAGACGTTTTTGTCAAGTATAGCAATGGTTTATCATTTCTGTCCAATTTCAAGCAAACCTTAGCAATAATGCAACTATTTCTTTTAAAATATTTTATGGTATGTGATTAAAAACAACAACAGTACATGTTGAGCTAGGTAAACGTTAAATGTTAATTTACTTGTGAATCATTACTTTTAATTTTGATGCAGTACGTACCGTTTCCAGTGGCTTCTGTTCCACAAACGAGCATTCCGAAAACCAGCAACACGTTGCCAATCATAGTTACAATTGATTTTTAATATGTACTAGTTAAATTAATTTGCTTATGTCGCGACTTGTATTATGTAACACACCTACTGTCTTTCCGGAAATTATGTGTTGTCATTGTATGTATTTCGAAAATTATGAGGTCCTTCCGCGCCTGAGGCTGCATTGTGCGAGGACCCGGAGTGTGTCCCAGCACTCCTACCTAATTAACTAACTAGAGACTCACGAAAGTTGGGATGAATTTTGAATCATAGCTGTAATTTCCAGCTATTTATTTGTTACTGAAAGATATTTTAATTTTGGTGTGGTCTTGTGCTGTGGGGGAAACCGCAGTACCCGGAGGAAACCCCACCTGTCCGGTATGGTGACCACCAACCAAACTCACATGCGCCTGGAGTGGGAAGCGAACCCGGGACGCCTAGGTGAGAAGTGAGTGTACCAACCACTGCGCTAGCCGGACAGCCATGTGTTAACTTTATGACACTCGGAGTCTTTTATAGCCAACGATATCCAAGGTACAGTGTTATCTTATGCATTAGGCTTTCATCATTCTAAGTTGGTCAATGACTTACTGAATTCTTTATAGTTTGTTTGACAGAAAAATATGACTTATTATGGGAACGTTCTTAATATGATGACGTTTGTCACAATGTTCTAGTTAAGCTATTTATTACAATAAAATTCATCTGAAATAATGTTCCATTTTTTAAAAGTGCTATTTAACTTTTTTATTTATGGTGTTATGTGTGGTGGTGGCGGGAGGGGGAGGGGTAATGCATATTTAATATTTATAATGGACTTACTGGAGTCATCATAGCTTGATTGACTGATACAGTTACTGAATATAGAGATGTTGGTAACGTTTGTCAAAATAGGAATGTTTCATTGGTATAAAACATTCAGATCTTATATTTCTGTTTATTCGAACTGAGTGAAATGATGTAATTGTCGTATGTAAGTTAGGGGTGTACACATTAAGTTTATTTTATGGATATATACACATATAATATTTCTCTGTAAAACTTGTCTAAAATATACATTGTTTTACATTCCATCATTCAGTCCATGAACATTCACGCACAGCCAGTACATTAATATGTGATTAGAGGCCATATGACTAGCAACAAAATATATCTAGCATTTTCCAATGTCCATGTACGTTCACATGTCACACATTATCAAAGCTATTTGGGCGATATAAAACAGCCTTACAATCAAAGGTAAGTTGTAAATCATTCCCGCCTACAGGAGTTTCCATATCCAAAAGAGTTCTTTTCTTTTAGTAAATCTCTATTCTAAATATTGAACTTAATGAACCATAAGTAATGGTCGGACCCATATTTGTAATTCCTTATGAAGGTCCATAAAGCCACGGCGGCTAGAATAATATTTTGATCCTTTTCCAAACACAGCAAATAAATCAAGCGCAAATTAAATTTTTGACCATTCATTTGTTAATCAGGATGTATTAGAGGTGATTTTTGTCACGAAATGATAAGGGCCAAACATGCTCTTCTGATGTAAAGACTTTACATAGGCGATTAAGATGGTGTGAAACTGGCGTTTGCTGCGCTAAAATTGTCCATCACTCGAATTTTAAACCTAAAAATAACTTAAATCTATGCCTCTCGTTGCCAATGACGTACTTTAAATTATTTGAAACAAATTCTTCTCTGCAACGGATTAGTTGATTTTGGCCAAACTTGGTATGAATGTTCTTGCAATGGTCTTTTATCAACTTTCTTTACTTCAAATGAATATATTATGGAAAACTCTGGTTGCCACGGCAGCCAAACTCCTTAAAAGGCAAACTTTAAAAAATCTTCTTTTCAGAAACCACTTGCTTGATTTCAGAATGATTTCACAGAATTGTTTCTAGGGAGACCCTTCAAACACCTTTGCTTCGTAAAAAAGACATGGCCGCCAGCGGTGAGGCAGTTTGCCTTGTATAGCTATATTTAACACATTGAACATTTTGTTTGAAACCACGTGCTGGATTTCGAAATAATATTGCATAAAGGTTCCTACTGTGACATTCTACTAAATTCCTTAAAATCATTTTCGTTCATTGAAATTCGTGGCCGCCAAGTGCCGGGGCAGTTTTCCTTATAAGGCTATATTGAAAACACTGACAATCTTTTTGTTGGAATGAAATGACTGGATTTCGAAACAAATATCACAGAAATGTTCTTTGAGTGAAATTCTTTGACATTTCAAATAATTGTGGTTCGTTAAAAAACATGGCGGCCATGGGGCGAGTCAGTTTACATGATGGCAATATTGAACACTCTGAAAATCATTGTTTTGAAACCACTTGCTGGATTGCGAAATATTCTCACAGAAATGTTCCTTGCAGTGGTGACCATCTACCAAATTCCCGCAAAATATTATGATTTAAAAAAAACATGGCCGCCAGGGAGCGGATCAGTTTTCCTTATACGGCTGTATTAAACACTTTGAACATATTTTTATCTGAAAATCGCTTGCTGGATTTCGAAATAAATCGAATGTACAAGCCATTATGATACATAAAACTCAGGTTAGCTATCCAAGGCCCATCTTGGCCATCTTGTATTGTAAATATTATTATGAATAATCCAAACAAATAGTTTTTTTTATCTAACCTTGTCCTTGATTTGTCAAAACAAATAGTGGGCTCGATTAGGTTCCTTATATGCTATATGAAATCACGGAAGTTCTCCTAAAATGCATGGGCCAATTTCAAATTAACATTTATATTCATTGTGTGAACATCTACCGGAATCCTTCAAGCCATCTTAATTCGTCAATTTGACCACCAGGGGTGGATTATATTTCCTTAGTTGACTTTATGAGCACCTGGTAAATATCAGAACCAGTTGAGTGATTTCAAAAATGTTTCCCTATAAATTAGTTAATCTTAATTTGTCGAATAAATGGTCGCCAGGAGATATGGTTACATTTCTTTACAGACCTATTTGTAAAGCTGAAATTCTTTTGGAACCAATTGCCGCCCAACAGTCTTAATTCGTGAAACCATAATGCAATGTTGTTGTTTAATTTTGAAAGTGGCGTTCTACCAGTTTTGCTTCCATTTTTGTAAGCAACCAAAGGCAGTCGTATGGTGACATTGTAACACAAAAACAAAACTTTATAATGTATTATTCAATACTCTAATAATGTATCAAGACTAAAATGCTTTATTTCAGCGAGGCAGAAACGCATTTCGCATAAGATAGTATTAATATAGGTTAGACCAAGGATTTCTGCTGGTTTCAGCGTCATTTTTCCAACTTCCTTTTATATAAAAAGATATAAATAGAAGGTAAATGTGTTTCTTTTTACTTCTACAGTCTGTTTATGCCATCGATCCGTACGTTTCATTGTCAGAACCAGTGATATGTTAGAAAACTGTGATGAAACAGCAGATTATAGCTGTCATCAAACTGAAACAGTTATTCATTACACTGGTAATGGACGGGCCGCTGTTTTCTGCACTTCCTGAAACCAAACAATAAGATCAGTTATTGTAGTCATTGTATGCAAACACCATTTTTATTGATTCAATTCGTTTCTTTTCAAACATGTTGAAACTTTAAACGTGCAGTGATTTAACTATCACCGTTTAACCCAGTTGTGCTTATGTCCCTTTAAAATCAAATAACAAGTAACGTATGAGTGGCTTCTTGTTGAACTGTTTTTGAACTGTCGTCAGTTTGTCATGATAACGATAGTTATATTAACGTTGATTAAAAAAATATGCTTTGCAACTCCTGGATGTCATCTGTGAGATGAAATGTATCTAAGAAACGAACTAATTCATACTACTTCTTCTTGTAGAAACATGTTTGAAATACCCAACACAAACATTTCCTGTAATTAATAACATGTCCAAACAAACATCCTGAACATAAAAAGACTGTTTCTGTTTTATATACATAATTACCGTTAACGATGTTTCGGTATATTTTGACGATGACTTTTATGCGTTTAGCCTTATACGCGGTGTGCTCATCAAACTGACAGGTCTTATTAATTGATATGATATGGTTTAAATGTAAACATGTTTTATAATTAAAGATTCCTTAATTGAAAAATAATGTTTTAAACCGAAGCTGAAATGTTTATTGCTCACTTAATGACATTCCATGTTGAGTTTTTTAGATTGCAAAAATTGCATGGCTTACATTGTGCCTGTATCAATAAAGCAAATTTTAAGTTCATGCCAACATCAATCGGTGATAATCTGCAAACCAAAATTGATATTAATGAAGCAGTATTAAGAACAAATGCGATCTTAATAAAACAACTTATTTTGCTTACAAAAGAAATGTTGAAATCAAGTTCAATTTAAATATCTGTGTTTTCAGCTATAATAAACAACAAAATCTTAAAGTGTGTATGTACGATTTTACAACAGATGTAGCTGCATAAATACAATTAACTAAATGACGTTCATAAGCATATATTTTCATTTAAAATAGAATAAAAGTTAAGAATTAACTACTAGGCGTTGTATTTTACTTTATATATGTGATTCGCGCGTTTTCAATCATTTCAACGAAAACCACAGAAACACTCCAAATTATTCCATCGTTTCGCGTTACGAACGCTTTATAATTTTTCAATTTCAACTAATGATCACTCATTAAACAAACGGTATTTACAGCATATTTCTATGTAGGTAGTGTTATTTCGCTCTTTTTATACACTCTTATTTTATTTTTTGAATCTGTGACAAAACGTTTGAAAAAATTATCAATTTGTCAATCTGTGAACAGGTCCCTTTAATTGTATACACAATTTAAATATGTATGGTATGCCATGAGTAATACACATTCCTTAATAGATTTAACCCCTTTAAACAGACTCATGCTTGTCATTGCATTTTGCGTATCATTTTGTTCAACGACTTCAAGAATCCACAAGCTGTGTAAATAAACATGGGCAGATCGGGTGTATTCAATCGTCTTTTTATCAGCTGGAGCTTCATATAGGGCGGCATGGTTTGGAAGAATCCCAGTGGCAGGCATTTATTGGCAATTTGGTGTTTTATATGACAGATATTTAAAGAATGAATGTTGTGTGTGATTCAAATTTCCAAACGTTTTTACTAGATATATCATAGTGCTTCATTCTTGTCACCAAAATGATCCACTGTGTCTTAATTGGTAACAAGCAAGAAACCTAATGAGACAAATTCTTTGTCCGATTGTCAATTGCATGCTCTTTCTTTGGGCTACAAACATATATTAATTTAATGGCATTCCTATTTGACATTCCGACATTAAATATTAATTACTAATACACATTATCTGGGTATGCATGTATATAGTGAAAAACTATCATTATGAGTTTCATAACCGGACTTTCTCTGTGAAAGACAGATGATTACGCTGCCGAAAATCAAAAGCTGTAGAGTTAAATAAAACTCAATATTAACCTTAAAAACAAACAAGATGCTGAATATTAAAAATATTAAACAGTGTATGAATGCGAAGACTGTGTTACAAGCTTTTCAACCACATTAGCAAGTGTTTTAAGTTTATGAAAGGGAGTTACTATCAAAATTCAATGAATTAAGCATCTGGAGTAGCAAAACTGTCAAAAAAAGTATTTGAAAAAAATTCTCATCCACTGCCGAGAATCGAGCCCGCGTCCTTTAGAATGCGAGTCCGACATGCTAACCACAAGGCTATTGCCGCTAAGACGTTTCGCGTGTAAAATTCCGCCTATTGTTGTTTCTGATATGATTAGTGTATCCGACCTCGACTGCTACTGCGTAATAACCGCTAAACTGTTCTTTATCGTTATAATGATGGCCACGTTAATAATAAAATGAGTAATAAACATTCTCTACTAAACAAATTCACTACTCAACAAATAATCTTTACATAATTCGGCGATAACGAGATGAATAGGTAAAGCCCCGGGCACACTGTCACGATTATGCTACGATAACCCACGATTGATCGTGTGCGTGTTAATCGTGATGATTCGGTGTGAACAGTGTCCCGATTGTGTCTTCCTACGTATACATACGGTTGTTTTAGGACGAGACTACGAATATCAACGACACTTGTAGGTTTCTGCTGCCGATTCACCACTGTTTTACCAAGATATGATGCGATCTATTACGGTTGACATACGTTAGCGTCAGGTATACGCTACGGTAACAGACGATTACTAGCGATTGTACACGTTTCTCCTAAGATTGTAGTAAGATTCATCACGATAAACTACGAGCAGCCAATAAGTCTCACGCTTTAAGGCGATTTGGACATCACGATGCCTCGTGCATAATCGTGACACTAACATAGGCAAACGTAGTGAGTGAGTAGTAACATCGCGATAAACCGTACAAGCAACGCGACCCAATCGTCGTGTTGTCGTGGTCTATCGTGTATATTCGTGAATAGTCATGCTAGTTGTCGCTAAAGATCCTACTGGAATCGTAACTGAACCGTAGGGCAAGCGTAGAAATCCATACCATATTCGTAGCAAAACGCACCATAACGTACTACTGTCTTGTTATATAAATGTCATAAAAATCGGTCACGATTAATCACGATTAAACACGAAAGGCCACGAATGCCTCTACGATGGCTGTAAGAATACGCCAGATTGAGATACGATGGCACTAGGATTGTCCTACGCTTTTTAAAAATCGTGGCGGCGCTACGATCAGCCACGAATGTTTTGAACATGTTTAACCTGTCGCAGCGCCTCCAGATCGATAAGGATCCCCCAAGATTCTTCCAGATTCACACAGATGCCAGTACGTGTGCGTTCACGCTAAACCACGTTTCACCCATATTTTGTAAATCGTTGGCAATCGTAGCAAAAATTGTGACAGTGCGACCGGGGCTTAAGGGTTAGATTTGTAAACGCCCGTTTGAAGAACGGCAGTATTATGGGAACGCCCGAGCGGGCGGACTGGCGGACGGGCTGGCAGGCGGGCGGGCGGCGGGAGATAACTTTGCCCAGCCTGGATGGATTTATAAATAACTTGGCAGAAGTGATACGCATGATAAGACGGAGTGTCGCGGGCAAGAATCAGGTTCCTAGGTCCGAGGTCAAGGTCACAATTCAAGGTCATAGGTCAAATATAGGAATTCAATCCTTGACACTGTCTGGAGCATAACTTTGTCTAGCATGGATGGATTTTTAAATAACTTGGCAGAAGTGATAATCATGATGAGACGGAGTGTCGCGCGCAAGAACTAGGTCCCTAGGTTCAAGGCCAAGGTCACAATTGAAGGTCAAATATAAATAATCAATCCTCACCACATTTTCCGGAGCATATCGTTGTCAAACATGGCTGGATTTTCAGATAACTTAACAGAAGTGACAAGCATAGTGAGGCGGAGTGTCGCGTGCAAGAACCAGGTCCGAATGTACAAGGTCACAATTCAAGGTAAAAGGTCAAATTTAAGAAATCATCCTAAACACCCTTCGGGAGCATATCTTTGTCCAGCATAGATGGATTTTCTAATAACTTGGCAGAAGTGACAAGAATAGTGAGACCAAGTGTCGTGCACAAGAACCACGTCCTTAGGTCCAAGGTCAAGTTCACAATTCAAGTTCAGAGGTCAAATTTAAGAAATCAGTCCTAAGTATTTTGTCCGGAGCATATCTTTGTCCAACATGGATGGGTTTCCAAATAATCTGGCAGAAGTGACAAGCGTGGTTCGTCGGAGTGTCGCGCGCAAGAAGTCCCCATATCCAAAGTCAAGGTCAGAATTAAAGCTCAAAGGTCACATTTAAGAAATCAATCCTTTGTCCGGAGCATATCTATGTCGAGCATAGATAGATTTCATATAACTTAGCAGAAGTGACAAGCACTTTGAGACAGAGGTCTCTAGTTCAAAGGTTAATGTCACAATTCAAGGTCAAAAGACACATTTAAGATATTAGTCCTAAATACTTTGTCCAGAGCATATCTTTGTCCAGCATGGATGGATTTTCCTGGATAACCTGGCAGAAGCGAACAAGAACCAGGTCCCTAGGTCCAAATTCAAGGTCACAATTCAATGTGAAATTTAAGAATTCAAACCTAAACACTTAATCCAGAGCATATCTTCGTCCAGCATGGATGGATTTTCAAATAATTTGGCAGAAGTGACAAGCATAGTGAGGTGTAGTGTCGCGCGCAAACACCATGTCCCTAGGTCCTAGGTTAAGGTCACAATTTAAGGTGAAAGGCGTAGTGGCAGCGTCAACTTTTGGTTTATGCTGTCTAACTCGAGAGCGAATTGAGCTAGTGTAATGAAACTTCATACATAGATACCTTATTGCAAGACCTCGCTTTGGATAGCATATGCGGTGGGTGGGGTCAAGTTCAAGGTCTGTTATTAAAAAATAAAAAAAACGGTTTCTGCTAAATAACTTGAGAACGCATTGAGGTATTTTAATGAAACTTTATCTTTAGATACCCTATATCAAGACCTCGCTTGGGAATGCATATAGGGTGGGTGGGGTCATGGTCAAGGTCACTGTTACTTAAAATAGAAAAACAGTTTCTGCTCAATAACTTGAGCATGCATTGAGATATTTTAATGAAACTTAATACATACATACCTTATATCAAGACCTCGCTTGGGATTGCGTATGGGGTGGGTGGGGCCAAGGTCACTATTACTAAAAAAAGAAAAATGGTTTCCCCTCAATAACCTGAGAACACATGGAGATATTTTAATGAAACTTCTTACATAGATACCTTATATTGAGACCTTGCTTGGGAGTGGGTATAGGGTGGATGGGGTCAAGGTCACTGATACTAAAAATATATAAAAGTTTCCGCTCAATAGCTTGAGAACTCATTGAGATATTTTAGTGAAAACTTCATAGATATATATCTCATATCAAGACCTCGCTAGGGATTGCATATCGGGTGGATGGGGTCAAGGTCACCTTTACTAAAAATAGACAAACAAGTTTCTGCTCAATAGCTTGAGAAGACATATGGATATTTTAATGAAACTTTATTTGTAGATACCTTATATCAAGACCTCACTTGGGATTGCATATTGGGTGGGTGGGGTCAAGGTCAAGGTCACAATTTCGAAAAATTGTATTTTTGTGCTGACTTTAATGCATTTCATTCTAAAAATTTGGTTTTCGGGGAAATTTCTACTTTTCTTGTTTATTTTGGCATCTTGATTAAAGATTTAAGAATATATATGAAATAGTTTTGATACCTCAACTCGCCACTTAGAGAGAGCCTTTGGAGATGAATTAGGTCCACGAATACCATGACTCTACCTTATTAGTTTTTGAATTGTTTATTTTTAGTTATTGAATCTTAACCCCCAAAAAGCTTCTTGGACGGGCGTATCTTTGTGACAATGGCACGCTTGTTTCTATTCGGCTCGCCTCGTGACCCAAGATTTTCATTCATTAATGAATTAGGACGTCGCGTAACGTACTATTTTATTTTCTTCCGCGTGTACAGTCATATTTGATCCTACATTAAAAGTTGTTGACTTAAGTTTTCCCAACATGTCATGTTCTAATCAAATTCATTATCGTAATGATTACCATTTGACAAATTAAACGATATTCGAAACGGCATTTTTCACTTTCGGGTAGTCGACTGGCCTAAAGCTGTTAGGATCATTGTTCTTAGAGTGTTCAATTTTGGAATTGTGGTATATTTAGTTGTACTGCGAACAACTAAAAACCAGAATAACTTCGCCAACCGTCGACAGATGCAAAATCTTTACTTCGCGTTTAATTGAAACCAGCGATCTCATTTATCACAACCAATCTTATAAAACGAATATAGCTTATATATATAGCTATAAAATATTACGAAAGAGATTATAATACATGATAAATAAAATATTATCGTTTTAACTCTATGAAAAAGCAAGCTATTCTACTCGCCCCGGCGTCGGCGTTGTCGTCGGCGTCCGAGCTAGGTTACAGTTTTTCGGTAAGCTGGTTTCTCGGGTATGGCTTGAGGAATTCATTCAAACCTAGAACACGCAGCGTCAATTTTTGATTTCCACTCTTTTGACCTGAGAATCAATCTTCGTACATAAATACTTTAAAGCAATACTTTACTCGGGATTAAATTTGTGGTGGGTTTTGTGGTGTCGAGGTCAAGTTCACTGTTACTAAAAATAGAAATAAAATCTTCTGCTTTATAACTCGAAAACAAATTGAAATATTTTAATAATATTCATTTTATAGATACTGTATAACGAAACATTGCATGACATTGCATGGGGTTAGTTAGGTCAAGGTCAAGTTCACTGATTAGAAATTTGAAATTTAAAAAATGCTTCCTCTCAGTAACTCGAGAAAGGAATTAATTTTGTTTAATTGGTCCCTTCTATACAGTTGTTGAAGAAAAATGCCAGAAACACTGACAAGCACAAGAAAGGTTGAGCGCGCTGTTCTCCGACAGCTCTTGTTATTATCCCCGCCGATGAAGTCGGTAGAGGGTTATTGAAATAGCGTTGTCCGTCCGTCCGTCACGCTTTTCTGTCCGCAGTCATGTCTCAGTAACTGGCGAGTAGAGTTTCATGAAATATTTATCAACGTAGTGTGGTGATATTCGCCAAGTTTCACTTGGATTAGTCACTTTTTCCAGAGTTATAGCCCTTTGTTCAATGAAAAAATGCACAATTTTTTCTGTCCTCCGCCATTTTTCAGTAAATGTCTGGAAGAATTCCACGAAACTTATATTAAATATGTACCAACATGGTGCGGCGATGCACGTCAAGTTTACTTGGATTAGTCAATTTTCTCCAGAGTAATTGGCCTTGATTCAATAAAAAATGCACTTTTAGTTCGTCCGACATCATTTCTCAGTTACTGGCTGGTAGAAATCCATTAAACTTACACTAAATATGTACCAACATAGCGGGTGAGGCCGTCAAGTTTCACTTGAAATAGTCAATTTTCTCCAGAGTTATTGCCCTTTATTCAATGAAAAATACATTTTTCCGTCTGCCGCCATTTTCTCAGTAACTGGTCGGTAGAATTCCACGAAACTTAAAATAAATATGTACCAATATAGAGTAGTGATGCATATTCAGTTTCGCTTGGATCAGTAAATTTTCTCTAGAGTTATTGCCTATTATTTTATGCCAAATGCGCATTTTGTTCTGTATTCCGCCATTTCTCAGTTACGCTCTGGTAGAATTCCGTGAAACTTTGATAAATATGTACAGACATAGTAAGGTGATACACGTCAAGTTTCACTTGGATCAGTCAATTTTGTCCAGAGTAATTGGCCTTGATTCAATATGAAATGCACTTGTATTTCGTCCGCCGCCATTTCTCAGTAACTGGCTGGTAGAATTCCATTAGACTTACACTAAATATGCACCAACATAGCGGGTGAGGCCGTCAAGTTTCACTTGGATTAGTCAATTTCTCCAGAGTTAATGCCCTTTATTAAATGAAAAATACATGTTTCCGCCATTTTCTCAGTAACTGGCTGGTAGAATTCCACGATACTTAAAATAAGTATGTACCAACATAGAGTAGTGATGCATATTAAGTTTCACTTGGATCAGTCAATTTAAAATAAATATGTACCAACATAGAGCAGTGATGCATATTAAGTTTCACTTGGATCAGTCAATTTTCTCAAGAGTTATTGCCCTTTATTTAAATCAAAATGCGCATTTTTTTCTGTCCTCCGCCATTTCTCAGTTACTCGCTGGTAGAATTCCGTGAAACTTTTATAAATATATACTAACGTAGTGGGGTGATGCACGTCAAGTCTCACTTGGATCAGTAAATTTTTCTACAGAGGTATCGCCCTTTATTCAATGAAAAATGTACTTTTGTCCGTCTTCCGCCATTTCTTAGTAACTGGGTGGTAGAATTCCATGAAATTTAAAATACAAATATACCCACATATGTTAGTGATGCACGTCAAGTTCACTTGGATCAGTCAATTTTCCCCAGAGTTATTGCCCTTTATTCAATGAAAAAATGCTCATTTGTTTTTTCTGTCCGCCGCAATTTCTCAGTCATTGGCTAGTATAATTCCATGAAACTCAAAATAAATATGTAACAGTGCGGTGATACACGTCGAGTGTCAGTTGGATGAGTCAATTTTCTCCAAAGTTATTGCCCTTTATTTAATGCAAAATGCACCATTTTTAGCTCGACCATTCGAAGAATAGGTGAGCTTTCCTACTCGCCCCGGCGTCGGCGTCCTTGTCTGAACTGAAAAGTTTTCATTCAAAATGCTTGTAACTTCAAAACTATATCAGTTATTCACTTGAAACTTGGAATATACCTTTGCTATCAACTCCAGTATCAAGGGCAGCATTCCCCATAACTCTGTTTTGTATTTTGACAGAGTTATGCTCCTTTTTCACATAGATTTTCTGGTTCAAGTTTTTATTCAAAATTCTTGTAACTTCAAAACTACATCAGTTATTCAATTTAAACTTAAATTATACCTTTTTCATCAACTCCAGTATCAGGGGCAACATTCCCTTAACTCTGTTTTGTATTTTGACAGAGTTGTGCCTCTTTTTGACCTAGATTTTCTGGTTAAAGTTTATATTCAAAAGTTTTGTAACTTCAAAACTACATAAGTTATTAATTTGAAACTTGGAATTGACCTTTGTTATTCACACAAGTATCACGAGCAACATTCTCCATAACACTGTTTTGTATTTTGACTGAGTTATGCCCCTTTTTCACATAGGTTTTCTGGTTAAAGTTTATACTCAAAAGATTTATAACTTCAAAACTACATAAGCTTTTCGCTTGAAACTTGGAATATACCTTTGTCATCATTTCCCGTATCACCGGCAACATTCTAAATAACTCTGTTTTGTATTTTGATAGAGTTATGCCCCTTTTTTTCACATAGATTTTCTGGTTAAAGTTTATATTCATAAGTTTCTTAATTCAAAACTACGTAAGTTATTCACTTGAAACTTGGAATATACAATTGCCGTCAACTCTAGTATCATGGGCAACATTCCCCATAACTCTGTTTCGCATTTTGACAGAGTTATGCCCCTCTTTTACATGGATTTTCTAGTTAAAGATTATATTAAAAAGTTTATAACTTTAAAACTACATAGGCTATTCAGTTGAAAATTGGAATATACCTTTGTCATTATATCCTGTATCCGGGGCAAAATTATCCACACATCTGTTTCGTATTTTCGACAGAGTTATGCCCCTTTTCACATTATTTTTCTGTTTAAAGTTTATATCCAAACGTTTTGTAATTCAAAACTAAATAAGTCATTCGCTTGAAACTGGAAAAAACCTTTGATATTAATACTAGTATCAGGGGCAACATTCCCCATAACACTGTTTTGTATTTTGATAGAGTTAAACCCCTTTTTCACATAGGATTTCTGGTTAAAGTTTATTCTCAAAAGATTCGTAACTTCAAAAGTACATAAGCTATTCACTTGAAACTAGGAACTGACCTTTGTTATCAACACTAGTATCAGGGGCAACATTCCCCATAACTCTGTTTTGTAGTTTGATGGAGTTATGTCTCTTTTTCACATTGGTTTTCCGGTTAAAGTTTATACTCAAACGCTTTGTAACTTCAAAACTACATAAGCTTTTCACTTGAAACTTGGAATATACCTTTGTCAGCATTTCCCGTATCACGGGCAACATTCTCAATAATTTTGTTTTGTATTTTGATAGTGTTATGCCCCTTTTTGCACATATTTTAGGGTTAAAATTTATATCCAAAAGTTTTGTAATTCAAAACTATATAAGTCATTCACTTGAAACTGGAATAAACCTTTGTTATGAATACTAGTATCAGGGGCAATATTCCCCATAACTCTGTTTTGTATTTTGACATAGTTATTCCCCTGTTTCACATAGGCTTTATGTTTAAAGTTTACATTCAAAAGTCTTTTAACGTCAAAACTACACAAGTTAATCACTTGAAATTTGGAATGTACCTTTGTCATCAACTCTAACATCACGTGCAACATTCATCAGTTTTGTATTTTAACAGAGTTATGCCTCTTTTTTACAAGTATTTTCTGATTAAAGTTTTTATTCAAATGACTTGTTAATTCAAAAATTCATATGTAATTCACTTGAAACTTGGAATATGCCTTTGTCATCAAATCCTGCATCGGGTGCAACATTACCCGTAACTTTGTTTTGTATTTTGGCATAGTTATGTCCCTTTTGCATATATATTTTCAGATTTAAGTTTTTATTCCAAAGTTGTATAACTTCAAAACTTGATAGGTTACTCAATTGAAAATTGGAATATACCTTTGCCATCAAGTACAGCATCAGGTTCCTCAATCCACATAACCCTGTTTTGTATTTTGAGGTTCAAATTTTTGTTACAAAGTCTTATAATTTCAAACTGCATAAGGTATTCACTTGAAACTTGGAATAAATTGATGAAATAATTGCCATAACGATTTGTATTTTAACAAATGTATGCCCTTCCACTTTCCATTTGATATCAGACCGAGCTATAAGATGTAAGTATTCGTCACCTTCCTCATCTGCCAAGATTCATATTAGCCATAAAAAAATATTTACCTAGGTACATGTAAATTTGTTAATTTTTCCTTCTGAACATCATGTTTGCCCATGCACATCAACGAGTATGCATTTATTTCATTAATGAAATATTCCTTCCTAGTTAAATATTCCTGTTCAAAATACAATTCCGGAATTCGTTGTGCGAGTTTTGATGTAGCCTTTGTGTACGATTGTCCTTGCCGTTTCGTAGTTTCTTACACAAAATATCTATGTGTGTATTATCACTTGTCCAAGAACGTTGGTCGTGTGTGCTTATACATGTTTGTGTAGTCACATGCTCAAATTGTAATTTTTAGCTCACCTGAGCACAACATGTTCATCGTGAGCTTTCATGGCCGCCTTTTATCCGTCGTTCGTCGTGCGTCCTTCGTCAACATTTTCATTTAAACAACATTTTCTCCTTAACAGCTTGACATATTTTTACCAAACATAACAATAATGATCCTTGGGTGACCGACGTCCAAAATTGTTGTTCACTAGAGCTAAAAATATATTTAAAAGTAAAAATCTTCTCTGAAACAGCAAGACCCAGAGGTTTCATATTTGTTATGTAACATCATATTGTGGTCCTCTACAAAGATCGTTCAAATTATGCCCCTGGGGTAAAATTGGCCACGCCCTGGGGTCAAAGGTCTATAAAGATTTAAATATCAAAAAGTCCTTAAAAATCTTCTCACCTGAAACTGCAAAGCCCAGAGGATTCGTATTTGGTATGCAACATGATGTAGTGGTCCTCTACAAAGATTGTTCAAATTATGCCCCTGGGTTAAAAAAATGTTCACGCCCTGGGAGTCACATGGTTTATATAGACTTTAAAAGCAAAATGACTTTAAAAATTATCTCCTCTGAAAACGCATGACCCAGAGAGTTCGTATTTTGTATGTAATATCTTAAATTGGTTCTCTACAAATATTGTTCAAATTATGCCCCTGGGGTAAAAAGTGGCCACGTCCCGGGGTCACATGGTTTATAAAGACTTAAATAGCTAAATGATTTTTAAAATCGTCTCTGAAATCGCAATGCCCTGAGGTTTTGTATTTGGTATGTAACATCGTATTATGGTCCTCTACAAAGATTATTCAAATTATCTCCCTGGGCTAAAAAGTGGCCACGCCCTGGGGTCACAGAGTTTATATAGACTTAAATAGCAAAATGACTTCCTCTCTGAAACCGCAAGGCCCAGATGTTTCTTGTTTGGCATGGAACATTGTTTAGTGGTCCTCTACAAAGATTGTTCAAATTATGCCCATGAGGTAAAAAGAAGCCACATCCCGGGGTCACATATTTTTTTATAGACTTATATGTCACGAGGATTTTTTAAATCTTCTCATCTGAAACCGCAATTCCTGGGTTAAACAAAATATCCACTCCCTGGGGGTCACATGGTTTATATAGACTTAAATGGCAAACTGACTTTTTAAAAATCTCCTTTCAAACCGCAAGATCCTAAACGGAAGCAAGTTTGAACGGCCCCAAGTTAAAACGGCCCCACGTTAAAACAACCCCAGTATGGTTAAAACGGCCCCAGATATTAAATAAATATGGTCAAAACGGCCCCATATTTTTTTTAGCGATTTTAACTTGCTTCCGTTTATTTTAAAGGAAAGTATTTTATAATGCAACCATGTATAAGAAAACAAATCACACATGTTATAAAAAACTTGTAACACTAAACACCATATTTCTATCATGGTTAAAGTGTACACTTAGTTATGTAAACAAATATCAAGGTTATGATCGCAATCGTTGTATGGGTGTGTTGGGCCGAAAATAAAATATTGTTTGTTTCCCCTCCCGCGACCAGTGGGTCGGTAGGTCGGAAAATATATTATTTGTAGACACAATAAGTCATTTTCATTCATGTTTTCCTTATGTTCGAAATGTTACGTTATAGTATTAATTCTTAATATTTTCGATGTAGTAGATTCATAACGTTCTGCTTATTTACGTAATACTATGTTCTTATTACTTTACAATAATTTATCAAAATTTAACAAACAATAACATACGTTAAAAACAAGAGCGTTAGTAATAAAAAAAACTGTTAAAACTAAGCAGTAATAGCGTTACGTTGCAATTTGCCGGGCATCCAAAACAGAACGCTGTTAGCAACATCCATATCAACGGTGACTGTCATACTGCGGCTAGCAGTTTGTAGCTGAAAAGCGTGTTACACGCTTAGCACGTGGATAGTGTTTAAAAGCATCAATCTGTAATACTGTATCTGAACAACGAAAATGCTAGAGCATAAATGAATTAGCATTCTATGGAAATAAAAACAAATAGGACTTTGTTCATTAATAAAAAGAAAGCCACATTTACTTTCATTTTTGACAAGGACTTTAGTTCCGCTAACTTTCATTCAAATGTTGCCTCAGCCCAAATTTTTGCATAATTCTAATCCGTGGGCAGTGATGAGTTTGAATAACACGTTCGTTAATTATTACTAGATCTAGTAATTTTATTTTTTAATAAAATAAGACGTTTGACGCGATCAGTTTTTCGAGTTAAATGACGTCGTAATTCATATTCTTAGTAAACGGTTCCTTTCACCAAAATTCACAAAAATTATGATGTTTATTCATAATTATTTATTTATTTACTATTTTAATATGAAGTAATTTATTACAAACGCGGCTGTTAAAAACACACATATCTATAACAAAACACACACCTAACGCAAATGTGTTACAAATTACTTGCACCTTTACCAATTAAAATTAGAATGAGGGCGTGATAAACTTTCTAACTACGACGCACATTTGCATCTTGGAAATTGTATGCGTTCTCATTGGCTGACTGTATTGATCTTGTTAAGCTGACTCCTCCTGCGTCAATTTTGTATCGATAATGGAAACTTGGTGCATAAAGGCGAGTTTGTTCATTGCCGGTGGGCGTTCTTTGTCTTAAAAAAAAACATGCATATGCGAACGGAAACGGTTGCGCTCTAGAATCTAACACTGAATGTTATGGCGTCCTTTTCGTAAAAGCATGCGTCAAAATACGCCGAATTACTCGTTACCGAGAACTGTCCGTTTAAAGTCATTTTATAAGCGTCTTTTGACAGTAAGATTGGTACACCTATTGGATTCTTTTTAAGGATTCGCACACCGCATTTTCACGCACAAATAAAATAAAATATTGTTTTCTTTGATCTATAAATTTTTGGGGGTCGCGGCGATTTTGCTGGGTCGGTCGCGGGAAGGGAAACAAACAATATTTTATTTTAGGCCTTGACAACATGCTATTACATGTATTTCTTTCTTTCCAATATTGATCATAAAAAAGCAATGATGTATAAGTGTCTGTTCCAAGTTTATCGGTATTAGTAAAGATTGCATACATCAGTCCGAAGTAAAATCATAGCAAATATGCGTCAGTATTTGCATTGTGATAACCATCGGATTTGTTCGTTTGTCTTTTTAAAATTTTATTTTCCGTCAACGATAATAATTTTAGAGGAAACATCCTAAAGTAATGCTCGCGAAGTTTCGTTATTATTAGTCAAAACATTTGTGCTTGTTTGTGCGTTAAGTTTGCTGTCGTATGCTAATGTTGCTAACTAAATGTAATGCCCCGCCGAAGGGGATACACGTATTTAAGCCTTACTTAAACGTGTGATAAGATCCAAGAATTAACCGATTTAATTTAATTGAATCAACAGAAGTAACCTCCGGAGAGGTCAAACCCATTGCAATAATCATAAACTGTTATTCATTAAAAGTGAGTAAAATCAAATGTTTTCCATTTATTTTCAGAAACTCTGTAATTATTTTAAATTTATTTCAAATCACTGTTTAACTACATTACTGATGATATTGGCATCGGGAAATATCTTTAAGAACAAAATATTACAAAAGGGCTATACATTGTCAATGTAACATATTTTAAAACACGAATTTGAAATACGCATGAAATGCACAAGTCATGAATTTAACTTTGAATTAATCATATACGTCACAGGTGAATAATGTAAAAGGATAACCGTGCGCATACAATGTGCACATAGCGACTGATGCTTCTATTGCAATATACCTGTATAAGTCTAAATATTGTATAACAATTGACACAAAACCACTATTTTACCATTTGTTATACCCCCGCAAACGAAGTTTAGTGGGGGGGGGGGGGGTATATAGGAGTGAGCTTGTCGGTCTGTCGGAAACTCAAGAAAGGCTTTACATATTTAAATAATTTTTGGTACACATGTGTAACATCATAGAATACAGGTCAAGTTTGATGTTGGTTACAAACCACTAAATTTTGACAGAGTTATGGCCCCTTTTCGACTTAAAATTCCCTTTAAAAAAGGTTTCCTGATGATAACTAAGGAAAGGCTTGACATATTCAAATAATTTTTGGTACACATCAGTAACATCATAGAATACAGGTCAAGTTCGATGTTGGTTACAAACCACTAAATTTTGACAGAGTTATGGCCCCTTTTCGACTTAAAATTCCCTAAAAACATGATTTCCAGACGATAACTCAAGAATGGCTTGACATATTCAATTATTTTTGGTATACATGTGTAGCATCATTAAATACGTTTCAAGTTCAACTTTGGGTACAAACCACTAAATTCTGACAGAGTTATGGCCCTTTATTTCACAAATATTACCTAAAAACATGGTTTCCTGGCGATAACTCAACAGTGGCTTGACATATTTATATAATTATTGGTACATATGTGTAGCATCATACAATACTGGTCAAGTTTGGCTTTGGTTGCAAACCACTAAATTTTGACACAGTTATGGCCCCCCTTTTTACTTAAATTTCCCCAAAACATAACAATAACTCATGAAAGGCTTCACATATTTAAATTAATTTTGGTACATAGGTGTAACATCATAAAAAGTCAGATTAATTTCAACTTTGGTTACAAACCACTAAATGTTGACAGAGTTATGGCTCCTATTGAAATTAAATTTTTCCAAAAACACTGTTGACCATTCACAAATTAAAGCATTCTCTCTCTGTCCATTTCTTTCGAATGGATGCCATAGTTTTGTGACAATGCCATATTGTGGGGGTATGTCCGTCACTCATGTGACAATTCTAGTTATTTTTTATTCTAATCTGCTTTGAACAGTTTGGCCAAAAGTGGTGCCAATCGACATCACTCTATAACCACATTCTGTTGTAAGCGACCGCACATTGCCAATTCTAAGCGTTTGAGCTTTATCAGGCATATACGAACGATCATCACACATATTTCAATACAATACATGATTTATTACAAGACTGTATATTCACAACCACTTTGAAAGCCAAGCAAGTGTTTGTCAACTCTTTATCACTTCTTCCATACTACTGTCCTTGTACATTTTAAGTACCTTTCTTGAGTATGAAGTTGCAATAATGATAGAGTAACAGCTGTAAAAATAAAATGTTGGACAGTTAAAATTAACAATTACTACCTGTAGGTTTGTATGGAATTCTACAAAGAAGGTGTCTCATTATTAGTTCAGCAAGAGTGGTTGCTTTTCTTCCATTTGGCCTATTAATCGATGGAGTTATTTTTATATTATGCTATTTTGTACTGTGTCCCTGTTACTAAGCGAGAAGCATCCATGCCACTATCCATGCCAATATCCATGCCACTATCACAGAGACCATTGTGATAATCTTCTGATGAAAGTGACCAGCGCCGGAATCGATGTTTGCTGCAACATTAATTATTATAACATGAATATTTGCAGTGTATGCAATATAATTTGATGTGGCTACTTGTAAACTTTACCTGGACAAAGGTAGTGTTAACATTGTAAAAAGTACGGTTACTTTACAGTCCAAATACAAATAACTGTTGACTAAAGTCGAATACCATCATGCTTCTAAGCATATTACGAAAATCATTACGCAAATGATTGGCAAACGTGACATGTACAATAGTATTGTTACAATGTTTGTGTCATTTTGAAAGAGATTGGGTAAGAATGGAATATTTACATTTACATAATCCATTGTCGTCTTTAGAATATTCACTAGCGCACTCACATATTTTAAATGTAGTCCCCTGATTACATACTGCATTCGAAAACGCATTTCTTTGGTATGCCTCCACTCCGTCCTATACCTGTTGTCATTGAAACTGTAGTGCTTTGTCCTGCTGTTGTTGTCCCTGACGTGGTTCGTCTTCTTGTTGTTGTTCCTGACGTGGTTCGTCCTGCTGTTGTTGTTCCTGATGTGGTTCGTCTTGTTGTTGTTGTTCCTGATGTGGTTCGTCTTGTTGTTGTTGTTCCTGATGTTGTTCGTCTTGTTGTTGTTGTTCCTGATGTGGTTCGTCTTGTTGTTGTTGTCCCTGATGTGGTTCGTCTTGTTGTTGTTCTTTCTGATGTGGTTCGTCTTGTTGTTGTAGTTCCTGATGTGGTTCGTCTTGTTGTTGTTGTTCCTGATGTGGTTCGTCTTGTTGTTGTTCCTGACGTGGTTCGTCCTGCTGTTGTTGTTCCTGATGTGGTTCGTCTTGTTGTTGTTGTTCCTGATGTGTTTCTTCTTGTTGTTGCTGTTCCTGTTGTGGTTCGTCGTGTTGTTGTTGTTCCTAATGTGGTACGTCTTGTTGTTGTTGTTCCTGATGTGGTTCGTCTTGTTGTTGTTGTTCCTGGTGTGATTCGTCTTGAGGTTTTTCCTGATGTGGTTCGTCCTGTTGTTGTTGTTCCTAAAGTGGTTCGTCTTGTTGTTGTTGTTCCTGATGTTAATGTAGTTCGTCCTTCTGTTGTAGTTGCTGTTGTGCTTTGTCCTGCTGTTGTTGTCCCTGTTGTTGTTCGTACTGTTGTCGTTGTTCCTGATGTGGTTCGTCTTGTTGTTGTTGTTCCTGATGTAGTTCGTCCTATTGTTGTTGTTCCTGATGTGGTTCGTGTTGTTGTTATTGCTCCTGATGTGGTTCGTGTTGTTGTTGTTGTTCCTGATGTGGTTCGTCCTGTTGTTGTTGATCCTGATGTGGTTCGTCTTGTTGTTGTTGTTCCTAATGTGGTTCGTTTTGTTGTTATTGTTCCTGATGTGGTTCGTCTTGTGGTTGTTGTTCCTGATGTGGTTTGTCTTGTTGTTGTTCTTGATGTGGTTCGTCGTGTTGTTGTTGTTCCTAAAGTGGTACGTCTTGTTGTTATTGTTCCTGATGTTAATGTAGTTCGTCTTTCTGTTGTAGTTGCTGTTGTGCTTTGTCCTGCTGTTGTTGTCCCTGTTGTTGTTCGTACTGTTGTCGTTGATGCTGTTGTGCTTTGTCCTGCTGTTGTTGTTCCTGATGTGGTTCGTCCTGTTGTTGTTGTTCCTGATGTTAATGTAGTTCGTCCTGCTGTTGTAGTTGATGTTGTTGTTTGCCAGCTGTTGTTGTTGCTGTTGTAGGTGATGTGGTCCCTACTGTTGACGTGGGTTGCTTAGTTTCTGGATAAGCTGTAGTTGCAATGTTTTATGTTTTTGATTCCGAGGGTGTAGGAAGTCTGCTTGTTGGATTACGTGAGGCGGAGGCTACTGGCATTGTTGCATACTTCCCTGTGATTGCTGGAGACATTGTGAGGTTTAAATTTTCATTTAGATCCGATATTTGATATTAAATCCAAATAGCGTTCAACGTCATTGTCATACTCATCAATTAAATTTAAATTTTTAAATATAATCATGCTAAGTATCGGCACAATATGCTATTTGAAAATTGAAGAGTATTATGTTATCCTAACATAATCTATTAATGTTTTGTGTTAGGAATTTTGTAAAAACTAACATAAATCAAAGTTTTATCTAATCGTGTTGATTAATACATCTTGAAACTCTGGCTTCTAACTCAAATTATAATACACATATCACAAAGTTAATATGCGAATTTATTATGCTGCCCGAAAGGGGCATATAGTCGCCGCTTTGTCAGTCCGTGCGAATCCTAATTTCACTGCAATTTAGTTACTCCGGGTGTGAAACAGATATCCCCGATGATTTCATCCATCATACGCGATGTTCGTCCGTCCTTCCGTCTTTCCGTCCGTCCGTCCTTCCGTCCATCCGGTACTTCGTTTTCGCACCAGATCTCAGGAACTAATAACCCGAATTTGATGAAACTTTATATGCCGCATCCCTATAAGGTGAACATGCGCATATTGTCAGGTCGTTTCGTCCGATGATTGTTCAGGGAGTTATTGCCCTTTGAGTATTAATTTGACATTGTAATAGGATATTTTTGTTTCCACCCGAGATATCAGGAGCTACTTACTCGAATTTATGTGAACTTAATATTCAGCATCCCTGACACTACCAAAACACTTGTGGATATTATAGAGGTATTGCCCTATTACGATAAAATAGAACATGTTAATATGAAAATTTTCCGCACTCAGAAACTAATGACTCATATTCAGTAAAAATGAGCTACATCTCTACCAAGAGAAATGCGCATTTTGTCGATCATTCCAGTCTCGCGGGTTTTCATGGACATCTTGCCTAGTTATTTTAATAGGATACTTTCCTTTCCGCGTGAGCTCTCGGGAACTAATGACTTCAATGAAACTTCGTGTGCAGCTACCATTCAAGAGGACTCGCTCATAATGTCAGGTCGTTCTGGTCTTATTATTTTTCAGAGAGTTATTGCCCCTTGATTACAAGTATGACATTTTAATTGCATATTTTTGTTTCCGAGCAACATCTCGGGAACTATTAACTCTATTAACTATTTTTAATTAACTATTACATTTAATGAAACTGGATGCGTAGCATTCCTAAAACGGGGACATATGTACATGAACTCTATCAGGTCGTTCTAGTCCGGTGATTTTTCAAGGAGTTATAATGATATTTTCGTTTCCGTGCGAGATCTCTGGAACTAAGGACTCAATTTTAATGAAACTTTATGTGCGGCGACCCTACAAAGACAACATGTGCAGATCGTCAGGTCTTTAAGTCTCATGATTTTTCAGGGACGTAATGCCCGTTGATTGCTAATGTAATTTTAATATAATATTTTTGTTACCTCTCTAGTTCACTGGAACTCAATGAAACTTTATGTGCGACATCACTATCAAGAGGACATGTCCATGTTTTATGGTCGTTGAAACTTGGAATATGCCTTTGTTATCAACTCAAGCATCAGGTGCTGCATTCCCCATAACCCAGTTTTTATTTTGAAAGAGTTTTGCCCCTGTGTCACATAGAATTTCTGGTTAAAGTTTTTATTCAAACGTCTAATAACTTCAAAACTGCACAAGTCATTTACTTAAAACTTTAAATGTAACTTTGTCATCAACTCCATCATCAAGTGCAACATTTTCTAGGACTCTTGTTTGTATTTTGAGAGAGTTATGCCCCTTTTTCACATAGAATTTCTGGTTAAAGTTTATATATAAAAGTCTTATAACTACAAAACTTCAAAAGTTTTTCACTTGACACTTGGAATGTGCCTTTGTCATCAACTCCAACATCAAGTGCAATATTTCCCATAACTGTGTTTTGTATTTTGGCATAGTTATGTCCCTTTCACACATACATTTTTACATTTAAATATTAATTACAAAGTTTTATAACTTCAAAACTTGATAGGTTATTCACTTGAAACTTGGAATATACCTTTGTCAGCAACTACAGCATCAGGTGTCACAATCCACATGACCCTGTTTTTTGTATTTTGATAGAGTTATGCCCCCTTTTCATATAGATTTTTAGTGTAAATTTTTATTCAAAAGTCGTTTAATTTCTAAACTGCATAAGGTATCCACTTGAAACTTGGAATACGTCTTTGTAATCAACTCCAGCATCAGGTGCAACATTCCCCATAGCTCTGTTTTGTATTTTGACAAAGGAATGCCTATGTTTACATAGATTTTGGGTTGTACCAAAGTCTTATCATTTATAAACTACATAAGGTATTCACTTGAAACTTGGAATAAATTGATAAAATAATTGCCATAACTCCGCATTGTATTTCAACAAATTTATGCCGTTTCCACTTTGCAAAATTTGTACAAACTGAAATACTAAACGAGCGCGCTGACCTTTCTCATTTCATTTTCATTCCCCAACACATGACACAGCGCATTTTCAGGGAACATCAATCAGTTTCACAGATATTCTTGTTAGTTAATTTGAATACCCTTCAATACGCCTTGTGTTGATTTTGTAGTTTGTCATATATTATTGTCATTGTTAGAATTAAAAATTGTCATTTAAAATTGTCACGTGTAACCCGTACTATTTTGCTTTGATTTTCCTGTGAGGTTGTACAAGCACTCAAATACTCTTGTACTCTTACCTTCCACTAGCATAAACATGCGAAATCAAATACAACACTTTTGTTACGTTATTTCTTTTTCTGTAAGTAATTTCTTAGACAGTTGGCGGAAGCCAATTTTCTTTTGAGAGGGTAATTTCCAAAACAGGTATCGCGGAAAACTACTTCTTTTTTTGCAGGCTATATTAGTCAGTAAATAGAAACCAGAAATAGTTCTTCTTCAAAACAGCAAAATGTTACAACCGTTTTCGTACATTTTAATTATTTAATGAAAATGTATGTAATATGTATTATAATGTGATTATCGTTTATTACAATTACAGTTTGTAAAAAAGGTCAATTTATAAACAAAATGTAACTTTAAACTAATGATGCCCCTACTTTTGCTATTTATTTGTACGTAACCGAAATATTCACCTGATTGTCCCGAGATGAAACCACCAAATTAATGCGCTTCATCGGTTATTTTTGACTCGTTGCGAAAGTGTTTTTTCTTGTTACTAATTATCATTCTGAATATTTTGACAAGAAGTTACTGCAATTTATGACATTTTTAACAGTACTATGGAAAATCGTATTACCTACTTTAGCCGACTAAGTAGGCTACGAAAAAATAGCTATAAATTATGTATAGATCTTTATCTACGAAGCACTAACAATCGTTGCGCCTAACAACTACGCTTCATCGGTTATTCTGGCCCGTTGCAAATTGACTTGTTAACTGGCATGTTGATAATTCCGTTTGCATAAAATAATTACCTTGTTCGTTACTTACAAATTAGTTTGTGTAATGATGTCGTATATTATTGAATAAGAAGCCACATTATAAAGATTAAAGGTGGGAAATTGAAATTCATTCAAACAAATGTTTCCTTTTTAGAAAACATGTGCTCATAATTCACATGCCTTTAGTTTCTTTTGTTGCCAACAGTCTTTCTACGCTGTGAGCGTTTTGATTTTAATTTTAGACAATTCAGTCAGTGTGCTCTTTTGAATAGGACAAACAAATGAAATGTAATTTTATGTACATGGCTTTGATTTATGACATCAACAAATTGGTTGTTCGCTGTCACGAATAACAAGAAAAAACATCTAGGATTTAACATACCTTATGAAAGTATTTTGTTATATAAAACTGTACACCAACTTGCTAATATACCGATTTCCAATATTCAGTGTTGATTGTAAAACAAACAAAACATACACCAACTAAGACATTTCAAATAAAATACAGTTGCTGAACAAAATGTGTTAAGCATGCCTGTCTATTGTTTTCTATCCCTTTGATAGAAATGCCATCTGGAATGTCATCCATGTATTTTATTTTTGGATAAGAAATCAATATTTTTGAAAGTACCAAGCATTTATGATTGTTTCACATGAGTCTAAAATAGTTTACAAACATTCAACAGTTTTGCTCGTTGTGATTTTAAAGATGCAATTTCAACTACTCGTATAAACAATGACATACGAGTATATTTAATGGACTAATCCTTTATTAGCATTTGCGACCAAGGAAGTTGGACACTAATGTTGAAGCTTTTTATTTGATTATGAGTTATAAACAAATTTATTTTAATTAAATCCATAATATAAATAACAAAGAGGTCAGACACATTTCAACAAATACCTGCAGGTGATTGTTATTCATAACGTGGGTAAAATCAATGTTGTTCATTTCCTCTCAAACATTATGTTACCAGTTTTTTGTTTTGAAATTCAGATAATATTGGCGTCATAAGTACATATTTATCATCTACCACATTGCAATGCACCGCGACCATAAATACTCAAAGCTGAAAGATCAACATCAGCTATCAACTTTAAACCTCATTTTAACGGTCTGGAAAGGTTAGCGTTTTATAAAGCGCTACCAACAACACAGTATTATTCCTTTTCACGCTTAACTGGTGAAGTAATGTGTATCACTAATGTGTATCATGCACGTACAAATAAAATAAATGCCATATGGGTAAGTTTGAACACGCCCTTATATTGCAATATACCTATGTTATGCTAAAACAAGGCTTTTCACTGGATGTGACGTATGCCCCGGAAGCATATGCTTGTCAGAGGAAAGCAACACAATGCCAGTTACATGTTGACAAAAATGACGCTTCCTACAAAAAGTGTTGTGGCCCTTGTACTTTGCACTTCCTCTCAACATCCTCTATCAATACATGTTTTTTTTTTATTAAATCACTTCAATACTAATGGAGTTATGCACTGCACAAGAAAATTAACTGAAGGGCAATACCTCCATAAATATTGAAGAAAGAGTTATGGTCCTTGTACTTTGCACTTCCTTTCTATGTCCTCTATCACTATATTTGGTTTTATTTAAAATCCTTTCAATACTAATGGAGTAATGCTGTGCACAACAATAAACAAAGGGCAATTACTCCGTAAATATTGAAGAAAGAGTTGTGGTCCTTGTGCTCTGCTCTTCCTCTCATGGTCCTCTATCATTATATAAAGTTTCATTTGAATCCCTTCAATACTAATGGAGTTATACTCCGCACAAGTAAAGTAAACATAGGCCAACATCTCTGTAAATATTGAAGAAAGAGTTATGGTCCTTGTGCTCTGCACCTCCTCTCATTGTATGCATTATATGAAGTTTAATTTGAATCTTTAAATACTAATGGAGTTATGCTGCGCACAAGAAAATTAATGCTTCACATAAGGAAATAAAACAAACGGCAATAACTCCGTAAATATTGAAGAAAGAGTTACGATCCTTGTGCTCTGCACTTCCTCTCATTGTCCTCTTTGATTATATGAAGGTTCATTTGAATCCCTTCAATACTAATGGAGTTATAATCCGCACAAGAAAATTAAACAAAGGGCAATAGCTCTGTAAATATTGAATAAAGAGTTGTGGTCCTTGTGCTCTGCAATTCCTCTCATTGTCCTTCATCTATATATAAAGTTTCATTTGAATCCCTTCAATAGATATGGCGTATTGCTCCGCACAATAGCTTTTATGCTTCACATAAGGACTTAAAACAAAGGGCAATAACTCCGTAAATATTGGAGAAAGAGTTGTGGTCCTTGTGCTTTGCATTTTCTCTCATTGTCCTCAATCATATGAAGTTTCATTTGAATCCCTTCAATACTAATGGAGATATACTCCGCATAAGAAATTAAAACAAAGGGCAATATCTCCGTAAATATTGAAGAAAGAGTGTGGTCCTCCGCACTTTTTGTCATTGTCTTCTATCATTATATGAAGTGTCATTTTAATCCCTTCAATATTGATGGAGTTATGTTCCGCACAAGAAGCGTGACGGACGGACGGACAGTCGGACAGACGGACATAAAAACACACACCTTCGGGGGCATAAAAACACACACCGCTTTGGCACAGATTTAGAGCTTTGACACGGAACAATGTATCGACTGACAAAATGACCTGCATAAAAGGACAAATGAGCTTGAAATGCAAAATGAAGAGTACAAGCGGAAATGATTCACGCATATTTGACCTTGAATGATGACCGTGACCTTTGACTAATAAGCACGAGACATGTGCGTGACTCATTGTCTAGTCATGTGGAGTAACAATTTGAAGTAATATTAAAATCCTTCTATGCATTTAGTAGTCACGGAGAGAAACAAAATGCATATATTAAAACTTTAACCTTAAATTGTGACCTTGACCTTTCACCTACAAACATGGGTCATGTACGCGACAAATCATCTGGTCATGAGGAATAATTTTTTTAAGTTGCATTAAAATCCTACTACGCATTATAAGATTATGGAGCGGAAATGAAATACAAGTATTTGACTTTTGACCTTGAATTGTGACCTTGACCTTTGATGGACAAGCATGGGTCATGTGCGCGACACATCGTCTTGTCATGGAGAATAATAATCTGATGTTATAATAAAATCCTTCCATGCATTACAAAGTTATGGAGCGGAAACGAAACACAAATATTTTACCTGTATTTGACCTTTGACCTTGAATTGTGACCTTAACCTTTAAAGGGTCCTGTACGAAACACATCGTCTGGTCATGGGAAATAATTATACAAAGTTATATTAAAATCTTTTCAAGCATTAAGCAGTTATGGAGCGGAAACAAAATACAAGTATTTGACCTTTGACCTTGATTTGTGACCTTGACGTTTGACAGACACGCATGGGTCATGTGCGCGACACATCGTCTTGTCATGGAGAATAATAATCTGAAGTTAATATATAATCCTTCCATGCATCACATAGTTATGGAGCGGAAACGAAATACAAATATTTTACCTGTATTTGACCTTTGACCTTGAATTGTGACCTTAACCTTTAAAGAGTCCTGTACGAAACACATCGTCTGGTCATGGCGAATATTAATCTGAAGTTATATTAAAATCCTTCCAGGAATTACGAAGTTATGGAGCGGAAACGAATTATGGGTCGTACCGACGTACCAACGTACCGACGGACCGACCAACACGCGTCATTCCTATATAGCCCCCACTTGTTCAAAAAGTAGGGGTATAATAAATATTTTACAATACAAACGAAACGTCTTTTATTTTTATTTTTATTCTAAAGTGCATTGTCTAGTTTGGCCAAAAGTGGTGTAAATCAACAACATCAGCAATACTATAACCACATTCTGTTAAGGCAAGCACAAGGCCAATTGTTTGCGGTTGAGCGTCATCAGGCATGTGCGAACCACCATTAACTCATTACATAACATTGCATCACAATACTTGATTGAATGCAGCAATTTCTATTTACACCCACTTTCAAAGCCAAACAAGTGTTTGTCAGTTTTTTTTTATCAGTACAGCTTCATATATTCCAGTAGCTTTCTTGGTAATACAATCGCACGTATAATTACATACCAGTTGTAAACATAATTTTAATTAACGTAAGTGAACAATAAAATAACTACCAGTAGGTTGGTATTGATTTTTGAAAACAGACTGCTCCAGTTTAAAGTTTAGTTCTTTGTTGAACTAATAATACATTGTTTGCGTTTGCTTGACATACAATTTGTTAATTGTTCGATAACATTATTTGATGATCGTTATTTCGATTCGTCCATTGTAATAAATGGGAAGGATTTGGAATGTATCGATTGCTGCAGCTAAAGGAGAATCATCAATGCCACAATCGCTGAGAGAAATGTGACCGCCGTCAGGTGGAAGGTACCAGCACCAGAATCTTCTGAAACATGAATGTTCGAAGATTGCATTCATAAAACAGTATCATTTTATCAGAATAGTCATTTATTAAAAATGTAATAACCACAAATGTGATTTTCATCGTACAGAGCTGCTTCAAATACAAAACATATCGACTGTTCTTAAACATTATGAAGAATTTAAATACGATGAATGGTATTATAGTAGTGTAACGATGTATATGATAGTTTCAAACATATTAGCTATACATTGTATACATACCTTGACACAGTCCCTTGGCATCTTTAGAATATCCACTAGCACACTCGCATATATTGGCTGCAGCTGCCTGCTTACAAACCGCGTTCGAAACACATTCCTGTTGCACGTCTACACCGCGCTTTTTCCTGTGTGCTGGTTGTGGTGCATTTGATGTTACAGAGGTTGGTACTGTTGATACCGCTGCTGTTGTGGTTGTTGTGATTACTGTTGCGGATGCGTTTGTGGTTGTTGGTTTAGTTGTTGTTGATGTTATGGGAATGGTGGAATTGGTTGCTTGATTGACTGAGCTAGCTGACGCTGTTCCCTGTTGAACCGCTGAAAGCATTATTGTAAGAGTTACAATTTCATTTTGGATAATTATAATTCAATTCAAGTTATGTATATAAATTACGTCTATTTTCCTTGTTCATCATTGTCAGTTGATAAAATAGTATCGGGTACATATCCAATATTTGAGATTAAAACAGTGAAATGTTGTAAACAGTTAAAAAGCAGACAGTCAAGAAATTGTTCCACCAGCTGTAGTTCCCTCATATCACCACGTGTGCTTGTACATGGACGAATCCAGAAGCGATAAATGTGTACATCCATGTAAGTATTTTGATATGATTTGTTAAAAAAAAATGATGACACTGAAACCTTTTAATTCATATCTAACAAACTGATAGCCTTGTTTCAAGATTGTAAAACACCCGACAGCTCTGCATTATGTTGTGTTGATAAATATAATTTCTAGGAAGTATATGTACAATGAAAGAGTGTAATTAACATCACATGTCAGTACAACTTGCCAGTGTTTTAGCCAGTGTTACTGCCATATTTGTTGCACAGAAAGCGAAACCATTATCAACTGCTTGTCCACTGTAGCCCAGTTTATTACTATACTATATATAAACTAGCATTTTAGCATGTGCCATGCAGTTATTACTTGCGTGAAATTGGACGAAATTTGGTATAACAAATTATCCTAAACAGTATACTTTGAACAAGCAAATGGGTACCATAATGTCTTCACAGCAAATGTTACATACATTGTGTCACCTTAGTTCAATAACTCAATATCTGCGATGCAAAATATAAGCACTTAGTGAGTTCTTGAACTAATGTGACGATTTGTGTTTCTTGTCCAAGATAATATATCAGAGTTTGTGGGAAATTTTAATAGGCTGACTAGCGAAAAGGATAGAAAGAATACAATAAGTATATTTCGTAAAACGTCCCTATGGCATAAGCTATTTTCGATAATTTTTGAAATATACTTGGCGCACTTGGCTGCGCTATGCTTGTTGCGTTGGCAGGTGCAGAAGTCGACGCATGTTGTCCGGATGTGCCACCAATTTGGGTAGTTTGTCCATTATTTCCATTCTGAGATGTTGATGGTGGTACTGTCAAAATAGTACATTGTTTTCCAACCGCTGCAAATATGAAATATGGATACATTTTATTGCAAACTATTTGAATACGTACGTAATTGTGTTTGATATATTTGAAATGCACAGCATCGTCATATAAGTACGTCCATGCTTCTTTAACCATTATCTGATTAACAATCAAAATCACAAGTAGTGCAAGAACTGCTATTCATTTGTCTAAGGTCTTTGACTATATTTGGTGTATGGACAACGTGACAATATATATTTAATTCATGTATTATGCACCCGAAGATGGGCACATTAAAATCGAACCGTACGTCTGTCCATCCGTCCGTTAGTCCGTCTGGCCAAGGTTAAAGTTTTTGAATGAAATCAGATATCTTTATTTCTATCAAAGGTATTGAATTGGAACTGAAAATACTTCTTTACAGTCAACGTTTCCGCCATAGAGAGCAACCCACATAACTCTTGTTATTTGGGTACAAATGTATGCCCCTTTTTTACAGACACATACAAAGTGATACATGTTAAACCAAAATTAAATGTTGAGATAACAAACAAATAAAATAATGCATTATGAGCTAAAAACTTAAAAACATTTGCATAAGCTAAATGGCATGTGAACAGTTTGAAGTCCAGTGTGGTGTTTACATTTTGAACACAATAAAACTAGCCGAAGCTCCTCGTGTTTTATGTAGAGTATCGTATAGTCCGATTTAATCCGCGTCGCCACGAAACTCGGCAGTAAATAAAGCTAGTGTTTGTCAACAGTTGTACTCTAAGAATCAGTCCTTTTGCAATAAACAGTATCCAGCAAACTAAATGTGTCTGACGTAGTTTGTATATTCTAACGTAAACTCATGCCAAGACAGAAAATAAGATGACCGTTTTATTGTAGAGTCTGAATTTGGGCCATTTTCAATTTTTATGCGGCTTTATGTTGGCTTAAGTTTGTTCATGAAGTTTTTCATAAAGTCTTAGATATTAAATACTGTAAATGGTAGATCTACTTAATTGTAACTTAAAATACTTCTTTACTATCAATGTCTCCACCTGGCAAAGCAACCTTTGTAACTAAGTTTTGTGTTTTGACAGATGTATGTTCCTTTTTCACTCAGAAAATTTAATGTTTTAAGTTTTTCATTCACTCCAACATCTTGAATACTATCAATGGTATTTAATTGAACATAGAATACTTCTTTATTTTTAACGTCTCCATCCCCATCATCATTTTTCGTTTTTGACACATTTATGACCCTTTTTAATTAACTTACTAATTTTAGTTACGTTTTTGTGTTAAGACTAATAAAGGTATTTTATTACTATCGGAATGTTACGGTTTGATATTTTTTTCTCAGTTAGGGTGAGGTGGCGTTTTTACATGAATCGTACACTGCGCATAGAACGTTTTTTATTACTTCACATCGAAAAGTTTTCCTTGTTTGTACATTGTTTAATAATATTGTTTTATTTTTATAAGAATATGTTTTAAATATTTTTGGATTCATACGCAATTATTAGTTAAGAATAAAACTACATTGTCAGTGATGTTTTCATGCACTTGCCGCAAGATGTGTGCTCAACACCAAGTACACATACACGGTGTATTAAGCAATATCTAATCTACGGGTATCTACGGTATTTATGCGAAATAAATACTTATAATAAACAGATTGTACTTACGTATATGACAGATTCCGTTTTCGCAAACCGTGTTTGAATCGGAACAGGTACTGTTTGCACATGATTGTCGAACTGAATAAAAAAATTGTTGAGCATGGACACAGGTTGTATATTTGGTCTTTGCTAGCAATACTTATGGTAAATAAAAGTTCATTGATTGTAATGTTGGGCACATTTTGTGGCTATATTTCCGTTCAAAATTTAATCACTATTTAGCAATATAGTATGTGTACACCTCTAAACCTACCAGCATCGACTTTTGCACCAGAAAATATCACACCAATAACCAGTATTGCATTCAGCAACATTTTACGTAACTAAAATAATACTAAATAACAAGAAAAAGTTAAACGCGAAATTACATGTGTGTTAAGTAAACGTATGATCCTAAGCACTCCGTGAACATGGGTCTTGTGCTTGGTCTGTCCCCTTTTTATAGCAAAATATAGCTAAACAACTGATAACGTGGAGTTCGTTTTTCTGCTGCGTACTGTTTTTGACATCGTTTTTAGATTTCCAAGTTTACAACATTGAATGAATTTAGTAATGTGTGCACATACCTATAGAGTTACACTTAACAGCTTTTTTTCTTTTTGTTTAACTTTTTTATGACCGCGGCATTTTGATGCGGGAGGTATATAGTGATTGACCTGTCCGTCCTTCCGTTATTCCGACCATACGAGGTTAACTAGATTTTGCATTTTCGTCTAGCAGCAACACCGCTTACTAAAACACTTGAATAATTACACAGTTGCTTATGACCATTCCCAATCGAACCATATCACCCATCCTCACTTTGACCTTGACTTGACCTAATTTGGAATTAAAAAAATTCAAATGGGCTATTTGTTGGTTAACTATTTTATCGTTTTGTCTTCCACCTACACGGCTTACTACAACACTTGGATACCTACACAGTTGTTGCTTATCACCATTCTTAATCCTAATCCTAATCCTCCCATACAGTGCGACCTCACGTTGACCTTGACCTTATTTGGACTTTCATCAAATGGGCTGTCCAGTACCAAACGGGGGCATGTGTGTTTATCAATCACAGCGTATTGTTTATTATATTAACCATGATCGTTTATTTATTTATTGATTCACAATAGACTGGCATGTTAGACTCTAAGGCATGCATCGGAACCAAACAAATACCGAAGTGAAGGGGATCCATTTAAAAACAAAATATCTTGTATACTAGTACTTAACTGTCGTTCTCTTGTGCTTCTCAGTTCTGGTGCATATATAACATATTTATTTATATATAATTTAAAGTGGCCATAAAGGTATGCACATAACAAACCAAGATATTATTGTGACTGTAGTTAAAATAATATTAAAGTATGTATGTTTTAAAGCGTATAATTTTCACTCACATGTGTTATAGTGGACGAGCATTATGAAAGCATGTCCTATATCTATATTTGGTCATTTTGGTACAGATATTTTAATAATAATTGGTAATATTAGACTACCATACTTCATTTACTGCTGAAACACTCTTGTACTTGGTGAAGTGTTATGTCCACAAGATATCCCATGGGATGTACACATGGCTTTAGCGTATAAAACTAGATTGGTCAAGGACTTACTGAGTTCTTCATAGTTTTGTTGACTGAATAATTTGACTTATTATGGGAACGTTCTTAAAATGATGACGTTTGTCACTAGGTTCTAGTTAACGCTATTTATTACAATAAAATTCATCTGAAATAATGTTCCATTGTTTAAAATGGCTGTTTAACATTTTTTATCGGTGGTGTTATTTGTGGTGGTGGCGGGAGGGGGAGGGGTAATTCATATTTAATATTCATAATGGACTTACTGGAGTCATCATAGCTTGATTTACTGATAAAATTTACTGAATATAGAGATGTTGGTAACGTTTATCAAAATAGGAATGTTTCATTGGTGTAAAACATTCAGATCTTATCTTTCTGTTTATTCGAACTGAGAGAAATGATGTAATTGTCATATGTAAGTTAGGGGTGTACACATTAAGTTTATTTTATGCATATATACACATATAATATTTCTCTGTAAAACTTGTCTAAAATATACAATGTTTTACATTCCAACATACAGTCCGTGAGCATTCACGCACAGTCAGTACATAAATATGTGATTAGAGGCCTTATGACTAGCAACAAAATATATATAGTATTTTTCCGATGTCTATATACGTACACATGTCACACTTTATGAAAGCTATTTGGGACATATAAAACAGCCTTACAGTAATCAAATGTAATGTGTAAATCATTCCCGCCTACAGGAGTTTCCATATCAACTTACTTTAATTCAAATGAATATATTATTGAAAATTCTGGTTGCCATGGCAACCAAACTCCTTAAAAAGCAAACTTTAAAAAATCTTCTTTTCAGAAACCACTAGCTTGATTTTAGAATGATTTCACATAATTGTTTCTTTCACATAATTGAGACCTTTCAAAAACCTTTGCTTCGTAAAAAGACACGGCCGCCAGCGGTGAGGCAGTTTGCCTTGTATATTGAACACTTTGAAAATTTCGTTTGAAACCACTTGCCGGATTTCGAAATTATATCACATACAGGTTCCTACTGTGACATTCTACTTAATTCCTTAAAATCATTTTCGTTCATTAAAATTCGTGGCCGCCAAGGGCCAGGGCAGTTTTCCTTACAAGGCTATATTGAAAACACTGACAATCTTTTTGTTAGAATCAATTGACAGGATTTCGAAATAATATCACAAAAATGTTCTTTGGGTGACTTCTTTGATCTTTCAAATAATTGTGATTCGTTAAAAAACATGGCGGCCATGGGGCGAGTCAGTTTGCATGATTGCAATATTGAAACCTTTGAAAATCATTGTTTTGAACTTGGTGGATTGCGAAATATTCTTACAGAAATGTTCCTTGCATTGGTGACCATCTTCCAGATTCCCTCAAAACATTACGATTAAAAAAAAACATGACCGCCAGGGAGCGGATCAGTTTTCCTTTTACGGCCGTATTAAACACTTTGAACATCTTTTTATCTGAAATTGCTTGCTGGATTTCGAAATAAATCGAATGTACAAGCCATTATGATACATAAAACTCAGGTTAGCTATCCAAGGCCCATCTTGGCCATCTTGTATTTTAAATATTATTATGAATAATCCAAACAACTAGTTCTCGAACCTTGTCCTTGATTTGCCAAAAACAATAGTGGGCTCGATTAGTTTTCTTATATGCTATCTGAAATCACGGAAGTTCTCTTAAAGTGCATGGGCCAATTTCAAATTGTGTGAACATCTACCGGAATCCTTCAAGCCATCTTAATTCCTTGATTTCACCACCAGGGGAGGATTGTATTTCCTTATATGACTTTATGAACACCTGGTACATATCAGAACCAGTTGATTGATTTCAAAAATATTTCCCTATTAATTAGTTAATATAATTTTTATTTGTGGAACAAATGGTCGCCAGGAGATATGGTTACATTTCTTTACATACCTATTTGTAAATCTGAAATTCTTTTGGTACCAATTGCCGTCCAACAGTCTTAATTCGTGAAACCATAATGTTGTTGTTTAATTTTAAAAGTGGCGTTCTACCATTTTTGCTTCCATTTTTGTAAGCGACCAAAGGCAGTCGTATGGTGACATTATAACACAAAAACAAAACTTTAGAATTTATTATTCAATACTCTTATAATACCAAGACTAAAATGCTTTATTTCAGCAAGGCAGTAACACATTTTGCATTAGATAGTATTATTATAGGTTAAACCAAAGATTTCTGCTGGTTTCAGCGTCATTTTTCCAACTTCCTTTTATATAAAAACATACATATAAAATGTGAATGTTTTTCTTTTTACTTCTACAGTCTGTTTATGCCATCGATCCATACGTTTCATTGTCAGAACCAGTGATATGTTAGAAAACTGTGATGGAACAGAAGATTATAGCTGTCATCAAACTGAAACAGTTATTCATTACACTGGTAATGGACGGACCGCTGTTTTCTGCACTTCCTGAAACCAAGCAGTAAGATCAGTTATTGTAGTCATTGTATGCAAACACCATTTTTATTGATTCAATTTGTTTCTTTTGAAACAGGTTGAAACTTTAAACGTTCAGTGATTTAACTATCACCGTTTAACCCAGTTGTGCTTATGTCCCTTTAAAATCAAATAGCAGCTAACGTATGAGTGGCTACTTGTTGAACGGTTGAACTTTCGTCAGTTTGTCATGATAACGATAGTTATATTCAAGTTGATTAAAAAAAATATCCTTTGAAACTCCTGGATGTCATCTGTGAGATTAAATGTATCTAAGAAACGAACTAATGAGTACTATTCATGATACTTCTTCTTGTAGAAACGTGTTTGAAATACCCAACACAAAACTTATAACATGGCCTGTAATTAATAACATGTTCAAACAAAAATCCTAAACATAAAAAGACCTTTTCTGTTTTATATACATATTTACCGTTAACGATGTTTCAGTATATATTTACGATGACTTTTATTCGTTTAGCCTCATATGCAGTTTGCTTATCATACTGACAGGTCTGATTTATTCCATATTGGAGTGTTTTCTTCGTCATTTTTATCTTTTTTCTGTTTGTTTTCAAGTTTTATTATCACTTTTATCTGCTTATTTTGAAAATAATTGATATGAAAGATCGTAATACACACTTCAAATACCGTAAACGGATGTATCAAGTGCATTACTAATATTATGCATAGATGCATAGAAATATAATTTTAGCTGCAAAATTATAATTAGCACATTTAGATACATAGTGTATTTAAAGAGCTTCCACCGTTGTTCAAAGCTCAGACCATTGGATCAAGAGTCTAACGCGTTACCTCTCGGCAAATCCGAATTACATACTAGGCGGTGTATTTATACTTTATATATGTGATTCGCGCGTTTTCAATCATTTTAACGAAAACCACAGAAACACTACAAATTATTCCATCGTTCGCGTTACAAACGCTTTATAATTTTTCAATTTCAACTAATGATTACTCATTAAACAATCGGTATTTAAAGCATATTTCTGGGCAGGTAGTGTTATTTCGCTCCTTTTTATACACTCTTATTTTATTTTTTGAATCTGTGACAAAACGTTTGAAAAAATTATCAATTCGTCAATCTGTGAAACAGGTCCCTTTAATTGTATACAGCATTTAAATATGTATGGTATGCCATGAGTAAGACACATTCCTTAATAGATTTAACCCCTTCAAACAGACTCATGCTTGTCATTGCATTTTGCGGATCATTTTGTTCAACGACTTCAAGAATCCACAAGCTGTGTAAATAAACATTGGCAGATCGGGTGTATTCAATCGTCTTTTTATCAGCTGGAGCTTCCTATAGGGCGGCATGGTGTGCACGAATCCCAGTGGCAGGCATTCATTGGCAATTTGGTGTTTTATATGGCAGATATTTAAAGAATGTATGTTGTGTGTGATTCAAAGTTCCAAACGTTTTTACTCGATATATCATAGTGCTTCATTCTTGTCACCCAAATGATCCACTGTGTTTTTATTGGTAACAAGAGCACACTTGTTATCATAACACAGGGCGGCTTCGGCTTTAAGTGACCTAAATCGATGCTCGTAAAATGAAAAGTTAGTTTTATCTGTTTTATTAAAATGACACGTTCTTTTTATGATAGTAAGATACGGAAGTAGCGTTGATGTTTCTATTTACATTCTAATAAGCGAAGCCCAAGTTAATAATTGCTAAACTCGTACATTCAACGTGTCACTTTTTTTAGATTTCGTTATGTTTATCCCCAATTCCTTGAATATGCTCTGCTTAATATATACGAGCATGTGCAAACACGTGAAGAAAACAAAAGACTAAAATAGTTGACCATATTGTATAGACCAGCATAAATTAGTATGTACGTGTAGATTAAAAAGACCATACATATTCACTGAGTTCAAAATATACATTTCATGGCGAAGGTCATGTCGTTGTCTGAAGTTAATTCCTATCTTCTGTGTGTTTCAGGGGTATATGTGCGTGAGTCTTTTGACACATAATTGTTTAAAAGGTGAATTTCCATTTGTGCTAATTGAGGTCATTAATGCTTTGCAATTAACTCCTAATTAGTGTCTTGAGGAGTGTTAAGTGAGTTGTGTTTCCTTAGTAATCATGTAACATCTTTTATCATAAGAACATGCCATATTGTGTAGTGACCATACAGAACCATATGGATATTCTATATTTACTGGTTTCGAACGTGTACAATGTATGTATGAACATCTATGTTAACTTGGTTTAATTAAAATGCATATGCTAACGAACGCAAAATATTGTTGATACCTTTTCTCATGGTTTAACCTCGACCAATTGACATAAAATTCGCTGTAGGTATGTATGACAATTTCTTTGAGTAGCTATTTAGTCGTGTTTTAAGATTCTCACATAGAGACTCAAAGTCCGCAAATGTTTTGGGATTTCCTTAATTATAATGTATATAATATGTTTCCTTATAGCTCAACTATATAGGTACCATATAGGTACCTATGGTTTACACATGATAGAAAAGTTGTGATATGTTACGAGCTTGGCGACTGGGAAACGTACACTAATGGTCATGCGAATAGACGTTTTGTTCATTGTATTGATATTGATGTTTGGGATATAAAGAAACGAATTAAACAGTAAAATCTAAGTTACTGTATTATCAGACCCATGGAAACGTCAATCTGTACTTGGAATGGAGATAACTCACGTTTGGACAAGATCAATCTTCATTCAAGATCTTAAAGTCTTCGAGCAGTCCATGAGCACACCTGCATTTCTCGCATATGCCGTCTGTGTAGGTAATGATGCCGTAGCCGTGTTGTAGCGTGGTATCGTCCCTGAGCACGCATGCGTCGTCCGCTGTACTGGAACTGACGTAGCCGGCGAGAACTTGAACTAAGAAAAAAAAATGTACAAGTGTCAACATGCATTTCGAATTCAATTACCAATGTGTACGTTATGTCGTTTCCAAATTAAGCGCTGTCAAATGTGGAAGCTTACCGTGCAATAAAATAGCGTGCATATAAATTAAACCTAACTTTCAATATACTGCACGATACTTATTGCACGATAAGCTTGCATAGAAGGCTCCTCCCACCAGTTTCTGTTCTAATATCACATTTATTGAATACCGCAGAACAAAGAAAACTCCCTGAAATATAGTATAACAATATTTGAACGTGATTTATACTTGTGAAATTCTTAGTAATTCCATTTTTTTGGTATCCGAAATAGTCTTTGAGAACACCACGATTAGGTCAAACAACAATTGTAAACAACGCGCAAATCTAAGAAACGTACGAGAAACGTTTTTCTGTTGTACACCGTAACATGTTACCATTGTTACAGAAACTTCTGAAAGTGTTTTAGTAAATAATTCCTCCAAAGTTGTGAAAATTCCGCTTGAAAAATTTGTAAATTAATTATCAGATATTTCCAGCTGTGTTGACCTATAATGCTCTAATATGCTCTAATCATATATCAGTATTTTGTCTTCAAAATATTCTTTCGATAGCGTAACTACGGTATTTTGCTCATTTACATTTTTCAGGTAATAAAAACTAGCATCATATTTCAAACATAACATTTTATAAGCATTTTTCGCATTAAAATTTTGTGAAAGTTCTTACCTAGACAGGCTATTACTGCAAACATGCTGGTATATTGTGCCAGTAGCAAAACTCAGTTTCTATCATCGTTACAGCGTTTATATTGGAACATGTTGGTGCTATACCAGTGGTGCAATGTGCTATAAGTCATGATGCATATTATCGGCAGGCGAGCCTGAAATGTTGATGCATCGTAAACGAGTCTGTCATTGTGGCAACATTGGTTGAATTGTCCTTTATAAATGAATTACTTGTAATGCATGTTGTTGTTTTATCACTGATACTATTATATAGCTCATTTAATTGTTTGTAATATGTCATTCTCTGTTATTGAAAGTGCCAGCTGCGTATAATCGGTGAAATTCGATAGTTGTGCTCTAATTATATGTGTTATGCATATAGCCTGCAAATGGAACGGCAGGTTGTACGTTCAAATAGCCATATACGTGATCTGTTTTAATTCACTTTAGTCAAATTCTTCAGACCCTAAAATAATACATATAATCTACCAACTATTCTAAGTTTAAAGTCGCTGAGTTGAAGCAAAAAGTTTTTGCCGTTATTGGTTTGATTGTTTGACTGTTAGTCAGCAAGTTTACGATAAAACGTTATGAATCAAGTGTTTTCTAGTCGACGGAACCGTGAAAGTTGCACACCTTTTTGCTGTTACATTTATAATGAAAACGTATTTGAACGTTGTGATTTAGTGAATAAAACTATATGAGCATAATATGTACTGGTTACCCTCGTAACACCGTCCATCTTCACAAACTGTGGTATTATCGGCACATAATATTTACCGTTGTATTACACGTTGTGTGGACTGAAATCAAAAAATTAATATCTTAGCCAGAAATTTGCATCTCCGACTAAGTGTGAAGAAAAGATCAAAGCCTTATTTGCACATGGCTCTGTTTTATAACGGAGTTTGAAAGGGATCCACATGGCACACACCTTTAAATTCAAACACATTTCAATGAGGTTGCCAAAATTATTTTCCAGTACAGTTTTATCCATTACACGAGCAGTGTATATTTTATAAGGCCAATATGTTTTTATTTTGAAATAATCAAGTTAGTAGAAATGAATGGATAATTTATGAGTGTCTCTGCAATGAATGTTTCTTCTGTTTTATCAAGAATTTATGTTCGTGTGTTGTTTTTCGCGCACATATAAAGTAGTCACACTATAGGTTTCTCGTTTCAATGCGTTATTGAGTCAAATTGTAACTCCATTGTAAAATGGAATCGTGACTTTCTAAAAAAATGATTAAGATTTTATTTCATTTATAGCGTATTTATATTGTATGGGTCGAATGGAAAAGGCAATAACTATAGCCAGCCAAGTAGGCGAATATATTACTTTGGTGTTTTAGCAGAATTACGCCCCTTTTTTGTACTGGCAAAGGCCCATAACTCTTGTTTATTCAGTGTGTTGGTATACCGTCATATTATATTGTTACTGCAAACAAATGTACTATTTCTCCAACTGCATTTAAGACAGTTTAATAAATCAAAGCGCTGAAGGCACTGCAGTAGTTCGCTATTACGTAACACTGGGAACATCATGGAAAGTCTGGGAAATTAGATAAGGATGATATACGTCACATTAATTACAGTGGTTGTAAATGTTTAAACGAAAATATTCATTTACGTATTTAATATAACATTTGTTCAATATTATTAATATGACATGAACATTGCTAAGCGATTATATTATTCAAAATGGTAAGTTTAAATACAATACTGCCTCGTAAACATGTAAATCATATTATGAAATAAATATCGTCATTGTGTAATTATGTTTTTTTTTCTTTCCGTCATGCCGTTTTGAATTGTTTCAATTCAATATATTTATTGCGTCAAATGTAGCTGATGAATGTATGTCCATTGTAAATTGTACGCCACTAATTAAAACGTAATCAGGTGTAAAAATTAGATCATTAGATGTAAACATTTTAATTCACCTTCAGCAGCTTAAAACTCTGTACGAGTACAAGATATTTAAAGCCTTTCGAAAGAAATCAATTCAAAATGAAAAAAAAACACAATATCGAGCAAGAAACCTAATGAGACAAATTCTTTGTTCGATTGTCAATTGCATGCTCTTCTTTGGGCTACAAACATATATTAATTAAATGGCATTCCTATTTGACATTCCGACATTAAATATTCATTACTAACACACATTATCTGGATATACATGTATATAGTGAAAAACTATCATTATGAGTATTATAACCGGACTTTCTCTGTGAAAGACAGATGATTACGCTGCCGAAAATCAAAAGCTGTAGAGTTAAACAAAACTCAATATGAACCTTAAAAACAAACAAGATGCTGAATATTACAAATATTAAACAGTGTATGAATGCGAAGACTGTGTTACAAGCTTTTCAACCACATTAGCAAGTGTTTTAAGTTTATGAAAGGGACTTACTATCAAAATTCAATGAATTAAGCATCTGGAGTAGCAAAACTGTCAAAAAAAGTATTTGAAAAAATTATCATCCACTGCCGAGAATCGAGTCCGACATGCTAACCACAAGGCTATTGCCGCCAAGACGTTTCGCGTGTAAAATTCCGCCTATTGTTGTTTCTGATATGATTAGTGTATCCGACCTCGACTGCTACTGCGTAATAACCGCTAAACTGTTCGTTATCGTTATAATGATGGCCACGTTAATAATATGAGTAATAAACATTCTCTACTAAACAAATTCACTACTCAACAAATAATCTTTACATAATTCGGCGATAACGAGATGAATAGGTAAAGCCCCGGTCACACTGTCACGATTATGCTACGATAAACCACGATTGATCGTGGGTGTGTTAATCGTGATGATTCGGTGTGCACAGTGTCCCGATTGTGTCTTCCTACGATGGCTGTAAGAATACGCCAGATTGAGATACGATGGCACTAGGATTGTCCTACGTTTTGGAAAAATCGTGGCGGCGCTACGATCAGCCCCGAATGTTTTGAACATGTTCAAACTGTCGTAGCGCCTCCAGATCGATAAGGATTCCCCAAGATTCTTCCAGATATACACAGATGCCAGTACGTATGCGTTCACGCTATACCACGTTTCACCCATATTTTGTATATCGTTGGCAATCGTAGCAAAAATGGTGACAGTGCGACCGGGGCTTAAGGGTTAGATTTGTAAACGCCCGTTTGAAGAACGGCAGTATTATGGGAACGCCCGAGCGGGCGGACTGGCGGACGGGCTGGCGGGCGGGAGGGCGGGCGGCGGGAGATAACTTTGCCCAGCCTGGATGGATTTATAAATAACTTGGCAGAAGTGATAAGCATGATAAGACGGAGTGTCGCGGGCAAGAACCTGGTTCCTAGGTTCAAAGCCAAGGTCACAATTGAAGGTCAAAGGTCAAATATAGGAAATCAATCCTTGACACTGTATGGAGCATAACTTTGTCTAGCATGGATGGATTTTGAAATAACTTGGCAGAAGTGATAATCATGATGAGACGGAGTGTCGCGCGCAAGAATCAGGTCCCTAGGTTCAAAGCCAAGGTCACAATTGAAGGTCAAAGGTCAAATATAAGTAATCAATCCTCACTACATTGTCCGGAGCATATCGTTCAAGCATGGCTGGATTTTCAGATAACAGAAGTGACAAGCATAGTGAGACGGAGTGTCGCGTGCAAGAACCAGGTCCGAAGGTACAAGGTCACAATTCAAGGTAAAAGGTCAAATTTAAGAAATCATCCTAAACACCCTTCCGGAGCATATCTTTGTCCAGCATAGATGGAATTTCGAATAACTTGGCAGAAGTGACAAGCATAGTGAGACCAAGTGTCGTGCTCAAGAACCAGGTCCCTAGGTCCAAGGTCAAGTTCACAATTCAAGGTCAAAGGTCAAATTTAAGAAATCAGTCCTAAGTATTTTGTCCGTAACATATCTTTGTCCAACATGGATGGGTTTCCAAATAACCTGGCAGAAGTGACAAGCGTGGTTAGTCGGAGTGTCGCGCGCAAGAACCAAGTCCCCAGATCCAAAGTCAAGGTCAGAATTAAAGCTCAAAGGTCACATTTAAGAAATCGATCCTTTGTCCGGAGCATATCTATGTCGAGCATAAATGGATTTTCATATAACTTAGCAGAAGTGACAAGCACTTTGAGACAGAGGTCTCTACTTCAAAGGTCAAGGTCACAATTCAAGGTCAAAAGACACATTTAAGAAATTAGTCCTAAATACTTTGTCCAGAGCATATCTTTGTCCAGCATGGATGGATTTTCCTGGATAACCTGGCAGAAGTGACGAGCATGGTGAAACGGAGTGTCGCGAACAAGAACCAGGTCCCTAGGTCCAAATTCAAGGTCACAATTCAATGTGAAATTTAAGAATTCAAATCTAAACACTTAATCCAGAGCATATCTTCGTCCAGCATGGATGGATTTTCAAATAATTTGGCAGAAGTGACAAGCATAGTGAGGTGTTGTGTCGCGCGCAAACACCAAGTCCCTAGGTCCTAGGTCAAGGTCACAATTTAAGGTGAAAGGCGTAGTGGCAGCGTCAACTTTTGGTTTATGCTCTCTAACTCGAGAGCGAATTGAGCTATTGTAATGAAACTTCATACATAGATACCTTATTGCAAGACCTCGCTCAAGGTCAAGGTCACTGTTATTAAAAAATAAAAAAACGGTTTCTGCTAAATAACTTGAGAACGCATTCAGGTATTTTAATGAAACTTTATTTATAGATACCCTATATCAAGACCTCTCTTGGGAATGCATATAGGGTGGGTGGGGTCAAGGTCAAGGTCACTGTTACTTAAAATAGAAAAACAGTTTCTGCTTAATTACTTGAGCATGCATTGAGATATTTTAATAAAACTTAATACATACATACCTTATATCAAGACCTCGCTTGGGATTGCGTATGGGGTGGGTGGGGCCAAGTTCACTATTACTAAAAAAAAGAAAAATGGTTTCCCATCAATAACTTGAGAACACATGGAGATATTGTAATGAAACTTCTTACATAGATACCTTATATTGAGACCTTGCTTGGGATTGGGTATAGAGTGGATGGGGTCAAGGTCACTGATACTAAAAATATATACAAGTTTCCGCTCAATAGCTTGAGAACTCATTGAGATATTTTAATGAAAACTTCATAGATATATATCTCATATCAAGACCACGCTAGGGATTGCATATAGGGTGGATGGGGTCAAGGTCACCTTTACTAAAAATAGACAAACAAGTTTCTGCTCAATAGCTTGAGAAGACATAGAGATATTTTAATGAAACTTTATATGTAGATACCTTATATCAAGACCTCACTTGGGATTGCATATTGGGTTGGTGGGGTCAAGGTCACAATTTCGAAAAAAATTATTTTTGTGCTGACTTTAATGCATTTCATTCTTGAAATTTGTTTTTCGGGGGAATTTCTACTTTTCTTGTTTATTTTGGCATCTTGATTAAAGATTTAAGAATACATATGAAATAGTTTTGATACCTCAACTCGCCACTTATAGAGAGCCTTTGGAGATGAATTAGATCCACGAATACCATGACTCTACCTTATTAGTTTTTGAATTGTTTCTTTTTAGTTATTGAATCTTAACCCCAAAAAAGCTTTTTTGACGGGCGTATCTTTGTGACAATGGCACTCTTGTTTGTATTCGGCTCGCCTCGTGACCCAAGATTTTCATTCATTAATGAATTAGGACGTCGCGTAACGTACTATTTTATTTTCTTCCGCGTGTACATTCATATTTGATCCTACATTAAAAGTTGTTGACTTAAGTTTTCCCAACATGTCATGTTCTAATCCAATTCATTATCGTAATGAATACCATTTGACAAATATACGATATTCGAAACGGCATTTTTTACTTTCGACTGGCCTAAAGCTGTTAGGATCATTGTTCTTAGAGTGTTCAGTTTTGGAATTGTGGTATATTTAGTTGTACTGCGAACAACTAAAAACCAGAATAACTTCGCCAACCGTCGACAGATGCAAAATCTTTACTTCGCGTTTAATTGAAACCAGCGATCTCATGTATCACAACCAATCTTATAAAACGAATATAGCTTATATACATAGCTATAAAATATTACGAAAGAGATTATAATACATGATAAATAAAATATTATCGTTTTAACTCGATGAAAAGGCAAGCTATTCTACTCGCCCAGGCGTCGGCGTTGTCGTCGGCGTCCGAGCTGGGTTACAGTTTTTCGGTAAGCTGGTTTCTCGGGTATGGCTTGAGGGATTCATTCAAACCTAGAACACGCAGCGTCAATTTTTGATTTCCATTCTTTTGACTTGAGAATCAATCTTCATACATAAATACCTTAAAGCAATACTTTACTAGGGATTGAATTTGTGGTGGATTTTGTGGTGTCGAGGTCAAGGTCACTGTTACTAAAAATAGAAAAAATATCTTCTGATTTATAACTCGAAAACAAATTGAAATATTTTAATAATATTCAATTTATAGATACTGTCTAACAAAACATTGCATGACATTGCATATAGGGTTAGTTGGGTCAAGGTTAAAATCACTGATTAGAAATTTGAAATTTAAAAAAATGCATCCACTCAGTAACTCGAGAAAGGAATTAATTTTGTTTAATTGGCCCCTTCTATACAGTTGTTGAAGAAAATGCCAGAAACACTGACAAGCACAAGAAAGGTTGAGCGCGCTGTTCTACGACAGCTCTTGTTATTATCCCCGCCGATGAAGTCGGTGGAGGGTTATTGAAATAGCGTTGTCCGTCCGTCCGTCACGCTTTTCTGCCCGCAATCATTTCTCAGTAACTGGCGGGTAGAGTTTCATGAAATATTTATCAACGTAGTGTGGTGATATTCGCCAAGTTTCACTTTGATTAGTCACTTTTTTCCTGAGTTATGCCCTTTATTCAATGAAAAAATGTACAATTTTTTCTGTCCTCCGCCATTTTTCAGTAAATGTCTGGAAGAATTCCACGAAACTTATATTAAATATGTACCAACATAGTGCGGCGATGCACGTCAAGTTTTACTTTGATTAGTCAATTTCCTCCAGAGTAATTGGAATTGATTCAATAAAAAAAATGCACTTTTAGTTCGTCCGACGCCATTTCTCAGTTACAGACTGGTAGAAATCCATTAAACTTACACTAAATATGTACCAACATAGCGGGTGAGGCCGTCAAGTTTCACTGGAATTAGTCAATTTTCTCCATAGTTATTGCCCTTTATTTAATGAAAAATACATTTTTCCGTCTGCCGCCATTTTCTCAGTAACTGGTTTGTAGAATTCCACGAAACTTAAAATAAATATGTACCAACATAGAGTAGTGATGCATATTCAGTTTCGCTTGGATCAGTAAATTTGCTCTAGATTTATTGCCCTTTATTTAATGCCAAATGCGCAATTTTTCTGTACGCCGCCATTTCTCAGTTACTCTCTGGTCGAATTCCATAAAACTTTGATAAATATATACTGACATAGTGGGGTGATACACGTCAAGCTTCACTTGGAGCAGTCAATTTTCTCCAGAGTAATTGGCCTTGATTCAATATGAAATGCACTTGTATTTCGTCCGCCGCCATTTCTCAGTAACTGGCTGGTAGAATTCCATTAGACTTACACTAAATATGTACCAACATAGCCAATAAGGCCGTCAAGTTTCACTTGGATTAGTCAATTTCTCCAGAGTTAATGCCCTTTATTAAATGAAAAATACATGTTTCCGTCTGCCGCCATTTTCTCAGTATCTGGCTGGTAGAATTCCACGATACTTAAAATAAATATGTACCGACATAGAGTAGTGATGCATATTAAGTTTCACTTGGATCAGTCAATATGTACCAACATAGAGCAGTGATGCACATTAAGTTATTCTCTTGAAACTTGGAATATACATTTGCCATCAACTCTAGTATCATGGGTAACATTCCCCATAACTCTGTTTCGCATTTTGACAGAGTTGTGCCCCTCTTTCACATAGATTTTGTAGTTAAAGTTTATATTCAAAAGGTTTATAACTTTAAAACTACATAGGCTATTCACTTAAAAATTGGAATATACCTTTGTCATCATATCCTGTACCAGGGGCAAAATTATCCACACGTCTGTTTCGTATTTTCGACAGAGTTATGCCCCTTGTTCACATTATTTTTCTGTTTAAAGTTCATATCCAAGGTTTTGTAATTCAAAACTAAATCATTCGCTTGAAACTGGAAAAAAAACCTTTGATATCAATACTAATATCAGGGGCAACATTCCCCATAACAATCTTTTGTATTTTGATAGAGTTAAACCCCTGTTTAACATAGGCTTTCTGGTTAAAGTTTATTCTCAAAAGATTTGTAACTTCAAAAGTACATAAGCTATTCACTTGAAACTAGGCACTGACCTTTGTTATCAACACTAGTATCAGGGGCAATATTCCCCATAACTATGTTTTGTAGTTTGATGGAGTTATGCCTCTTTTTCACATAGGTTTTCTTAATAAAGTTTATACTCAAAAGTTTTGTTACTTCAAAACTACATAAGCTTTTCACTTGAAACTTGGAATATACCTTTGTCATCATTTCCTGTATCACGGGCAACATTCTCAATAACTCTGTTTTGTATTGTGATAGAGTTATGCCCCTTTTTCACATAGATTTTAGGGTTAAAATTTATATCCAAACATTTTGTAATTCACAACTACATAAGTCATGCACTTGAAACTGGAATAAACCTTTGTTATGAATACTAGTATCAGGGGCAATATTCCCCATAACTCTGTTTTGTATTTTGACATAGCTATACCCCTTTTTCAGATAGGCTTTCTGTTTAAAGTTTACATTCAAAAGTCTTTTAACGTCAAAACTACACAAGTTAATCACTTGAAATTTGGAATGTACCTTTGTCATCAACTCTAACATCACGTGCAACATTAATCAGTTTTGTATTTTAACAGAGTTTTTATTCAAAAGTTGTATAACTTCAAAACTTGATAGGTTACTCAATTGAAAATTGGAATATACCTTTGCCATCAAGTACAGCATCAGGTTCCTCAATCCACATAACCCTGTTTTGTATTTTGAGGTTCAAATTTTTGTTCCAAAGTCTTCTAATTTCAGACTGCATAAGGTATTCACTTGAAACTTGGAATAAATTGATGAAATAATTGCCATAACGATTTGTATTTTAACAAATTTATGCCCTTCCACTTTCCAAAATATGTACCAACTGAAATACTTCGAATAGTCGAGCGCGCAATCCTCTTGACAGCTGTTGTTATGTTCAAAATTTAAGTGACAGTAGTTAACGAATTTGAGCACATGCTTTGCCTCGGACACCAATTAAGGATAAATTAATGATAAACAATCATTAATAATAAATTTCAACTCCATAATGGCAGTACCTAAAATCGATTTATTTACCATGAAACAAGTGCTGCGTTATTTGAATAAGGCATCAGACTCGTTCCGACTTGATATGAATTTTGCTTGGTAACCTTGAAACTGTGGCATTACATTCCTGTATTGAGTACCTAATCCGTGAATGGATCAATAGCACATTTCAAGGATTTGATGTGAACATTAATCAGAACTAGTGATTAACAGAGAGATTAAATCTTTAATATGGCAATTTCATGACGGTACATTTTCACAGATTTGTATGTTTGTAAGTAATTGCACATAACACTTGTTATAATAAACACGCTTAAGTTATTAAAAAGTAGCAATGTTTCCGTATTGTTGATGTTTTACGTATTTACGCATTTGATACCAGACCGAACTATAAGATGTAAGTATTCGACACCTTCCTCATCTGCCAAGATTCATATTAGCCATAAAAATATATTTACCTAGGTACATGTAAATTTTTTAATTTTTCCTTCTGAACATCATGTTTGCCCATGCACATCACATCAACGAGTATGCATTTATTTCATTAATGAAATATTCCTTCCTAGTTATATATTCCTGTTCAAAATACAATTCCGGAATTCGTTGTGCGAGTTTTGATGTAGCCTTTGTGTACGATTGTCCTTGCCGTTTCGTAGTTTTGTACAAAAAATATGTATGTGTGTATTATCACTTGTCCAAGAACGTTGGTCGTCACATGCTCAAATTGTAATTGTTAGCTCACCTGAGCAAAACATGGTCATCGTGAGCTTTCATGGCCGCCTTTTATCCGTCGTTCGTCGTGCGTCCTTCGTCAACATTTTCATTTAAACAACATTTTCTCCTAAACAGCTTGACAGATTTTTACCAAACATAACAATAATGATCCTTGGGTGACCCACGTCCAAAATTGTCAAAATCGTTCCGGCCGCTGCATATGTCGTTCACTAGAGCTAAAAATATATTTAAAAAGTAAAAATCTTCTCTGAAACAGCAAGACCCAGAGGTTTCGTATTTGTTATGTAACATCATATTGTGGTCCTCTACAAAGATCGTTCAAATTATGCCCCTGAGGTAAAATTGGCCACGCCCTGGGGTCAATGGTCTATAAAGATTTAGATAGCAAAAAGACCTTAAAAATCTTTTCACCTGAAACTGCAAGGCCCAGAGAATTCGTATTTGGTATGCAACATGATGTAGTAGTCCTCTGCAAAGAGTGTTCAAATTATGCCCCTGGGTTAAACAAATGTTCACGCCCTGGGAGTCACATGGTTTATATAGACTTTAAAAGCAAAATGACTTTAAAAATTATCTCCTCTGAAAACGCATGACCCAGATAGTTCGTATTTTGTATGTAATATCTTAAATTGGTACTCTACAAATATTGTTCAAATTATGCCCCTGGGTTCAAAAGTGGCCACGTCCCGGGGTCACATGGTTTATAAAGACTTAAATAGCTAAATGTTTTTTAAAATCTTCTCTGAAATCGCAATGCCCTGAGGTTTTGTATTTGGTATGTAACATCGTATTATTGTCCTCTACAAGATTGTTCAAATTAGGTCCCTGTGCTAAAAAGTGGCCACGCCCTGGGGTCACAGAGTTTATATAGACTTAAATAGAAAATGACTTCCTCTCTAAAACCGCAAGGCCCAGATGTTTCTTGTTTGGCATGGAACATTGTTTAGTGGTCCTGTACAAAGATTGTTCAAATTATGCCCATGAGGTAAAAAGAAGCCACACCCCGGGGTCACATATTTTTTATAGACTTATATGTCACGAGGATTTTTAAAATCTTCTTATCTGAAACCGCAATTCCTGGGTTAAAAAAAATATCAACACCCTGGGGGTCACATGGTTTATATAGACTTAAAAGCCAAACTGACTTTTTAAAAATCTCCTTTCAAAGCGCATGATCCTAAACGGAAGCAAGTTTAAACGGCCCCAAGTTAAAACGGCCCCACGTTAAAACGACCCCAATATGGTTAAAACGGCCCCAGATACTAAATAAATATGGTTAAAACGGCCCCATATTTTTTTAGCGATTTTAACTTGCTTCCGTTTATTTTAAAGGAAAGTATTTTATAATGTAACCATGTATAAGAAAATGAGAACAAACAAATCACACATATTATAAAAAAACATGTAACATTAAACACCATGTTTCTATCATGGATAAAGTGTACAATTATTTATGTCAACAAATATCAAGGTTATGATAGCAATCGTTGTTTGGGTGTGTTGGGCCGAAAATAAAATGTTGTTTGTTTCCCCTCCCGCGACCCATGCTAATGAAGGGTGGGTCGGTAGGTCGGAAAAATATATTATTTGTATACACAATAAGTCATTTTCATTCATGTTTTCCTTATGTTCGAAATGTTACGTTATAGTATTAATTCTTAATATTTTCGATGTAGTAGATTCATAACGTTCTGCTTATTTACGTAATACTATGTTCTAATTACCTTACAATAATTTATCAAAAATTAACAAACAATAACATACGTTAAAAACAAGAGCGTTAGTAATAAAAAGCTGTTAAAACTAAGGAGTAATAGCGTTACGTTGCAATTTGCCGGGCATCCACAACAGAACGCTGTTAGCAACAGCCATATCAACGGTGACTGTCACACTGCGGCTAGCAGTTTGTAGCTGAAAAGCGTGTTACACGCTTAGCACGTGGATAGTGTTTAAAAGCATCAATCTGTAATACTGTATCTGAACAACGAAAATGCTAGAGCATAAATGAATTAGCATTCTATGGAAATAAAAACAAATAGGACTTTGTTCATTAATAAAAAGAAAGCCACATTTACTTTCATTTTTGACATGGACTTTAGTTCCGCTAACTTTCATTCAAATGTTGCCTTAGCCAAAAAATTTGCATAATTCTAATCCGCGTGCAGTGACGAGTTTGAATAACACTTTCGTTAATTATTACTAGATCTAATAATTTTTTTTTTTTTTCAACAAAATAGGATGTTTGACGCGATCAGTTTTTCGAGTTAAATGACGTCGTAATTCATATTCTTAGTAAACGGTTCCTTTCACAAAAATTCACAAAAATTATGATATTTATTCATAATTATTTATTTATTTACTATTTTAATTTCAAGTAATTTATTACAAACGCGGCTGTTAAAAACACGCATATCTATAAAAAAAAAAACACACCTAACGCAAATGTGTTACAAATTACTTGCACCTTTACCAATTAAAATTAGAATGAGGGCGTGATAAACATTCTAACTACGACGCTCATTTGCATCTTGGACATTTTATGCGTTCTCATTGGCTGACTGTTTGGCCCTTGTTAAGCTGACTCCTCCTGCGTCAGGATTTTATCGATAATGGAAACTTGGTGCATAAAGGCGAGTTTGTTCATTGCCGGTGGGCGTTCTTTGTCTTAAAAAAAACATGCATATGCGAGCGGAAACGGTTGCGCTCTAGAATCTAACACTGAATGTTATGGCGTCCTTTTCGTAAAAGCATGCGTCAAAATACGCCGAATTACGCGCTACCGAGAACTGTCCGTTTAGTCATTTTATAAGCGTCTTTTGACAGTTAGATTGGTACACCTATTGGATTCTTTTTAAGGATTCGCACCCCGCATTTTGGGGTCGCGGCGATTTTGCTGGGTCGGTCGCGGGAAGGCAAACAAACAATATTTTATTTTAGGCCTTGACAGCATGCTATTACATGTATTTCTTTCCAATATTGAACATAAAAAAGCAATGATGTATAAGTGTCTGTTCCAAGGTTATTGGTTTTAGTAAAGATTGCATACATCAGTCCGAAGTCAAATCATAGCAAATATGCGTCAGTATTTGCATTGTGATAACCATCGGATTTGTTCGTTTGTCTTTTTAATATTTTATTTTCCGTCAACCATAATAATTTTAGAGGAAACATCCTAAAGTAATGCTCGCGAAGTTTCGTTATTATTAGTTGAAACATTTGTGCTTGTGTGTGCGTTAAGTTTGCTGTCATATGCTAATGTTGCTAACTAAATGTAATGCCCCGCCGAAGGGGATACACGTAATTAAGCCTTACTTGAACGTGTGATAAGATCCCAGAATTGACCAATTTAATTTAATTGAATCAACAGAAGTAACCTCCGGAGAGGTCAAACCCATTGCAATAATCATAAACAGTTATTCATTAAAAGTGGGTAAAATCAAATGTTTTCCATTTATTTTCAGAGACTCTGTAATTATTTTAAATTTATTTCAAAAGTCACTGTTTAACTACATTACTGATAATATTAGCATCGGGAAATGTCTTTAAGAACACCAAATCACAAAAGGGCTATACATTGTCAAGGTAACATATTTAGAAACACGAATTTGAAATACGCATGAAATTCACAGGTCATGAATTTAACTTTGAATTAATCATATACGTCACCGATGAATAATATAAAAGGACTGATGCTTCGATTTCATTATACCTATATAAGTCTAAATATTGTCTCACAATTGACAAAACCACTATTTTACCATCTGCTATACCCCGCAAACGAAGTTTGGGAGGGGGTATATAGGAGTGAGCTTGTCGGTCCGTCGGCCTGTCGGTCCGTCGGTCTGTCGCTCTGTCGGTCTAACTCAAGGAAGGCATGACATATTCAAATAATTTTTGGTACACATGTGTAAAATCATAGAATACAGGTCAAGTGTGATGTTGGTTACAAACCACTAAATTTTGACAGAGTTATGGCCCCTTTTCGACTTGAAATTCCCTTAAAAAAAGGTTTCCGGATGATAACTCAAGAAAGGCTTGACATATTCAAATAATTTTTGGTACACATGGGTAACATCATAGAATACAGGTCAAGTTCGATGTTGGTTACAAACCACTAAATTTTGACAGAATTATGGTCCCTTTTCGACTTAAAATTCCCTTAAACCATGATTTCCAGACGATAACTCAAGAATAGCTTGACATATTCAAATAATTCTTGGTATACATGTGTAGCATCATTAAATACGTTTCAAGTTCAACTTTGGGTACAAACCACTAAATTGTGACAGAGTTATGGCCCTTTATTTGACATAAATTCCCTAAAAACATGGTTTCCTGGCGATAACTCAACAATGGCTTGACATATTTATATAATTATTGGTACATATGTGTAGCATCATAAAATACTGGTCAAATTTGGCTTTGGTTGCAAACCACTACATTTTGACACAGTTATGGCCCCCCTTTTTGACTTAAATTTCCCCAAAACATAACAATAACTCATGAAAGGCTTCACATATTTAAATTATTTTTGGTACATAGGTGTAACATCATAAAAAGTCAGATTAATTTCAACTTTGGTTACAAACCACTAAATGTTGACAGAGTTATGGCTCCTATTGAAATTAAATGTTTCCAAATACACCTTTGACCATTCACAAATTAAAGCATTCTCTCTCTGTCCATTTCTTTCGAATGGATGCCACAGTTTTGTGACAAGGCCATATTGTGGGGATATGTCCGTCACTCATGTGACAATTCTAGTTATTTTTTATTCTAATCTGCTTTAAACAGTTTAGCCAAAAGACATCACTCTATAACCACATTCTGTTGTAAGCGACCGCACATTGCCAATTCTAAGCGTTTGAGCTTCATCAGGCATATACGAACGATCATCACACATATTACAATACAATACATGCTAAGCGAGAACCATCCGTGCCACTATCCATGCCAATATCCATGCCACTATCACAGGGACCATTGTGATAATCTTCTGATGAAAGTGACCAGCGCCGGAATCGATGTTTGCTGCAACATTACTTATTTCAACATGAATATTAGCAGTGTATGCAATATAATTTGATGTGGCTACTTGTAAACTTTACCTGGACAAAGGTAATGTTAACATTGTTTTAAAGAAATGTTACTTTACAGTGCAAATACAAATAACTGTTGACTAAAGTCGAATACCATCATACTTCTAAGCATATTACGAAACTCATTAGGCAAATTATTGGCAAACATGACATGTACAATAATATTGTAACAATGCTTGTGTCATTTTGAAAGAGATTGGGTAATAATGGCATATTTACCTTTACATAATCTATTGTCGTCTTAACAATATCCACTAGCGCGCTCGCAATTCCGTGGTATGGCTCCACTGCAATTGTTTCCTTCATATACCTGTTGTCGTTGATACTGTAGTGCTTTGTCCTGCTGTTGTTGTCCCTGATGTGGTTCGTCTTGTTGTTGTTCCTGATGTGGTTCGTCTTGTTGTTGCTGTTCCTGATGTGGTTCGTCTTGTTGTTGTTGTTTCTGATGTGGTTCGTCTTGCTGTTGTTGTTCCTGATGTGGTTCATCTTGTTGTTGTTGTTCCTGTTGTGGTTCGTCTTGTTGTTGTCCCTGGTGTGGTTCGTCTTGTTGTTGTTGTTCCTGATGTGGTTCGTCTTGTTGTTGTTGTCCCTGATGTGGTTCGTCTTGTTATTGTTGTTTCTGATATGTTTCGTCTTGTTGTTGTTGTTCCTGATGTGTTCGTCTTGTTGTTGTTCCTGATGTGGTTCGTCTTGTTGTTGTTGTTCCTGATGTGGTTCGTCTTGTTGTTGTCCCTGATGTGGTTCGTCTTGTTGTTGTTGTTTCTAATGTGGTTCGTCTTGTTGTTGTTGTTCCTGATGTATTTCGTCTTGTTGTTGTTGTTCCTAATGTGGTTCGTCTTGTTGTTGTTGTTCCTGATGTGGTTCGTCTTGTTGTTATTGTTCCTGATGTGATTCGTCTTGTTGTTCCTAATGGGGTTCGTCTTGTTTTTGTTGTTCCTAATGTCGTTCGTCCTGTTGTTGTTGTTCCTAATGTGGTTCGTCCTGTTGTTGTTGTTCCTAATGTGGTTCGTCCTGTTTTTGTTGTTCCTAATGTGCTTCGTCCTGTTGTTGTTGTTCCTAATGTGGTTCGTCCTGTTTTTGTTGTTCCTAATGTGGTTCGTCCTGTTGTTTTTGTTCCTAATGTTGTTCGTCCTGTTGTTGTTGTTCCTAATGTGGTTCGTCCTGTTGTTGTTGTTCCTGATGTTAATGTAGTTCGTCCTTCTGTTGTAGTTGCTGTTGTGCTTTGTCCTGCTGTTGTTGTCCCTGTTGTTGTTCGTACTGTTGTTGCTGTTCCTGATGTGGTTGTCTTGTTGTTGTTGTTCCTGATGCTAATGTAGTTCGTCCTGCTGTTGTTGTTACTGTTGTGGTTTTGCCAGCTATGGTTGCAGTTGTAGGTGATGTGGTTCCTACTGTGGACGTGTGTTGCTTAGTTTCTGGATAAGCTGTAGTTGCAATGTTTTATGTTTTTGATTCCGAGGGTGTGGTTAGTCTGCTTGTTGGATTACGTGAGGCGGAGGCTACTGGCATTGTTGCATACTTCCGTGTGATTGCTGGAGACATTGTGAGGTTTAAATTTTCATTTAGATCCGATATTTGATATTAAATCCAAATAGCGTTCAACGTCATTGTCATACTTATCAATGAAATTTAAAATATAAAATATTATCACGCTAAGTATCGGCACAATATGCTATTTGAATATTGAAGAGTATTATGTTATCCTAACGAATTACCCCGATGATTTCATCCATCATACTCGATGTTCGTCCGTCCTTCCGTCTTTCCGTCCGTCCGTCCTTCCGTCCATCCGGTACTTCGTTTCCGCGCCAGATCTCATGAACTTATAACCCGAAATTGATGAAACTTTATATGCAGCATCCCTATAAGGTGGAAATGCGCATATTGTCAGGTCGGTTTGGTCTGATGATTGTTCAGGGAGTTATTGACCTTTGATTATTAATAGAACATTGTCATATGATATTTTTGTTTCCCCCCAAGATATCAGGAGCTACTTACTCGAATTTGTTGAAACTTGATATGCAGCATCCCTAACATTACCAAAACACTTGTGGATATTATGGAGGTATGCCCTATGTCGATAAATTAGAAAATGTTAATATTAAAATTTTCCGCACTAGTTCTCAGAAACTAATGACTCAAATTCAGTAAAAATGAGCTACATCTCTACCAAGAGAAATGCGCATTTTGTCGATCATTGCAGTCTCGCGGGTTTTCATGGACATCTTGCCTAGTTATTTTAATAGGATATTTTCCTTTCCGCGTGAGCTCTCGGGAACCAATGACTTCAATGTAACTTTATGTGCAGCTACCATTAAAAGAGGACTCGCTCATAATGCGAGGTCGTTCCGGTCTGATTATTATTCAGAGAGTTATTGCCCCTTGATTATAAATAGGACATTTTAATTGCATATTTTTGTTTCCGCGCAAAATCTCGGGAACTATTAACTCTATTAACTATTTTTAATGAACTATTACATTTAATGAAACTGGATGGGTAGCATTCCTAAAACGGGGACACATGTACATGTACTTTATCATGTTGTTCTGGTCCGATGATTTTTCAGGGAGTTATGTCATTTGATTACGGACAGATGTCTAGTTTAGTTTGAAAGAGTTATGCCCCTGTGTCACAGAATTTCTGGTTAAAGTTTATATTCTAACGTCTAATAACTTCACAACTACACAAGTTATTCACTTAAAACTTTAAATGTTACTTTGTCATCAACTCCATCATCAAGTGCAACATTCTCTATAACTCTTGTTCGTATTTTGAGAGAGTTATGCCCCTTTTTCACATATAATTTCTAGTTACAGTGTTAATATATAAAAGTCCTATAGCTTCAAAACTTCACAAGTTATTCAATTGAAATTTTGAATGTGTCTTTGTAATCAACTCCAACATCAAGTGCAACATTTCCCATAACTCTGTTTTGTATTTTGGCATAGTTATATCCCTTTTCACATATAGATTTTCAGATTTAAGTTGTTATTCAAAAGTTTTATAACTTCAAAACTTGATATTTTAATCACTCGAAACTTGGAACTAACCTTTGTCATCAACTACAGCATCAGGTGTCACAATCCCCATAACCCTGTTTTGTATTTTGATATAGTTATGCCCCCTTTCCACATAGATTTTTAGTGTAAACTTGTTATTCAAAAGTCGTATAATTTCTAAACTACATAATTTATTCACTGGAAACTTGGAATAAATTGATGAAATAATTGCCATAACTCAGCTTTGTATTCAACAAATTTATGCCGTTTCCAGTTTGCAAAATTTCTACAAACTGAAATACTAGACGAGCGCACGGACCTTTCTCATTTCTGTCTCATTTCCCATCACATGCCACAGCGCATTTTCGGGGAACATCAATCAGTTTCACAGATATTCTTGTTAGTTGATTTCAATACCCTTCAATACGCCGTGTGTTGGTTTTGTAGTTTTTCAAATATTATTTTCATCGTTAGAATTAATGGCATTTAAAATTGTCACGTATAGCCCGTACTTTGACTTTCCTGTGAGGTTCAACAAACACTTGCATACTCTTGTACTCTTACCTTCCACTAGCATTAACATGCGAAATCAAATACTACACTTTTGTAACGTTATGTCTTTTTCTGTAAGTTTTTTATATTTTTTCGACAATTCAGTTAGTGTGCTCTTTCGAATAGGACAAACAAATGAAATGTAATTGTATGTTCGTAGCTTTAATTAATGACATCAACAAATGGTTGTGAGCTCTCATGACCAACAAGGAAATACAGCTACGATTCAACATACCTTATGAAAGTATATCGTCATATAAAACTGTACAAAAACTCCCTAATGTACCGAGTTCCAATATTTCATCGTTAATTGTAAAACAAACCAAAAATATACAAACTAAGCCTTTTCGAGTAAAATACAGTTGCTGAACAAAATGTGTTAAGCATGCCTCTCTATTGTTTTCAGTCCCTTTGATAGAATTGCCATCTGGAATGGCTGTATTTTGTATTTGTGTGAGATATCAGTATTTTTGCAACTACCAAGCATGTATAATTGTTTCACATGAGTCTAAAATAGTTTACGAGTTTTGCTCTTTCGTTGTGATTTTAAAGATGCAATTTCAACTAGTCGTATAAAGAATGGATGTGAGTATATGTAATGGACTAATCCTTTATTAGCATTGGCGACCAAGGAAGGGGGGCACTTATATTTAAGCCTTTAATTTGAGTATGAGTTATATATGAGTAGAAACAATTTTTTATATTAAATCCATCTAATAACTAACAAACAAGAGGTCAGACACATTCTATCGAATACTTGCATTTGATTGTTATTCATAAAGTGACTAAAATCAATGTTGTTCATTTCCTCTTAAACACTATTTTATTTATTTTCTTGTTTTGAAATATAAATAAATTATATTGGCGTCAGTTAGTACATATTTATATTTGACTACATTGCATTGCATCGCGACCATAATTTACTCCACGCTGACAGATCATAATCAACAGTCAACATTAAAAACATTTAAACGGTCTTGAAGGGTTGGCGTTTTATAAAGCGCAACAAACAACACAGTCTTATTCCTTTCACACTTTAATGACGAAGTAATGTGTATCACTAAAAGCCAATCATACACGTAAAAATAAAAAAAGATAATTGCAATATGTGCACGTTATATATACGATATCACTGTGTTATTCTAAAACAAATTGTTGACAACACAAAAGAAATGTCTTGTATTGTTTATATTTATTCTAAAATGCATTGTCTAGTTTGGCCAAAAGTGGTGTAAATTAGCATCAGCAACACTATAAGCACATTCTGTTAAGGCGCCCGCACATTGCCTATTCTTTGCGTTTGAGCGTCATCAGGCATGTGCGAACCACCATTAACTCATTACATAACATTGCATTACAATACTTGATTGAATGCAGCAATTTCTACTTACCACCACTTTCAAAGCCAACCAAGTGTTCGTCAGTTTTTTATCAGTACTGCTTTCATATATTCCAGTAGCTTTCTTGGCTATAAACTCACACGTATAATTACATACCAGTTGTAAACATATAATTGTAACCAGAGTAAGTGAACAATAAAATACCGGTAACTACCAGTAGGTTGGTATTGATTTTGGAAACAAAACTGCTCCAGTTTAATGTTCAGTTCTTTGTTGAACTAATACATTGTTTGTGTTTGCTTTACATACACTTTGTTAATAGTTTTATAACATTATTTGATGATCGGTATTGCGATTCGTCCATTGTATTAAATGAGAAGGATTTGTAATTTGTCCATTTCTGCTAAACAAGGAGCACCATTGCCACAATGGCTGTGAGCAATGTGACCGCCGTCTGGTGGAAGGTACCAGCACCAGAATCTTCTGAAACATTAATGTTCTTACATAAGTTAAGCAATATCATTTGAGAAGACGTGTCATTAACTGTAAATTCACGTGCTGTTTGTTAACATAAATTTAAATGAAGAGTGGTTTTCTCTGTGATTTCAAATACAAACATAATTGTAATTGCCGTTAAAGTGCTTTGATTATGTGTGAATGAATTATATAACCTGTACTATTCTTTATGATATCTTACGAATATAAGTGACAAACATGACAAACAAAATAATATTACTACAATTATTAAAATGCCTGTTTGAAGCTTGTTTATTAAAATATGTGAACGCACCTGTACAAAATCCATATACGTCTGGAGAGTATCCCATTGAACAAGCGCATACTATGCCTGCATCCAACTCCTTACATATTGCATTCATAACGCATTCCTGTTGTATGCTTTGACGCTTTTTTCTGTTCTTTGCAGTAGAATTGGTTGCTGTTGAGGTTTGTGCTGGTGCTGTTATTGTAGTTGTGGGTGCTGTGTTTGATTGTGTCGACGTTGATGGTGTAGATGTGGCTGTGGGTCTGGTTGCGTTTGATGTTGAGGTCACGGAAGGTTTGTTTGTTAGATTGGATGTGGTGACTGCTCCTGGCGCTGTTGTGATCGCTGAAAACATTGTAAGATTTAAATGTTCATTTGGTTGCATATGTTATATTTCAAATCATCTCAAAGGTCACAAATAATGGCAAGCATCCTTCTCATAATCACAAAAGAATTTTACGATTTGCGTTGGTAAATCTGCGACCGATTTCTAGAAGTAGATGAAACCGTTGACTAGTTAATAACTCTTGTTTATTTGTGGAATTCATTCATAAGTTTAATGTTACATTACACAGTTCACAAAAGCACTTAAAATAGAATTACTTTCTACTGTACTTATACAATTTAATCTGCTGCGCAAATTTCGGACAATTTTCATACCGTAATACCGGCTCCTGGTCAGGGAATGTGTCGATGTTCAGCGGAATCGATAAAATAATGATGGACATGTTAATCATGGTGGGCAGATATAATTTCTTTGAAATCCAAGTATTTAATATTATATAAAGATTCTAGAGGCAAGAAAGCGTTGGCATAGACAATTTCATGATAAAGAATTTTGCAAATTCGTGTCAAATCAATGACAACTTTCGAGTGTAACAAAAAAATTTCAACAATAAATAGTGTTTTTTTTTTTTCAAAACACTGTTTATTGTATCTGACATCTTTATATGATATGTTTGTTTGTTTATTTGGATTTTTTGCCGTTTTTAACAGTATTTCAGTCATATCACGGTGGTCAGTTAACCTTCTCACACTTTTCCTGGGCAAGCTTAGCCGATCTAAGCGGTTTACCAGTACTAAGTGCAAATACTTATGCCAGTAACTGACAACTGCCCTACTTACATCAGAGGTAGGGGGAGAATGGCCGTAGAAATAATTTCATGACCAATCCCCAAACAAGTTATGTGGCCGGGCTGGGATTCGAACTCACGATCCCCGTATTGACAGTCTAGCGCTCTACCAACTGATCTAACCGGGCCCGGTATATATAATATGAACTATTTAGAAGTATATAATATGAAATATTTAGAAAACAAAGCAGTCACACCGCCGTCTTGAGTTTACTGTTTTTGCTGAATATTGGTGCATTCGCTGTACGGGAACCGGTAGTATGGTGTGATTTTCGATCAAGGTTAACATGTACCTGCTGCAGTTGACTGAGCTGTGCTTGCTGCGTTTCCTGGTGTGGTAGTCGATGGAGGTTGTCCGGATGTGCCGACATTTTGGGTAGTGTGTCCATTATTTCCATTCTGAGGTGTTGAAGGTGGTACAGTCAAAACAGTACATTCTTTTGCAACGGCTACACATATGAAATATTGATAAATTTTATTGCAAACCATGTCAATACGTATAGAACCGTGTTTGATGTTTCAGATGCATTATATCGTCATATACGTACATGCTTGCACATTTAACCATTATCTTTTTAAAAATCAAAATCACAAGTAATGCAAAAACTGCCGTGCAGATGTATAAGGTCTTGGACTATATATTTTGTGTATGGACGACGTGACGAGACATATTTTATTTATTTATTTAATAGTCTTGTTTTATTTTTATAAAAAAAATAATTGTTTTAAATATTTTTGGAATCATACGCAATCATTAGTTAAGAATAAAACTACATTGACAGTGATGTGTTCAAGTACTTTCCACAAGATGACTGCTCGAGGCCAAGTACACATTTACGGAGTATTAAGCAATATCCAATCTAAGTATCTATGGTGTTTATGCCAAAGAAATATTTATAATAAACATATTTTACTTACGTATATGACAGAATCCGCTTTCGCAAACCGTGTTTGAATCGGAACAGTTACTGTTACTGTTTTCATCACATGATTCTCCAACTGAATAAAAAAATGTTGAGCATGGACACAGATTGTATATTTGATCTTTGCTAGCTATATTAATGGTAAATAAAGGTTAATTGAATTTAATGTTGGGCAAATTTGTTGGCTATATTTCCGTTCAAAATGTAATCACCATGTAGCAATATAGTATGTGTACACCTCTAAACCTACCAGCATCGACTTTTGCACCAGAAAATATCACACCAATAACCAGTATTGCATTCAGCAACATTTTACGTAACTAAAATAATACTAAATAACAAGAACAAGTTAAATGGGAAATTATATTTGTGTTAAGTAAAGTTATGATCCTAAACACTCTATGAACATGAGTCTTTTGCTTGGTCTGTCCTCTTTTTATAGCAAAATATAGATAAGCAACTGATAAGGTGGATTTCGTTTTTCTACTGCGTAGTGTTTTGGACATCTTTTTAAGATTTCCATGTTAATAACATTGAATGAGTAAAGTAATTTGTGCACATACTTAAGAAATAATTGACGGGTGACTGTTGGTTATTGCGGTAATAACCAACTGTTTGGAGTTCCGATGCGTAGGAATTAAACCACGAGGGCGGTAGCCCGAGTGGTTTGATAACAAGCATCGGAACGACAAACCTTTGGTTATTGCCGCAATAACCAACTGTTACCCGTTAATTATTTCGATTCTAACACGATCTTATATAAAAAATCGTATTTTTAAAGGTTATGAATGAGAGCTATATTTATCTATACTCCGCCCATTTTCCGAGAAGAGAATTCACACGTGCGTTTCAGTGACGTCAATAAATCATAACAATTCAAAATGACGTCAGCTTTATTGATAAACATTGAGTGAATGACGTCATACGTATCGATATAATACAGTGAAAATATGATGCTAAAAGCGCAAATTAAAAGCATATTAACAAAACGTAAACGTTTTTGTGAACTTAAGTATAAAATGTGTAGTACAAGTGTGGTTTTATTGTGCTACATACTGCAGAAAATGATTTGTTTGTCACAATTTGCTATCGCGCGTTTAAGCACGTGCATTTTACGGAACAATTTCTTCGAATTTCCGGAACTGTTTTCAAAACATTAGGCTCCGCCCATTATTTGATACAGAATAACCCACAGTTATTTTCCTTCTATGCACCACTAGCCGCGTGCCGTGGTAGAAATATAGAGTAACACTAAACCGTTGTTTTCTTTTTGTTTAACAAAATTTTTATGACCCCTTATTATGTTGTCCTGTCTGTTCGTTCGTGATTCCGTCCATACGAGGTTAACTAGATTTTGCCGTTTCGTCTAATCACCCAACCTCACTTTGACCTTGACTTGAGCTAATCTGGACTTCAAACTTAAATGGGCTATTTCTTGGTTAACTATTTTATCGTTTTGTCTTCAACCTACACGGCTTACTACAACACTTGGATACCTACACGGTTGTTGCTTATCACCATTCCTAATCCTCCCACAACACGCTACCTCACGTTGACCTTGACCTTGACCTTATTTGGACTTAGAATAATTCAAATGGGCTGTCCAGCACCAATCGGGGGCATGTGTGTTTATCAATCACAGCGTATTGTTTGTTATGCCCCCCTTCGAAGAAGTGGGGGTATCTTGCTATGCACTTGTCGGTCGGTCGGTCGGTTGGATGATTGGTCTGTCCGTAGACCATTTCGTTTCCGCACGATATCTAGATAACGCTTTGACCTACGATCATGAAAGTTGGTATGCTGGTTACTTGGGAGGAAAGGAAGACGCCTATACAGTTTGAGGCTAACAGGTCAAAGGTCAAGGTCACCGTTGCTAAAAATAGAAAAACGGTTTCCGATCAATAACTTGAGAACGCATTGAGATATTTTAATGAAACCTTAGACATAGATACCTTATATCGAGACCTCGCTTGGAGTTGCATATGGGTTGGGTGGGCTTAAGGTAAAGGTCACTGTTACTAAAAATAGAAAAACGGTTTCCGCTCAATGACTTGAGAACGCATATAGATATTTTAATGAAACTTCAAACATAGATACCTTATATTGAGACCTCGCTTGGGATTGCATATGGGGTGGGTGTGGTTAAGGTCAAGGTCACCGTTACTAAAAATAGAAAAACAGTCTCTGCTCAATAACTTGAGAACACATCGAGATATTTTAATGAAACTTCATACATAGATACCTTATATTAAGACCTCGCTTGGGATTGCATATAGGGTGGGTTGGGTCAAGGTCAAGGTCACCGTTACTAAAAATAGAAAACAAGGTTTCCGCTCAATAACTTTTGAATCCATAAAGATATTTTAATGAAACTTCATACGTAGATACCACATATCGAGACCTCGCTTTGGATTGCATATCGGGTGAGTGTTGTCAAGATCAAGGTCACCTTAACTAAAAATACAAAAACGGTTTTTGCTCAATAACGTGAGAACGCATCGAGATATTTTAATAAAACTTCATACATATATACCTTATATCAAAGCCTTGCTTAAGATTGCATATTGGGTGGGTGTGGCCAGGTCAAAATGACAGTTACTAAAAATAGAAAATGGTTTCCGCTTAATAACTTGTGAACGCATTAAGATATTTTAATGAAACTTCATACATAGATATCTTATATTAAGACCTCTCTTGGGATTGCATATGTGGTGGGTGGGGTCAAGGTCAAGGTCACCGTTACTAAAAATAGAAAAACGCTTTTCGTTCAATAAATTGACAAGCATTGAAATATTTTTATAAAACTTCATACATGGATACCTTATATCGAGACCTCGCTTGGGATTGCATATGGGTTGGGTGGGGTCAAGGTCACCGTTGCTAAAAATAGAAAAATGGTTTCCGCTCAATAACTTGAGAACACATTGCGATATTTTAATGAAACTTCATACATAGATACCTTATATTGCGACCTCTCTTGGGATTTCATATGGGGTGGGTGGGGTAAAGGTCAAGATCACCATTAATAAAAATAGAAAAACGGTTTCCGCTCAATAACTTGAGAACGCCTCGAGATATTTTAATGAAACTTCATACATAGATACCATATATCGAGACCTCGCTTGGGATTGCATATTAGAAAAAAAAATCTTAACAATTGCACATATTCACAACTTGGCTGCAAGTCGGGGGGCATACATGTTTTACAAACATCTCTTGTTATACTAACGATGATCGTTTATTTATTTTATTGAATCAGAATAGACTGGCATGTTAAACTCTAACGCATACATCGGAGCCAAACAAATACCGAAGTGAAGGGGATCTATTTAAAAACAAAATATCTTGTATACTAGCACTTAACTCTCGTTCTCTTGTGCTTCTCAGTTCTGGTGCATATGTAACATATTTATGTATATAAAATTAAGAGTGGCCATAAAGGTTGCACATAACAAACCAATATATTATTGTGAATGAAGTTAAAATAATATTAAATTATGTATGTTTTAAAGCGTATAATTTTCATTCATATGTGTTATAGTGGATGAGCATTAGGAAAGCATGTCCTATATCTATATTTAGTCATTTTGGTAAAAATATTTTAATGATAATTGGTAATATTAGACTACCATACTTTATTTACTGCTAAAACACGCTTGGACTTGGTGAAGGGTTATGTCCACAAGATATCCCGTGGTATGTCCACATGGTTTTATCGTATAAACCTAGATTCGTGAATTGATCTTTCATAATCTCAGGTATTGCTACTGTTTGAAAACTAAACGATTTTGTTGTATACATTATTTGAAAATACGTGATTTGATGCCATGCCTTTTTAATTGTATGATTGATGAGTGTGTGTAATAAACGGTTATTATTAATTTTTTTTATTATTCAATGTAATATATAAAGGTGTTATATTGTTACAGCAAAACATACATGTTACAACATAGTATGCACTTTAATCGTAACGATATTATAATTGGTGATGTGTATATCAGATGCTTGGGTTATTTGTCACGGTTATTTGTCGCAGCATAATACACATGAAGTTGGTCAATGACTTACTGAATTCTTCATAGTTTGGTTGACTGAATAATATGACTTAATATGATTAATATTAATATGATGACGTTTGCCACTAGGTTCTAGTTAACGCAATTTATTACAATAAAATTCATCTGAAATAATGTCCCATTGTTTAAAAGGGCTGTTTTACTTTTTTTATCGGTAGTGTCATGTGTGGTGGTGTGGTGGTGATCTTATCTTTCTGTTTATTCGAACTGAGAGAAATGATGTAATTGTCGTATGTAAGTTAGGGGTGTACACATTAAGTTTATTTTATGGATATATACACATATAATATTTCTCTGTAAAATTTGTCTTAAATATACAATGTTTTAAATTCCAACATACAGTCCGTGAACATTATGAAAGCTATTTGGGCGATATAAAACAGCCTTACAGTAATCAAAGGTAATGTGTAAATAATTCCCGCCTACAGAAGTTTCCATATCCAAAAGAGTTCTTTTCTTTTAGTAAGTCTCTATTCTGAATATTGAAGTTAATGAACCATAAGTGATGGTCGGACTCATATTTGTAATTCCTTATGAAAGTCCATAAAGCCACAGCGGCTAGAATAATATTTTGATCCTATTCCAAACACAGCAAATAAATCAAGCGCAAATTGCATGTTTGACCATTCATTTGTTAATCTGGATGTATAAGAGGTAATTTTTGTCACGAAATGATAAGGGCCCTACATGCTCGTCTGATGTAAAGACTTTACATAGGCGATTTAGATGGGGCGAAAGTGGCGTTTGCCCCTCTGAAATTGTCCAACACTTGAGTTTTAAACCTAACAATAACTTAAATCTATGCCTCTTGTTGCCAATGACGTGCTTTAAATTATTTCAAACAAATTCTTATCTGCAACGGGTTAGTTGATTTTAGCCAAACTTGGTATGAATGTTCTTGCGATGGTCTTTTATCAACTTACTTTAATTCAAATGAATATATTATGGGAAACTCTGGTTGCAATGGCAACCAAACTCCTTAAAAAGCAAACTTTAAAACATCATTTTTTCAGAAACCACTAGCTTGATTTCAGAATGATTTCACAGAATTGTTTCTTGGGTGACCCTTCAAAAACCTTTGCTTCGTAAAAAAAGACATGGCCGCCAGCGGTGAGGCAGTTTGCTTTGTATTGAACACTTTGAAAATTTCGTTTGAAACCACTTGCTTGATTTCGAAATAATATCACATAAAGGTTCCTACTGTGACATTCTACTAAATTCCTTAAAATCATTTTCGTTCATTGAAATTCGTGGCCGCCAAGCACCGGGCCAGTTTTCCTTATAAAACTATATTGAAAACACTGACAATCTTTTTGTTAGAATCAATTGACTGGATTTCGAAATAATATCACAGAAATGTTCTTTGTGTGACCTTCTTTGATCTTTAAAATAATTGTGATTCGTTAAAAAACAAACATGGCGGGCATGGGGCGAGTCAGTTTACATGATGACAATATTGAAAACTTTGAAAATCATTGTTTTGAAACCACTTGCTGGATTGCGAAATATTCTCACAGAAATGTTCCTTGCAGTGGTGATCATCTACCAAATTCTCTCAAAACATTATGATTAAAAAAAAACATGGCCGCCAGGGAGCGGATCAGTTTTCCTTATACGGCTGTATTAAACACTTTGAACATCTTTTTATCTGAAATCGCTTTCTGGATTTCGAAATAAATCGAATGTACAAACCATTATGACACATAAAACTCAGGTTAGCTACCCAAGGCCCACCTTGGCCATCTTGTATTTTAAATATTATTATGAATAATCCAAAGAAATAGCTATCTAACCTTGTCCTTGATTTGTCAAAACAAAAATAGTGGGAGCGATTAGTTTCCTTATATGCTATATGAAACTATGGTAGTTCTCCTAAAATGCATTGGCCGATTTCAAATTAACATTTATATTCATTGTGTGAACATCTACCGGAATCCCTCAAGCCATCTTAATTCGTCAATTTGACCAATAGGGGCGGATTATATTTCCTTATATGACTTTATGACCACCTGGTAAATATACGAACCAGTTGAGTGATTTCAAAAATGTTTCCCTATAAATTAGTTAATATAATCTTTTTTGTCGAACAAATGGTCGCAAGGAGATATGGTTACATTTCTTTGCAGACCTATTTGCAAAGCTAAAATTCTTTTGGAACCAATTGCCGTCCAACAGTCTTAATTCTTGACACCATAATGCAATGTTGTTGTTTAATTTTAAAAGTGGCGTTCTACCATTTTTGATTCCATTTTTGTAAGCGACCAAAGGCAGTTCGTATGGTGACATTATAACACAAAAACAAACTTCATAATTTATCATTCAATACTCTAATAATGTACCAAGACTAAAATGCTTTATTTCAGCAAGGCAGGAACACATTTCTCATAATAAAGTATTAATATAGGTTAGACCCAGGCATTCTGCTGGTTTCAGCGTCATTTTTCCTACTTCTTTTTATATAAAAACATACATATAAACGGTCTACAGTCTGTTTATGCCATCGATTCATACGTTTCATTGTCAGAACCAGTGATATGTTAGAAAACTGTGATGAAACAGCAGATTATAGCTGTCATCAAACTGAAACAGGTATTCATTACACTGACAATGGACGGACCGCTGTTTTCTGCACTTCCTGAATAACAATAAGACCAGTTATTGTAGTCATTGTATGCAAACACCATTTTTATTGATTCAGTTCGTTTCTTTTGAAACAGATTGACACTTTAAACGTGCAGTGATTTAACTATCGACGTTTAACCCAGTTGTGCTTATGTCCCTTTAAAATCAAATAGCAGCTAACGTATGATTGTTGAACTGTCGTCAGTTTGTCATTATAACGAAAGTTATATTACCGTTGATTAAAAAAAATGCTTTGAAACTCCTGGATGTCATCTGTGAGATTAAATGTATCTAAGAAACGAACTTATGAGTACTATTCGTGATACTTCTTGTAGAAACGTGTTTGAAATACCCAACACAAAACATACAACATGACGTGTAATTAATAACATGTTCAAACAAACATCCTGAACATAAAAAGACTTTTTCTGTTTTATATACATAATTACCGTTAACGATGTTCCAGTATATATTTACGATGACTTTTATTCGTTTAGCCTTATATGCAGTTTGCTTATCATACTGACAGGTCTGATTTATTCCATATTGGAGTGTTTTCTTCGTCATTTTTATGTTTTTCTGTTTGTTTTCAAGTTTTATTGTCACTTTTATCTGCTTATTTTGAAAATAATTGATATGAAAGATCGTAATACACACTTCAAATACCATAAACGGATGTATCAAGTGCATTTCTAATATTATGCATAGATGCATAGAAATATAATTTTAGCTGCAAAATTATAATTAGCACATTTAGATACATAGTGTATTTAAAGAGCTTCCACCGTTGTTCAAAGCTCAGACCACTGAATCAAGAGTCTAACGCGTTACCTCTCGGCAAATCCGAATTACATACTAGGCGGTGTATTTTTACCTTATATATGTGATTCGCGCGTTTTCAATCATTTTAACGAAAACCACAGAAACACTACAAATTATTCCATCGTTCGCGTTACAGACGCTTTATAATTTTTCAATTTCAACTAATGATTACTCATTAACAATCGGTATTTAAAGCATATTTCTAGGCAGGTAGTGTTATTTCGCTCCTTTTTATACACTCTTATTTTATTTTTTTAATCTGTGACAAAACGTTTGAAAAAATTATCAATTCGTCAATCTGTGAACAGGTCCCTTTAATTGTATACACCATTTAAATATGTATGGTATGCCATGAGTAATACACATTCCTTAATAGATTTAACCCCTTCAAACAGACTCATGCTTGTCATTGCATTTTGCGGATCATTTTGTTCAACGACTTCAAGAATCCACAAGCTGAGTAAATAACCATGGGCAGATCGGGTGTATTCAATAGTCTTTTTTATCAGCTGGAGCTTCATATAGGGCGCCATGGTGTGCAAGTATCCCAGTGGCAGGCATTCATTGGCAATTTGGTGTTTTATATGACATATATTTAAGGAATGTATGTTGTGTGTGATTCAAAATTCTAAACGTTTTTACTAGATACATCATAGTGCTTCATTCTTGTCACCCAAATTATCCACTGTATCTTTATTGGTAACAAGAGCACACTTGTTACCATAACACAGGTGGCCTTCGGCTTTAAGTGACCTAAATCGATGCTCGTAAAATGAAAAATTAGTTTTATCTGTTTTATTAAAATGAAACGTTCTTTTTATGATAGTAAGATACGGAAGTAGCGTTGATGTTGCTATTTACATTGTAAAAAGCGAAGCCCAAGTTAATAATTGCTAAACTCTTACATTCAACGTATCACTTTTTTTTTAAATGTAGATTTCGTTGTGTTTATCCCCAATTCCTCGAATATGCTCTGCTTTATATATACGAGCATGTGCAAACACGTGAAGAAAACAAAAGACCACAATAGTTGACCATATTGTATAGAGCAATATAAATTAGTCTGTACATGTAGATTAAAAAGACCATACCTATTCACATAGTTCAAAATATACATTTCATTGCGAAGGTGATGTCGTTGTCTTAAGTTATTTCCTATCTTCTGTTTGTTTCAGAGGTATATGTGTGTGAGTCTTTTGACACAGAATTGTTTAAAAGGTGAAATTCCAGTTGTGCTACTTGATATCATGAATGCTTTGTAATTAACTCCTAATGACTGTCTCCAGGAGTGTTAAGTGAGTTGTGTTTCCTTAGTAATCATGTAACATCTTCTATTATAAGAACATGCCATATTGTGTAGTGACCATACAGAACCATATGGATATTCTATATTTACTGGTTTCGAACGTGTACAATGCTTAAATAGTACATACAACTCCATAAACCTGTATACACGAACATGTATGTCAACTTGGTTAAATTAAAATGCATATGATAACGTCCGCAAAATATTGTTGATAACTTTTCTCATGGTTTAACTTCGACAATTTGACATTTAATTCGCTGTATGTATGTATAACAATTTCCTTGAGTAGCTATTTAGTCGTGTTTTAAGATTCTCACATAGTGACTCAAAGTCTACAAATATGTTTTGGGATTTCCATAATTATAGTGTGTATAATATGTTTTCCTTATAGCTCAACTAATAAGGTACCTATGTTTTACACATGATAGAAAAGTTGTGATATGTTACGAGCTTGGCGACTGGGAAACGTACACTAATGGTCACGCGAATAGACGTTTTGTTCATTGTATTAATATTGATGTTTGGGATATAAAGAAACGTATTAAATAGTCAAATCTTAGTTACTGTGTTATCAGACTTTAACCCATGGAAACGTCAATCTGTACTTGGTATGGAGATAAATCACGTTTGGATCTTCATTTAAGATCTTAAAGTGTTAATGGGGGGATAATTGTGAAGGTTTGGATTTGGATGTCGATATAGTTGTAGATATTAAGGAATCGCAGTGTCATTCGAGTGTTATCAAAGACATCCTATGAAACAAAGTAGACGTGTGATCATTTTAGGCTTAAATTTCTTCAAATGTGGTCCAATATATGTCAAAAGATTACAGATATGGACAGGAGGAATTCGGTTGACATCAAGGGGGATTTTAGATGATCTCTTGCCAAGACATAGTAACAAAATACGAATTTATTTTCATGCTTGGAGGTTTTGAATAGTAATCCAAATAAAATCTTTCTAAAATAGATTTCCGCCTATAGTTTCACCTCTGCATGTAGTATGTAAAATAAAAATGAAAAAAATGCCATGCGGAGTAATCTACATCAGTGTCAGTTACTTAATAACGTGAATAGGTCTGTTCTGACATATTTAATCAACATAAACAACGATGTATTCAATCTTATCTGTATGCATATTTTGTTATGCTAGTCACCACGTAGTGTTGCAATGGATCAGAAAAAAATAGTCATAAATAACAAACTGCAAGTTATGCACCATGATGTCCATTGTTTCAGTTTCAAAACTAGTTTTGGTTAAGATGCCATTGAATGTATTTGTTACGTAATTGGTGATTATTGCGTACATGAATAGATTAAATTGTTAAGGTGAATAAGACAGTTTGAAAAAAGCAAAAAAATATGTATTTGTTTATTTCAATGTTATTAAATTTCAGTGCTCCTTTCTGTCACATTTCGGAACGAGTTTCCTCGGAGAACCTGAAAAATATAACCAACAGAAATTGTTAACATTAAATTAAAATATATATGAAAAAAATACATTATTTGTTTGTAATTAAATCCATTAATATTGCATGTAAGTTTTGATTTACATTATGTTCAATCGATATTTTCGTTCGGTGCTCCAATACAACCTTTTCTTAAAGGTGCCAAGAACACTGATTGCTTAAAAATAGTGTATACGTAATATAACAATGTATTTAGTTTTGCTTGTAGTTAACGGGTGTAATTGTGTAAATGGTTTTCATTTACAAATACATAAAACATCATAGTATATATAATATGTATTATATGTAATTTGTATATTTATATTTATAATGCGTTTATTTAGTTTATATATGACATGTTCAAACATCTCCAGACTCGAGGAAATACAAAATTGAGTTTGGTTGAATCAATACAAATTACTTTAATCATAATTATTATGCTTCAATTATTATGATCAAAAATATGTCTACTCGTTGTATTCGTTCGGTTACTGTTCTTGATAGTGTTTTTTTGAAACAAAACATGACATGAGAATGTTTGCTATTTATGTATGGAATTAGGTTAAACATAGTTTGGATAACTCGGTATTACCGTAGATAGAATAAGCAATGGAATATCGGCGATAATCAGTTGGCCTTGAACAAAATCGATTCAACTAATATGCGTATTAACCCAGTTTTGTATTTACCATTTCATATTGCGTTGTTTCAGCTTGACCTTTATGGGGCATATTTGTCTCACTCGGAATTACAGAATGTGATGAGACCCACAGTGGGTCCGTATGTCCGTCCTGAGCAAATATAATGGGCGTCCAATATATCCCTGTCGGCTTAGAAGATTTGATAAATAACTGCATACTGAGCCGATGTGTGCTGATGATAAACTTAGTGTGTTAAGTTTGTGCAAGGATTATGTGAAGTTCCAACGCATTCTTGATACATAAATTACAAAACAAACTAGGTCAATGTCTCTGTTTATACGAGTCGTCTTATCAGTTACAATCGCCAAAGCATATCATAACTGATATGAAGTCTTTGTGTGTGTATTTCGAAGTTTATGAGGACCTTCCGCGCCTGAGGCTGCATTATGTGAGGACCCGGAGTGTGTCCCAGCACTCCTACCTAATTAACTTACTGGAGACTCACAAAAGTTGGGGCGAATTTTAAATCATAGCTGCAATTTCCAGCTATTTATTTTTTACTGAAACATATTTTAATTTTAGTGTGGTCTTGTGCTGTGGGGGAAACCGGAGTACCCGGAAGAAACCCCACCTGTCCGGTATGGTGACAACCAACCAAACTCACTTGCGCCGGGAGTGGGAAGCGAACCTGGGACGCCTAGGTGAGAAGCAAGAGCACCAACCACTGCGCTAGCCGGACAGACCGATATATGAAGTCTTTTGGTGGGACCAACCCATTTATACTGCGTGAGTACAAAATGGCGGGATGTCCCAGTAAATCGTAGTCTATTTCGTTACTTATGTACAGCAAGCGAAGAAGATTCAAATCCATATCGGCATTTGACACGTATATTAAAATTAAAAGATAATACGTCAAATATTAAATCAGTTAAAATTGTTAGTATGTTTACAATCATACGTCTGGGAATAGTCAGAAGAATGATATAATTTTCTTTTCTGAACTAAGAATAGGAAATCATTTGTCACCATTGATCTACAAAATCTTAAGTCCAGTAACCTTATTATGGTGCTATCCTGAACTCGGGGAGGTTGTTACACGGCGAACACACGAGCAGTCCATGAGCACACCTGCATTTCTCACACATGTCGTCTGTGTAGGTGATGATGCCGTAGCCGTGTTGTAGCGTGGTATCGTCCCCGAGCACGCATGCGTCGTCCGCTGAACTGGAACTGACGCAGCCGGCGAGAACTTGAAATAAGAAAGAAAAAATGTACCAGTGTCAACATGCATTTCGAATTCAATTATCAATGTGTACGTTATGTAATAGTTGTAGCATTTTTTACGAAAATATGTTATTCAAGGAGCCCGCAGGGCGAGATTAAATGATTAATATATTGAGGTCAAAGTGTGCAACAAGTGTTGTATACCATATTTACCTATCACATTGCAACTTTACACTATGCCCATCCCATAGGCGTTTCCTAAACGTCACGTGATGTCAAGCATTTGTGTCGTTTCCAAATTAAGCGCTGTCAAATGTGGAAGCTTACCGTGCAGTACAATAGCGTGCGTATAAATTAAACCTAAATTTCAATATACTGCACGATACTTATTGCACGATGAGCTTTCATAGAAGGCTCCGCCCACCAGTTTCTGTTCTAATATCACAGTTATTGAATACCGCAGAACAAAGAAAACTCCCAGAAATATAGTATATCAATATTTGAACGTGATCTATACTCGTGAAATTCTTAGTAATTCCAATTTTTCGGTATACGAAATAGTCTTTGAGAACACCGCTATTACGTCAAACAACAATTGTGAACTACGTGCAGATCGAGAAACGTTTTCCTATTGTACACCGTAAAATGTTTATTACCATTGTTACAGAAACTTCTGAAAGTGTTTTAGTTAATAATTCCTCCAAAGTTGTGAAAATCCCTCTTGAAAATTGTGTAATTTAATTATCAAATATTTCCAGCTGTGTTGACCTATAATGCTCTAATATGCTCTAATCATATATCTTTCATCAGTATTGTGTCTTCAAAATATTCCTTCGATAGCGTAACCACGGTATATAGCTAATTTACATTGTTAATTTTTCAGGTAATAAAAAATTGCATCATATTTCAAACATAACATTTTATAAGCATGTTTCGCATTAAAATTGTTTGAAAGTTCTTACCTAGAAAGGCTATTAATGCAAACATGCTGGTATATTGTTCCAGTAGCAAAACTCAGTTTATGTCATCGTTACAGCGTTTATATTGGCACATGTTGGTGCAATGTGCTATAGGTCATGGGGCATATTACCGGCAGGCGAGCCTGACACGTTGATGCGTCGTAAACGAGTCTGTCATTGTGGCAACATTTGTTCAATTGTCCTTTATAAATGAATTACTTGTAATGCATGTTGTTGTTTTATCACTGATACTGTGATATAGCTCATTTAATTGTTTGTAATTGACAGTGCCAGCTGCGTATATTTGGTGAAATTCGACAGTTGTACACTGATTATTTGTATTATGCATATAGCCTGCACATGGAACGGCAGGTTGGACGTTTAAATAGCCATATTCGTGATCTGTTTTAATTTACTTTAGTCAAATTCTTCAGACCCTAAAATAATACATACAATCTACCAACTATTCTAAGTCTAAAGTCGCTAAGTTGAAGCAAAAATAAATTTTTGAAGTTATTGTTTGTTTGTTTGACTATTAGTCAGCAATTTTACGATAAAAAGTTATGAATCAAGTGTTTTCTAGTTGATTTATGGAAGCGTGAAAGTTAAATATGTTTAAGTTGCACGCCTTTTTGCTGCTACATTTATAAATAAAACGTATTTGAACGTTGTGATTTAGTGAATAAAACTATATGAACATAATATGTACTGGTTACCCTTGTATCACCGTCCATCTTCACACACTGTGGTATTATCGGCACATAATATTTACCGTTGTATTACACGTTGTGTGGACTGAAATCAACAAATTAATGTCTTAGCCAGAAATTTGCATCTCCGACTAAGTGTGAAGAAAAGATCAAAGCCTTATTTGCACTTGGCTCTGTTTATAAAGGAGTTTGAAAGGGATCCACATGGCACACACCTTTAAATTCAAACACATTTCAATGAGGTTGCCAAATTACACTAGTTATTTTTATTTTTCTCCAGTATGGTTTTATCCATTACACAAGCAGTGTATATTTTATAAGGCCAATATGTTTTTATTTTGAAATAATCAAGTTAGTAGAAATGAATGGATTTTTTATGAGTGTCTCTGCAATGAATGTTTCTTCTGTTTTATCAAGAATTTATGTTCGTGTGTTGTTTTTCGCGCACATATAAAGTAGTCACACTATAGGTTTCTCGTTTTAATGCGTTATTTGAGTCAAATTATTACTCCATTGTCAATCGTGACTCTGTAAAAATTGATTAAGATTTTATTTCATTTATAACGTATTTATATTGTATGGGTCGAATGGAAAAGGCAATAACTATAGCCAGCCAAGTAGGCTAATATATAACGTTGGTGTATAGTCAAGTTAAGAAGTAATATTTCAACAAATCAGTGAATTGCAAGTACACATTTCTGTAACTAATACAGATATTTAATTGAAACTTCACACATGGCTTCAGGGTCATTATATAAGGTCATATGCCAAAGCCCATAGCTGTAACCAGCATTTTAGCAGAATTGTGCCCCCTTTTTTTTACTGACAAAGGCCCATAACTCTGGTTTATTCAGTGTGTTGGTATACCGTTATAATATATTGTTATTGCAAACAAATGTACTATTTCTCCAACTGCATTTAAGACAGTTTAATGAATCAAAGCGCTGAAGGCACTGCAGTTGTTCGCTATTGCGTTACACAGGGAACATCATGGAAAGTCTGGGCAATTAGATAAGGATGATATACGTCACATTAATTACGGTGGTTGTAAATGTTTAAACGAAAATATTCATTTACGTATTTACTATAACATTTGTTCAATATTATAAATATGACTTGAACATTGCTAAGCGATTACATTATTTAAAATGGTAAGTTTAAATACAATACTGCCTCGTAAACATGTAAATCAAATAATGAAATAAATCTCGTCATTGTGTAATTATGTTGTTTTTTTCAATTATGCCGTCTTGAATTGTTTCAATTCAATATATTTATTGCGTCAAATGTGTAGCTGGTGAATTTAGGTCCATTGTAAATCGTACGCCACTAAGTAAAACGTAATCAGGTGTAAACATTAGATCATTAGATGTAAAAAAATTAAGTCACTTTCAGCAGCTTAAAACTCTGTACGAGTACAATATATTTAAAGCCTTTCAAAAAAATCAATTCAAAATGAAAAAAAACACTACCGAGCAGAAAACCTTATGAGACAAATTGTTTGTCCGATTTTCAATTGCATACTCTTTCTTTGGGCTACAAACATATATTAATTTAATGGCATTCCTATTTGACCTTCCGACATCAAATATTCATTACTAACACACATTATCTGGATATACATGTATATAGTGAAAAACAACCATTATGAGTTTCATAACCGGACTTTCTCTGTGGAAGACAGATAATTACGCTGTCGGAGATCAAGAGCTGTAGAATTAAACAAAACTCAATATTAACCTTAAAAACAAACAAGATGCTGAATATTAAAAATATTAAACAGTGTATGAATGCAATGACTGTGTTACAAGCTTTTCAACCGCATTAGCAAGTATTTTAAGTTCATGAAAGGGAGTTACTATAAAAATTCAATTAATTAGGCATCTGGAGTAGCAAAACTGTCAAAACAGTAAATGAAAAAATTCTCATCCACTGCCGAGAATCGAACCCGGGTCCTTCAAAATGCTAACCACTAGGCTATTGCCGCTAAGACGTTCCGCGTTTAAAAGTCTGCCTATTGTTGTTTCTGATATGATTAGTGTATCCGACCTCGACTGCTACTACGTAATAACCGCTAAACTGTTCTTTATCGTTATAATGATGGCCACGTTAATACTAAAATGAGTAATAAACATTCCCTACTAAACAAATTCACTACTCAACAATTAATCTTTACATCAGTCGGCGATAACGAGATGAATAGGTAAAGCCCCGGTCATACTGTCACGATTTTGGCTACGATGACCAACGATTGATCGTGGACGTGTTAATCGTGATTAATCGGGGTACACAGTGTCCCGATTGTGTCTTCCTACGTATACATACGGTCTTTTGGGACGTGACTACGAATATCAACGACACTTGTAGGTTTCTGCTGCCGATTCACCACGGTTTTACCAAGATATGATGTGATCTATTACGGTTGTAATACGTTAGCGTCAGGTTTACGCTAGGTAACAGACGATTACAAGCGATTGTTAATGTTTATCCTAAGATTGTAGTAAGATTTATTACGATAAACCTACGAGCAGCCAATAAGTCTCACGCTTTAAAGCGATTTGGACATCACGATGCCTCGTGCATAATTGTTACACCAACGTAGGCAAACGTAGTGAGTGAGTAGTAACATTACGATAAACCGTACAGGCAACGCGACCCAAACGTCGCGTTGTGGTGGTCCATCGTGTATATTCGTGAATAGTCATGCTACTGGAATCGTAACCGAACCGTAGGGCAAGCGTAGTAATTGGTACCATATTCGTAGCAAAACGTACCATAACGTACTAAAGTCTTGTAATATATATGTCATAAAAATCGGTCACGAGTAATCACGATTAAACATGAAAAGCGACGAATGCCTCTACCATGGCTGTAAGAATACGCCAGATTGAGATACGATGGCACCAGGATTGTCCTACGTTTTGGAAAAATCGTGGCGGCGCTACGATAAGCCACGAATGTTTTGAACATGTTCAAAACGGTCATAGCGCCTCCAGATCATATGATCACCCAAGATTCTTCAATATTCACACAGATGCCAGTACGTATGCGTTCATGTTTTATCAATATTTTGTAAATCGTTGGCAATCGTAGCAAAAATCATGACAGTGTGACCGGAGCTTAAGGGTTAGAGTTGCATACGCCCGTTTGAAAAACGGCCGTATTATGGGAACGCCCGAGCGGGCGGGCGGGCGGGCGGGCGGCAGGAGATCTTTGTCCAGAGCATAACTTTGCCAAGCTTGGATGGATTTTAAAATAACTTGGCAGACGTGATAAGCATGATGAGACGGAGTGTCGCGCGCAAGAACCAGGCTCCTATGCCCAAGGTAAAGGTCACAATTCAAGGTCAAATATCAAATATAGGAATTCAATCCTTAACACTTTGTCTGGAGCATAACTTTGTCCAGCATGGATGGATTTTGAAATAACTTAGTGAGACGAAGTGTCGCGCGCAAGAATCAGGTCCCTAGGTACAAGGTCAAGGTCACAATTCAAGGTAAATGGTCAAATTTAAGAAATCATCCTCCGGAGCATATCTTTGTCCAGTATCGATGGATTTTCGAATAACTTGGCAGAAGTGACAAGCATAGTGAATCCAAGTGTCGTGCACAAGAACCAGGTCCCTAGGTCCAAGGTCAAGTTCATAATTCAAGGTCAAAGCTCAAATTTAAGAGATCAATACTATATATTTTGTCCGGAGCATATCTTTGTCCAACATGGATGGGTTTCCAAATAGCCTAACAGAAGTGACAAGCATGGTGAGTCGGAGTGTCGCGCGCAAGAACCAAGTCCCTAGATCCAAGGTCAAGGTCATAATTGAAGCTCAAAGGTCACATTTAAGAAATCAATCCTTAACACTTTGTCCGGAGCATATCTATGTCGAGCATGGATGGATTTTCAAATAACATAGCAGAAGTGACAAGCATGGTGAGACAGAATGTCGCGCGCAAGAACCAGGTCCCTAGGTCAAAGGTCAAGGCCACAATTCAAGGTCAAACGTCAAATTTCAGAAATTAGTTCTAAACACTTTGTCCAGAGCATATCTTTGTCCAGCATGGATGGATTTTCAAATGCAGTAGTGACGAGCATGGTTTGACGGAGTGTCGCAAAAAAGAATAAGGTCCCTAGATCCAAGGTCAAGGTCACAATTCATGGTCAAATGCGTAGTGGTGGCGTCAATTTGTCGTTTCTGCTCTCTAACTCGAGAACGAATTGAGCTATTGTAATCAAACTTCATACATAGATACATAATGGCAAAACGTCGCTTCGGATTGCATATGGGGTTGGTGGGGTCATGTTCAAGGTCACTGTTATTTAAAATAAAAAAAACGGTTTCTGCTAAATAACTTGAGAATGCATTGAGGTATTTTAATGGAGCTTATACATATATACCTTATATCAAGACTTCGCTTGGGAAAGCATATGGGGTGGGTTGGGTCAAGGTCAATGTCACTATTACTAATAATTACTACTAATTATTTCTAATAATAGAAAAACGGTTTCCGCTCAATAACTTGAGAACACATCGAGAAATTTTAATGAAACTTAAGACATAGATACCTTATATTGAGACCTCGCTTGGGATTGCATATGAGGTGGGTTAGGTCAAGGTCAAGGTCACTGTTACTAAAAATAGAAACACAGATTTTGCTCAATAACTTGAGCATGCATTCAGATATTTTAATGAAACTTAATACATACATATCTTATATCAAGACCTCTCTTGGGATTGCGGATTGGTGGGTGGGGCCAAGGTCACCATTAATAGAAAATAGAAAAATGGTTTCCTCTCAATAACTTGAGAACACATGGAGATATTTTAATGAAACTTCATACATAGATACCTTATATTGAGACCTTGCTTGGGATTGGGTATAGGATGGATGGAGTCAAGGTCACTGTTACTAAAAATATATATAAAGTTTCCGTTCAATAGCTTAAGAACACATTGAGATACTTTAATGAAAACTTCATACATAGATATCTCATATCTAAACCTTGTTTGGGATTGCATATAGGGTGGATGGGGTCAAGGTCACCTTTATTAAAAATAGACAAACAAGTTTCTGCTCAATAGCTTGAGAAGACATAGAGATATTTTAATGAAACTTTATATGTAGATACCTTATATCAAGACCTCACTTGGGATTGCATATGGGGTGGGTGGGATCAAGGTCAAGGTCACCATTTCGAAATTGTTTATTTTTGTGCTGACTTTAATGCATTTCATTCTAAAAATTTGGTTTTCGGGGACTTTCTACTTTTCTTGTTTATTTTGGCATCTTGATTATAGATTTAAGAATATATATGGAATAGTTTTGATACCTCAACTCACCACTTAGAGAGAGCCTTTGGAGATGAATTAGATCCACGAATACTATGACTCTACCTTATTAGTTTTTGAATTGTTTCTTTTTTAGTCATTGAATCTTAACCTCCAAAAAGCTTCTTTGACGGGCGTGTCTTTGTGACAATGGCACTTTTTTTTCTATTCGGCTTGCCTCGTGACCCAAGATGTTGATTCATTAATGAATTAGGACGTCGCGTCACGTACTATTTTCTTTTCTTCCGCGTGTACAGTCATATTTGATACTACATTGAAGTTGTTGACTTAGGTTTTCCCAACATGTCATGTTCTAATCAGATTCATTATCGTAATGATTACCATTTGACATATTAAACGATATTCGAAACGGCATTCTTTACTTTTGCGTAGTCGACTGGCCTAAAGCTGTTAGGATCATAGTTCTTAGACTGTTTAATTTTGGAATTGTGGTATCTTTAGTTGTTCTGCGAACAATTAAAAACCAGAATAACTTCGCCAACCGTCGACAGATGCAAAATCGTTACTTCACGTTTAATTGAAACCAGCGATCTCATTTATCACAACCAATCTTATAAAACGAATTTAGCTTATATATATAGCTATAAAAGATTACGAAAGAGATTATAATGCATGATAAATAACATATTATCGTTTTTAGCTCGAAGAAAAGGCAAGGTATTCTACTTGTCCCGGCGTCGGCGTTGTCGTCGGCGTCCGAGCTAGGTTTATTTGTTTTGGTAAGCTGGTTTCTCGGGAATGGCTTGAGGGATTTCATTCAAACTTAGAACACGCAGCGTCAATTTTTGATTTCCACTCCTAACTTGTGAATCAATCTTCATACATAAATACCCTAAAGCAATACTTTACTCGGGATTGCATTTGTGGTGGGTTGGGTGGTGTTGAGGTCAAGGTCACTGTTATTAAAAATAGAAAAAAATCTTCTGCTTTATAACTCGAAAACAAATTGAAATATTTTAATAATATTCAATTTATAGATGCTGTATAACGAGACATTGCATGAGATTGCATATGGGTTAAGTTGGGTCAAGGGTAAGGTCACTGATTTGAAATTTGAAATGTAGAAAAATGCTTCCACTCAGTTACTCGAGAAAGGAATTTATTTTGTTTAATTGGCCCCTACAATACAGTTGTTTAAGAAAAATGCCAGAAACTCTGACATGCACAAGAAAAGTCGCGTGCATTGTTCTCCTACAGCTCTTGTTATTATCCCCGCCGATGAAGTGGGTAGAGGGATATTGATATAGCGTTGTCCGTCCGTCCGTCACGCTTTTCTGTCCGCAGTCATTTCTCAGTAACTGCGGGTAGAATTCCATGAAATATTCATCAACATAGTGTGGTGATATACGCCAAGTTTCACTTGGATTAGTCACTTTTTTCAGAGTTATTGCCCTTTATTCAAGGAAACAATGCACAAATTTTCTGTCTACCGCCATTTTTCAGTAAATGTCTGGTAGAATTCCACGAAACTTATATTAAATATGTACCAACAACGGCGATGCGCGTGAAGTTTTTCTTGGATCAGTCAATTTTCTCCAGAGTAATTGGCCTTGATTCAATAAACAAATCACACTGTATTTTGTCCGCTCCCATTTCTCAGTAACTGGCTGGCAGAATTCCATGAGACATAAACTAAATAGTTAACAACATTGCGTGTGAGGCCGTCAAGTTTCACTTGGATTAGTCAATTTTCTCCAGAGTCATTGCCCTTTATTCAATGAAAAATGCATGTTTCCGTCTACCGCCATTTTCTCAGTAACTGGTTGATAGAATTCCACGAAACTTAAAATAAATATGTACCAACATAGAGTAGTGATGCATATTAAGTTTCATTTGGATCAGTCAATTTTCTCTACAGTTATTGCCCTTTATTTAATACCAAATGCGCATTTTTCTGTCCTCCGCCATTACTCAGTTACTCTCTGGTAGAATTCCGTCAAACTTTGATAAATATGTACTGACATAGTGGGGTGATGCACGTCAAGTCTCACTTGGATCAGTCAATTTTCTCCAGAGTAATTGGCCTTGATTCAATAAAAAATGCACTGTTATTTCGTCCGCCGCCATTTCTCAGTAACTGGCTGGTAGAATTCCATTGGACGTACACTAAATATGCACCAACATAACCGGTGAGGCCGTCAAGTTTCAATTGGATTAGTCAATTTTCTACAGAGTTAATGCCCTCTATAATCCCCCGCCCTCTATTTCGTGTCAGCTCCATATCTCCTATGCCTTGTAAGGATTTTCATGAAACTTGGCTCAATGTTTAGGTCATTGAGACGATGTGCAGAAGGCATGGGCCTTTCACGGAAGCTCAAGGTCAAGGTCACACTTGAAGATCAACTTTTTGAGCCTCCATTTTCGTGTCCTTTTTTCGTTTCCGCTCCATATCCCCTATACCCTTTGAAGGATTTTCATGAAACTTGCCTCAAATGTTGTGCTCATGTATAGAACGCTTAAGCCAGTCACGCCGACTCAAGGTCAACTCAAGGTCAAGGTCACACTTGAAAGTTGAATGTTTGAGCCTGTATTTTCATGTCCATTCTATATCGCCTGTGCCCTGTAAAGGATTTTCATGGAACTTTCCTCAAATGTTTATCACATTAGGGCAATGTGCAGCAGGCATGAGACAGTCACGCCACCGCAATGTCAAGGTCACACTTGAATGTCAAATTTATGAGCCTCAATTTTTGTGTCTGCTCCATATGCCCTTTGAAGGATTTTCATAAAAATTGGCTTAAATGTTTATCATTTTGAGGCCATGTGCAGAAGGCATGAAGCAGTCTTGCCACCTCAAGGTCAAGGTCACACATAAAGGTCAAATGTTTGAGCCTCCATTTTCGTGTCAGGTCCATATCTCCTATGCCCTTAAAGGAATGTTCGTGAAACTGATGAAGGTCAGTGTGATACTTCAAAGTCACCTTAAAAATCTAATGAAGGATCACGGCTGGGGATTAAGCTGTCCTTTGGAATGCCTTGTCTGGTTAAAGTTTATATTCAAAAGTTTTGAACTTTTAAAAAGTTATTTTCACTTGAAACTTGATACTGACCTTTGTTATCAACACAAGTATCGGGGGCAACATTCCCCATAACTCTGTTTTGTATTTTGACAGAGTTATGCCACTTTTTCACATAGGTTTTCTAGTTAAAGTTTATACTCCGAAGATTTGTAACTTCAAAACTACATAAGCTTATCACTTGAAACTTGGAATGTACCTTTTTCATCATTTCCCGTATCACGGGCAACATTTTCAATAACTCTGTTTTGTATTTTTATAGAGTTTTGTCCCTTTTTTATATACATTTTCTGGTTAAAGTTTAATTTCATAAGTTTTGCAATTCAAAACTACGTAAATCATTCACATGAAACTTGGAATATACCTTTGTCATCAACTCCAGTATCAAGGGCAACATTCCTCATAACTCTGTTTTGTATTTTGACAGAGTTATGACCCTTTTTCACATGGAATTTCTGGTTAAAGTTTATATTCAAAAGTTTTATAACTTCAAAACTACATAAGCTATTCGCTTGAAACTTGGAATATATCTGTTTCATCATCTCCTGTATCAGGGGCAACATTCCTCATCCATCTTTTTTGTATTTTGACAGAGTTATGCCCCTTTTTCACATATGTTTTCTGGTTAAAAGTTATATAAAAAAGTTTTGTAATTCAAAACTAAATCAGTCATACACTTGAAACTACTGTTATCAATACTAGTATCAGGGGCAACATTCCCCATAACTCTGTTTTGTATTTTGAAAGAGTTATAGCCCTTTTTCACATAGGCTTTCTGGTTAAAGTTTACATTCAAAAGTTGTGTAACTTCAAAACTACATAACCTATTCACTTGAAACTTGGAACTGACCTTTGTTATCAACACTAACATCACGTGCAACATTCCTCAGTTTTGTATTTTATGAGAGTTATGCCTCTTTGTCACAAATATTTTCGGGTTAAAGTTTGTATTTAAATGTCTTGTAAATTCAAAAAATCATAGGTAATTCACTTGAAACTTGCAATATGCCTTTGCCATCAAATCCTGCATCAGGTGCAACATTACCAGTAACTTTGTTTTGTATTTTGGCATAGTTATGTACGATTGTCACTGCCGTTTTGTAGCTTCGTACAAAACATATGTATGTGTGTATTATCACTTGTACAAGAACCTTGGTCGTGTGTAATTATACATGTTTGTGTAGTCACGTGCTCAAATGGGTGCTTTTAAGCTCACCTGAGCACAACATGTTCATTGTGAGCTTTTATGACCGCCTTTTGTCCGTCGTTCGTCGTGCGTCCTGCTTCAATATTCAAACAACATCTTCTTCTAAACGCTTGGCAGATTTGCACCAAAATTCAAAGAAATGATGGTCGGGTGAACCTCTTCCAAAATTGTTAAAATCGTTCCAGCCCGCTGCATATGTCGATCACTCGAGCAAACAGCAAGGCCCAGAGGTTCGTATTTGGTATGTAACATCTTAAATTGGTACTCTACAAAAAAAATTCAAATTATGCCCCTCGGGTAAAAAGTGGCCACGCCCCGGGGTCACATGGTTTATATAGACTTAAATAGCTTAAATGATTTTAAAAATCTCTGAAATCGCAATGCCCTGAGGTTTCGTATTTGGTATGTAACATCGTATTACGGTTCTCTACAAAGATTGTTCAAATTATGTCCCTGGGGTAAAAATTGGCCACGCCCTGGGGTCACATAGTTGATATTGACTTAAATAGCAAAATGACTTCCTCTCTAAAACCGCAAGGCCCAGATGTTTCATGTTTGGCATGGAACATTGTATAGTGGTCCTCTACAGAGATTGTTCAAATTATGCCCATGAGGTAAAAAGAAGCCACACCCGGGGTCACATTTTATCTATCGACTTATATGGCAAGAGGACTTCAAAAATCTCCTCAGAAACCGCATTCCCTGGGTTAAAAAAATATCCACGCTCTGGGGGTCACATGGTTTATATAGACTTACATGGCAAACTGACTGTTTAAAAATCTCTGAAACCGCAAGATCCTAAACGGAAGCAAGTAAAAACGGCCCCAACTTAAAACGGCCCCAGGTTAAAATGGTCAAAACGGTCCCATATTTTTTAGCGATTTTAACTTGCTTCCGTTTATTTTAAAGGAAAGTATTTTATAGTGCAAACACATGTAAGAAATCTAAAACAGACAAATCTCACATATGATAAATTACATGTTACATTAAACACCAATGGACACCAATGTGTACAAGTATTTATGTAAACAAATATCAAGGTTATGACACCAATCGTTGTATGGGTGTGTTGACAACATGCTATTACATGTATTTCTTTACAGTATTGATTATTAAAAGGGTTATCACTACAATGCACGTTACGTTCTACTGGGTGAGGAATAAATGGAATTACAGTAATCTTCAGTAAACAGAAATGATGTATAAGTGTCTGTTCCCGAGGGTATGGGTATTAGAAAAGATTGCATACATCAGTCTGAAATAAAATCAGAGCAAACATGCGTCAGTATTTGCATTGTGATAAACATCGGAATTGTTCGTCTTTTTAATATTTTTTCTTCCGTGAACGATAATTATTTTAGAGGAAACATCCTAAAGTATTCTCTTGAAGTTTCGTTATTATTAGTTTAAACATGTGTTCTTGTTTGTGCGTTTAGCTCGCTATCGTATGTTAAGTTGCATTGCGTTTGGTTAACTTATAATTATTTGTATTCGTCACCGGTGAATAATATAAAAGGATAAGAATGCACATACACTGTGTACATAGCGACTGATGCATATATTGCAAAATACCAATATAAGTCTAAATATTCTCTAACAATTGACACAAAACCGCTATTTTACCATTTGTTATTAGGGCCCCACAAATGTTTTGCGGGTGCCCTATAGTAATCACCCTGTCTGTCCGTTTGTCCGCACTAACAGGAGAGTAGTTAGGTGGTTTATGTTCACGGACAAAAAAAAATTTAGTTGAAAATAGATGATTAGGGTTAGGGTTAGTCTTGTATGTGGCTTTAAAATGCTTTTAGGTGGCTATTTTAAGACACTTAACTATCTATTTTTCGTAAGGGAGCCATTAAAGTATCATCTCGTAAGGACGTCCGTCCGTCCGTCCACATTTTTCATGTTTTCTTCCATAACTTCAAAACCGTTTCAGCTATTAATTTGGAACTTCGTGGGTGGATAGATCTCATTAAGGAGAAGTGCAGTGCACAATAACCATTACTCTGCACTTCATGATTCTGGAGTTATTGCCCTTTGTTAATTTTTCATTTTCAGGCGGAGTCAACTTTTGTTTTCAGCTCTATAACTTGAGAACGAATTGAAATATTTTAATGAAACTTCATCCATAGATACCTTATATCGAGACCTGGATTGGGATTACATAGGGGGTGGATGGGGTCACTGTCAAGGACACCGTTACAAATAGAAAAACGGTTTCCGCTCAATTACTCGAAAACGAATTGAGCTATTGTAATTCAACTTCAAACATAGATACCTTTTATCAAAACATCGCTTGGGATTGCATAGGGGATAGGTTGGATCAAGGTCAAGTTCACCGTTACTAAAAATAGAAAAACGGTTTCTTCAGAATTACTCAATAACAGATCGAGCTTTTGTGATGAATATAGAGGGAAAATTCCATGTGAATGCAACTCCCCCTACAGTTTCCAATAGACTTTCTTGAAGCTTGTCTTCGTTGTTGAGGGTAATGTTTGGTTGTGCGTAAAGATGGGGATGTAAATTTTTCTCCCACATTCGGAAGTTATGTATTTATTGCATTGTGTTTCTCAGATATTCTACACTTATTGGTTGTCAATGTAAACATGCATGTACTAATATATATTCCACGAAGCTTTAGGTAATCTTTGACATAGATGGAATTGGCTGACCCCTACCTTAAAAAATGCTACCAATCGGGGCCCGCTGTCACCCATGTGACAAAGTTCTAGTTTTTATTCAAATCTGCATTGAACAGTTTGGCCAAAAGTGGTGCCAATCGACAGCACTTTGTAACCCACATTCTGTTGCAGGCGACCGCACATTGCCAATTCTATGCGTTTAAGCTTCATCAGGCATATACGAACGATCATCACACATATTACCATACAATACATGATTTATTACAACAATTTATATTCAAAACCTCTTTCAAAGCAAAGCAAGTGTTTGTCAACTCTTTATCACTTCTTCCTCACTATTGTCCTTGTACATCTTTAGTAGCTTTCTTGAGTATGAAGTCGCAAAATTGATAAAGAATCAGCTGTAAAAATAAATTGTTGGACAGTTTATAAATTAACAATTATTATCGGTAGGTTTGTATGGAATTCTACAAAGATGTCTCATTTTTAGTTCAGCAAGAGTGGTTGCTTTCCTTACATTTGGCCTTTTATTCGATGGAGTTATTTTTATATTATGATATTTTGTAACGTGTCCCTGTTACTAAGCGAGAAGCATCCATGCCACTATCCATGCCAATATCCATGCCACTATCTCAGAGAACATCGTCTGATGAAAGTGACCAGCGCCGGAATCGATGTTTTCTGCAACATTAATTATTCTAACATGAATATTAGCAGTGTATGCCATATCATTTGATGTGGCTTGTTGTAAACTTTACCAGGACAAAGATAATTTTAACATTTTTGAAAGTAATGTTACTTTACAGTGAAAATACAAATTACTGGTGACCAAAGTCGAATACCATCATACTGCTAAGCATATTACGAAAAACAATATCATATGATGTGGCTGGTTGTAAACTTTACCAGGACAAAGGTAATTTTAACATTTTTGAAAGTAATGTTACTTTACAGTGAAAATACAAATTACTGGTGACTAAAGTCGAATACCATCATACTGCTAAGCATATTACGAAAAACAATATCATTTGATGTGGCTTGTTGTAAACTTTACCAGGACAAAGGTAATTTTAACATTTTTTAAAGTAATGTTACTTTACAATGAAAATACAAATTACTGGTGACTAAAGTCGAATACCATCATACTGCTAAGCATATTACGAAAAACATTACGCAAATATTTGGCAAGGTGTGTGTGTGTGGATGTGTGTGGACGTGTATTTATATCAGAGCATAAATTATTGGATTTAAGTGTGAAAAAGCACAAATAGAGTGAAAACGTTTGGATTAGCCGGAGTACGAAATCACTAGTAACATTTTAAAGTCGGTACTTTATTAGTAAATTTACTAAACGTAATCATAATGTAGATGTTTTTAAATTTCTTGAATCTACAAAGGTAGTTGCATATAGGCTATTTTGTTAGTTTGTCGACACACGAGGAAAACATGCCTAGCCTATGAATACAGCAGAAAGCAAAATGAAGGTATAATTATCAAAAAAGTATAGCGATCACAACAATGCGATGTCCGATGCATCCAAAAGAAAACACAGCAGCTCCAGTAGCAGTGAGCTAGATACAAGCTTAACATCTAATAACAGCACTAAAATAAAGCAGAAACAGAAGAAGGGCAAACAAAATTCAAATCAAGACACTATTAGTGAAATAATTGAAATTGACCAGGCACAAGTTGAAGAAATGGCAGATATAAGGCAAGCACTTGTGGACATGAATACAAAGCTAGAAAATCTGTTCTCTGGCAAAGATACAAGCTTTAGACAAATGATTGTGGATATAATAAATCAGATTAAAAATGAGTTCTTAAAATCAATGGAAAATAGAATTGAAGTCCTTGAAGGAAAATTGTTTGATAAGGGAAAGGAAAATGACAAGCTCAAAGAAAAAGTCACACTGTTGGAAAAGCAAATTGAAAACAACCATGATCAAGACAAACAAAATGCCATTAACCTTCAAGAATATGTTGATAGTCACTCTGGGCAACTCAATGCCGTAGAACAATATAGTCGACGAAATAATGTCCGCATATTCGGTATACCAGAAGAGTCAAAATCAACACAAATTGGTCAAACATTAATATTAAATGAATCATCTGAAACTACAACACAGAAAGTAGTTGCACAATTAAACCAGAAAATAGAAGGACTAAATCTACAAGTCGGCGACATTGATATCTCGCACAGACTGGGCAAGGTCAAGGATGGGTTTACAAGGCCGATTATTGTCAAATTTGTGGCGAGACAGAAACGGAATATCGTAATGGCCAATAGAAAGCAGTTTAAAGGGTCAAACATTTACATTAATGAGGATCTAACAAACATAAATCAAAAGGTACTGATGACAATAAAACGGACATTGCCTGAAAATGAAGCTGTTTGGTCGTGGGACGGAAAAATACTTTACAAATCAACGAAGGGTGTAGTCCGTACAATCGCCTATGAAGAATACAAGCATTGGATGGGAGCAGACTGGCCGAAGCTGATTAACAGGTTTTTTAGTATAAAATAGATCACCTTTTCTTTCATTGAATACTATCCCAAGAACGCTCACGTAAAAACACGGTTCCTCGTGTTTTTAAACCTCTATCGATACAGTGCTTTTCTTTACCCCTGTGTGTACGATTTTTGTACTGCATTCGAAACTATGTTGATTTTGCAAATCAAGACATTTTGATCAACATAAATGAGTTGATATAATCACGTACATTCATTAACACGGTTTCAGTTATGAAACTATAACGCACAAAATAGACAAATAAAATTAATAAACGTGATTTACAAAAATGTTGCTTATTAAACAGTATGTATAATTTTGAAAAACATATATATAAATAATAATGTAATAAGCGATTTTTATATTACTTAAATCTGATCAAGAAATCCTTTTAGCAATACAAATACACACTTCAACAATTGAACAGGCATAAAGCTTTATAACATATTATACATGTATTAATATATTGCAGTTTCACCGACTATTGCTTTTAAAACTTGTACTCTATAATATGTTTTATGTTGTGTTTTGTTCATTTAAATGTTAGTTTTTGTTCTGCGCATACTTAAAAACTCTATTTAAGATTTAAAACATGCCTGTAACTCGTATAGCAGTTTTTCACAGACTATTGATTTTAAACTTGTATTCTATAATATGTCTTATGTTGTATTTTGTTCATTTAAATGCTAGCTTTTATTATGCGCATACTTAAAAAATCCTTTCAACATTTAAAACATGCCTGTAACTGTACAGCAGTTTCACAGACTATTGCCTTTAAACTTGTACTCTGTAATATGTCTTATGTTGTATTTTGTTCATTAACATGTTAATTTTTGTCCTATGCATACTAGAGTAACTAAAAAAACTTTAAATTTGTACTCTGTAATATGTCTTATGTTGTATTTTGTTCATTAACATGTTAATTTTTGTCCTATGCATACTAGAGTAACTAAAAAAAACTCCATTTAACACTAAAACGTTATTTATCCATCTACATAATGTAGATAATTAAAAATCCTTCTTCGTGAATAAAAAAAAAATGTAGTGACTAAAATGTAAAAAAAGAAGGAGGATAAATTAATGGTAGTTAAAATACAACATATTCTTAGATGCATCATCTGCGTTTTTTGTCAAATTTCGTTTTTTCGACACTTAACTGACAAAAACTCATACAATATTGATATCTATATTGTAAGTCGCATAAAGTAATAAATAAAACACCTCATCATAAAACCTACCTTTTTAAGATTCCTTAATAGCATACAGAACACATGACTAACACAGATAACCATACTATTCAAATATCAGTTGACATAAAAACATATTCAAACTTGATTCAAAATATATGTAATATATGTAATAACATGGGCTATCCAACACATAAATGGAAACCATAATATTAACGTTGAACGTGAGAGGTTTAGGAAACAAAGATAAAAGAATGCAAGTGTTTGAATGGCTAAAAGGTCTAAATTACTCGATATTCATGTTACAAGAAACACATTTAACGAGATCTAATTTTGAACAATGGAAACATGACTGGCCTGGTCGATTTGTTTATAGTGGATGTAAGTCAAATAGTGAAGGTGTAGGGATATTTTTACATCCAAATAGTGACCTGGAACTATCGAACTTCACTGAAATTATTATTGGAAGGTTAATAGCAGTAGACATTAAAATTCAAGATATTAACATCACACTTATTAACATTTACGGATCAAATACAGATGACACATATATTGTCCAAAAACTAAATAACTATTTATTGTCAAACGATGATAAAAATTTTATTATAGGCGGCGATTTTAATACCACCTTAACAGGATTTGACAAGAAAAACGGTAATTTTAATACTCATACTAAATGCAGAAAACTTCTAACTGAATTAATGGCCACCAATGAACTAAGTGACATCTGGAGAATTAAACATCCAGACAAAAACCAATTCACATGGCATTCAAACTGTAAATTACATATATTCTGTAGGCTTGACTTTTTTTTAATATCGAATAGCTTATGTAATCTTATATCAAAATGTAACATTAAACCTGGATATAAAACGGATCACTCTCTTGTACAGTTAAATATAGATAATTTACTTTTAGGAAAAGGAAGAGGATACTTCAAAATTAATAATTCCATTTTACTAGATGTTGAATACCAAAAAAAAATCAAACAAAGTATCAATGACATAACAAATTTAAATAAAGAATGTAATCCAAACACAATGTGGGAACTAATTAAGAGTACAATTCGGAATGAAACGATAATATACTGTTCAATGAAAAATAAAAAATCGAAAAAGGAAGAAGAAATCTTAATTGCAGAAATTAAAACACTAGAACAAAATTTAATAAACTGTAACTCTGCTGACTTGACGGAAAATATAACACACAAAATAAAAAATTTACAACAAGAACTGGAACAAATATATGACAAGAAGATTAATGGATATATTTTAAGATCAAAAGCTATTCAGGTCGAAGGAAATGAAAAGAATTCAACATATTTTGCCAACCTAGAAAAACGGAAAGCTGAAAAAAAAACTATTCATAAGCTGATTGTAGATAACATTGTATTAAAAGATAAAGACAGAATATTAGAAGCAGAAGCAAATTATTACGAATCCCTATATAAAAAAAATCATATTGAAGAATACGTTTCGGATTTTTTTAAAGTACCTATAAATAAACTAAGTGAAGAAAACAAATCGAAATGTGAAGGAAAACTTACTGATTATGAATGTGGATGTGCATTATTAGAAATGGCGAATAGTAAAAGCCCAGGCTCTGACGGACTTACTGTTGAATTTTATAAAATATTTTGGCCAACATTAAAAGAATACTATATAAAATCAATAAATTATTCTTTTGACAATGGTGAATTAACTGCTCTACAAAAACAGGGTATCATTACACTTATTCCAAAGTCTGATAAAAACTTGGATGACATTTCAAATTGGCGACCAATTAGTTTATTAAATATCGATTACAAAATTGCAACTAAGTCTATAGCTAACCGTTTGAAAAAAGTATTGAATCAAATAATTAGTTATGACCAAACAGGTTTCATGAAAGACAGATATATAGGTGAAAATGTTAGATTAATATTCGATGTAATTGAATATCTTGAAACTAATAATAAACCTGGACTTTTATTCTTTGCAGACTTCGAAAAGGCATTTGATAGCTTAAATCATTCATTTATTATAAATTGTCTTAAACACTTCAATTTTGGACCACAGCTAATTAAGTGGATAAAAGTATTTTACAATGATATAAATAGTATCATTATAAACAATGGCAATCTTTCTAGAAGTTTTAAAGTAGAAAAAGGTGTTCGGCAAGGCTGTCCACTATCGTCCTCCTTATTTATTTTATGTTTAGAAATACTATCAAATTATATAAATGCAAATACAATTATTAAAGGAATAAAAATCAATGAACAAGAAATTAAGCAAACCCTTTTTGCAGACGATGCAACTTTTTTCAATGATGGCTCAGCAAAATCCTTTGAAACACTAGTGGAAAATCTTCAAAACTTTAGAAAAATATCAGGACTAAACCTCAACTCATCAAAATCTACAGTAATGAGAATTGGATCTTTGAAAAACTCAAAATTTGAATATTGTACAGAAAATAAATTTATTTGGACATCTGATGGGGCTAAAACGTTAGGAATAAATTTTTACAATCAACACAAACTTAACATTGAAAAAAACTTAATGCCAAAAATTAAGGAATTTGAAGCCTGCTTAAAACAATGGCAACATCGAAAACTCACTTTAATGGGAAAGGTTACTGTTATAAAAACATTTGCATTACCAAAGTTAATATATCCATTTTCAGTTCTTCCAAATCCAACGAAGCAAGTAATAGATGGATTAACAACAACGATGTTTAAATTTATTTGGGATGAAAAACCCGACAGAATTAAAAGAAAACGATTATTTCAACCTTATGAAAATGGAGGCCTAAAGCTTACAGACATTACTTATTTTTTGAACGCCATTAAAGCGGGCTGGGTTAAACGATTCCTAGATAAAAACAATCATGGCAAATGGAAACTCCTGCTACAAGAAAAACTTAAAAATGTTGGTACCAATATTATATTTGAAAGTAACTTAGATGAAACTATAATACAAAACGTAAGTAAAGAAAATTTATTTTTGAAAGATATGCTTACCGCATGGCAAAATATCAAGAACCAACATAATAGTTCACAAAGAAGTATTCCTATATGTAAACATGTCATATGGAACAACAAAGATATCAAAATCAATAACAAATCCATCTTTCTGGTAAACTGGTATAACAATGGTATAAAAACAATCGGACATTTATACAATTATCAAAGAAATACATATTATACGTTTAGTGAAATGCAGGACTTATATAACATAAACCCAAATGAATTTTTAAATCATTATTCACTATTATCCGCGATTCCAAACGAATATAAAATAACACTGCATACACAAGGGATTAACACATTTACAACGTCAGAAAAAACTTTTGTTAATGTGATAGAGAATACCAAACAAGTAAACAAAACACTTTATAATATACAACAACAATCACAAAATACAAAAGATAATAGTACTGAAATGAAATGGAAAAAACAATTGAATCTAAAAGAAAATACCGACTGGAGAATAATATATACAATTCCATTTAAGTCAACAATTGATACATATATGCGTAATTTTCAATATAAGTTCTTATATAGAATAGTACCAACAAATAAATTTTTAACAAAATGCGGATTGAAAGCGTGTAGTTTGTGTGAGTTTTGCCAATCAAATATTGAAACAATTGACCACCTATTTTGGGAATGCACTTACACTCAAGAATTATGGACAAAACTGCAATACTTCTTGAAAGACATGAATATTAAAATAAAATTAAACAAAGAAATTGCCTTTCTTGGCATTATCGACAAAAAAGTATACAGCGATGTTTTGAATTTTATACTAATCTTAATGAAAATATTTATATTTAACATGAAAAATAAAAAATGCATCCCAAACTTCAACATTTTTCTTAATTATCTTAAGATAAAAATACAGACAGAAGCAGAAATTGCCCTAATTAAAAACAAATATGCAAAACATAATCAAAAATGGATCCACTTCATACCATATTTTTCAACCAATACTACTTAGGCTCTTCTCATTGAATACATATTATGTTAAATAAAGTGCCCATGCTCTGAACAATATAAACTTTTTTATGTTTAAAACGTCAACAAAACGTAGAACTTAGAAATCTCTTATATGCATTTAAAATGTTTAAAAATGTTATGTTAGTTTTCATGAACCTTTAACACACACTGTGTATTGTGTGTATGTGTACGTGCGTGCGTGTGTGTGTGTGTGTTTTTGTGTGTGTGTCTCTCTGTCTGTCTGTCCGCGAGTGTGTATGCATATTTTGTTTTTGTATAAAATGAATTAATTCTGACAATATATGTTGTATGTGTGTAAATTACTATGTATAAAATGAATTAATTCTGACAATATATGTTGTATGTGTGTCAACTATTATGTATGATTGAATTATAATGTAATTTATATACTTATGCACCGCTCAAAAATTCTGAATGAATGTGTCATATATGTTATATTACCCATGTTTTATGTATACAAATATAACTGGTATCAATGTAAATGTCAAACATGGTAAAATAAATGAGAAAAAAAAAAATATTTGGCAAACACAACATGTACAATATAATTGTTAAAATGTTTGTGTCATTTGAAAGAGATTGGGTATGAATGGCATAATTACTTGTACATAATCCATTCGTTTTTAGAATATCTACTAGCGCACTTGCATATTTGAAATGTAGTATGTATTTGTATGCCTCCACTGCGCTTTTCCCTTCCTATACCTGTTGTCGTTGATGCTGTTGTGCTTTGTTCTGCTGTTGTTGTCCCTGTTGTTGTTCGTCCTGTTGTCATTGATGCTATTGTGCTCTGTCCTGCTGTTGTTGTCCATGTTGCTGTTCGTCCTGTTGTCGTTGATGCTGTAGTGCTTTGTCCTGCTGTTGTTGTTCCTGATGTGGTTCGTCTTGTTGTTCCTGATGTGGTGCGTCTCGTTGTTGTTGTTCCTGATGTGGTTCGTCTTGTTGTTGTTGTTCCTGATGTGGTTCGTCTTGTTGTTTTTGTTCCTGATGTGGTTCGTCTTGTTGTTGTTGTTCCTGATGTGGTTCTTCTTGTTGTTGTTCCTGATGTGGCTCGTCTTGTTGTTGTTGTTCCTAATGTGGTTCGTCTTGTTGTTGTTGTTCCTGATGTGATTTGTCTTGTTGTTCCTGATGTGGTTCGTCTTGTTGTTGTTTCTGATGTGTTTCGTCTTGTTGTTGTTGTTCCTGATGTGGTTCGTCTTGTTGTTATTCCTGTTGTGATTCGTCCTGTTGTTGTTGTTCCTGATGTTAATGTAGTTCGTCCTGCTGTTGTAGTTGATGTTGTGGTTTTGCCAGCTGTTGTTGTTGCTGTTGTAGTTATGTGGTCCCTACTGTGGACGTGGGTTGCTTAGTTTATGGAGAAGATGTAGTTGCAATGTTTGATGTTTTTGATTCCGAGGGTGTGGGAAGTCTGCTTGTTGGATTACGTGAGGCGGAGGCTTCTGGCATTGTTGCATACTTCCGTGTGATTGCTGGAGACATTGTGAGGTTTCATATGGGCATATAATGAGGGCATATAGTCGCCTCTTTGTCCGTCCGTCCGAATTCTAATTTCACTGCAATTAAGTTTGTCCGGGTGTGAAACGAATTTCCCCGATGATTTCATCAATCATACACAATGTCCGTCCGTCCGTCTTGCCGTCCTTCCGTCCATCCGGTACTTCGTTTCCGCGCCAGATCTCAGGAACTAATAACCCGAATTTGATGAAACTTCAAATGCAGCATCCATATCAATTGGACATGCGCATTTTGTCAGGTCGTTTTGGTCTGATGATTTTTCAGGGAGTTATTGCCCTTTGATTAGGAATGGGACACTTTCTAAAGAAATGTTCGTTTCCGCGCGAGATCTCAGAAACTAATAACCCTTATTCAATGAAACTATATATGCAGCTTCCCTACCAAGGGGACATGCGCATATGGTCAAGTGGATGGAATTATTGCCCTTTTTATACTAAAAATAATACATTTTAATGAAATATTTTCGTTTCCGCACAAGATCTCAGGAACTAACAACTCGAATTCAATGAAACTGTATATGCAGCATTCCTACTAAGGCGATATGCGTATATTATCAGGTCGTTTCGGTCTGATGATTTTTAGGGAGGTATTGCCCTTTGATTATTTATTGACTCATTTTGCTTGTCCACACTATAAATTGGCCTCGGATGGAGGGATCTTAGACTAACTTGGCACAAATGTATGCTGCAATGAGCTGGTGTGTACCGCTCATGAATCAGGTCACTAGGTCAAAGATCAAGTTCACACATAGAGACCAAATGGCAAAATTGACACTTTGCTTGTCTGTGCTTTAACTTGCCATAGATTACTTGGCACAAATGTTAATCTCAATGATACAACATGAAATGCATATAAAACAGATCCATAGGTCAAAGGTCAAGGTCACACTAAGAGGTCATAGGTCAAATTCCGCTTTTTGCTTGTCCTGGCTATAACTTGGTCATAGGTTGAGCTATTTTCCGATTAAATCGCAAAACTGTTTGCTTAAATGAGACAAGCATGAATTAGATCTGTAGGTCAAAGTTCAAAGTCATACAAAGGTCAAAGTCAATATTGGCATTTTGCTTGTCCGGACTTTAAACTTATAGAATGGATTGTAAGACTTTACACGAATGTTGCCCTCTATATGACACTGTGTCATCGTATGAATCAGTTTCTTATGTTTAAAGTCAAGGCAACATTTAGAGGTCAAAGCGGCATCGGGAGCATCCCTCAATTTTGCCGATATTCTTCTTTGTTTTGCTCTGGCGAAAGTCTCATAATACAGAGTTTACAATAGTTCTCGATTTTAAATAGACATACCGTGTTCTAAAACATTTCCATCTGCTGCGCATATGTAGTACAATTGGCATGTGTTCATTATACATTTATGTCATTGTGGCATAAACTATTTGCGATGAATGTAAACATGTACCTGCTGCAGTTGTCTGAGCTTTGCTTGGTACGTTTCCTGGTTTGGAAGTCGACTAAGGTTGTCCGGACGAGCCGCCATTTTGAGTGATCTGTCCATTATTTCCATTGGTGGTTGTACAGTCAAATCAGTACATTCTTTTCCAACGGCTACAACTATAAAATGTGAATTCATTTCATTGCCGAACATCTGTATTTAACCATGTTTTATGTATTTCAGATGCACCACATCATGCATTCATAAATAACCACTGTCTATAACAATTAAAATACAATATTGTCAGTTTGGCACTGTAATGCCGCGTGTGCACGTCGCCACAATTAAAATACGTGTACAAAATTGTGCATTTGGCAATGTAAAGCCGCATGTGCACGTCGCCACAATTAAAATACAATATTGTGCGTTTGGAAATATAAAGCCGCATGTGCACGTCGCCACAAAATCGTGAGCAAACGAGTTTATGCACCGATAAGCAATCGTTGTTTATTATTCCCCCTCCAAAGGGGGGTTAAATTGGTTTGCAAATGTCGGTCCGTCGGTCTGTGGTCGGTCGGTCGGAAGACCACTTTCGTTTCCGCTCACCAAGTCAAAGCCCAGCAGTTTTTATCCGATCTGCACCAAACCATCATATGAAAAAAAAACACGACGTTTATATCGCTTCGGCGTATCGTGTCGGCGCTTCGGCGTATCGTGTCGGCGCTTCGGCGTATCGTCTCTGCGCTTCGGCGCATCGTGTCGGCGCGTCGGCGTATCGTCTCGGCGCGTCGGCGTATCGTCTCGGCGCGATTTCGACCTCATAAATAATAGGGCGCTCACGCGCCGAGACGATACGCCGACGCGCCGAAACAATACGCCGAAGCGCCAACACGACACGCCGAAACGATACGCCGAAGCACCGACACGATGCGCCGACACGATGCGCCGAAGAGATATAGACTTCGTCCCGTCATATCTTCGTCCAATTTTATAGCCACATATGAAAAAACCACACGAGCTGCGACGTTTATATCGCTTCGGCGTATCGTGTCGGCGCTTCGGCACATCGTATCGGCGCTTCGGCGTATCGTGTCGGCGCGTCGGCGCCCTTTCATAAGCACAGGTCGAGGTCGCGAAACTACGATGGCGGTAACAGGACACCGTAGGCATAACTGTTTTTAAACAGCTCTTGTATTGGGCTATATATTGGACAGCAAGACTGTGCTTTTTAATGCATTTACATTAATTCTTTATTATAAGTGTTAAAATAAATCAGGGTATCACACAACGATGATGATAATGATTAGGGGTGTAACGATATCACGGACACATATCGCGATATGTCGCTATATTTTGCAAAATCTCGCGATATATACCGCGATATATCGTATTAAAATGCCCAGTTTGTCTTCCTATCTCACTTAAATGACCTAATATAATTGTTAGAACGCATATGGTTTTGAAGGTCAGTTTGTATTAACAGTACACACAGTGTTTATTGTTCAACTTTACTTAATTCATGAAACATTATAATGTACAATATCTGCCAAATACAACCAGAACATCCATACATCTCTATTTGTCTGTCAAATATTCACACTTAGTCTCCCAAAATCATACATTTCTCAAGACATTCAACTACATCGTTTTGTTGAGATATTTTGACACAAACACATGTATTCTATAGAGGATATTTGTTGGTTCGGTACAATATCAGTTTTTATCATATAAATTTATATTTTCACGATTGGCTTATTTTTTCTATGATCACCAGTGAATCAAACAAAAATCGATATTCTACCGAAACCAACAAATTTTCTTTTGTTTATGCTTTAAAAAATGAGTGATTTTGATATTTTCGGACTTCCCGGTGAAAAAGGTTCAATTAGTGGTAGTTTTCCCTGTTTGGAAACAGTGAATTACCAATTTTATTTTCACTGTTTTAAATCAGTGACTTACCATTGTTATTACATTGATATTTCCTTTTAAAACACCCGAAAGCATAATTTTTTATATTAGTGTATAAGAAAGAAACATTCTTTCAACTATCTAAAATCGGTCTATAAATCCCTAATAATGATGATGTGCATAACGGCGTAACATCGCACGATCTACCAAGTGTACTTTGGAGGTTACTTTTTCAGTATATCGCTTTAGCTTTTTGTTGTTAAAACAGACACATTGTTGTGCATTTCCCACTATTATCGCCAATAAAAAAATCGTTAGAGTATCCAAAAAGAGTATACAGGTAGACTAGCACGAGATCTGTATATTGTAGCTGGGTTTGAATATATATTCAATGCTAATTTAATTGAAGAAACAAAGATATAGATCTTACATTAAATGATCAAATTAATATATATATGTTAACCACAAGAGAAAACAAACTTCCATATTTTATTTATTAAATTGTATTACATTTTTCAAGGTTTAATGTATGCTTTCCTTATAATATGTGTTTGTTTCCAACTTGTTGTTTTTTAACTTAGATTTAATCAACATTATGAATACATGTATCATCAAATTACCCAACAATAACGAAAGTTGATCATAAAAGATGTCTTTGGCTATTGTGAGTTCGATGTAGTTTATGCAAGTATGTGTTTAATATGCATCACTTTCAATATTGTATTTCTTTTTCTTAAAGAATGTAAATATATCATGATACAGTTAATGCAAATGTCTTTGTACCATTTAAGTATGACCATGACAATAGGTCAAATATCAGATATTGGTTCATAAACTTTGTCCGGAGCATGATTTAGTCGAGCATGGAATCATTTTTAAATAACTTGACAGAGATGATAAGCATCACGAGACTGTGTGTTGCGCTCAAGAACTACGTCCCTAGCTCCAAGGTGAAGATAAAAATTTAAGGTAAATTATTTGTCCAGAGCTTATTTTTGTGATCCATGGAGGGATTTTCAAAGAAGTTGAGAGAAATTATCACATCAAGAAATGGTATGTTGTGCCCTAGGACAAGGTCCCTAGGACATAGTTCAATGTCTCACTTAAAATTAAACCGTACAATATTTGTCAAGAACATAATATTGTCATACATGTAGGGATTTTCAAATAAGTTGGCATTATTATCACAATTATGAGATGAGGATTCATACAAGAACCTTAACTCACAATTTGCCAAACATTTAAATTATCAGCATTTACTATTTTTGTCTCGATTCTAGATTTAAGATAATAGATTGATATATTTCATAGATACACCAACTTACTTCACTGAATGAGCGAAGAAAGTGAGATGGAAAAATGCACAAGAACTGTAACTCGACCTTGTCCAGTTTTTTGAATTGTTTCCCGTTAGTCATTAAATATTATCTTTACCAAATAAGCTCTTTGACGGTTGCATTTTGTGCCAATGGCATTCTTGTTTTATTTTGTATTCATACAAATATTGTTTTAATAGTTTTTTAATCATAATCTTAGTTTAGAATAAAACGACACGCCCAGACTTCCCTTTCCACAGGTTATCTGCTCAAGTCCAAATATAAATATACTGAGTCTTGGGCAATATCCGATGTACAGATCTCTACAATATGTTTTGCAAATGAAATTCATATAAACATGTACTTACTCATATGACAGATTCTATTTTCGCAGACCGTATTGCTATTTGAACAGGTACAGTTGGCACCACACGGTTTTAGAACTGAAATAAAAGTTTGTTCTGCGTGAAAACTAAGATTGTAGATATGATTATTAGCCGTGTTAAAGTTAAATATAAATACACGCATTTTAATTACGAGCGAGTGTTTGCTACATATCATTCAAAATTAAATAACCACATAGCTAGGCAGTACATATACATCTATCATTCTACCAACATCTGCTTTTGCACCAGAAATCAGCACACCAAGAACCAGAATGACATTCAAAAACATTTATCTTTCTCAAATAATACTAAATAACAAGAAAATAGATACGCGTTAATTATGATTATGATCCACGAATCATGGGCCAAACACGTGGGAAAAGGACTCTTTTACACGGATTGTCCCCTTCTTGTGGCGAAATGTAGCTATGCAACAGATAAGGATGGAATTCTTATTTTTTTCAACAGCGTACTGGTTAGGACATTCTACTATGATTTCCATGTTGAGAAAATTAAATAGAGTTTTCCAATATTTGTACATACTTAGCGAATAATATTTCACGATGTTTTAAGTAATACATGCATGTTTAAATATATTAACGACGGGAAAGTGTTTAATGCATTAATATTAAATAGACTGCCTTGAAAAACTGTAAGGCTTCGATACCAATCATCTTTGAATTTAACTATACTCGTAACATTTTCCTAATGTGATATTATGTATATATCGTTTTATAAATGTTATATTGATATATACATACATTGTTAGACCGTATACAGCTCACGCCGTATATACACACTGGTTAGGAAAAACGACCGACCTCCAGTTTAACGAAAAGTTCTCGCTAACGTAACGCGCGACCTCCCGGTAAAAATGGCCGATAATGTAAACATTTTGAACGTGTTTATCCAATTTTTGTACATTTCTCCGTTTTTGCATAAAATCTTTTTAAACGACTTTTTACTTTAAATCTTTTTACAGAACCGCCATGTGTCCCCAATACGCGTAAATAATTTAAATTAGAAAATATATACAATTGTAAAAGTTTAGTCTGATAACGTTTTACGTGTAAATGGAAACGTGATCAAAACAAGTGAAAATTGACCTCATTTGGACTCAGACACACACTTTCTATATTATAGTATATTACGACAAATTATTGAGTTGAGCGTTGTTATGTAATGTCCTGACTAAATCCTTCTATTACTGTTGTATTCAAACTTAAATTAGTAAGTTTTGAAATACAACGAGCGTGACTCGCGTTGATAACATAACGCATGGCCTCCAGAACAAGAATACAATGCTAGCTTACTAACAAAACAAATCGCAAAAAGGACTATAAAACTGACCATGCAGATTGTTTTTAATTAGGATTGACTATTCTATATTTTAATAGTTGATTTTAACCGACTTATTAGGCTAAACATAGATCGTATTACCGAATTTCTAATAATTTCTAATAATGCTAATAATTATCATTTTTGTCATAAATTACCGATGATAATAATGACAACATTTTCTTGAGACTCAATCGTTAATCACCTAAATAGATCTACCGTAGATGACGAATAAATACACGATACAAGTGTTTATTGAAGGTTGCAATTGTTTGAACGTATTTAAGTCTATTACTGAAATAGAAAATTGAAAATAAGATCACTTGGCACATCACCAGTCATGCCTTTTAGGCATGATAAATGTACTTTTATTTGCAGTAATTCAATAACTATACTTTCAAGATTCTTGTTGTTTTTATTTCCTTCAAGAAAAAGTAACATGAATATAAACAGTTATCTACAATGTATATAAGTATACAATGTACAATGCATAGTTTTTATTAAATTAACGCACTAAAATGCACGTTTTGAAGACGGTTATATGGAACTTATGCAAAAATATAATCGACGTACTGAGATATTACAATTAAGTATTGCTTAGTCAACATAATGAAAATAACGCAATCATCATGCAAGTAATAAACACGAAAACTCGTAACTTTCACGTCTACTACGGAAAAAGGAACACACGGAATAAGCATCATCTTGAGTCAAGAAAAATAAACATTTATAAGAACGGCGACATAAGTAAAACTACGTGATATGCATATCTTGCATGAAACGCACAATAAAAACACGTATTCTCATTCAAAGGCAGTTACGTGTGACTGGCACACAATATTATAGCCGTACTCGCGTAAGCATCATCTTGAGTCAAGAAAAATAAACATTTATAAGAACGGCGACATAAGTAAACTACGTGATATGCATATCTTGCATGAAACGCATAATAAAAACACGTATTCTCATTCAAAGGCAGTTACGTGTGACTGGCACACAATATTATAGCCGTACTCGCGTAAATTTTATGATATTACTAAAATTCTTCATAATGTTCTTTTAGTTCCTATGTCACTGCAAATAGTTCATAACAAATGTCGCGGGTGTATGCCTTCACTTCCATGTTCGACGCCAAATGACGCACCAACGAGGACTTGTGCTGAAGCACTCAACCTCACTGGCCACAGGTGAACATCTGAACAGAAATATATAAAATCGTTACCCATCCATTTAATATGCTTGTTTGTTTCGAGAAATAGAAAAATATTTGCATATTACACAGAAACACGAGGTTTAACAAACGTATGTAAACGTATGCAAAAAAAACCCACCTGTTTAGTGGTATGGTGTTAGACCGTATACAGCTCACGACGTATATAGCTTACGTGTGAGCAGTATACTTTGGTTGACAACGTATACAACTTACTGTGAGCCATACTGTGGAATCACTTGAATTCGCGAGGTACAAATTTCGCGCACTTGCAACCGCAGACATATTCGCTAAGTCTTAAATTCGCGCAACTGTGATCTTCAAAAAAACAACAACAACAACAAAAAACAACAACACAAGAATTCGTTTTTACACAAAATATATGTGTCAATTATGCAATAAAACGACCAACCAGACAAAACGCCAATAAAGGGTTCTATTGTGACAGCTTGTTTGTTGCAATAAAGACGTATATTAGTACCGGATAAGGCTCTTAATTGACAACAGTGGTCGCAGATTTAAGTGGGACAATAGATACAATATATCACGCTATGTCAAGCTGACACCTTGTTGTTATTTAAGTGCCGATTTAAATACTCTTCAAGGCTCCACGTTGCGGGAGCTAATTTTTTACTCAAAAGATCAACTTACGAAAAGTATTAAATTCCTTTTACTTGTTGTATTACGAGTTTTCAAAATCATGCCTTTGCGTAACTGTGCTATGGAAAAACAATTATGTTGTTAGGCGTTACAAACATTTTATGCAAAAGTAAAGCTTTCAATATACCCTGTGCTCAAAGTGTTTTTATGGCTATCAATGCACCTACGCTTTCCATGCGGAAGACGTGACGTTGTACATGTCGGCGTTATTTTCGCGCGCTTTTATTTTAGCAGAACAAAGAATTGACATGAAATACAGGTGCAGTTTAATTGTAAAACAGAATTTGTAATTACATGTCGTGAACAGGAATATTTGGAAAGGCATTTTGGATTTCGAATTGATTATACGCGATTTGAAATTAATTACAAGGAATAATATTAAATCTCTATATTTTTATATACAAATGGAATATTTTAGATATGGATATAACACATTAAGGATGTTAACAACAATGGAAATGCAAGTTAATTACATTTATGTTTTTAGGTCACGAAAATGGGCTATAGTGTATACATGTTTATACATATTTATATACATGGACCCCGCGAATCGCGATATAGCAGATCTGCAGTGTATGACCGCATTTAAATGTATGAAAACGAACACAATTGAATTTAAAAGAAAAATATTCATTCATTAATCAGAATAAAGCCGATGAAGAAAACATTAAAAAACGTTCCTTAAAAACACTCGCATCGTAACATATAGGCTTATCTGCATATATTTACGAACGATTACCGACGTATATTTGAACGAACGCGTAAGCTCCCAAGGTGTTGCTACACTACGAAATCGGTAAATATTTGCGGTGGTCTTATATTCGCGCAATGGCAGGAGCGCGAAAAGCGCGAAAATTAGACCACCGTGAAAATTAGTGATTCCACAGTATTCGTTGGTTGACAACTTATACAGCTTACGTAAGCTGTATACGTTGGATGAATATATATACATATACTTTGAAATAGGTCTTTCGTCTTAACGTATAAAGTTCACGTGGTGAGTGACCAGTATAAACATAATTGTGAATATACTTGATCGTCATCGCTACCATTATAATCTTTGTTCTTGCTCTAGTAGACGTAAATTAAGTAGCAGTAGCAGTAGAAAAAGCAGTAGTAGTAGTAGCAGTCGCTTTATCGATCACGTAACAACACATCCATTAAAAACCAGGTGTGCTTATAAGCCCCGCCCATTTTGGCCATGTTCAAAATTTGTTAAAGTCACACTCAAAGAGCATTTGTGCCAAACTACATGTAAATCTGCCCAAAACTTTCAGAACATTTTTAAAATTAAAATTTATCCAAGAGAAACATGAGGAAAATAAGCCTCACCCTGTGCAGCTATGTGTTTTTTTAACTGACACTTATTTATTTCACAATTTGATCCTCAGCAGAATAATGACCACTGTAATTTTCTAAGGAAAAGTTACTGCGATAGAAGGACGAAGAGACAGACAGATGGAAGGGTGGACGGACGGAATTGCGGACAGACAGACAGACAAACAGAGAGCAACAACACAAATACAAACAAATACAACCATCAGAAATAATGGTGGCAACAACAACTACTACATGCATTCGCAACACTGTGTTGATTATGATGATAATGACCGTCAGCATAATCTTTTAGACGTGAGCTATATACGGCTATATGCTGCATCTTGACATATACAGCTTACGGTGGGCTATATCTGGTGTAAGCTGTATACGGTTTTATAGTCAACGTATACAGCTCATATGTAAGATGTATACGGCGTGAGCTATATTCGGTCTTACATATGGTTATGTTATGACGGATATAATATGTATCAAAAATATGACATCAAACCAAGAGGGAGTGATGGAATAAGTTTACGTAATTAATAAATAATTACTTGACTGCTACATGGGGTTTTGTTTAGTATACATGTAACACAATGTATGCGTAATCATATCATTAGGATCCACCCGAAAGTATTTGCTAATAACTTATAGTAGATATCCTTCTTAGAAAACATTTCCCGCGTCGCCTTAAAACTACACATACTGTTCATGTGAGGTACAAAATGTCTTCAAGGAATTTGTTTTTGATGCCATCCGTTGTATCAGCATCGGAGTCCCGTTCGTTGTATTTCAAAACTTACTCATTTCAGTTCGTACTTGACATTACAAGCATTTGTAATAATAAATTTGGTTCGACATTTTATAACAAAGCTAAATTCAGTAATTTCTCGTGATAAATTGTTTGAAAATGTGTGTATGTATGTAAATTATGTCAATTTTCTTATGTTTTGGTCACGTTTTCACGTAATACTGTAACAGGCTAAACTTTTACACTTGTATATTTTACATTATTTAAATCATTT